>BPLT01000133.1:510000-1723943 GCA_019656295.1 Rhododendron mucronatum var. ripense | reverse complement strand
CCCCCCCCCCCCCCCCCCCCCCCCCCCCCCCCCCCCCCCCCCCCCCCCCCCCCCCCCCCCCCCCCCCCCCCCACACACACACACACACACACACTTCCTTGAGATGGCAACCCCCCCCCCCCCCACACACACACACACACACTTCCTTGAGATGGCAACCAAACCAGGTGACCATAGTAATTATAAGCATTTTTACATAGAAGCAAAGTAAAGTACAGCTTGATATATACACCACTGAAGCAGTCTTACACACACAAATCGAATATTTTATTTCAATAAAGCTATCTCTAAAATATAAACAAAAGCATGACATGACCCCAGCTCAGATGAATATTGTTATGATTATTTCAATTATCCTTTTGACTACAGGACATTTAAACACTTTTAAGGACTCTCAGTTTTACCAAAGGTGCTCACTGCACCAAGGGGCCCTTGAGGCACCTCCCACTCCTAAGGCCAGGCGACTTTAGTGAAGTGTAGACTAGAGAGGAGGCATACTCCTTCGTAGTTGTGCCTGTTTTGTTAAACATATGAAATCAACCCTTCAATCTGAGAAAGCCTTTTAAGAATTAGGTGTTGGCAAATATTATCAAAGCCCCCAAATTAACAAAGAGCATCATCCCCAATCAACAAATTACTAATAGAAGTCTTAGCATTTATATTTCAGCTTACATATAATTTTTTCCCCAACCTTTTTGGATGGTAACAATGGTCAAATAGAAATTTGAAGCCTACATGGTTGTCGTGCAAGGGCCTAATTTGCTTAATTATTTCCACATCCACCAGATTCATTTCGATATTTGATTGCTTTATTTTTCATTTACAAGTGAGGAGCTTGAGGCGTTTGTCGTGCTTGGGCGGGTCCCACATGAGACAAGCTTGACATACTTAAGCGGGTACTTGCCTTACATCGCTTGGTGAGTGGGAGTTGTTGGACCATGTGGTGCAACAGGGACGTTGCGGCCAAGATAGGGTGATTGTAACATCCCACATCAGGTATGAATTGGAAATGGAATTGGTATATAATGAGTAGCGATGAGCTACTGTACAACCCGAGGTTAACCTTTTGAGCCACGTGAAAAGCACATAGCACATGAAAAGCACAATAAATTTCCGATACTCATATAAACTATAAAAAATTTGTGGGAAGTCCACTATAGCATGTTTGTAACCCACTAAGTCCACTTCTAAATTTCATAACCCCTCTAGTCCACTAATATAGTTACATAACCTAATACTCCAATTTACTTAAAAAAAGATATTTTTCAAGACCAAAAAACCGTCCTATATAATACGTAGAGAGAGAAACCCTAGATCACAAAACAGATCTGAGCCTCCCCTCTCCTCCTTTCCCTCTCTCCTCCCCTCCCCTGGTGAACTGTCCGCCTCCAAATTCTTCACGCCGACGAGCTCTCCCTCACTCACCACGAACTGGATCGCTGCCCGTGGTGCTAGCAATTATCGGCATTCTGGGTTTGGGGCCGAGCTCCATCAACAGCGACACAAATCAATCTAACGGTCTGTACTTTACTCCTTCAGTCTTTACCCCCCAGCTGCTCTGCTCGATGGGTTTGTTTGTTTTGTGTTTCTCTCTATTTGTGGACAAAAACTGATGGGTTTTCATTGGCTGACTAAATCTATCTATATTCTATTTTTCCTTGAGAACACGGTTTATACTGCATTCCCATTACTAAAAGCTGGCCAGTAGGAGGCACCATTTGCTAGAAGAATCCAAAGCCACACAAAAATTCTACCTTCTTCACCTGTACGTACTACTGGTGTTATGGTTAAACTCTGTATATATTATAGATCTATATATAATCTTGTGGAGTAGTTTATTTTTTAATCATGGTGATTTATGGCCCTCAATGGACGCCGCCGCCATGGCCAAAGATGGACCGGCCCGTAAATCACCGTGAATTTATATTTGTGCTTTCATCAATCACTTATTGATTTGGTCCGCGCAACGACCTCTCCGACTTGCTTCTGATATATTTGGAGTTTTTTGAATAAATATATAAGGTTATATGTGTATTTTTTCTAGGGCTAGACATATAAGGTTGGAACAGGTTGTGTTTTTTGAAAAAATATATAAGATTATATGTGTGCTTTTCGTGTCACACAAAAAATATATTTTTGGGTGTTTTTGTTGTTATTTAATATCATTTTTTTAAAACATTCTCAGTTAGAGAGATATAATAATATACAATGTTATATTGTTATATATAACATTCTAGATTAGAAATATTCTATGTTATTTAATAAAGAAAACATATAACGTTATATATGACCTTTTGTTTCGTCTAACGTTATATATGAGTTTTTGTCATATATAACGGTATATGTTCCGTTATCGATCACTTATTGAATTGGTCCACGTAGCAGCCTCTCCGACTTATACGTGAAAATATGTGATTTCAAACCCGGTTAGCGATGTGGTTTGGTTATAGATAATCTTCTCTACTAAGACATATATGTCATATGTACCCTTTGTACCTAATTTTGTCCTGTAAAACTCTAAAACAAAGAAACTAATAACGTTATATGTTCTCTTACTGAATTGGTTCGCGCAACGGCCTCTAAAAAACACATAAGGATTTATTCATATATAATTATATGAGAATATTTGTGACCATATATACATATATATAGAAATCTTCAAGTAAGGACCTTAAAATGAGGACCTTAAATGCGGACCTCCCATTTCTTGCCTTTCCCGATCAGATTTCGATGATCTGAGCCGCTCAATGGGTTCAGAATGTGATTTTAAGGGTACCCGCGAGAAATAGGCAAAAAAATGACTGGAAAGGGCTTGATTTGAGCAGTTTTTATTTGAACCGTTCGATAAGAAACAAACAAAAACTGCTTGGATGAAGCCATTCCCGGTCTCTCTTTTTTTGCTGATTTCTCGCGGGTACCCTTAAAATCACGTTCTGAACATATTAAGCGGCTCGGATCATCGAAATTCGATCGGAAAATGGAGGTCCGCATTTTATTAAAATAAGATAGTCCTTATAAGAAGGGGACTCTATACATATATATGGTTATAACGTTATATATATATATATATGAGCTTGTATTGACATAAAAAAAATATTTCAATTTGCATAGAGAACATATAACGTTGTATATGAGATTTTGTCTTGGAAAACTAAAAAAAAAGGAACTAATAAAGTTTTATGTTCTTTTATTGAATAGGTCCGCGCAGCAGCCTCTCAAAAGCACATATGAATATATCCATATATTATCAAAAGCAAGTCGAAGAGGGCGCTGCGCAGACCAATTCAACAAGTGATGGACAATGGAGTATATAACATTATATGTTAACATCTGTTATGAGTAATATGTGTTTTTCCTATGGTTAGACATATAATATTATATCTCGTTTTTGAGATATATTAATGTTGTTTATATTGTTTTAAATATATATATATATATATATGCAGATATAGAGGTTATGGGAATCCTATTCGGAGGCAGAAAATCAAAATTTTGAAGGATCCGATGAAGGTTTTGATGAAGAAACGGTGAAAAAATAAAGCTCGATCCCCTGTGGCGTCAACAACATTCAACTTGGGATTTAGGGCACGACTAGAAATAAGGATAATGGTGGCATGATATGTGAACATATAATGTTATTTTTTGAGATATATAATATTTTTGGAAAGATATGATTTTGTTTTGAGAACATATAATTTTATGTCATGTTGTGTGAGACTTAGAGCTACAGAAGCTCAGATATGATGTTATATATTATGTTTTTTTGTGAGATTTAGAACTACGGAAACTCACATATAATGTTATATGTTCTGTTCTATTTTTTTATGAAATTCAGAGTTCCAGAAACTCAAATATAATGTTATATGTTCTATTTTATTTTTTTTTTTGCGATAATTAAATATTCAAAAACTCACATATAATGTTATATGTCTTGTATGGACCAACATATAACGTTAAAGACTAAAAACAAGAAAAAACAAAAAGAAATGTTGCATGTTAGAAAATTTTTGCCGCACATATATAATGCTATATGTTAGAAAAACTTTATCACTCACATAACGTTAAAAAAATCAATACAAGAACAAAAAGAGAAATTTGTCACATATATAACGTTAAATGTTAAGTGTATCGGGTTCAATAAAAAAAATGGAGAAAAATGAAAAATACGTTTTTTGTTACACATATAGCGTTATATGTGGCGGTGGCGGCGGCTTGATTGCAACAAAAACGGGGAAAAAAAATGGAAAAAATACATTTTTGTGCTAGTCAAACAAGACCCTTGTTTCTTAAGTGGGGTATTTTTGTCATTAAAATTATTAGTGGACTTAGTGGCTTATGAAACTTAGAAGTGGACTAGATGGGTTTAAAAACTGCTATAGTGGACTTATGCAAAATTCTCCCTATAAACTATGTAATCTATAAAGCACATGCCTCACTTCATGAAGCCCACGGCTCGGAGCATCTTCCACTTTAACAACACAAGACTGAATATCTAAGACTCAACATCAACTACGCCCATAAATCCAAGCAAAATGGTGATTCACCTTTGCGTAGAAAGATGCTGCTCTGAGGAAATCCTTGGCGGAAAATGCAGCTTCAGCCTGCATCAGAAATATCTTTTATGAACTGCAACGGATAATATTATCTAACCAACAAAGTCAATAAGCCATGACCTGTGCTAGATATACTTGATCTCTCTGCAATGGATCTCGACAATTTGCCAAAGCTGCAGCATGATCTTTCAAGTCCAAATACACCTTCCACATATCCCGGCCTTCGTCGTTTACAGACACCTGGTTTACAATCCCAAATTCAGTATATTGGGATGTATTTGCATAAGGAATGGATGCTACTATCGATCTATGCTGAAAAGGCACTGTTTGTCGTACGTTACTACCCTTCACCCCTTTGTTGTATTGCCAATATCAAATGACCCCAAAGAGTTGAAAAGTGAGCACACAACCCCTTGTGGTTTAGATTTGTTACAGATAGTAAATGAGATTGAAAAATGACATTAACATTGTCTCTCTAATTGTAGAAAACAATGACAGCCTCAAGAGATTAAGAGATATCTAGATTGATATAGTCTCTCTAGTCGGAGAAAACAATGACAGCTTCAAGAGATTAAGGGCTATCTAGAGTTATAGTACCCATCCCTGTTTTGTCTAGTCCATAACAAACCCAAAAACATAGTTCCAACAGCAGGTGACTGGGTAAATGTTTTAAAATACTCAAAATGACTATATCCACATTTTCCCCCTAAATATTTGTGAAGCAGCATAAGTGGATCTTGTTTTAGAGAAAGTGAGAAAGAGCATAGGTAGGTCCAATTTAGATAGAGAAAGTAAGAGAAAGAGCACAGACTAGTTTATATATACACGTTTGTGCATGTGTGTATAAAAAGAGAGAGAGAGAGAGAGAGAGAGAGAGAGAGAGAGAGAGAGAGAATGATGAGCTGTCATGATGGTGGTACAGTGTGGAAAGTTAGAGGAGACATTAAGGGCACCACACAAGTTTCTGCATACAACATCAATTGGTTGTGAAAACCATGGTGGGTTGGGGGTGGGGGGAAATAAACTGTAATTAACCACTGATATATTAAGCAAGAAGATAAACATCATTCATTGTCATGTCCAAAAAAATTCTTTCTTTAACTTGAATGAGAGGGGCGGAGGACATTGACAGCATGTAGTGCACTGGGGTAGAACCCGAAACAGTAAAACCATCCAACCATATGAACCTGAAAGATGGAGTACTGGTCATATGCATAGAATAATCCAGCAGAGGCATCACTGCATAATCCAAGAATACCCCTTGACATTGATTCCGGTGTTTGATCAAACTGAAGTTCCTCAATGATCTGCTCACTGATTCTATTGACAACCTTTAACACACAAAAGTTCCAATGTCAATGAGCAGGGGAAAAGTGTAATGATATATTTCTAGAGTCCTATTTCATTACTACTAAAAAGGCAAACTGAAGACGTCTTGAAGTCAATTCCCAACAGACATACATTGCTGACAAGTGAATATTACAGGGCATTCTGACCATCAGCCTAAGACTGTATTACCAGCAAACAATTCCTATTCAGATTCATAAAATTGCCAAGTAGATTTGTAAACATCTTATAATGATGTATCTGCAGCTAGACGCACCTTAACCTTGTTCCCAAGAAGAAGCAGAAAATGAAATTCAGATACAGCCAGAGAATTGGGTTTAACAGCTTCAGCACCTTCAGCTAATTTCGAATAGTCCAAAAGACCCTTGTTCTCCACAAAATTAACATCACCCTCAGTTGAACTACAAATAAGGTTCCCAAAAAGATTCGATGAGAAAAACACTTCATAAAAGAACTATTTTGACATTTTGGCGACAAAAAAATCCAATACCCTACAATACCAAGGACATGAGATACAGATTTTCAGTAAAAAATAGCCACAGAAGTAGTAGCCGATTTTCGCGGTTCACATAAGAAAGCAAAAGTGATGAGAGTCATCTTCTACCTATGTAGTGCTCCAAAGTATAGGCCACCATGATAGATACCTGCTCCAGAAAGCCATGCAAAATGTACTGCTCTTCTTTGCTTGATGAAGAAATGCAATTCACTGCACGACAAGCAAAATGGACTTCATTGTCAAAACACAAGAATACGGTTATGAGAAAATATTACCACCCTATCTGCTAAATCATAATTTATTTTAAACTTTTGAATAAATCAGTAGTAGCTGTGGGCTTGTGGCTCCTGAATTGACATGTCTTTCTTGAAAACATATGTTCTCCTTTTCCAGAAGATCCAATGTGTCATAAATCTTCACTCCTTAAGTTTCCAACAGCGTAATCATTTTATCCATGACAAGCATGAAATATGTCTCTTCTCACGATGCTCAAAATAAGGACGAGAACAAAATTAATTTTGAGTTCTTAGCCAAAAAAATTTATTTTGAGTTCTCAACATGTATAAGGTTTTACTTATTATCTAAGCACTCCTGCCATTAACTAATAATTTAGTTGGCTCCAGTGATGTTTAAACCACAAATATGTTGAATGAGCTCATGACAAGCATCTGCAATTTATGATCTTTGAGTCCCCAAGTAATTGACTCTTAAGATTCAAATCTATAAAACCACTTGCCTGTTCGGTATTTCGCCCGGTAGTTCCATAAATCGCACTGGGCTATCCACATAACTAGCAAAAATACTCTGAAAATACAATACATCAGTAAGCATACAATTTCACACAAAAAAAAAAATAATAACCAAGTTTTGTTGACAAGAAAGAGCTATAATTTGAATACATGCCATAATATGAGACAAAGAAAATTGCAGGGAAAGACGCATCTCAGAAAACCATTTTTTTTTTGTAAGTAAATAATTATCTCAGAAAACCATGAATGCAGGGAATTAAATAGGTGACCTGCTGCAAATGTATGGATCTTTAAAGCAGCACATTGATAACTCCATTACAGACCTGATAGATCGAAAAGTGATGCTTGGATGTGAATGTACAAAATTCAAAGAGAATAGATAGGTCTGCCTTGCTATAGCATTAAGAATCTCAGAGGAAACACTTCTATTTCTTCTATCAAATGAACAACAAAGCTCAACCTTGGCGTTATGTATTACAGAAATCGAGTTCACTTTAGTATTTGAGACAATAGGTTGGAAGAGAAGAACCAAGACAAGCATATCCTGGCCTAGAGGTGTCGATTGCAGATTAGCTCCACAGACTTAGGACTCTTATTATAACAGCAAGTAAGTGTAAGGAAGGGGGACATAAGGTTAGAATTTAGAGACTAATTGCAAACAGTGTTCAACATCCACGGATGCAGTTGCAAGAAATGATAAAACAACACAATCCTCCTGCACGGGCTCTAGTTCAATTTTGAAAGAAAGCACCCTTTCGTGAAAAAGTTGTGCTCACGGGTTAGGCATGCTATTTGAAAAAGATTTAATTTTGAACCAAGCCACATCACGGTTGATTACAATACATAAGTAAAAAAGACAAAGGCATACTTATCAAAACAATAATAAAAAAGACGAAGGCAGAAAGAAAAGTTGATTCCCCACTGTTTAGCAGTCTACCACAGCTACCAATAAAACTCACATTCTTTTCCTCAACCAATCAAAGAGCGAAATAAATAGATCTCTAGTCTTCCTCTCTTTATGGTCCAAATGCACCGGGTCTTCTCACCCCTTGATTTACCATATCTCCATTATATATTTGCTCCTTTCTGTTGTTTGCTTTGCTATCAAAACAAACAGTTCCTTTAAGCCCTCAGCAAGAAAAAGGCCTCATTTTGATTTCCAGGCTTTGGCCTCACATGGGGTTGAGCTGCTCCATTGGTGAAGGGGGCCCCATTTTGAAGATAATTAATAATTAAGATTTTCAATAAGCTGAGGTCACGCAATTAAACATCTACAATGTTTCTAAAGTCTTAATAGCTTTCCACTAGTTTTAATTCTTACCATATCAAGCAAGTTTCTATAAACTTGATTACACTCTCTTAAGGTTGAAGACTCCTTAAACCAAAAAATCAAGAAAGAAATGTTAAAGATCCCCAAGAACTAACAGGTGGCCAAAAATGAAAAGAAATCATAGAAGTCGGAAGGTTGCCAAGAAGGCATAAATGTGATGTCTAAACTATAGTTTTTGAAAGGAAAAAAAAAATGAACTTCAGAAAGTCGCATGAAAGAACATATATTTGGCTCAATAAGACCACGTTTCTGGCATTCACACAAGGCCAAAAAACAACATATACTGCAAGAGATACAGAAAGGACAGACCTTAAGAAGGAAATATACCAGCAACAAGAGAACGACAAAAAAATTGCGTCTAGGTCAAAAAGGAGGAATTTATAAGGACCAATTTCTACTCTCAACACCAGCTCAGAAAAGGAGGAATTAAAACTGCACCTCATCAACCTTACAGAAAATGATTACCCAAGACATTCGCGAGATATAAGATCAAATCACCGTGAGCCATCAAGACAGGGACCACTTAAGGCCAACATCCTGACCTTCAGCAATCAATTGAACCACAAGGTCGCAGAGCATATATTGATTACAGAGATGAAAGGTCCAAGGGAGAATTCAAGTATTACAGATCTGAAAAGCACCTAAAGAAGTTAAGGATTTAGTTAAACTCACATCCAGCGATCCAATGCCGGTGAAAGAATAAAGTCGCGTAGGAGTGACAGCCATCACATAGTATCTAGTACTATTGCCTGTGCTAGCTGTCTCCATCTGCAGAAAACAAAACGATAAGAAGGGGGGAAAACATATTAGGCAAATCCCAATAATTCAGCATCCTATTGATAAACTCTATTAAGGACTCTAGCTAGAGTGAGAAAGGGAAAAATGGTTAGTGAAGGTTATTTTCTCATCAATCATTCCCACCAATCCAATGATAATTCACACACATGATTTTCTGTCTTTAACTGTTTCGTTTCACATGATCAATTTCATCAACCAGAAGAGCCCACATATGAAGAACATCGAGTTCTTAACAAAATAAGGTTTAAACTACTCTCAGAACTATATGCATTCTATTCGCTAAAAACAGAGGATAACGAGACAGAATTGAATGGCTTTGGGCCAACCAACATGTAGGAAGTCACGATTCAATGACCAAAAATGCAAAAAATGAGCTAGTTTCCACTAGTAAGAGGAAGCACCGAGCAACAGATAGAAACACAGCCCTGACTCAGAAAAGAGAAGCAAAGGACCAGAAGTGGTGAGATGGTTGGGATGGACCTGCAAACTGGTGAATGCTTCTGGAAGTTCCTTTAGTTCATACAGAAGATTAATGTGCTTCTCTTTCTTATCCTTCTCCTCGACAACAATTTCATGGAGTTGGCCATTTTCTGTGCCAAGAATAACTTCCCTAGTAAAAGCTGTAAAGACAGCAGATACAAAATAAGAATAAATTGATATCCAAACTTAAAACTAAAATGTTGGTTAATGCATAAGGAGGTATGAATGAGAACCCAAGGACATGCCTTCTGTTATATGCTGTCTATTCCAGGCAACAGTATTCACAACAAGACCTTTCAGTTTGCTTAAAACGCGTGGCTTAGTCCACTTAGCATGTGTATAAAATGTATCTGCACCTCCAGTACCAATGACGGTAGCAATACAGTGGCTTCCCCCAGGGTCAACAAAAACTCTGTGTATGGATTGCTCACCGGGTCGACCCACAGAGAGATCAATATCTGCATATAACGATCAAAAACATATTAGTTAAGTGTTGGATGCAGCCCAAGGTCAAGATCCCAACAGTTGCACTGCACCATTGTAGGAGAGCTAGCGGTGATTATGGCTATTCCAACATGTAGTAACGATAAAATCCGTGGAAAACAACCAAATGGTATGTTTCTATTGCTACAACAGTGGTGACAGAGCAGAATGAGTGAAACAAATATAGAGCATACTCGCTGTCACAGAAATCAGCTATTGTTTTATTCTAGCAACTGGAATGAAACAATGGTACATAGAGTTCCTTTACGGAAGTTATACCAGATCATTGAATCACAGTGAGTCCATAAGTTCAGCTTTATCCATTCTATCAACAAAGACTTTGGTTAGTCAGAATAGCGCTAGTTGTACTTGAGAGAAGACATGATACTCAATTTCCAGCTTAATATGTTGGGGTTGAATGTTAACCTAAGAATAGATTATGTGGGCAAAATGAATGTCTGGTCCAGAAACAACCGTGTTCAAGCTGCATAAAGTAGAATATGTATAAAAACATATCCTCTCTCTAAGATGAAACGTAAGTAAAGTAGCCCAAGGTCTAGATCCCAACTTGCAGGAGTGTAGTGGACCTAAGGGTGATTATGGCCCTTCCAACATGTAAAACGGTAAAATTCGGGAAAACCCAACCAAATAATATGTTTTGCAATAAGACTCACAGAACAGGATATGTGAATGATATACAGGGCATTGCCACACCACATAAATCACCATCGGATTTACAAGTATCCCTGCAAATGAATTAAGGTGAGTCCATGACTTCAGCACTCAATTTCTATCTTCCAAGATTTTGGTTAGTTAGGATAACACTAGTTCTACATAAGAGAGGACATATATGATCAATTTCTGGCTTAATTAGTCATGGTTGAATGTTAACATAAGAGTCATGTGGGAAAATTGGATGTCCACTATATAATATGACAACTGCGTGCAATGTGCATGATGTACAATCCATATACAATTATATTCTCCATCTTTTACATGGTGTGTGTAAGTCAAATCTCGTAAAAATGCCTTAACACCCTCCCCTATGGACTATGCGTTCATTGTAAAAGTGGTTATATAGTCACTTTACTTTACGGGAAGGTTAATTCAGTCGTTCTGGGTAACGGGGGTTTACATTTACTTTCATTTGTATAACTTGGTATCATTATAATGCTGTGGAAGCTTAATGAAGGATTAAAAGAATCTTCCCTCTCTCAACTCAAGCTAATACGCATGGTAATAATGACATATTATTATACATTTGAAAATAGAAGGAATATTAATAGGAAAGAACCCTGCAAAGTAAACATGTACAGAAGCGTACCATAAGAATCTCCAACTCCAAAATCATGCCTAATGATCCACCCTTTACTGGTTCCTAATAAGATAACATCGTTTCCGGCAGCCATGCACGTAATAACTCCACGACCCTTTGCTGCATATCTCTCCAGCAGATCAACGGAGAAAACCTGCCTTCCCACTTCCATCTTCAGATCCAAAAATCTCAACCTAACAAGTGGTAACAACCTTTTTCACTTGGGAACATGATATTCTAGAAACAATTGGCAAAGCACACTTAGAAAAATCTGATAGTCAACAAAACAAAAATAAAATCCACAATGCAATGAGTTGCCAAATTTAGTCAGTTTCCCGATAATCTGTCTCATTTCCCCAATTCGCATAGAAAAACTGAAACCATTCGGTAAAGAAGGTGAACATGCACAAATCAAAGTACTCCTGTCCATTATTACGGCCACATCTGTAGATATAGGTATCTTGAGAAAACGCCTTGATGCTCCAATGAGCGGTTTTGCTAGAACAGGCAATAACAAGGGCGGAAGTACTTGAAGGCTAAGGTAGGCTATAGCCTAGGTCATTTTGAGAAAAAATTTCTTACGATCCAGAAATTTTTTTTTTTTTCCGAGAGAAAAAGATGACAGACAAACCTCGGTGGATCTTCGAACGAACGATTGGGTGAATATTCGTTCGTTCGTCGGGCTTCAATCGTCGACAGCAGCTTCGTTCTTCGTTTCTCTTGCGTCGCCTCTCTCTCTCTTTCTCTCTCTGTTCTGCGTGAATGGCTCAAAGGGGGGAAGTGTGAGGGCTTTAGGGGGCAAAGTGTAATTACTTGGGATTTTTATGCCATCTCTTATCCTGGCCGTTTGATTTCAATCCAACGAACCACATGAAAGTCCCGCACCACACCCAAATCCGGGATCCCCCACGGGATCCGGATTGTGTGTGTAAATATATATATATATATATATATATATATATATACAGGGCCCTTCTATTGCGGGCGTCCGCAATTTCACAAAATGCGGACTTTGATATGTAGCCGTTGGATCTCATCCAACGGCTCAGATAAAATGGAGAGACGCGCGGGTTTAAAAGGGGATATGGGTCGGGTAAAAAGGATATCGGGTCATTACCATCACACACGCGGATCCCTCACCCAGTCTTCCGCTATACGCCTCCCCCATTCTTAGAAATCGAACAAACGGAGAGAACGAGAGAAGGACGATCGATCGATCGAAGAAGAGGACACACCCCTGACCAGGTCTCTCTCTCTCTCTCTCTCTCTCTCGATCGAGTTTTGATCTCTCTCCCTCTCTCTCTCTCTCTCGAGTTCGTTTGTTCGTTCGAAATCTGATTAGGGTTTTGTCCGATTTGGGCTTTTTCAGTTAACACGAACAGATCGATCGAAGAAGAAGAACGATTGGAGGGTACTGCACGAAGAATATCGACTGAGAACAAGGTAACTTCTCTTCTCTTCTCTCTCTCGATCACCGTAAATTTTTTTTTCCAGAAAATGTAACTGAAAAAAAGAAGAAAGAAACAGAGTTCTAAAATGTCCATTTGTTGAGGCTTGTTACCTGGTTTTGGATCTTTTTTTTTTTCCCCGAGAATGGGTATTTTAGAAGCCCTCTTGGTTTGGATCTTGCCTTTTTTTTTTTTTCTAAGAAAATGTAACTCGAAAGAAAAAAAATCATAGTTCTAAAATACCCATTTTCTTGAACCCTATCCGAAGGTCTTCTTGTTAGTGGAATTTTCAATTTGGGGAATTTTTTTTCAACTGTTTCTGTTTTCGTGGAAGAAAATGGGTATATTTTAGGAACCCTAACTGATTTATGTGGATTAGTCTATCTCTGCCATGGTAAGTGCCGAGGGATTTTAATGAAGCAAGTGACACCATGTATTCACTATACCAACGTTGAATAAGGTTGAGTTGGCATTTTTTGGCCAAATTTGAAGGCTATATTTGCCGATTCAAAATCAATGGTTTCCCACAACGATGTTTGTGCGGCGCAGCCATCCTCTATTGAAGTATTTTTTCTAATGTGTGCATCAAGATGGGGTACCGTTCTCTTGGCTAATGTTAGTTTCATTAGCAATATTACATTTGGAGAGAAGAAGACGACACAATCGACGACACGATCAACTGTTTACTTTGACTTCAAATTTGAGTAAGGAGTAGAGACGTTCTTGGGGTTTGATTTCGATTTGTATCTGTGTGTGATCTGTAATTGGTATAAGAAGGAGAATCAAATTTGAACTCCGGTTGAGATTGTTATGAGTCTTATGACTTCTGAGATTGCTATCATATCCCTCCTATGCCCTATTTCAAGCTATTTGAAATTGTTATGAGATTGGTTTTGAGATTATTCAAGTGAGATTTAATTGATTACCCTTCTGTCTTGAGATTGTTTAATTAGGATCTGTTCTTGAGTTTGTGTGTTTTCTAGCACTTCTCTGTGATTGTTATCGCTGTGTCTTTTATTATATGTATCTTGAAAAGTTGTTTTAACAAGTGAATTTAACATAAATTTGTAGATGTACTGAGAGAATGATATAGGAAGAAGGTGGCCTAATTAATGTGTGTTTTAACAGGTACTGGAACTTGCCGAAAACGAGGCAAGGGACAACAAGACGACATGTATCATGCCACGACACATTCAGCTCGCGGTGAGGAACGATGAAGAATTGAGCAAGCTACTTGGAGATGTGACATTGTGAATGGCGGTGTACAGCCCTCTGCTGGATGAGGATTAGCACTTTTGAATTAGGGTGTTTTTTACTGTTCAGTTTACTAGAGTTTAGCATTGTTGTTTTAGTTGGATTTCTGGTGGGTTTAGTAATGTGAATATGAAGCAATTTTTCAGCTTAGATGTTGTAAAGCAGATATGGAAAAACAGAGAAAAGATAAAGGGTGGCTTGTGACATTTTTTTACATCTTTTGTTACTAATTTATCTAGTTTTCTTATGCATACAGAGAAACAATTTGGTCGTTGTGGGGAATATAATCTGTAGAAGCTTTTTACCACATTCTCCAAAGAGAAAATGTTACTAAATTCCCAACTCCTTAAGCAGGGTTGCCCTCGACGTCAAGTAATATGCAGTTCGCTCGACAGACTAAACACTTAAAAGGAGCACACAACAATTCATTCATCATTGGAGACGTTAATTTTTCTTGTTCTTTCAAAGAATTTAAGAAATGACTAATCCATTCAGCATTATTGTTTATTGTGTTAACTGAACATTCAAAAAAATAGTTTCCAAAATAGTATCAAGCACATTCAACCTGCTGCATGGGACATGTTTAAGTCCAATTGCCGCTCATTTCTCAGGTTGATGAACACAGCCTTATTACATCTATCAATATATTTATAATCAAAATACAACCTGGGAAAAATGAACAAAATGATATATAACATTCAAGTCTCCAAAACTCTCCAAAAAAATGTGTACAACACCCATCCGACATAGAGGAATCAAGTCTCCAAAACTGAAAAAAAATAAAATAAAATTTGAGACGAATTCAAGCCACGGGCCTATTAGTTAGCAAAACCATAACATAATTTGAGCACCTGTTTCCAAAAAACTGACAACAGGAAGAAACAAAAGGGTTCTAAAACTAGAAAAACTAAGTACAAATCACTCAGGTATGCCTCAATATCCTGCCAAGTAGCCCCTAGTTTAGGTAGATTACTTGATTGCTTTAAGAACGCTTCATCATTCTCGTATAGCTCAAAAAACCCCTAATGTCATTTAGAATTCGGGCGCACAGGTGAATTGCACCTTTGACTTTGCCTTAAAACCTTGGTGATGAAGTTGTTTCCGCTAATCAAGAAACACAAGTTATTGATTTATTCACCAATCACACAGCTGTTTTGGCAGCTCTCATTTTTTTTAGGCTTCAATTCACTTGGACTTGTTTTTGCCTGCAAACATGAAACTAACCACCAAATTAGAAGCAATCCAATGCACAACTTTAAAATTAAAGCAAGCAAAAATTATAAAAAGCCTAATATTGGTGTACGCAAGCAGCACTTTTAACCGCCAAATGATTTTTATATATCCCGACCGAATGAAATGAATAGGCTTGCTGACTGGCTTACCTGCTTGAACTATCAAGCATAAAGCAGAGATGCCATACTCTTCTTTCGTGCACTATGCTTAAGACATAGAATTCAAAGAAAGAAGTATGCAATATCGGTCGTTTGTTTCGACTATCGACGATTCTAATTTAAATGAAATTTGGTCTACTCCATACAGAACAGTACAGAAATTCAGATACATTGCCACTAAACACAGCATATAGAGAGAAAAGCCTGTTTGTTTAGTCAAGAAGAAAAAGAGAACCACCATATATAGAGAGAAAAACAGAAATCAATCTGGAGTAGATCAAACCCTTGCACTCACGACATTTGTAGTAAAAAAGAAAAATCTGAACTAAAAATGGAACATAACTTTAGCATTCTCAGCTACCTATATTCAGTCCCAATCATGGCAGCCACCTTGCTTACCTCAAGTTCCAATAGAAATTGCAAGACCAGTACAATTAGGGTTCGCATAGAACGAGCCAACAGATCAAAATCAACAATGCTAACAAAATAAAAACAAAAAAGCCTATTTCAAAAATCGAACCAGAGATAGACCAATCCACATAAATCAGTTAGGGTTCCTAAAATATACCCATTTTCTTCCACGAAAACAGAAACAGTTGAAAAAAAATTCCCCAAATTGAAATTCCACTAACAAAAAGAAAAACTGATTCAAAGCCAGAGAGAGGACAAGAAGACCTTCGGAGTTAGGGTATCTTACTCTCTCGTTTTTTAGGGTTCAAGAAAATGGGTATTTTAGAAGTATGTTTTTTTTTTTTTTTCGAGTTACATTTTCTTAGAAAAAAAAAAGCAAGATCCAAACCGAGAGGGCTTCTAAAATACCCATTCTCGGGGAAAAAAAAAAAGATCCAAAACCAGGTAACAAGCGTCAACAAATGGGCATTTTAGAACTCTGTTTCTTTCTTCTTCTTTTTTCCAGTTACATTTTCTGAAAAAAAAAATTTACGGAGTTCTCGAGAGAGAGAGAGAGAGAAGAGAAGAGAAGTTACCTTGTTCTCAGTCGATTGTCTTCGTGCAGTACCCTCCAATCGTTCTTCTTCTTCGATCGATCTGTTCGTGTTAACTGAAAAAGCCCAAATCGGACAAAACCCTAATCAGATTTCGAACGAACGAACGAACTCGAGAGAGAGAGAGAGAGAGAGAGAGAGAGAGAGAGAGAGAGACCTGGTCAGGGGTGTGTCCTCTTCTTCGATCGATCGATCGTCCTTCTCTCGTTCTCTCCGTTTGTTCGATTTCTAAGAATGGGGGAGGCGTATAGCGGAAGACTGGGTGAGGGATCCGCGTGTGTGATGGTAATGACCCGATATCCTTTTTACCCGACCCATGTCCCCTTTTAACCCGCGCGTCTCTCCATTTTATCTGAGCCGTTGGATGAGATCCAACGGCTACGGATCAAAGTCCGCATTTTGTGAAATTGCGGACGCCCGCAATAGAAGGGCTCTATATATATATATATATATATATATATATATATATACACATACATACACAGTGGGCTTCTATTGCGGGCGTCCGCAACTTGCTTAGATGCGGACTTCTTTTTTGAGCCGTTGGATCTGGAATTTTAAAATGGAACTCGCGGGTCAAATGGGGGCATGGGTCGGGTAAAATGCTTCGCGTGTCATCAGGTCCTCACTCGCGGACCTTCTTTTCTTTTCCCAAGCTTCCACTGGAAGCTTCATTTTTGCTTCGCACAGAGAGAGAGAGAGATCGAGGGCAATTTCACAGACGACGACCGACGAACGACGAAGGTATCTCTCTCTCCCTCTCTCCCTCTTCCTCTCTCTCTCTCTTCCTCTCTCTCTCTCTCTCCCTCGTTCGTCCGTACGAAATGTGATTTGGGTTTTGTCCGATTTGGGTTTTTTCAGTTAACACGAACAGGGGCGATTTGAGAGACGAACGACGACCGACGACCGACGAAGGTATCTCTCTCTCCCTCTCTCCCTCTTCCTCTCTCTCTCTCTTCCTCTCTCTCTCCCTCGTTTGTTCGTACGAAATGTGATTAGGGTTTTTTCCGTTTTGGGTTTTTTCAGTTAGCACGAACAGCTCTATCGAAGAAGAAGAGGAACGACTGGAGGGTAATTTCTCTTCTCTTCTCTTCTCCTCTCTTCTCTTCTCCTCTCTCTTCTCTTGATCTCTGTGTTTTTTTTTCTTCAGAAAATGTTACTGAAAAAAAAAAAAACAGACAGAGAGTCTGCTCAATGTGTTTACTCTGCTCACCATTTGTTTGAGGCTTGTAATCTAGGTTGATTGACTGAATTTTTTTTTATAAAAGCCATAAATTTACTCAAACCCTCATTTCCCAGTTGAACTGTAACAGTAGTGTTAATTATCATGACAAGTTCCTTCTTTTCTGCCGTAACAGTGGTGGCATTTAAGGATGTAAACCTGCTACTGTTTTGTTTGAACTGTTTATGACATTAAGCTGCTTACAAAAAATATGTGTTTTGTGTATTGGTTTTTAGAATGCAGTGTTTGGAAAATTTGGAAGAAATGGACGTAGTCTCACCATTACCGTCTCAAATGTGTCAATCATCTGCCAATTCTTCCCAAATGCCTTACATTCCTCAAGTTAAGAATGATGTAATACCGAAAATTAATCAAGAATTTGTCTCTTTAGAAGCCGTTCATAAGTTTTACAACAATTATGGTAAAGAGGGCGGATTTGGTACGCGAGAATGGTCTAGCAGGAAGAATGGGGATAAGGTAGTTGTTAGGAAAGAGTATGTTTGTTGCAAACAAGGTCATTGGGTGCCCAAAAAACCTGTGCTAAATACTGGATCCTCTAAACGGCGTTGAGGAATAATTAGAGAGGGTTGCGGTGCGAAATTGGCTGTTGTGAGATCCAAGTCCGGTGACAAGTATGTTGTCTCCCAATTTGTTGAGGCACATAACCACCCTCTTACGTCTCCAAGGAGGACGCATTTGTTGCGATCTCATCGCAAAGTGACAGCTGCCAAAAGAGTTTTGGCAGAACAACTATCACAAGCAAATGTGCCAACTTGCCAACAAATGAGTATTTTCGAGGTACAAGCCGGAGGTTTGGAAAATGTTGGGTTTGGAGTGCAGGATCTCTATAATACTGAAAGGGATATAAGGAGTGCGTTACTAGGGCAGGACGCCGATATGTTGTATGAGTATTTCGAAGTTCAAAAAACAAAAACTCAGGGTTTATGTATACAATGGAGAAAGACGATGAAATGAGGTTGACTCATTGTTTTTGGGCAGATGCCACGGCGAGAAAGTCGTACCAATATTTTGGGGACGTTGTGGTTTTTGATACAACGTATAACACAAACCGATACCGTATGATCTTTGCACCTATACTAGGGGTTAATCACCACAGGCAAACTACGCTATTTGGGTGTGGGCTTTTGAGTGATGAATCCAGTGAATCTTTTGAGTGGCTATTCAAAGAATGGTTGAAAGCAATGCCAAGAGGTCCGCCCAAAATGATCATAACTGATCAGGATCCGGCGATGACAAAGGCATTTGCTAAAGTTCTTCCAACTACACACCATAGATATTGCATTTGGCATATTGTGAGCAAATTTTCAGAAAAGATAAGTGCATTATCTTATAAAGATCATTATGACGAGTTCAAACAATGCATATGGAATTCTGAGAGCCCTGAAGAGTTTGAGGCTAAATGGGCAGATGTCGTATAGAAAGCCAACCTATCCTCCAATGAATGGTTGAAAGACATGTATGAAATCCGTGAGAGATGGATTCCGGCATATATGAAACACATATTTTCCGCCCACATGACTAGTAGTCAAAGGGCTGAGATTTCTCATTCGTTCTTCAAGAAGTATGTTTCATTAAATAATTCATTGTACGACTTTGTCACGCGGTTTGCTAGGGGGCTTGCTCACATACGGCATAAGGAATTGGACTTGGATCATAAAGATCTTAATGAGAAGCCACAACTGAGTTCATCATTTCCCATGGAGTCTACAATGAGTGAGTTGTATACATTGGCCATATTTCAAAAGTTTCAAGATGAACACTATCAAATTGGGGGATACATGGTTAAGATGACACATGAGGATGAACACAATCGTTTCTACATTGTTGAGAGGGCAAAGGTGAGTGGTGCGAGGGTTCGTAATCTTTTGGTAAATAAGTCATCAGAACATGTAAGTTGCAGTTGTAAGTTGTTTGAATTTGACGGAATTCCATGTCGGCATTTGTTGGCTTACTTCAATAGAATGCAGATTTTAGATTTGCCTCTTGAGTTAATTTTGGCAAGGTGGACGAAAGCCGCTAAAATTAAAATTGTTGTCAATGACGTGGGTGGGTCTGTCCAACAAATATGTGACACTTTTGTGTTCGAAAGGCGAAATAAGCTATTCAAACTTGCTTCTAGTGTAATTGATGATGCCGTATTAACTGAAGACGAAAGTGAGCTTTTGGAAGATGCTTTATCTTCGGTTCGGGATAAGCTTTGTGCCATGAATCTTGGAAGGGAAGGTGGGAATTTGAGTGCTAGTGTAAGCCAAGTGCCTATTCCTCGTCAACATATTTTTAAAGAACCGCTTCAAGTTAGGGCGAAGGGTTGTGGTCAGCGATTGAAGGGAGGAAAAGAGAAGGCGGTCAAGAAGAGTAGGCGTTGTAATGGTTGTGGGTTAACAGGACAATCACATGACAAAAGAAATTGTCCGAAACTTCGCAACATGTACGTTTATTTGTTTCATAATTCTACACTTGTCCTAAATTTGACTGTTTAGTTGTTGAAATGTTAATAGTCTTATTTGTTTCTTAGTTCTTCGCAAGATGTTAGGATGAGTGACGAGGAGGAGGACGACGAGGACGATGAAATTGATGATCAGAGTAAGTGTTTGTCGTACCATCTAAGTTAATTTCTGTAGTTGTTCTTATTTTTTTTTCTTATATTGATATTATTACTTATTCATGTTGCAGCCTTGCAGGATGGTGAAGTTTGAAAGAATGGAACTTTTATTGATCTGATCTGTAGTTGCTGTTGCTGTCCCATTGTGTCCCGTTGAGTGTTCGGATTAGTGCTTATTTGGGACTAGAGAATTAGATTTTCTGTTCGTAACATAAGAGCTGTGGCAGTTTAAACTCACCTGATACTATAGTGCCTCAATGTTAATGGCTGACTGTAGTAGCTTGACTGTAGTAACCTCTTTTAACTAAAATCAAGGTTTCAGTACTGTTTACAAGTGAAATTGCGACAAAGGCACTCTGCAATCTTAAGAGATGTAAAACTTACGAGTTGAGAATAAGGCTGTCAAGAGCTTGGGACTTGAAAATATAGATCTACACATTACTAACCTGAATTGTTTGCCTGTGTTGCTTGTAAATATTAATCCGCACGGTTGCTTTCTTAAACTCTGGATTGGAACTTCTCACCACATCGTAGTCCAGGTGTTCCTGCAAACAAATAGTCAGAATGATATGTAAAGAGCTGGATGCCGTTCCAATCCCAATATGCAAAAACGTCATGAAGAGTTGTGTAACTTGTAACAGAACTGTTTCTTAAGTTAAGTTGCTGGACTAAAAGCATCAGGCCATCTACTAATGCCATTGAGAACGTATCATCTCTAGTGGTTTTCGATGGTGCATCATGTACGCTGTAGGTATCAGGACAGAAACAATATAAAGAACCCCCAAACTTGTAAATACACCCAGCATGCCAGATAAATGTAAAATCCTCTAGCTCCATAACCATAAACATCTAGGCTCGTCTCATAGGTCCTAAGCTCCAACGGACGAAGGACCCAAGCTCGTAGAAATAATACAACCTCGCATAACATCTTATAATATTTGGAAGGAGGAGGTATCAGGCCATGGGGCCACGAGATCTTATCACAATAACAATCCTCTGCAATGCTTCCTCAATTATGCTATGACCCAGCCGCTCCTTACCTGTTTCCAATACCAAAGCAAAATCTATCCCGTCAAAGTGTGGTCATTGAGGGTGAATTCTGCAATGTTCTCTTCTTCTACATCTCTAACCCATCAACCAGCAAACTCCCAATATGACTAGATCGCCAATGAGAACTAAACATCTCTAGTATTAGTTGCCTTCTTTAGTTTTCTCTTTTGTGGGTATGAAAGGAGACGAAGGTTCGCCAAAGATGACTGTAGCAGTATGTTGTTTATAATTCAAGGAAAAATGATAATTTCTGAAGAGTGAAAGTTCAATAGTATAGCCAAACAATTAAGTAAAGAAATACAAACCAAATATGGAATCCCCCATGCTCTACAAACACCTTTTTATATCTGTACAAACCAACTTGTACTTCCAAGAGACGTAAAAATTTCTTACCTTGAATTCAAGTGAATCAAAACCCTTGCATATGAATTCGAACAAAGTTTGTTATGATGGGCGTGGAGTGGCAGGGCAGGGGCGGGAAAGGGTGGCAAGGGAGCGTGGGGGAGAGCGGAAAGGTTGGGAGTGGCGGAATAAGGTTTGAAGGTCAAGCTATCATCATGTGTTGCGATAACGCAATTTGCAATGGTGACGTGGTGTAGAAGAGGTTGATGCAGTGGATTTTGGGTTGGGAAAAGTGAGGAGGGACGACAATGGTGAGCAATGATAAAACTAGGATAGCATAGATGTGGTTCACGGTGACTTTCACAAGACGACTAATATCAAAACATCGTCCTTTCAGTTCGAAGGTATCGACCTTTTGTGGCAGGTAAAGAAAATATACACACAAAAGCTTAAAAAGACAATACAAAGGTGTGAACAATATCAAAAAACAAGAAAGCAGTAACGATGATGTGGCTGTACAAGTAGAAGTATGGGCAATGTAAGCTCAGTTGGGGAGACTGGAGTCTGTCTTCTACGATAACAACAATAAAACTTGCTGAAAGCAGTAACAACAAGAACACTTGCTGAAGTTCCAAATTTGTACACATAAAAAGCTAGAAATTCTGTTCAACGTAGCCATTACATAAACTAGCTAAAAGAAAATATACATGATGACCAACACAAGTAAAATTCCTATTACAACTCCAACTAAGAGCATTGCAATGAACACGCAATGTTTGGGCAGCTTAGGAGTTTGGTCATCCATGTTTGATTGCACAGGTACGAACAGAGGTGGATAATCAGTCGGGAGTTCAGGAAGTTGAGGAGACGGCAATTGCACACTGGAATGAGCTTTAACATATGAAGTCCAAGCATTATTTGCCTCTTCCAATGATGGATACTTCTTAAACGCAGCCCCAGGGAAGCGAGTTACTTGTTCGTTACAAGCTATCCAACTTTCATAGATACCGGGGACTTTTCCAACAAAAATAACATAATACTTTGCTGCCATTCCTACAAAAAATTCAACTTGATAAGCAAAAAATTAGGGACTTCAAAACTGGGCAGCTATAAATGACAGTGCAGGCTTTGGTTAAAACTGGGCATGACTTCAAAACTAGGCAAAACACAAAAGGATCTAAGATGGTTAAAGTTTTTAATCACTTAGCATCATGAGAAGTTATGGCAAACTCTCCGGTATGTTTCGTCAAATGGCCAACACTTCTACTTAGCTCTGTCAGGTTGTTTTGTACCTGTTATTTCCAAAACTATTTTGCTTAAATTATACAACAGCTCTCTTTCAATTCTAATGTTACAGAAAGCAAAGGTAACACATCTTGCTATAGGCATCTACATATCAAAATGAAGAGGCATTTACGACTGTTCTTTTTTTCAAGTTACATTTTCTAAAGAAAAAAAATTACAGAGATCGAGAGAGAAGATCCAAAAAGAGATAACAAGCCTCAATAAATGGGTAATTTACAACTAAACCATTTTTTTTTTCTCGAGTTATATTTTCTGGTAAAAGAAAAAAAATACCAAGATCCAAACCGTGGTGATAGCTTCTAAAATACCCATTCTCGAAAGAAAAAATAAATATCCAGCAAGAGATTACAAGCCTCAAACAAATGGTGAGAAGAGTAAACACATTGAGCAGACTCTCTCTGTCTGTTTTTTTTTTTTTTTCCAGTAACATTTTCTGAAGAAAAAAAAACACAGAGATCAAGAGAAGAGAGAGGAGAAGAGAGGAGAAGAGAAGAGAAGAGAAGAGAAATTACCCTCCAGTCGTTCCTCTTCTTCTTCGATAGAGCTGTTCGTGCTAACTGAAAAAACCCAAAATGGAAAAAACCCTAATCACATTTCGTACGAACAAACGAGGGAGAGAGAGAGGAAGAGAGAGAGAGAGGAAGAGGGAGAGAGAGATACCTTCGTCGGTCGTCAGTCGTCGTTCGTTTCTCAAATCGCCCCTGTTCGTGTTAACTGAAAAAACCCAAATCGGACAAAACCCAAATCACATTTCGTACGGACGAACGAGGGAGAGAGAGAGAGAGAGAGAGAGGAAGAGAGAGAGAGAGGAAGAGGGAGAGAGGGAGAGAGAGATACCTTCGTCGTTCGTCGGTCGTCGTCTGTGAAATCGCCCTCGATCTCTCTCTCTCTCTGTGCGAAGCAAAAATGAAGCTTCCAGTGGAAGCTTGGGAAAAGAAAAGAAGGTCCGCGAGTGAGGACCTGATGACCCACGAAGCATTTTACCCGACCCATGCCCCCATTTGACCCGCGAGTTCCATTTTAAAATTCCAGCCGTTGGATGAGATCCAACGGCTCAAAAAAGAAGTCCGCATCTAAGCAAGTTGCGGACGCCCACAATAGAAGCCCACTGTATATATATATATACAGTCCGGATCCCTTCAGGGATCCCGGAAATTGGTTTGGTGCGGGACTGTGCTGGGAGCCGTTGGATTTAATCCAACGGCCAGGAAAAAAGAGGCCAATAAACTCGCGTGTAATTACACTTTACCCCCTCAACCCTCACACTTGCCCCCTTCGGAAGATACACGCAGAACCATTCGAATGAAAGAGAACCAGAGAAGGCGACGAACGAACAGAACGGAGCAACCCAACGAAGACGAACGAAGAACACGAAGATCAGAACACGGCTGAAGGTCTCTCTCTCTCTCTCTCTCTCTCTCGATTTGTTCCCATTCGATTTAGGGTTTCATTTCTCTCAAAATATTGGGGAAACTACAGATTTTTTTTGTTAGGGTTTCAATTCTCTAATCTCTCTCTCTCTGGATCGTTCTCTATTTAAGAAATTAGGTTTTTTTTTTTTGGTTAGGGTTTCGGTTTCGGTTTCGATTTCGATTAAGAACAAGATACGAAGAAGAAGAAGATCGATTGGAGAAAGCGATTGAACCAAATAAGGTATCTCTCTCTCGGTTGTTTGACTGATTTGAAAAACCCCTTTCCTTTGCGTTGGGACATGTCTGCCCCTTTAGTGTGATATCAATTGCTTCAGGGATGAACAAGTTCCCGATATGCATCCACCCTTCTCACTTTGTCAGCAAAATCTTTTGGTTTGTGTTTTTGCTGATCATTAAAGGTTGGGACATTGCTTGCTAATCATCTATTTGAAGTTGATTGGTAAATGTTGATTCTTTAAGTTTATTTATGCATTGTTGTTTAGTCTTATGAAAATTTTAATTCAGTGCGTGTGTGATGACAAATCTAAAGGCTTGTTTCTCGGAACATTCGCAGTGGCCGTCTAAGATCTTTTGCCTATGCCAGGCTTGAGAGAAAATGCTGCTTTAACCCGTAGGCTGTAATTATTCAAGATAAAAGTTATTTTGAGGCCTTGGCTTGCCTTCTTGGGAAATTATTGAAGTTTTCTGTCTACAAACTCTGCATTGCTGCCACTGTTTATGCAGTTGTGTTACCTACGTTTCCCCCACCCCCCAAAAAAAAGAAAATGACCTACAGACACTGATTGCAATGTTGTCTTGTTTTCTAGGAGTATTTCTCTTATCTAGTCTGTAGTTGAAAATTCTTTGCCTTCATTAAGGAAGCCAAGAGGAGATCCATCTTAATGTCAAAAAAAAAAATTCAAATCGGGCAGATGGGTTAGCTACTATTTTTATTTTCAAACTTCCAATATTGTCCACCATTTGTTGTTGTGTTTTAATTTTAAGCTTTCAAAGTTGTGTTATTGAGTCCATCTTGTCAAACTCGTTGTCACTTGCCAAAAATTAAAATAGTCTCAAGTCTCAACTCATTCTATCAACCTTAGTTTGATGTTTAATTTAAGTTGGCAGGGGTTTCCTCTATCCATCTTTGTGTCCGTAAAGTGTAATTTAGATACAATGGTGCTTATTTTTTTTTGAACCATGTAACTTCATATCATGGTGTGTCAACTTTCCAGGAAGAAAGTCATAGGCGTGGATGATCTTGTGGATGATTACTTGAAGGAAAATAAAAGGCAGGAGATGAAATCAAAACGGGCAAAGGCTCAAAAAAACTATTTTTCTGATGAGGACGACGACATCAGAGAAGCCAAACTGTCTGAATGTGTTGAAAAATGTCAACAAGAGGCACACACTTTCTTTTTGCTGTTTTGACTTCAGATAGTCTATTTTGTTTGGTTGTTTGGCCTTAAGTGGCCTGGTTATTTTGTAAGAGTGTTGCCCCCCTCTCTCTTTGGCCTGTTTTTTTTAACTATTTCTTATTTGAGTTACATCAGTTCAGTTCAACTTTTTGTTGTAAAGATGTTGTCCATAGTTCTCCTTTGGTGAACTATAAGGTCTTATAGTTAGATCATTGTTTCATTTCATTACACTAGCAACGTCTTCTATTGGTTCAAGAAGGATGCCGCAGCAATACTTGCATCCACAATTTTTTGTTTTCCATTTTTTGAATGATGTTGGATTTGAGGCTGGATTATCATGGAAAAAAGGCCATCGATTATTCAGCAGCAGTGACAGTGGCTTAATTAGTTGTAGTGTTGGCAGCGGCCAAATTTGAACCAAATCAAAATTGCTCTTGGAATGACCAATGGTGCCGACCATTTTATTAACCATACGATGCAGGGTCCGATAAGAAAAGAAATTACAACAAATAAGGGAAAAAGAACCCAAAGAAAGCAGTAGACCTGCACAACTGAACTGCTGTCCTCATTGATTTGAAGGGTTAAAACATCTCCTCTAGAAATCCTGGCTGAAAATATTGTGAAGTGTGAACAATTCTTTTCCAGCAGAGCTGGCCGGAATTTAACTGTTGTGCTAAAATAATGGATGACTTAATGACATGAAACATATGCGAACAATATCGTAGCCATATGTTAACCCCCCAACACAAGGGGGAAAAAAATCAAAATAACCATAACCATGAATGAACACAAAGCGAAGCTCGATCCAGAAACACATTCAAACACAGTCTATTACAAACAATATTGTCATGAATCCATTTCCATTCAAGGATCAAAATTTCTATTTTTTTCCATTGAAACGGTTGAAACATTTCTCTGACTGAAAGTCAAAACACTAGTGCATAGTGGAGTTATAAAATTTAGTTCATTTTCCCCCCATTTCTCATTCTCATTTGCATTGCATCAATCTCCTTCTGCATGGCTTCAATCTTCATCTGCATTGTGATTGTTGTCCTCTGCATTTCTTCACTAATGCTCATGGATACCGAACTCTCGCATTGTTCAACAGTCCTCACAGCCTTTGTTTTTGTTTGAACCATCATTGGCCCCAAATCAGCCCTTCCTTGCAAAATACAAGGCTCATACCAACAAAAAAAAAAAAACCACAATCCAAGTTTAATTGTAACAAAAAGAACACAATAACAACTTAGGATTTCAGCTCCAACGAACAACAAGAGAATAAATTGGGGCAATGCATGCAGCTGACCTGATAAAAACATGACAGCCAATTCAAGTCTAATGCCAGAAATTTGGGCCTTGCGTGACGGTCTTGCTCTCGCAAGGGATGACTTCCACTACATATTGTATAAGAATGATTCCACGTACAAAAGGAAAAAATAAGCAACTAACTATCGGACAGCGAAAAAAAATGCCAGAATAAACTAAATGTGGTCATTGAAAGCTTGAATAAGCAAGTAGCCAATTTCGTAGTCAAGGACTCAAGTGAATGCTCGGAAGCTTGGATGAAACAGCTTATTGGATAAAATTTCATGAGTCGAGTTTCGAACAAGTAGTAAATAATACAATCACCCATATTACACGACACGAATGCACGATACCAGAATCACCAAGCCAAAATGGATTCAAAACATCAAACGAAAGAAAATAATATTTGAAAAATAGCCAACATGAAGACACAAAAGATGAAGAAACTGGCGTTCAAATGGCCCAAGAACCAGCAGAATAAGCTGGGTGATGAGACACCAAATTTTGAGGGTAACTTTTCATAGGACGATGTTGTTTACTTAAATTCATGGTCAACCTAACAGATTTTTGTCTTGTTGACTGGGGCTTCGTTGGTGAACCACATGAGAAGAAGGTCAAGAAGCAAGCTTAAAGAGCAGTCAATTTCCTAGCAATAAACCAGAATTTCTGAACCAGAGAGAGACCCAATGTCACAAACCCAAACCCTAATTTCTGAACCAAACCAAAGATTACAAAATAAACACAGATTCAAAGATGGAAAGGGGTTTCTCAAATCAGTCAAATGACCGAGAGAGAGAGAGAGAGAGAGAGAGAGAGATACATTATTTGATTCAATCACTTTCACTAGTCGATCTTCTTCTTCGTATCTTGCTCTTAATCGAAATCGAAACCGAAACCCAAACAAAAAAAAAACTAATTTCTTAAATAGAGAACGATCCAGAGAGAGAGAGATTAAAGAATCGAAACCCTAACAAAAAAAATCTGTAGTTTCCCCAATATTTTGAGAGAAATGAAACCCTAAATCGAATGGGAACAAATCGAGAGAGAGAGAGAGAGATTAGATAATCGAACCAGAGAGAGAGAGACCTTCAGCCGTGTTCTGATCTTCGTGTTCTTCGTTCGTCTTCGTTGGGTTGCTCCGTTCTGTTCGTTCGTCGCCTTCTCTGGTTTTCTCTTTCGTTCGAATGGTTCTGCGTGTATCTTCCGAAGGGGGCAAGTGTGAGGGTTGAGGGGGTAAAGTGTAATTACACGCGAGTTTATTGGCCTCTTTTTTCCTGGCCGTTGGATTAAATCCAACGGCTCCCAGCACAGTCCCGCACCAAACCAATTTCCGGGATCCCTGAAGGGATCCGGACTGTGTATATATATATATATATATATATATATATATATGTACAAGTTTTGCTTAATTCATTTTTTTTTAGCCCAACCCTTTCCACCCACCTATTTTCTCTCCCTCTTTCCTACTTTCTCTCCTATACTCTCCCTTTCTACTACCGTCAAGGGCAGGGGTACGTTGTTGTTGATTGTTTAGAGCTGAAAACTCAGTTAAATTAACTCAAGAAATTTCATGAAATCTCATGGTGCTTAATCTTTTGATTCTGATGCCACAGGAAAAACCCTAAAAAGCGACTTCAAACTATCCATTGGTCAAGATATCGATTAAAATTGGTTCATTAAGCTACCATCTTTCAAATCGGGCGAAGGACTGACATTTAGGGTTTATGCTAAACCAAAAAATTGGGCTTTGTGTGCTTAAGTTTTTTGTTCTTACAATCTTATTTTTTTAGGTTTAAATTATAATGTAATAACAACAAAAAATCTGAAGCATTTTTTGAGATTTGTTGATGTCCAAGAATTTTTTTGGGAGCGACTTTTTCATATTATGTATTTAAAGATACCACTATATTAACTCCTAAGAAATAGATATCCAATGTTCACACTCGTTACAATCTGAACATCTATATAATAACAGAGCTCAGTTTTTGAATCTTATATACGTAGTTATAAACCTAGACCTTCATTTCTAAATCCTATGGTTAGCAAGTGTTAAGAGTATCTATAAATCTAGATCATCCACTACCAACGGCTAAGATCAAGTTTTCAAACACTTACTTATCTAAAACGATTGATTTTGGATTGATTTTATTTGTTATGGAAGCAGAACTTTAGTTGATATATGTGGTAATCGATACAATCCATATTGATTTTATGGAAGTAAAACTCATATACAGTAGAACTTTAATTGAGCGTTCGAGCTATACCTTCAGGCATGGGCAAGGACTAGTTCACAATATGTAAGGTCAATGGTATGATGATACTAGCCATACGTGCGGTGCATGGATTGGATTATAAACTTTATTTATTAGAGATTGCCCGTATCCGTATGCATACTATATACACCATTTTGCCAATAATTGCTAAAAACCTACAATACATTACATGTATACTACGATTTGCATTGTCTCATTCGGAGAACGGTACGTATTCCACCCTCTACCCCTTTTGTATAGAAATTACACTATATGACCATGTATCCTACGATTTATACACGTATTCTAATTCGGTACGTATCATCTGATTTTTTTTTGAGAAAAAATTGGACTTTATTTCAAGAAGTGGAACCCCGAATGCATAATCTAAGCCGTTTGATCTAATTATGGAATCTTTCAAACAATTTGATAGACATCCAGCCTCAACGTATGGCTTATATAGAAGAAAGAACCATACTTTGATTGTATTTTGCTTGACTCTTTTTTTTTCCTAACAAAGGGTATAGAAAACCTTAATGTAATAGGTTCTAATTAAGAGACTTGAAATTTTGCATCTTAATTTTTTTTAAATGTAACCATAATTTGTAGGTGGTATTAGGTGTATCTACTTTTTAATTGTCTATTAACTATGATTAACATTGTTGAAGTATACACGAAATTTAGTATTTGATACAAGAAAGTTATGTCCAAACAAGTCCAATCGACAAAACCCAAAGATAGAATATATTATTGAAGAAAATATAAATGTTATCTAGTTTTTAGGAATTCTAAAATATTTAACTTTAAAAACTCTAGAATATACTTGTGAAATATCTAGATTTTTTTGTGAGAATTAGTCATGTGTAATTCTAGAATTATCTCAAAGTTTATCTTGTATGAAAATATCCTTGTACCAGAGTCTTCCATGGAGTAGAATAAATATGAATGAGTTCTACCTATTTTGTATCAACCAAAAAAAAAGGTTGAGTTCAAGTGTCTAATTCCCCACTCTTTTAGTATTCTCTCTTTTCCAAAAATCTTGTTCAACTGAACAATAGAAATTTCTACTCTTCCAACAACGTATCTTTAAAATATGCGATACGTATCCCAATACGATTTATATAATTGAAAACACTAATTTTGGGTTAGCCCGGGGTAAAATCAATTCTTGGTTCCGCCCTTGGGCAATAACGAGTTCACTGTTTCAGTAAATGACGCCGAGAGTTGCGCCATTGATCCACAAGATGCTTAGCAAACTCTTGAAATAACAGAAGCTAATTTGAAGAAAGCGGAAGGCAATAGACAAGAATAATTGAAGCAAAAGCTAGGTCTCAGACGAGCTAGATCAAACGCTAACTTCTCGTTTGTTGCAGTCTCATTCACTGGCCCCTAATTTTTCGAAGTTAAAAGTGTTTTAAAATCTCTACCAAATTCATCCGTCATGTGAAAAATTTCCTCCAAAACCCAGGTAAGAGATGGGTAAGGATACCTTGGATCAATCGTTTCTGTACATTTCTTGGGCAATTTGCGACGAAAATGGGCAAGGAATCATAGCCCAGTTTACCATTTGCGACGAAAATGGGCAAGGAATCATAGCCCAGTTTACCCTTTACTGTATCCCTGAGCCACCACGCACATCATCTAGGGCAATCGCAACTGCCCCAATGCCATCTATGTATTGCACTATCAACGTGGCGTGCAGGCGATCGAGAGATTCCAAGGAAAGAAGCGAGTAGCTACGTACAAAGCCTACGCCGTGGATGGCAAAGCGAAGGCTTCGAAGTTCGAACAGCTTTCGTTGGGTGAAGAACTACTCCTCGCTAGTACGCGGTGGTTTTCAGTGTGTCATCTTTTTGTTTTTTTTTTTTTTTTTTTGGGGGGGGGGGGGGGGGGGTTTACCGGTTATGTTCCACTTAACTTTAAAAATAGGTTAATTTTGTTCTTATTTAAAATTTTCATATTTATTGATTTTGCATCAATATTTTTTATGAATTATTGAGGTGTGGTTTCGCTTTCATTTTAAACCTTATTTTTCAAAAAGAGTGTAATTTCAAACTCAAATATAATAAAAATAAAAAATAATTTTTAAATTTTTTTTTGTACCGTTTAAAAGATCTCAATGAGTTCTATCAAATAAAATCCGTATTAATAAGAAAATTATTTGCATAAACACATAATTTTGAGTTTGAAATTACTTTCATTTTCTAAAAGTTCTTTTTTTAAGAAACTGGAACACATCGATTCGTCTTGAAGAAAGAAATCGGAAAAGTAATAATTGTTTTACTTTTATGCAAATATTTTAGAAAATAACCAATTTTTAAAAAAAATTACCTTTTTTTTTTGGTAAAAAATGATTATTTTCCAAAATATTTTTGTAAAAGTTAAAAAAATTACTTTTTCAATTCGTCTCGTTGAGACAAATTAATAATTCATAAAAGTTTGGTGCAAAATTAATAAATACGAAAAAAATTAAATAAGAATAAAAAGTGCTAAAATTAAGCGAAATGGTTCTTAATTTAATTTTCTATTATCCGCCATGTTATTGTAAATCAATTGCTCATGATGTCATGAAATTGACCTTTTTGCCCTTTGTCTAAGATTTGGACATATGAACTTGAAGAGCAAAGTCCACTTTCACCCCATGTGGTTATCGCCATGTGCGGATACACCACTCATGCTTTAAAATTAACCACATAACCTACCTGTGATTTTGAAAATGTGTGGATTGACCCACTGCCGTCATGTTTTTCATCCATATTAACGGAGGTGTATCTCACATGCCTGTAGAATGTAATTTGAGTCGTTCATAATTTATTAAATAAAGAATAGAGTATATCTGTAAAAAAATCATCTCGATCAGGCATCAATAACACAGTGATCTAATTTTTAGTAAATTCAAATTTGAAATTTTAATTTCATAACAAAATCGATTCGACCATAAGCTTTTCTTTTTTTGATTGACTTGAATTTTGGCATTGATGTGGTACTCGTCAAAATTTACCATATCAACGGTTTGGATTCAATTTTTGATATAAGGGATGGTGTGGTTAGAATTAAAAAAGAAGAAGAATCAAGTGACATGATGAGGGTATCGGTCTTTTAATGTTGTGTCCGTTAATTTGGATGGAAAATATGACGGCAGGGGGTCTATCTGCACATTTTCAAAACCACAGATAGGTTATGTGGTCAGTTTTAAACCATGAGGTGGGTATCTGCACACGGCGATAACCACAGGGGGTCAAAGTGGACTTTGCTCAACTTGAAATTCATGGCAGATTGGGAAGCGTTGATCCGTGAAACTCATCATCGCTCAAAACCTTTGCCCTCAAAACTGTACAGCTTTTCCATCGTTCAAATCCCTAAAGCTTTGATTGTGATTGACATTTACGTGTGTGTGTGTATATATATATATCCATACGTTTTGGGACATGCATATCGATTCAAGTTATTTGTTTCATTCTTTAATGTTTATTTTGAAAAAGTACGATTTTAGGGCTTGTAAAAATTGATTTTTGTCTCTTACCACTAAGTGGAATAGAATATACTATATTTTTGCCTCCCGTCCACATTTGCATCTTCCATCTCCATTGTGCTGTGAATAGTTTGTTGGTATAACTAGAACTACCGCTCATGGTGTATTGGGTAAGGAAATGACTAATGAGCGAGAGAATGGGAATTTGAAATTTTGGGTTGGGGTTGGGTGCGTACTGTCAACTGCGAGTAGGGCTGCAAACGAGTCGAGTCGAGCCGAGTTTTGCCTTGCTCGAGCTCGGCTCGCCTTAGTTTTCCTCAGCTCGAGCTCGAATCGAACTGAAATATGTGAGCTTGAACTTGGCTCGAATATATATTCAAAAGCTCGAGCTCGACTCGGCTCAAATGGCTCGTTCGGTACAGGTATGGGTATTGGTATATGTATGTATATATATATATATATATATGTGTGTGTGTGTATATGTAAGCTCGAGCTCGGCTCGAATGGCTCGTTTGGTATATGTATGTACTATATATGGCAGCTCGCAAGCTCAACGAGCCGAGCATCAAGTGGCTCGAGCTCGGCTCGTTTATGAAACGAGCTGAAAATGATGGCTCGAGCTCATTTGTTTGCTTGATGAACCAAGTTCGAACGAGCCGTTAGCGAGCCGAGTCACGAGCCACTCACAAGCGGCTCGGTTCGTTTGCAGCCCTAACTTTGAGGAGAGGAGATTGGAGGAAAGAAGAACCGGATACATGGGGGGAGGAGAGGAAATGACAGAACTAGGTAGTAGGTATGAAGTAGAGGGAGAAGGGGAGGATGGCTGAGCCCACTCCAACACAAGAAATCCAATAGGCCCAACTTAAAAACCCAACTTCTGACCCAAAAGTCCAATTTGCTATCCTACCTCGCGGCCACATGGTTAAAAAGGGCAAAACATTGCGCCCATGACGTGTTACCTTGCGGCCACAGCTTGTTTTGTATTTTACCAACACGGATTGTAGGGTGCCCTTCATCCCCAGGTGAGACTCGATTTCGAGTCTTGCCAGTGACAAGGGGCTCTGGGGGTAAACAGTTATGTCCATTTGTACCCAGGTGGTGTTGTGGTAACGGCCTCTCCTCTCGAGGGAGGACAATAGCTATGGCTCGAACCGAACATTCCACAGCGGGTAGGGAGCCCCTAAGCCCAAGGGGATTGTTACGCTGGTCGTCCCCTCCCACCTTTTTTTGGATAAAAAAAAAGTTTTAATAGAATCTCTTATTAGGAATTTAGAATCTTTGTGTATCCTCTTTACGTCCAATTGTTTTCCGTTTGGGCGAGTTGTTATTTTCCCTCTTTGATTACCCTGACACAGGGCAAAATTGAGAAACTACAGGCCAGGTACACTTAATGTGTATATGCAAGTTGATTTTCAATAAAATATGCACAATACCTTAGAGATTTATTATTGTGTATATTTTATCAAAATTCGACTTTGCATACGGATTGAGTGTGTGCCCCGGTCTCGAGACTGGAAAAAGTAAAAAACTGGACGGGCAAATATATCTTTATACAATTGCTAAGCTAAAACCTGCCCTCTTTTTTCTCGAAAAAGATTCAAGACTACCGTGCTGACCATTAGCCACAAAAATGGATCATAGGTTTGACAAAACCACGTGGCCCAATTCTTAATCAATTCACTACTCTCTCTCTCTCTCTCTCTCTCTCTCTCTCTCATGAGCTGAGCTCTTTCTACAGTTATAGCTATCTTATAGCTCATCTTATTCTTATCTAAGTTCCAACCATTGGTAAATTCATAAGAAGCTGCCTAGTTGGAAGTGAAGGTCAACTATTGCCCAGTGCCCACCACTAAGGTACCGTTCCACTTTTGAAAAAAGTAAGTTTTTAAAAAAGAAGGTAAATTTTAAGATCAAAAATCAAGTGTTTACGCAAATAATTTTTCTACCAATATAAATCTTATTTGATAGATCTTATTGAGACTTCACTGTGCCTAGCTACTTGCATGAAGTTGAACTTGTGATCAATTAGTAAATACTTGGTAGTAGAGTAAATGGGTTGGTGACGAGATTACCTATGAGAATTGTGGGAATTGTCTAATGAATTTGTTCAAATAAGAGGAACTATGACATGATAAGTATGAGTTTCTTGCACGACATTTGTTCAAACGGTACACTTGAGAATGTGAACGACGCACGAACACTCGGGGCCTATCGATGGGTGGGTGCCTGGCAGGGGATATCGGGTCCCAAAATTAGCTCGGCAGGAGCTTATGCTCATAATGATCATTCAAGGCCTAACCTTCAAGGTGGGCACTTGGTAGGAGATATCGGGGTCCCAAAATTAGCCTGGCAGGAGCTTATGCTCATAATGATCATTCAAGGCTTAACCTTCAAGGTGGGTGCTTGGCAGGGGATATCGGGGTCCCAAAATTAGCCCGGGAGGAGCTTATGCTCATAATAATCATTCAAGGCCTAACCTTCAAAATGGGTGCTTGGCAGGGGATATTAGGGTCCCAAAATTAGCTTGGCAGGAGCTTTTGCTCATAATGATCATTCAAGATCTAACCTTCAAGGTGGGTACTTGGCAAGGGAAGCAGGTCCCATAATGCCCAGCAGGAGCATTCGCTCACGAGAACATAAATAAGAGTTTGAGAATGAAATACGATTTTGAATGAGGAGCAATTAATGAGGAATACCGATGACTTTTGGTAACTTATGAGAAAATTCAAAGGAGTTATGGTCATTTTCTACTAGAGTTGTTATATTTTGTTTACCTTAAAACATGGAGTTGTGGTGTATAAAAAGGATTTGGGATTTACGGGTGAGTTTCCTTATTGTCGAGGTGCGGTACTAGTTGATGTGTCATTGTTATTTTGTACTCTAACTATGCATAGTGTGTGTAATTTTGGTGAGAGGTTAGCTAGTTATTTGAGACAAGAAAAATGATGTTTTTCATTAAAGAACTCAAATTAACCTTTAGGCCTCTGAAATGGAAATGAAAAAGCAATGATAGATTTGGGTAACACTGTAATGGTAAAATGAGATTTTAAGAATTGTGTGTGTAGGTGAGAGTGTCAGTATTTGAGAAATAGAGTTAAATAATTTCCAGCATGAGTATGGTAGTTTGAGTTTCACTTTTGATAAAACCAATATGCTTTTGAAAAATGTTTTTTCCTTGATATCTGTCTTCACTTATGTATATAATTTAGGTATGGATATCTCTACGAGCTAGTGTAGCCACCCTATCTTTTAGGAACTCGTCATGACACTTAGCTTGGATTGCATGGAGTGCACATTGAGACGTCTCTTGAGAGCTTCAGTGGAATCTTTAAGGAGTGGTTTATCATCAAGTTTGCTACACGTCATGTACTTTACTTGCAATTGAAGGTTATACATTTTGATTAGATCGTATGTAAAGCTATGTATAAAGTCCTCTCATTGATTATTATGAAACCCATTTATTTGTAAACGTTTGGGAGACTTTATGTAAGGAAAAAAAAATTAGAGAGGAGAAAAAGTGACTTGATTTGCTGTTTGGATTTATATGACATTTAAGGGTAAATATAATTGAGAGAAAGACTTTTGTTTGTAGAAAATATATTATTATTTTAGTTCAAAATCGAGGGCGTGACAGCAAGATTTGCTCGTTGCAACAAGTTGTTTAGCCCGTTTGGACTAGTACGCTAACTAGTCTCTCGTGAATTCCGTTGTATCAAAATCCCTCAAATTTTTAAAATTTTGATTTTATCATTTGTAAAAAGTGATAGACTTGGGGGGAGGTGGTAGGAAGAGAAGGGGGAGAGAAAATTCAATTCTTCTAGCGAAGCTTTTTTGAGTAGATTCCAAACCATTAATTGAAGTATTAGATGGTTCAGATTTCGACTGTCTTCACCAGTCTAAAACATAGAGGATCCGCCTCCGGAAATTTTCCATTTAGATACACATGATTTGCTGTAGATAGAAAGTTTTTTTTTTTTTTTTACCATCATCTTTTTTTACAATCATCTTTTTTTTTCAGTCACGGTTTTCTACCGTCAATTTGATAGGCAGCAGATAGAAAGTTTTCTACCATTTTTTTTTTTCAGTCACGATTTTCTTTCCCAAATTTCTGGTTAAAATCAGTTCGCCTATCATTTTTTTAAAACCTCCAAATCTTAGAATAGTGCCTTCGTTGAAATTGGCCTGTGAAATTTGTGTTCTTTCAACTATATCTGAACCACTCTACGAGCATCTTATTTTTAATTAGTCTAATTTTTCAATTTATCAAACTCAGTACAAAGGATTAGTGTTCCATCAAATTTACATGACCTAAATGTGCCAAATTGACCTATTAGTCTGATTTTTCTTTTTATCTCATTCAGTAAAAAGGAATAGTGTTCCATCAAATATGACCTAAATGTGCTAAATTAACCTAAAATTAATCGATTATGACTAACCAATACAAGACTCCTTATCTTTTTTCAGCGGCAAAATACTGAATGGTTGATTGAAATATATAGTAGCATTTTGAACCCATCAATTAATGACTGGATTGGAGTACTTTCACCAGAAAATTTCAGGTAGAAATGATCTTTCTCTTTCATTGATTTTTCTTCATTCATTAACCGGTAAAGTCGTTCTAATATTTTCTTTAATTCCAGTGCCTCCATCTTCCTCCCTGTAACTCTGAGAACTTATCCTCCCCTTTTGTGTTCTGTTCCAATTAATTAAGGTTCAAGCTATGCTGTCTTTGATTTGTTCTAGGTTTGGTCGGTTTTCAAGTGGGAGAAGGGTCTCAATCATATACTAATTTTTACTCTTATCTTGCAGTATGATCAATATGCAGATTACATGAATCCCGATTATACAAATAGAGGCAATGGGCTTCAATTGATCGAGCAAAGATCCGACTTCACTATGAAATTGGCTCCCATCTGATGACTAAAATGAGACAGGAAATAACAATTCTATAGTGGTTCTTATTGTTTGAAATTGACTCGATGTTTGACTTCTAGTCAATTTAGCTTGAGCACATTTTTAGTCTGATTGAGTAGAGTGACGCAATTTGAGCTATTTACCAAATAAGCTCAGGCTGAATCCGATCGTAGATTTTTTTGCTAAACGTGTGTTAACGTTTTTGACTGACTTGGACTTGGAGTGGAAGGACACCAAATCTTGCATGGATTAATTGCTACATATGATTGCATTTTTTTAGTTCCAAATTTCTAATTTATCCTGCGGTTAATTGATGGACTCTTCTGATGCGATCTTGCCGCCCGACGTTGTCGAAACTTAGTTACATTGGGAATTGCTTGCCTCAAACCTCACCCATCTAATTCACCAATTTATCCAAGGTACCAGATAAATAAAAACAAAATTTTCAAAAGAAGCACCTAGCTTAGTTAATTAGATCAGCATGTTATCTTCATTTTTTGAAACTAGATTTATGATAAGAGTTACAACACCATGCATCACAAGGAATTAATGGAGGTTTGATTTGAAAGTTGAGAATAAGATAAGGGAGAACTTGGCCTTAACTAATACAGTAGCTTATATTTACTAGCTTTCATTACGGTGTTATTTCCATATTTATTGGGTCTATCATGATCCTGTGGACAATTTTTGCAATAGCAAAACTTTAAGGAAAGGAAGAGGAAATGGAACAGGTTGCATTTACTTGTTTGAATGTTGATAGCTATGAGTCTATGACAATTAGCTTGGTTCTACCCCAAGCTATCACATTGTTACATCTATTTGGTTGAGTAAATTAAAGTTTATTTATTTTTTTTTTTAATGTTAGTCGAGTTAGGTTAACATGAGTTGTCTTAGAAGGGTAGTCATTTAGGTTGGGTTCAGAATGTGTTGGGCACAGGCATTGTTATTTTTGTACATTTCATATGAATACCGAAGAACATTGTTATTTTTGTACATTTCTTCCTATTTTGAAGTTATTCTATGCTGAGTTTATGTGACTTATGACTTAGCAGTTTATTTTTGTAGCTTGATGGGCAAAATGTCGAGTGACGAAACAATTGGAGGTGGAGACGATGCTTTCAACACATTCATCAGCTCTTTGCTATCTCGGTTATTTGTTTCGGAAGGTTACAATAAAGAGAGCAAGAATTCTTGGTTATGTTAACTTAAGGAAACTCTTATGTTTAGCGGGAATTCTGTTTATTTTAGCTTAGGGAAACTCTTATGTTAGGCTCTGTTCCGCTAAGATACTTATTTGCTATGTGTGAATGCAACTAATGGAATTACATAGGTTTGGTAACATATGTTGTGTTAGATTATTCTATGAACTTTGTTAGGTGGACCATGTTTGAAATTTATTCTTAAAATAGAAAATTTTGGAGAAAATTTCTTTTATATCCCTTCGACTTTGATCGAAAATTCAATTTAGTCCTTCGCCTTTTAATTTGGACAAATAAATACTTCTACTTTTGAATTGGTTCCAATGTCATCCTGACTTGGATGCCGTTTGGTATTTGAACGGAAGAATGTCATGTGCCCAGCACATGATCTTTTTTTAGGGGTAAAATTGTCGATTCCCCTTTCTCCCTCTTCCCTCCCCAGCCAAACCCTCACCAACACCCTACTCCGTACCCATTTCCTCCCGGGCCAAATTGGCCAATTCTGGCACACCACACCTAACCACCCATCCCCCTTCTCCTCACCTACCACTACTGCCACCACCTATTGCCACCCTGCCCCTCCATAGCCAGCTATCCCCGTTATTCTCTACTCCCTCCATTTACTCCTCTCTCATCCCCTCATTCCTCTTTATATATCCTAGCACTTTAGGTCCGAAAATCACACACCTAACACCCAACAGTCATATGAAATTAGTTACAAAAGATAAGAGAGAGAAAGCATCCACCACCTCCAATGGAGTTTTAGAGAAAGAGAGGAAATTATTTACATTCTACATCACCCCACTACTCGAATCCGGGTTTCCAACCTTCCCATACATCAAAGAGCATCACAAATCCACCACCACTTTAGGCCATGGCCACCCCGCGGTCCCCTTCTCCGTCGTCTTCTCCAAATTTCCGAAATTTACCGAAACCCATTCGTTGCTTTTTCGGTTTGATTCAAGGTAGAAAAATCTCTCTCCTAGCGTCTCTAAGTATATTACGTAGCTAAATATGCAAGCTTTAAAAGCTTAGAATCGGAAATTATGGGGAATCCAATTTAGGCCGAGAGTGGCGTGATTGGAACAGTGAAAACGATTTGGGATCAAAATGTTAAAATCACAGTTACCCCCCTTAGCTTATTAAATGTAATGTTTCGGCCCTATTGTGCTGGTGCATTGTTAGGGAGGAAGGAGAATGGACAATTTTACCCTTAAAAAAAGGTCGTGTGCTGGGCACATGACATTTTTCCGTCCAAATACCAAACGGCATCCAAGTCAGGGATGACATTGGAACCAATTCAAAAGTAGAAGTACTTGTTTGTCCAAATTGAAATGTGAAGGACTAAATTGAATTTTCAGTCACAGTTAAAAGGATATAAAAGAAATTTTCCCAAAATTTCGATTAGTACATTTTTTTGGGAGAATAGAAATTTTTTCATTTAACGGTTATTTGTAACATCCTTTCACATGGGTGGGATATACACAAACACAGAACTCGCAACGACCATTGTGCGTGTTTGAAACGTGTTGCGCAGGCACGGGCAAACCCTAATATGAGGATGAATAATAATTGTTTTCCTATAACTTGTCTGGAACATGAGATTAGTAAAATAAAAGCGGACACTTCCGAGTTTAGTTCATAATGCAACTTGAAGTATTGAACTAGTGCAAATTTACTACGGAGCACATCGAAAGCAGCAATGACTTTACTACGTAATCAACCGAATGGTGAATGGAAAGTACAGAGATAATGGAAAAAATTATTGAATGCAGTTGGAATAAATTCACCTTGTGCTTCAAATTTTATCTTCTATTAAGAGGTAGAATGTTAGAACATAAACTTGATTTAGTATTTGTGCCGAAGAAAATAAAGTCCAAATCAAGAAGATATTTAGTAGGGGTGATACTAAAAACCGATGAACCAAAAAATTGGAAAATACCGACCAAAGTAGTCGGGTCGGGTTGGGTCGATTTGGGGGACAAAGTTGGTTCTGTTCGGTTTTCGCTTTTCGAAATATATTTTTTCGGTTCGATTTTATGGAGGTTGCAACAGAAAAACCGAACCACTGAACTGAAGTTACATACCCATCCCTAGTTTTTAATCTTAGCCGCCCAGTTTTTAATCTTACCCGTCCATCTCCTGGGAAAATCTTAGCCGTATATATCAACTAAGCCCGAAATTTCTTCCTCCGCCACACGCACAACACAAATCCTTAAGGCCCCGTTCAGTTGCCAGGAAAGATGGAAAAATCAACTTTCTCATAACTTTTATAAAGTTCAGTTAGCAGGAAAGTAATGGGAAACATATTTTTAAGTTTTTCTGCAAGATTTATTTTCTTGCAAAAGTGATCCTGCCAAAAGCATATGACTTTGCGTCACGGGAAAAGTTTTCTCTATTGTGGGGCCAAAATATTTGGCGGGTAAGAAAGAAAAAGTGAATGATGCCAATACCAAAAAAATACGAATTAGGTTCTTAGAAAGACACTTGAGATTTACGTGAGCAACAATAATTTTGACTACTATGGTGCTTTCTGAGATAATTGTTGTGGAAAAAGATTGATAGTTTATTTTTTTTTTGGAAGTATTTATTTATCTTGTCATTAGTCTTCAATTTTGTTTTGTACTAACTAATTTTCAGTGAGTTTTTGCATCAGCAACTAATTAAGAACGGTTGTTTAATATTTATCAGAGAATGTCAATTTTAATGGGGAATTTGCATACTCATTCAGAATATAGTAAATTGAATAGGGAATTGCAAGTTGATTTTTTCATTTCATGTTAAAATTTTGCATTAGATAATACATTTTCCATATGTGTTAATTTTTAAACAATGATAGCCTATTATTTAGCTCTCAAAGTTACTTTTATTTAAAATTAGCCACGGGGCTAAAAATAATGAAATTTCTCATAAGCGTCTTTTTCCGACAAATGAACCATTAAACTTTAATTTTTCTGTAAAAAAAATTGTCAAATGATTACTCACTGAAAAATAAATTTCTTTTTTTTTTATTTCACTTGCCTTAACTTTTCTTAAGAATAACTCTCCGCGACAACATTTCTGGTAACTCAACGGAACTAAGGCCGATCTGAAACGATGAAACCCTCGGTCTCTCTCCTACGATGAAACCTCACGCACAAATTCCTCCCACAAATAAAGAAGCTTCATCGATTCATCTCTGAAGATGATCCATTCCATCTCACTCAACGACTGCATCTCTCTCCCTCTCTCTCTCTCAAATCCTCACGTTTTTTAAGGTAAGTCTGAGATTCGAGATTTGAAGTTAATGCCATTGTTGGTGTGTGCTTGAAGCTTGTCTACTGTCGATCTTTCGGTTCTCACGGGACTTTTGCCGATAAAAATAAAAGGTAAATATAATAAGATAAACCCATTATTGTTCTGTTGAAGCCCCAACAAGCCCCAATTCTTCAGAGCTTCATCAGGGTAAAATTCAATTTTTTTTTTTTGTTCTTAAACCCTAAACCCAAGAATGCTCGCGTCTTCCAAGTGGTTCAAACAACTTACCCGATGCAAACCCAAGTCGTGCATTTCCTATACCGAACCACCCGTTTGTTTGAATTGCCAGATTCGACGCCTCATCTTCAGAGAACGAGCAAATGGCAATAGAAAATTGTGGTTTGGTAAACACGTTGATGTTTACCTCCTAAAATATTCTCATGAATTGCAAAGGAGAAGACACTACCAGCACTCTGTAAGTTCTTCTGTTGCCCTGCGCAGCTGCTGCCTGATTGACTGTTGATTGTTTTTTCCAAATACATGTATTGTTTTTCCTGTTTTTGGTGCGTCTAAAAGAGAGGAAAACAGTGCTGTGGAAAAGGGTTTTACGCCAAGGGGAAAATAGCTTAGGAAGTGTTTAGGAAGTTTCTGGTTCACTGAAGTGAAGGCAAGAATCAAATGGTGACTCCTAAGGCTCCTCATTGCACTGTGCGGTTTGCTAAAAATCACAGAATATACCTTTTAGATGAGATTATCACTAACTAATTTAGGTGATGGCCGTTCCAAGAGGCGATGAAGAAATGACCACAACATTCTTTAACGATAACATTCTTTGACGTAATCGTTCAAGCGACCAAACTCTGCCTCAGGGAAATCACTTGATCCTTTGAATTGAACCTTATAAGAGTGCTTTATGGCACTTAATCTTTCTATAAACACAAATGCAAACTTTTAGTGTCTGTTTGGATTGTTGTAGATTTCAAAAGAAGGGACTTTAAGTTCAAGTTCAATTAAATTATAAGAGTTTTGGGCACATGTGTCTGTGAAACCATAGTGGGCGATGGATTAAGGGTAGTTAGAGATTCACTTTATTCAAATTAGTGTATAATTACAATTTTCAGATCGAAGGATTTCAAATCACTTATCCTAAACAGTTGTTTCAAATGCATTGTAAGAAAGCTCCTAAACTCAATGTTGGAATCCATACATAAGCTATCAAATCTAAATTCAAGCTATTCTCACTGATTTATGAAGGATTGAAGTCACATCCCCTCATTTGAAATTGCTGCGGAGAGAGCCTTGTGCTTTGGACCTATCAGTTTCTACCTTTTAAGTGTCCAAACTCAGAATTACCATAGTTATTATGTGGGATCACCCTCCATTTTCCTACATGTGATGCCTTTTCCTTTCTTTTTTTCTATAAAAAGTCTCATTTTAATGCTAACAGCTATTTGATTATTGCTTCAGTAAGACCTAATGGCTGGATTTCTAATACAGAATTTTATCACATCCACCCTAGTTGTCTCCTGGGTTGGGCCGTACTTTGTGAATACCTCCATTGGCAATTATCAGTCGGTGGCAACGCAAGCTTCTCCTACGGAAGATGAACTGACTGATGAATTCTTGAAACGAATCCTCTCTGATATAGAGAATGATCTGACCTCTACCAGGGAAATTTATAGTGCTTACATTGAGAAGCTGTGTAGAGCCGGAAAACTTCCAGCTGCTGCTAGCCTTTTGCAGTCCTTGCGTGGTAAACACATCTTCCTGACGACTAATTCGTACAATCTTCTTTTGGCAACAGCAGGTGAAGGAAATGACATTGGTCTCGTATGTCAAATTTTCAAGGATCTATTGTTGTCTTGGGAACCCATAAGTTCAACCTCTTATCTTACTACTGCCAAGGCTTTTATGAACACAAAGGATGCTGCGTTGTTGCTCGGATTCATCAAAGAAGTGTCAGAATTAACATTTCCTAGAAGTATAATAATCGTCAACAGAATCATTTTCGCCTTCGCTGAATGCGGGCAGACTGATAAGGCTCTGCTGATATTTGACCACATGAAGAGTTTAAAATGCAAACCAGATTTGGTAACGTATAATACTGTTTTAGAGATATTGGGTAGGGTTGGTCGTGCAAATGAAATGCTTCATGAATTTGCCTCTATGAAAGAGGCAAACATTGCCCCAGATGTCATTTCGTATAATACCTTGATAAACAGCTTGCGTAAGTTGGGAAGATTTGATACATGCTTGGTGGTTTTGAAAGAGATGGAAGAGAGAGGATTTGAACCGGATTTGCTTACCTACAAAGCATTGATTGAGAGCTTTGGGCGATCAGGGAATGTTGAGGTATCATTGCGACTCTTTGATGAGATGAAGGGCCGGGGTATTCAGCCGTCAATCTACATTTACAGATCACTGATCAATAATTTAAAAAAGATGGGGAAGTTGGAGTCAGCAACGACTCTTTTGGAAGAGATGACTGCATCTCTAAGTGATTTTGTTGGTCCAAAAGATTTCAAACGAAAAAACAAATAGTTTGGCACTCTATACTTGAGGATTTGAGTTCTCACTGATTGCAAAAACTCAGGTGCATCAGATAAGAAGATGGCTAATCATTTTATTTTGCTGGTGATGAGTACATCTGTAACAGACTAGCTGATGCCCAATGATTTCAGACAAAAAACAGCATTTAGCACTCAATTCCAAGTGATGCATCAGGTATCCAAGCAGGATTGCTGTTTAAAAATTCATGTGCTGCATTCGACAAAGGTTCGTAATTCTGATTCCAGGCCAAATCGTTTTGCTTTTCTCATACAACAAAATTTCACATCAAATTAGCAACCCCCTAAAAATGCCGTGGCATTGCAATTTTCCATGTATTGCTTAAGCATCACCTCATCAAATTCTCTGTTGGTCTTTTATCCTTGTTTAACTTAACCTGGTGGATATGGTTATCCAAGAAGATGTCATTTAGGATCTTAATGCGATTTAAATGAACTGTTGAAGCATTTTTAATTTTCTATATTTTTCCTCCTGCTGTTCCGTATCGATCTTGATTGGTATCTTGTCAGTGATATAGTCTCATCAGCATTCTACCAAACACATGATGTCTGAAGTGTCTTGTTCAAATCAATGCAGATGCAATACTGGTCGGTCTAATTGTTTTCTGTTGTGGCAGGTTGCAGTTATTAGAGTTGGTTGTTTTCTGTTTGGAAATCAGCTGCTATTAAGAAGACTTACTGGAGGTCATTAACGTCCTCTTATATGACTGGAAGCCCCACAAGATGCATAAGCAGTAGTCCTTTTGAATTCTTATAGTTTGCCCCTCTACTGCAGCTGGTGCTGATACGAATATTAACAAGGGAAGAACCATTCAATTGATAACCGCAAATACCACTGGATTGCGTTCTTCCTCAGATGTTGCTCTAGTGCTTGCCATAGCTTTGTGATATTCTTATCGAATTGCTATGATTATGGGAATGAGCCACACAAGAGTGTGTTGGTGAGAGTCAAGAGACCTGCAAGTGTATTTTGATCGACTGATTGGAGAGGTAACTAGTACCAAACCCTTCTAGCACTTTGGTGTCCTCGTTGCTTATATGACAATGTTAGCTTCCTTCTCTAGTATGTTTTTGATGGTCTGGAAGGCCTTTCGTTTACCTCTTGATATGACAACCACAGGAAATATAAGAAATCAAACAAAGTGTATGGTAGGTTGGGAGATGGATGGATACGCATCACGGTCTGGCATAGCCCATGTGACCAAAATGTTTTAACTAGCCTTCTTAATAAAGAAAGAATGCTGCATTGACAGTCTATAGGCGAATTAAGCAAGGGAAGAGTTCTGACAAAGCAATTGATCCAATTGCGGTTGATGGAAAGAGTATGGGACATGACGAATGTTAACAGGGAACACAAGAGATATTTATAAATCGTCAGACAAAACCAAAAGGATTTACTGGAAGCCGCTTTTGACCATTCATTATTAAAGTTGCAGATGGCTGGGAGACTATTCAAAAGCTGAAGGTGCTCAAGGGCAAGGTGAAGTTGGTTATCCAGGAAGGCAGCAACGATGTTTTGGTGGTTCAATGCTACATAATAAAACTTATTTTCACCATGTTCATGATGAGGTTTTGTATGTGGCTTACTGTTCGTCATCTGATGTATGACACTTTTTTTTTTACTACAATAAAAGGAACAATTGTATAGAAGAATCTGAATATCAGCACAAGTATACCAATTGATATGCTGCAGTTTGTAGATGATATTACTATGTTTTCAGATTCAAAGCACATTAAAATCTTTAACATCATGTTCACCCCATCAAGCTTGAATAGGTTCACCTCCTCATGCTCATGCACACATCCTCTTATAGTTATGAGAGATTATTCAGTGCCCTTGGGGCACTATGTGACAGTACCCCAAGCCCCATCACACATTATTGAGGTTCTCATATTTAATCTCGGACCCCACAAAAATTTGTGGTTGAGTAGAGGTCTGGCACCACGGGACACTGCCCCAAGGCCATTGACTAATTTTTCCTATAGAGTGTTTGTTCAGACAGTGGCATATTGTACCCATTTTGACAATCTCTGAACATGTTATGACTATTCGGTAACGCTGCCCCTTTCCGGTTTTTTGTTTTCTATTTCCTTAAACCAATTCTTACTTATTATTAAAAAAAAAGTGAAAGCAGAAAACATATTTGTGTTAACGTGTTTTTTTTGTTTATATACACTCTAACATATATTGTTCTTGGAATCACCATCAAATCCATGTATCCACAATTTAATTTCCCTAAAGATCTAAAAGATTTGTTGCCTTCTCTCACATTTTAAACATAATAAAAATGCAGCCCACTGGTTCTGGGATTGACGCGAGTGATTCACCAGTTTCTCAAGAGTTTTGAAGCTCCATAGGCTCCTATCCGAATCAGGTTTCTTCAATCTCTCTTGGCCTGTATTTGGAAGAGAGTGAAGGAGTAGGTTTCTTGAGAGCTATATTTGGAGAGAGAGAGAGAGAGAGAGAAAGAGTAGCTTCCACAGCTGGGTTAGAGAGAGAGAGAGAGAGAGAGAGAGGGGAAAAGGAAATAAAAAAGGATCTCCAGAGGTTTTTGTTTCTAAAAATAGTGAAGTTGAGTTTTCTTACTTCTTCAGATTATAAAAATAGTACAAATAATTATCAAAATTTAAAAGTGGAAGTAGTGCACTAAACAAACTTTCAAAAATTATTTTTAAAGATTCTGAAAATGAAAAAAAAAAACTGAAAAGAAAATGGCTGCCAAACAGTACCTATACATTTTCATCTTCATTTCTGTTGTCAATCATCTGAACTTTTGACAATCATCTAATTGACAAGATCACCAAGGACTTCACAAATAATTTCGAAGTTTGTGATCTTTCAAATAGTTAATCGCAAAATCCTGTCATGTGATGTCAAAGCTTATGAACCATCAAAGTTTGGATATAATTAAGAAGATTCATCTTCATTTCAAACCATAACTTACATTACCAAAATCCAATGTCATCAGAATGAGGGGAAAAAGATAGAGAAAATTATTAATTCCTTCCTCAGAAATTTTGAGATCCCAAATCTAGAACTTCAATATTTTCAGAGTTGGCAATCCATAATGATCCCAAACCATATGATATTTTGCAAACTGCAAAGCAGTTGAACCATTTGAGTTTTAGTAAGTGTTCCCAATTCATATACTTTCTCCGTTCCTTTTTTAGAGTCCAGTATTCCATTTTAAACTGTCTTTTAATAAGTGTTTATTTTTTAAAATTAATGGATAAAAAATAACACATTTTTCATTGTCCCTAAAAATAAATTTCATTTTAAAAAGTTAGTAAATAAAAATATAATGATGATATCTCCATAAAAAGTAAGTAAAAAAATAAAGGTGAAAATTGATGTAAAAAATGTACTCCTAATAATGATGTTTCATTAAAAAGTTGACGTTACAAAACTGAACACTTAAAAAAGGCCAGAGGGAGTACTAGTATTGTTGTCACACACACAAGTATAAAAATGTCTTTAAATCACATCTCAAACTTTACGCAAGAGCAAGGATCATAACCAAGAGCAGGGCTTAGATTGAGCACCAAAGCACAAGAGTCCAAGACATTTCAAAGAATAGGTGCCTATAGCTGGGACAACAGTTGTCATTTCAAAGTCGATCATCCAACCTTGGTAACAGATTGCAAAACAATGAAATCAAAAACTCTGTACTTTCATCAATGCACAATTTCCTCATCAATGAAACAGTCCAACGGCAGCAAAAAAACCAAAGAAGCCAGCCAGCCAAAGGGAAAACCGGAAAAATATTGAACAGAGGAATCAGAATCCTCACACTTCAAATTCAATTCCAACTTCATAACCAATCAGCAACCATAGAGAAGAGAAGAGAAGAGACTATGAAATTTTGAGTTTCATAAGCCAAACAAACCTCATTTGTCTTGAATAAAGCAACTTTGCGAAGTGTTGACATTTTGAGTTTCCCTGATATGTTGGGTAGAGTTTTTCCAAAATACAAGAATCAGTACAACTATGCTCCCTTCAGCATGCACATTTCATTTTGGGTATACTCTAATCCAGCAATCTCACAGAAAATAAAGATATAAAAAATCTTCCGGTAGTACTGTTCTCTAGCAAAAATACTAGTTCTTTTTCAACTGCAGAATCAAAAGTTCCAGTGCTTAGCACGACCAAAACTGTCGATTAGTAAGCCGATCAGTACAGAATGAATGTAGGCTGTTAGTTTGACTCCAATCCCGTGGATAGCAAGAGAAGAAGTTGATGACAGCACAAAATCTTTGAGTTTTTCAGACCCTACACCGACAGTTTCTTTACAAGGGCAAGGGTATAGTTAAAACTCAATCCATTAGAAACTTCAAACCTTAAAACCAAATTTAATGGTCCAAACGCAAGGTTCTTTTGTTGCGTGAAAAAATCAAACTACAAACTCAAAAGACTACTCACTATCGGACAAAGTCTAATGGCAGGACACAATTCTGGAATAGATTGCATCAAAAGTGATCTTATGCCTCAGAAAATCCGAAAATATCTTATGCATATAGCTTCGTCAAGTAGGTTCATCCTGTAAAAACAGGGACTTGGCTCCACTACAACTCAAATACATGGATTATATCCTCATGGGCAATTGTGTAACATTACAACAACAAATCTAACAGACTAATAAATCATATAATTTCATTTCAACTCACTAAAATTACAAACCTAAAGTCATCAATATTCTCAGAAAGATTCAGTAATTTCATATTGAGTGTAGCAACCCCAAGTAGGTCATCCTGAAAACAGGTACTTGAGGCAACTACACCTCAAAATATATGGACAACTCATCATAGAAGATTATAATTCTAGCAAAACTCCCAAACTCAATGACTACACATAAACCAACATATAAGTGAAACCAACAGAAAAATACAAAGCATATTCCAAATTGGAAAACTTCATACAAATGCAGAGGCTCAGAGTATGAAACAGCTCTATCAATCAAGAATTTTCTGAAGCAGAACTGGCATTGAAGCTGTATAACAATCATCACGGCCAACACCAAAATAATGAAAAATTCCTTAAAAACTACAAACAAACAGTGATAAATAGTCGTAATTATAGTAGGTCTCTTGAAACCAGGGACTTGGTGCAGTTGCAACTGCACTCAAAATATATAGAGAACTCATCAAAAAAATTTAGTATAATTCTAGCAAAAATCCCAACCTCAATCACTGTAGATATATGCCTACATAAGACTCAAACCCATACAAAATTATGAAATACAAAACGCGTTCAAAATTGGAGGCTCAGAGTATGAAACAGCTCTATCAATCAAGAATTTTCTGAAGCAGAACTGGCATTAAAGCTGAAAAACAATCATCACAGCCATTATAGAGGTTCCAAAAATAAAAAACAAATTTTAGCCATTTGAATGTTTACTAGAACCAAAATAGATTGCATTTCGTAATTCGTCTCATATATTCATTTTAAGAAAACAAAATAGCATATGTTTTGTGGACTTGTTTTTTTTTTTTTTTTTTGAGAACAGTAAAACAAACTAATTTTTTGAGTCAAAATAAAGAACATGAATAACATATGAAGAATACATTATTGAAACGCATCCTAGAAGTATATGACTGATTTTAAATCTACAACCAAACAAAGCACAATATAAATTAAACTAGGCTCATATCAAGAAATTCAACCATATATATCCTTTATGCTTCATAGATTGCTCTCAGAAGCGCGGATAATTTGTAATCATCGCCAACACTCCTCTAAAAACAAAACACACCAAGAGCATAAGAAAACAAAAATTATAGATTTTCTCGAGAAGGTATCAAGAACTGTAGCGGACGTTTTTAGAGGCAAAACGGTGAGTAACGAGTTGGCCCCCACGTGTAGACACCGCCAAGATGGATCTTTGCCCCCATGACTAGACCTCTTTTCATTTACTAAACGGATCAAGAAAAGAGGCTAAAGGTGTGTCGAGGCAAACTAATAAAAACTTCGAAATCTTTGAAAAGACGAAATTTTTGGGTTTTTTGATTGGTGAATGTAGCCGTATAATTCGACACAGAAAGAGCCATGGGAAAGTAAAGGTACAGAGGGCTAATCTGCAACACAGACGGCGTGGGTTGTAGCACGAGCTTTGGGGCTTTCTTCGTCATGAAAATTGATCAGAGAAGCCCGGGAGAGATCGTGCGATTCAAGCACATACATAAAATTCAAATTGTAGAAAAGGAAATACTAAACCCTAGCTAACCGATTCAGATGGTGAAGAGAAGGGATTTTGATAGAGGCTGAGAATTTTACAGAGTGATTGTGGAGAAGAAGTACTAGTTTGTTTATATAGACGGAGGGCTTTTGAAAACCCTAAAACGCCTGTCTTTTCTTGTTTGGGCCTGGCTTGGTTTCTCTGGAGCCACTGGTTGCAAAACAGTAGCTTTCTTGTTGGGCCTTCGCTGAGAGAGCTATAGAGTCACTGCTCTATTTCACTGCTCCATCCGCCGCTCTCAATCTCATCATTCAAAAAGTATTTTAGATGGCTTGAATTTTAAAACCCGATACGGCTGGGGAGATTGAGCGCTGCAGTGGGGAAATAGTGGGGTAGCAGTGCTGATAAGTAATGTAGGTACTCCCTCAATTCCAATATAATTGTTCGGTCCGTAAAATGAGAACTTATAAATAATACCAATTTTTCAAGAAAAATTCTAACTTTTTTCAACAATTTACCAAATATTCATGAGTTCTTTTAATTGATAAAAAAATTTGAAATTTTTTCTTGTAAAATTTATTTTTAAGTTCTCGTTTTGTGAACCGAATATTATTTTGAGACGTAGGGTGTACTTTTTTAACATTTGCCGAACTAATTGATATTCTATAATCCGATTAGGCTGATAATCATTGAAAAGAAAAACAAAACTACTGAAAAGAACTACTCCACTTGTCTCGTATTGCTGGTCTTGTATTCCATTTAGAGATGTACCAAAATGTTTGTCCCTTTTACAAATTAAAATCAATCCAAAAATTGTGTAAATTTTACACAAACTACTCCTCATTAACGATTAAAATCGTTTTCAAGAAGAGAATAAGGGGTAATATTGAAAATCTTAATTAAATTTTCTAATTGCATGTCTCCTTAAAAAGTTGCATTCTCCATATATGACAAGCAATGTAGGACTATATTTCCGAAGTACTAAAAAAAGAAAAGGCAATGTAGGACTGATAAGAGTATAATCTTAAATACTCCAATAATATTATCCAATCTTTTGTGGATTAGTTTGTACATTGCCACCAAAGTTTCAAATTTAGCATCATGCAAAACGACTACCAAGTACGAACCAAGAGGAAATGGTCCTTATTAGGAAAAAAAAAATTGACGGTCAGGAGTATCCGGACCAGTTTATGCATGCCTCAATTAATCCTCTTCTCGATTCGATCAGAAGCAGACCATCCATGTCAAAACTAGGAAATACATGAAAAAAGGTGGACCATACACAATAGGAGAGTTGTTTCTTTTTTGGCAAATACATGAACTAACCTTTAATTTCCGTTTGAAAAAAAAAAATGCATGAACTACCTTCAACCTTACTTCACTGGGCTCTACCCTTGACTAGTCACGCAAATGCAGTCCCACACCGTATACAAACGACATACTTGGCAGTTGGCATACACTTCAGAATAGCCCGTCCAGAATCCGATTTTATGGGGAAGAAAAGAAAGAGCTAGCAAGCCCCTCATGAAATTCGAACTCGTGACACTTCAGAAGCCTCTTACGACGGCTCTACTTATGAATCAACTAATCCCGTAGGTTCATGCACCACCCTATCGCTCCACTAACCCCTTGAAGCAGTGCATGTACAACAAACATAACAGAACTTGCACCATTGCAATCTTCAACTGAAACCTATCATGATCTCTTCCTTGTTAAAAACGGATAATAAATCATCATAAACAAAAATCTTGAAAAACCTGTGATATTGCAAGAGGCAAAAACAAGCGCAGAACTTCGACCCCTGCTTTATTGAGCTATTTTGTAGAAGCCATTTAGTTTCAAACTTTAAAATCTAACAGCTAGCCATGAAAAAGTTCCATTGCCCCAGAATGGTGACAGCTATAATGCCCATGTTGGTCAAACTATCATCCAAGTCAAGTGCCGGTAACCAGCCCATTTAGCAGCAACTTACACGAACACCAATAGCCAGGGCTGTGTAAAACGAAGGAACTGAAACCTTCCTACTCAATATAACAGCTTCACCTCCATCTTTACCTTCTGATCACCTCTTCGAATGGTGAGTAATGACCAAAGCCAAATAAGAAGTCATAACCACTACCCCAAGGCTCTCCAATGGCAGCTAGCACAGCTGCAATAGCAAAGAACAAGAAACACAATCCGGTGTCTCACTCATCATGCACCACTACTAATGGCATGTGTATAGCTTCCCTCTTTATTCCGTTGTGTTGGATCCCTTCCCTTCTTACAACCAAAAATCATTGATTACACAGTCAAATGCTGCCATATCCTGAGCTTAGAATTGCAATATCATTTTGCTTAGGACTGTTTTACAGGCATTCACAGTCTTTCTTCCCGCAGTTAAATCAGAAAATGGGATTTATAATCACCAAATCACCAACAGAATGTACAATGGGACTCTGTAAAGAAGACCTTGTTCGTCAATCATCAGCTATGATGTAACTCATCTAAGAATACTATTTCACATTAGTTTTGGTATATAACCCAGCTACTACCAGGTGCTGCCTTTACTCCCCTGTCCTCCATTTCTCTCCTCATTCTCTGAGCCTCTTCATGTCTCCCCCCACTAGCATATATCCTACCCAACAGGACATAATTGGCTGCATTTTCTGGCTCAATTTCAAACAAAGCCCTCCCAGCAATCTCCGCGAGGTCCACCTCTCCATAAGTTCGACACGCACCAAGAAGGGCCCCCCAAGCTTTCGCAGTCACCTTCACAGGCATCTCTTTTATCACCTCATATGCCTCATACAATCTCCCTGCTCTACTCAAAACATCAACTAAAGCCGAATAGTGGTCACTGGTCACTTCCACACCATAAAAATCTTGCATTCTAGAAAAATACATACGAGCCTCGTCAGCTAGTCCAGCATGACTGCAGGCTTTCAGAACCCCAAGAAAAGTGATTCCATCCGGCTTCACTTTTGCCAGTTCCATCTGCGCGAAAACATCCAATGCAGTTTTCGCTTCCCCATGAAGTGCATATGCCGATATCAAGCTACTCCAAGCAACGACATCCCTTTCCTTCATACTTTGAAACAATTTATGTCCATTTTCAAGACACCCACATCGCCCATAGGCTTCCACTAGGCCACTCCTCAACTGAGGGTGCGGGTCAATGTCGTTCCTAATTGAGTACCCATGAATCTCTTTAATCAAATCCAAAGACGCTATGCCTACACAAGAAGGTAACAAAGCAAGAAGGGTAATCAAATTCGGTCTCAAACCAGAGTCTAGCATCCGTCTGTAAAACGAAATCGCCTTAAATGACCCATCATCTAGCCCTGCCAACCCCGCAATAACCAAATTAAAAGTCGATGCGTTTGGTGTAACATCCATTACTTCAAACAACTCCAAAGCCTTGGCAACATTAGTAGAATGGGTGTAGACAGACATCATAGCATTCCAAACAACGACAGTCCTCTCGGGAATTTCGTCGAACAGTTGGCGTGCTGAAGGAACAGAGGCGCATTTTCCATACATATCGACAAGAGCGCAGGCGACGAATGGGTTCGAGAGCAGGGAGCCTTTGAGTGCGAGCGCGTGGATGGAAGCGCCGAGGTGGGGGCGGCGGAGGGCAGCGGCGGACTTGAGGGCGAGGGGGAAGACGAAGGGGTCTAGAGAGAGAGAGGAGTGGATGTGGTGGAAGAGAGAGAGGGCTTGGTCGTGGCGGCCGTGGTTGACGTGAGAGGCTAGTTGCTTGGTGTAGGAGAGCAAGCGGAGGTGGTTTGAGGAGTAGGAACCCATTTCGTTGTTTTGGCTGTTCGGAGTTTCTTTTCAATGTCATTTGGGGGTTGCACAATAGTCAACCGAGGCCAACAAGCTTGTTCAACCCAAAGAAAAATTATTCACTATCCCAGGATAATATTGAGTTCAAATCTAAACCACACACCAATATGTGATCTTTAACACACTATTGTGTGATTCATATTCGTACTCAATCTTGTTCTAGGGACATTGAATATCTTCTTGGCACTTCTTCACCTCTTCTCCATGGGAAGTGAGGTTCCGAATTTGATTTTAGTCAGAAGCGCAAGAGCTTGGTATTGTGGTTGATGCTTTTTGAGTTTGTCCCACCTGTATATTACTAAGCGATATCTTTTCTTCATCCCCTTATGAGTAAGTTAGACATCGATCGAGTGAAAAAAAAATAAAAAAAATCAGTCCTCAACGAAATGAGCCAAACAAGCAGAGAATGTCATTAATCAAACTTATGAGTAAGTTAGATATCGACGGAGTGACAAAAAAAAAAAAAAAAAAAATTCATTCCTCAACGAAATGAGCCAAACAAGCAGAGAATGTCATTAATCAAACTTGGTTTGAAAACTTAATCAGTTTCAAAAATATATTCAAACTTAGCTAGGTAGTGACATAGGCCGATCTCAATCGAGCATTAATCAAGCCAAGCACGAGCCGAGCTCAAGAAGATTGAGTTTTGTATTCGTCATAAACAAAACACACCAAGCAATAGTTTGTCCGAGCTTGATTTGAATTCTCAACAAGCTTAAAAAAAGGTTCAAGCACTTGGTTTGTTTATATAACAAATCGATCTTGAATGAGCTTTTAGTGAATGAACACGAGCTACAACTCGAGTAATTTGGTTTGTTTATCAGCCCTACTTCTGAAAGGGCCAATAAATAAATCAAATTATTCAAGTTTGAGCTCGAGTTTGTTTATTAAAAACTTCATCTTCCTACATAATTAAACAAACAAAGTCTGAAAATATTTTTGAAGTTCGTTTAGCTTTTAAATCAACCTCGAACAAATTACTATTCAACATGTTTGACTTATAATGTGTAAAATACTCAAGTTACTCATGATTAGCTCGATTAAAACTCATTTCTGATCAGCTCGCCTCAAAACAAACTAAGCTTGAACATATTTCTAAAACTTGTTCGGTTTACAAATCAAACTTGAAACTATCAATTATTTAGGTCGTTTTTGTTAGCTCTACTCAAAAAGTGAGTTGTGGGACCAGATCCATTATGAATATGCCCTACATCACCTGTTCATGAATTTCTGGAACCGTCTTTTTACGGATGCATTGCATTTTGAAATGGTAAAGATTGGATCATATGACATCTTTCCGAACCAAATCAATGGCAGTGCGAGAGATTAATTGTTGATGAATATGTGTTGGGTAATATCAAACCTTACTCTCCAAGATTTCGCCAAACAAACGGATATATATATAGTTATTGCCAAATTTTGCAGGTTACTAGCTACGTACAGGTTAATCCTGGCCATGGAGCGCCTTAATGCGTTAATCCACCAAGTCTTTCGGAGAGCAAATCAATGTGCCGATGCAATAGTTAGTCCTTTGCAAATTTGTAATCGTTCATAATGCTGTAGACATGAAAGCTTAAGTGATGCTAATTGAGATGTTTTCTGCAAATAGGGGTATCACAAAATAGCCATTATTTAGAATGTTTCAAAAAGAGAGAAAAGAGGCCGATGCGGCAGAAATAATTTTTATTGCTCTGGTAAAATCTATTCCTTAAGAGGCAAAGACAAAAATAAAAAGACATCATTAAACTCAAACGAGGATGAAAAATTCAGGTAGCTCCAACAGCCACTTCTATAGCATTTGTCAAATTGCTATGAGCACTCTCTAGCAAACATCTCCAATAGCCTTTGTCAATAGCCCTAACCCATTTTTTCATCATCATCGCCGTGCATCTTCCTCTTTTTCGTGACTTTGTAGCTGTGAATACGAAAGGATTGGAATTACAAATGTTACACGCAAAGAAAAATACAGAGAGAAAGTTGCAGAGAAAAATCAATGTGTCGCTGATCAGATCGATATCCTTCTATAGTTGTCCACACTACACCTATCGGAATATGGACTACTCATCAAGATTCACTTCTGTATAGTTTCTTTCTCCGTTTTCATTTTTCGAAAAAGAAACTACGTGCATTAGATTGTGGAACTACCGCGAGACATCCAAGTAAACGAAGTCATAAACAAAAATATGTAAGAAAAACTTGATATTGAAAGAACGATTAGTCTCTCACCTAGTTAGAGAGGTTAGGTTACCTTCATAAGCTTGTTGATGGAACCAGACTTTATGGTTAGAGTCTCCAAGCCAGGGAATAGCCATATCAAGCCATCCACAATTGCTGAGCAACTAGTTGACAATGTCCTAATTTCTAACTTCAAATGCTTCAGATCATGCAGCGGAGGCAACAATCTTTCACACAGTGCTCCGGGAAAAATTATGAGCTTCATCGACAGAGTTTGACAGTTATGAACAGTAGTAAGACTCAGATATGGAAAGAAGAAAATCTTGATTTCCAGTTTCGCTGAACACTATTCAGGATTCTTGAAAGAGAAAACATCGTAAATGAAGTTCCAGAAAGGGTTTTGAAAAACAAGTGAGACAGAAATGAAAACAAGAGAGAGAGAGAGAGGTTTCATATGCACATACCTGATCTGATGGGCAAGCAAGCGTTAAAAGCTTGGACTTGGCAAACACTTTAAGCAGCTTCTTCAATCTAAAGAACCAAGCAGCACTAAGCTCCATGGGGTCTAAGCTAATCCTAACTTCAGCCCATCTCAGATTATCCCGGCAACAAAAAGAAATCGCCACGTCTCCCGAATACTCCAATGACTCCAGATTTGCAGAGAGAACCCCTGCCTCAACTATTCCTCTGCATCTAGACATGGAAAATCTCTTTATCTTCTGACGAACCCGAATTCTTTCCAATCCTGCACAGCCATCTATAATCAAAGTCTCAAGCATTGGAGACCGATCGAGCAGACGTTGCAACTGCTCATCAGTGAGGTTCAGATTCTTCAATTTCATTTGTTTCGGTGTCCCCAGTTTGTCGAACAATGCGGGATCACAACAAGAGAGATCGCCACTAAATTCGACAGATTCAAGTCTCGGAGATCCAAGGGATACCCAATAAACATCGGTGAGGTTCAGTTTCAGGGACTTGAGATTCGGAGTCGAGCCCTCGAGCATCAGCAGCCCTTTGCAGAATTCCACACAGAGGTACTCAACCGAGGGGCATCCTCCGATGAGACTGCGAAACGAGTTGCTGGTGATCTTCACCTCGCTCAGCGTGAGTCTCTTCAGGGACGGGAGATCGACGGTGACGCAATCCAATCGGATCCCGCAGTAATCTAAGTACAACGCGGTTAGCGAACGACAAGCGAAAACGCAATCGTCTAACCAGTACCTCTCGAAACAATGCTCCAAGACCCTCTCTATCCTTAGATCCAACTCCTTGACGTCGTTCTCGACCGCAAACTTCACCCACCCATCAACGGCGGCATCCCATTTACGGTCCAACAAGGCCATCCGGATACCGAACTTTTCGATGCTGCTATAGTTGCTAGCACCCTCCTTTTGCTTTTGCAAAGACTTGAGCAACTTTGCGAACCTTCTTCTGCTCCTGTTTCCATTCTGTTTAGTGTCATACAGGAAATAGTTAGCTCCGGAGGAGTACTCGTCGAAAAAGAGGATGGGGCATGAAGGCCAAATGCTATGCCGCCACCGCCTCGATAACGGCTCTGTGTTGATGGCATCTGATAGAGGGAGGCATAGGAGGATTTTATGGATGATGGGTTCGGGCAAATCCGATAACCGATCGATACCGGTTTTGTCGCGGGTTTCTTGTTTGCTTGTTTCTTCCTTCTTTTCTAGGCTTTTTGCTTCATTGTTTCGGCATTTTTGGCTTGAAGATTTCTTTGGTTTGTGGGTTTTTCGATTCTGAGGCATTGGTTGGACGGTGATTGAGGTAGAGGAAGGAGTCTAAGGTTTTGAGGATTTGTTTGTTTTTATGGTGGTAGTATCTTTTAATTACTTGGTTTGCAAGGAAGTGATTAATATGAAGATCTTTTCCTTAACGAGAATTCGAGATTATAAAGGGAAGGTTGTGAATTCTTGATTGGCAAGGCATGTATGGATCCAAGTGAAACTATTCATTAATCTGGAAGCATCGCCACGAGGTGCTTCAGACCATTCCCCAACCACACATTCTTGCAGGAGGGTCCATAACTAAGTGTATGGACTCCACATAAATATGTGATTGTGGTTTTGGAATGGTCGATCGAGAGCATCACGTGACGGTGCACCTGAACTACTGAATAATTACTTCGTATCCAACACTATTGTTTATCTTCTATTATTTTCTCTCGTAGATAACAATCTTATATTTTGTGATTATCTCTCTAATTTCACATGTAAATATCCAAAATATATGCTAAGAAAAATTTCATCAAAAAGTATTTAAAAAGCGAAGTATATCAACTGAATGAATTGCAGTTGCGGCTCATTCACAATGAAATTGCACGTATGCGGCCCCAAGATCTATTACTTATTTGTTGCATATATGATAGTAATATTTAGAATTTTCTAAGGTCTAAATCTAGCCTGGTAAATTCATGGTTTCACCATATTTTTCAAAGATTTACAATTGGCTTTTTAGCCTCTCTATATTGAATAACTAGTAATTGTCCGTGCGCAATGCTTTCTAAGTTTAAATGAAGTATCAAACCCTACTTTTTTGAAGGTTTTTTTTTTTGATACAACGGTTCTTTCAAACACTATCTCACATGAGGTGAGTCTTGGATATACGTATGGTCCTACCTTATGCGAGAGGAGCATTACAAATAACTGTGAATGAGAAATTTTTTTCTTCTCCTAACAAAATCTACGAAATTTTCATTTTGAGAATAAGCTTCAAACATGGTTGATCTAACCAAGTTCATAAAATAATCTAATACAACAAATGCTACCAAATCTGTTTAATACCGTTAATTGCATTCACGGATAGTATCAGAGATATTAAGAATGTATAATCAAACGGGATTCTAACTCGAATTCAATTTTTTGAATGTCCACTCACTCAAAAGTGACAGCTCTATCGTATTTGTTTCCTTAATTGACCTAGAAAAATAGAAAAGCAAAATAGTTCCAAAATTACATATAACCAAGTAAGAAGAAGAGTTTGAAACTCGGTCTGTCCAAAAGGCTCCAACAAAAAATATACAATCTTCAATCCCAAACAGATCATGAAACTCCAAATCATCTAAACCAATAGCTCAAGTTGTATTGAACAACAATTTAATTCTCATACCTATTAGTTAAAAAGAAAAAGAATCTGACGCGAAGAATTACTATTGGCCCCAAAGAATTACTTCTGATTGCGAAGAATTACTCTTGGCCACAAAATATTACCCTTGACCGCGAAGAACTACTCTTAGCCATGAAGAATTACTCCTGACTGCTATGAATTACTCTTGGCCGTGAAGAATTGCTATTGGCCGCATTGAATTGCATTTTGCCGCACATAATTGCACTTGGCTGCAAAGAATTGCAAGACCATAAAGTAATTCGTAGCGGCTAGGTGCAATTCGTAGCGGCCAAAAGTAATTTGATGTGGCCAAGTGCAATTCGATGCGGCTAAGTGCAATTCAATGCAGCTAAAAGTAATTCGATGCGGCCAAGTGCAATTCGATGCAACCAAATGTAATTATTGGCCTAGAGTAATTTATTGTGGCCGCGAGTAATTCATCGCGGCCAGGAGTAATTCTTTGTAAACTTCTAATCTTAGCCATTGGCTTCAATGGTTGAGATGGAGTGTGTTTTTTTGTGTCCCTGGAACGCTCCCATATATATATAGTATTTTTTTTTTCAAATTAGCACAAAAATTGGAAAGTTTTGGTATTCTTCTCTCTCTCTCTTTCTTTTTGAAAAATCACAGATATTAATGTACAGTTGTTAGGAGTAAATAAATCCACATGGCAATTATGTAATATGTGCAAAAAATTGTGAGCACTTTACTGAAAGGATGAGATTGAGCCTAAACCATTGAATCAAAGTAATCATCCATTGCAACAACTTGTCTTTTGTTAAGTATGGATGAGCTCTACACTCTTGTGTTATGTACTATAGAAAATTAAGTTAAATAAAAAATTAATTCCAATGCTGAAACACATGCACATGTATATTTTCGTTAACTTTCAACTTTCAACCTGATGAAGGTGAAGATAAAACTATGACTTAGAAACAAGATGCAACAAAATCAATACATTTGTTGCCACCAACATATTGCAATGAATCAAATAGCAGAATATATAATTAATCAGTTTTTTTTCCCTCGATCACGCAACCTACTAAACATTTAGCAATCTGAATACATTTCAAAAATGACAGGAACACCACACCCCCCCCCCCCCCCCCCCCCCCCCCCCCACCAAACCCAAATATATATATATATATATAAATAAATATATATATATATATATATATAGAGAGAGAGAGAGAGAGAGAGAGAGAGAGAGCTAAACATATGTGTGAGAGAGAAAATAATTTTGGATTTAAAATTGGAATCCGTTTTGAAATTAACGTGTGAGGGAGAGAGAGACAGCCCCTGATCACGGAAATCTTTTTTGACTAATAACTGTTAAGGAAAATTCGAAAATAAGAAATCAGAATAAGATTAGGAAATATTAATTTTAGTTTTTCTTTTATCATTCCTCCAAATATTCATTCTTTCCAAGTATATTTCTAGTCTTATTATCCGTAAATCTCAGCTATAAAAAAAAATTGTATAAATCCGATAGTAAAAAATATAGAGAATTCAAAAATCGCTGTTCCATATTATATAAATTGTAGTGATATAAATACCCCTGCGAAATTTTAATGAGTTACATTAGTACCTCTGAATCCTATATAATTTTCTTGCAAGCAATGCTATGGCATAATAAATGAACGATATTGTACACAATATGTCGATGTGACATTGTTTCAGTGAGAATTGAAAAAGAATTTTGGTAGCACCATGGACAAGTTGTGCAATTGTTATGCTTGAAAACTTTCGTTTAGCCCCATTTTGGTGAACTTCGAATCTTCTACGTGCCTCACCCACCTGAAACCCTGTTCCACTAACACTTTTAGCACTTTTTCTAAAAGTGCAAAAAATGTTAGTGGAACAGGTCTGATTCCTAGGCAACAGTTCTCATTCCTCGTCCATGACTGAACACTTCGATCCTCTTAAAACTTTTTTTTTTCTGTCCAAAGAACCCCTTAGATTTAGCACTCTCTTTCTGGTAGCTATGCGCATGGGTGTTTTGGGGCTTCCCCCAAGCTAGCTTAACCCCTTGAAAGTATGACCGAAGCCTCCTGCCCAAAGATTATCGTGAAATGTCATTCTGTTCTAGGCGGGTGAGTATCAAAAGGGGCTGATGATGCCATAGGACCGAAGACTCGAGTGTGCGATTTCGTAGCCGTTCCTGAGCAATTCAATTCAAGAAGGCCGGAATCCTCGGTGAAATCGTCCTCGGCAGGGGTGTTTGGCTGGGATTTTTTGCTTACTTTAGAAATATGATTGTGTGCAAGCGTGCCAGAAAAAGCTTGTAATTATCATTTTCAGATTTAACTTATAAAAGCCAAACTTAATCAGGCGATTGTATCGTCGGTTCAATTACCTCAACGAAGAAGATTTTTCTTTCTAGAAGTATTGAAACGGTACAACGATTCACTAGAAATTCGACAAACCAAAGAATAAACAAGATACCTCGATCAATTCAAAACAACTTGCTTTTCAATTGATTCTCCAACTTCACAAACGAACGTAACAGATTATAGTGTGATTACTACTACTACAAACTCCCCATAACTACTTCGAACTAAATCTAAGTTCCTAAATTACTGCCTAATGGACAAACCAAGTATATCATAGCTGTTTGTTTGATTATTTATCTGGGGTTTTTCCTTTTTTCATTTCTTCTATTTATAGGCAAACTCTTGAGTCCTCTCCACGGCCTCCATTCTTCCCGCCTAGCTGCCTTCGAAGTAACTTCAACATTTGAATAAAAACTTTCCCTCCACGGTTCTTGCTTGTGGTCATTTGTCGTGGTTCAGTTAATTCATCACCCCACTTCCCTTAATTGCATCGTGCTAGAAATAGGCAGTTACATGCTTAAATCTTCACTCCTTTGATTGTGTCAACTTGGTGTAACCGTTTCTCATTTTGAATAATACGATTCGCGCCTTTGAGCTTAGCCATTATTTGAACATCTGGCAGCGATTGTCATTACCTATAAAACGATGTTAAATTACTTAGAACGTCATCGTTCTTCTAACTGTGTGATTCCATGCATGTCAGTCTACGCGTACTCTATTTTGTCCAACATGAATGGCCATTTGTCATCCTCTTATTGGGCCAATAAATTCTCATGCAAATAGGGGGTCTCTTGGGTGAAGGTGCGAGTGAAATGCCCAATCACTTCATTAATCAAATGCGAGTGAAAATCAACGAGCAGAGCTTCACAAAGTGACTAGAGGAGTTCTACTAAGAGGCTCAATATTAGTCAATTAATTAAATACCTCTTCTTCTATGAGTTAAAAGGATTCATTGCTTCACTCAATATTCAGGTAAGAAAGGTTTTGTGTTTTTTTTTTTTTGTCAGTTAAGATAAAGCAACACCTTATCAGAGTGAAATTTGTTTGGATAACTCAGGTGTACGTCCAAGTCTCTCACGCGTATCTCAATTTATCTTGGGGCACACTTGTTGGGAGCCCAATTAAAGTCGATCAAAGTTCCGTAGGAACTAGCCCCAAATGAATTGATAATACCTCGGAGGTTTTGAACATGCATGATACAAGCAAATTCCCAAATTGTAGGCCTTGATCACTGGACAATCCCTTTGGTTAACTGCTTATTGGAGCTATACAACATACAAGACAATACTAAATACACCTAGGACTAGAATATCGAAGTGTGGAGCATGTTATAACCTTTGTCGCATAATTCTTCAAAAAGCCTAGGCTCCCGCTCTCGATCCTCCGGGTGCTCTTGCACTCAATCTCATCCTCGCAGATTTTAGTAGTTTGGAATGCGCTTTCACATTTGCGCCCGCGCTCCTGCTCACGTACCCGCACGCTAATTATGTGACTTAGGTCGTGACCACTCTACAATCCTCAAGAGGATAAAAAAACGTATCTGCTAGGAAAAGGATAGAAAGAGATCAAAACAGTACTGATTTACCGAATTTTCCTTTTCTTCTATTGGGCCTCTTCTACCACTTCCACTCCCCAATTAAACAATGCAACAGTTAAAAGCACAAACACCATATAGTTTTATAGATATTTGGAGCTCTACAGTCTTGCATCCTTGTATAAAACACCATTTTCTTTTGGAGAATACATCCACAAAGCAGTTCAATTAGAAATCCTCATAGTGATCAAGACACAGATGTTTTGCAAAACTAAAACCCATAAAACAGATACCTGTGACTGTAAAGGATAAATAAGAAGCCAAATAACACTGACAAACTTGAACAAGGAAACATTGTCCGGGGAGAAAATATTAACTGCTTTTCGCCAGTGGTGGCCGGAAGATTAGAAAGCAATTAATCGCAGGAAAAAAAAAAGAAGCGTGAGACAAATAAAACTACAATTAATAAGTCCACCAAAACTGAAGACCGAGAAATTGTGAACAATGAACGTATCTCCAAACGAATGAAACATTAGAAAGGGGTGTTTATGCGAGCATTGACAAATTTGAAGGTTGTCACACGACTCAAACCTATTGAAAGATATGTCCTGCGCATTGTTTTCTCACATCCGGTTTTGGTTTCCCTAACGATCTTTGTAACGGCTGCACTTTCCTCCCTGTCCCTCCTCTTAAGGAAGTTGGAAGGAGAGCATTACAAAAAGTTCAACTGTCCCTATGTAACAGAGTTTCTTTTTCCACCAAACTCAGAGATTATACATAATGTTAATGTCGCATTGTTTCATTGGGAATTGAAAGGAAATTTCGCTAGCACCAAACACAGTCGCGCACACTCACATCCTTGTGGAGCTCCCACATAGTTGTAAGTTGCGCGTGGGTGTAGATTATATAATTATAAAAATCTATCTATCTAATCACTAAAATAGTGTCACATTGACAAGTTGAGCAAGTTTTTTAAGTTTTCAGACTTTATTTTAGCCCAAACATCCCCTACCAAATGCAATATCACTAAAATAGAATCCAAGGCAACAGTTCTCATTCCTCCTCCCTCCAAGTAGTGAACAAATTGCCGATCGGAAAAAAAAAAAGTAGTGAACAATGACACTTTAAACGTACAAATTGCGGATTACCAATTCATAAAAAAAATCCTAGAAACTCAGAGCATAGCAGTCTGACCATGTTATAAAACTAGAGAGCGGTGTTTGTGAGACCGAGATCAAAATAGCATTGACACAATTTAAGGTTGGAAGGTCACAGGACTCAAACCTAGTCGGAAAAAAATGTCTTGTGCATTGTTTCTCACCCCCGGTTCTGCCATCGCTAACAATCTTCATAACTGCTGCAGCTGCACTTTCCAATCTATCACCTCTGACACACAGTTTCTTTATTCCACTAACACAAGGGTTTCCCTGAAAGAATCAAAGGAAACTAGTGCACTTAAACTAATCATAATTCCTGTATCTCGCAGTGTTTCGGTTGCAGGGGCATAAGAAGCCAGAGATGTTTTCGACGCTTGCAAAACTTCACCATTTTTTCTGAACCCGAATATCTTGTGTGGCATTCCTGATATTTTAAAAGTGAATAACTTAGTCCAAGATTCTGCAACTCCATATTCTTTCATCACCCAAATGCAGCAGGTATTGTCAGATCTTTGTCCATCGCAAAACAGAGCCAGCGATTCCCCGAATAACTTAACAGAATATAAGATGGGTGCCCAAGGTTCCTCGGCTAGTGTAGTTGGTAGCATAAGCACTGAGAATGATTCAGAAGCCATATCGAACGTTATAATCAAGTTAGAAAGAACACACTCAAATAATGATTCATAAACCCAATGCACAACGCCATTCAAAAACGCCTGAGACCACCTAGAAGTGAGAAAACAATGAGGCGGAGCAGAACTGATGCCTCTCCACGATTTTGTTCCTTGCGTGTAAATTTCAACTTTCGGAGGAAGTTTAAAGAGAGATTGAAGCTTATACTCGAGCCTAATCACCTTATACTCCTGATTTTTCAGGTGGGCACCAAATCCATAAACAGATACATACGGGCATTGTGGCTTAGGGGCCGAAGGAAGAATTATTACCGACTTTCTAGTCGATGGGTTCCATATAATAATCTGTGGCTGGCCACTGCTGTAGTAATCATCAGATAGACAAAACAACCCATTGTAGCTGCCCACTACCCTATAACACCCAAACGGGAGTTCAAATGGTAACTCCAGTTCTGAATACTCGTCACCGAATTTGTCATCATCATTGAGCGATAGATATCGCTCTTTCTTATCATCGTAAAGCCTAAGGAGAAGCTTGTCGCCGTTGCTTTCGGTGTTAGTAATGGATTGGTTGAGGTGTTTGGTGACGAAACTAGGGCTTGTGATGAGAGAATACCATGGTGTGCACACGGATTTGAATCGAAGCAGAGAAACCACTGGTAGTCTTGCCAGAATTTCTGTTAACAAATCATTGGGCATGTGGTCTGCCATTGTTAGCACAGTAAGGAAATTGCAAACTATAGGGCAATGGTGTAGGGACGATACTAGGTTTTAGGAATTAGGTCAAGAGACTATAAAAAGCCCTAGATTTTGAGGAGCAGAGCAGAATTTTTTGGGTGCTGGGTGGGTACCACACATGTAACGGTATAGAGAGTGGGGTCGGATTTTGACAATTCAAAATTGACGCGGCGGAATTCACAAAGGGATTAGTTGCGTACTAATCAAACGAATGATAGAACTCGAATCTACGAGTTAACCTTGCGCACAAGGAAAAATAGAGAAAACTCTAAATATTATTGATGTAAAAGTTTTAAAAGATAAATAATTGAATAGGTTACAACACTTTTTATAAGACCCTAACCCTAGAAATTCTACTGTAAAAGAAATAATAAATCATGCCAAAACAAGCGGCATTAAATAAAAGATATTTCCTAATTAATTAAAATAAAATCCTAATTCTTATAGACCAAGAATCCTAATAAAGGTAGAAATCAAAATCAAACCGAATATGGAAAGTTAATAATTCTAACCTAATCGAAAATATTCCTAGCCAAAATCTTATTCTAAAACAATTAAAATAAAATACAAAAACTCTCCGTTTTTGTCCTACATCAGTCTCCTTTTCTTCAAAAGAACTCGCCCTCGAGTTCTCATTAGAAACTTGCCATCTGTCATTCCAAAGAAATAAATATTTGGAATACTTCAATTTCTCGCTCATCTTCCAATAAAAGTACACTCGCCAAGATAGTTTTTCTACACACTTCAATTGATTGACAATCTCCACGATGCGAGAATTGAGTGAAAACTCAAATTGCTTCAACCCAAGAAAATCAACAATTTGAACTTCATTATGAAATTGCAGTTTCTCTTGACTTTGATCCATTTTAAAATTGGTTGGTAGATCAAGCACACATGATGTCGCATGAAGAGCATTGGTATTATCTTCATCACTAGGACGAGTAATACCTCCATGTGTTTCACAAAGTTCAATATTGATGGTGGTATTAACGTGTTAGAGAAATTATATGCACCAATTCATGACTTTCCTCTCCCTTCGGTTCTTGTACTTGGAACGATATTGTGATATTTTCATCCTCGCATACAATTACCTCATTGGTTGCACCTCCATCTAGATCAAACTGTTGTTCAAGCATATTGGCACTCGGACATTCCTCCTCACCACCAGCTTCTTCATCTCCAGCTACTTCTTCGTCACCAAGTTCAAGCTGATCTCCTTCCTCTTCTGCGACCTCATATCCATCATAATAATTGTGAAACGATTGAATGGAACTTGAAGGAACTTGATTCTTTTTTTGACCACCGGCGCTTAACTGACTCGTTGGCATGTTTCTTGAATAATTTGTATCAGCAATAACGTGGCTCTATTGGAAATCAAAATTATCTCGAAACATTTGTTTTGACTCAAGTTTTCTTCGGTATTCTTGATACAACTCCTGTCCACGATTTGATTGAAGAAATCTATCACTCATCAATCGTCTCATTCTGGGCCATGTCCTAATGGGTTGTTTATGTTGTCGCAATCTATTAGACTGCAATCGTTTCCACCACGTAGAAACATAGCCATATAATTTACGAGCCGCATATTTGACCTCCTTCTCTTCAGGAATATCCGTGTAGAACTCAAAGAATTTGTCTACTTTACGAAACCAATAAATAAAATTCTCAGGATGGCAATACCCATGAAAAGTAGGAATTATTGGTTCTACCTAAAAAGTAAAAAAGTCGTCATCTGTCCGATAAAATCCCCCTGACCTTGAATGTCGCTTTTTTGACTGATATCCATAATAATCCTCGGGTAACTCATCTTCAGATTCATCATCACTATCAAGTTGATAATAAGAGTATCCTCCGGAGACGTTTTGATTAATAGGTTGGTTGCGGGCAAATCCCTCAACGCAGTTCCTATCAACTTTGTGTTTAACAGGTTGACCATGGGCAAATCCCTTGGCGCGAGTCCTGTCAAATCCTTCCCTACGATCATCGTCAATAGGGTTTGTGAATCTTCCACGGACGAATGCCATCGAACCAGGAAAAAGCGTGGCTCTGATACCACTTGACGCGGCGGAATTCACAAAGGGATTAGTTGCGTACTAATCAAACGAATGATAGAACTCGAATCTACGAGTTAACCTTGCGCACAAGGAAAAATAGAGAAAACTCTAAATATTATTGATGTAAAAGTTTTAAAAGATAAATAATTGAATAGGTTACAGCACTTTTTATAAGACCCTAACCCTAGAAATTCTACTGTAAAAGAAATAATAAATCATGCCAAAACAAGCGGCATTAAATAAAAGATATTTCCTAATTAATTAAAATAAAATCCTAATTCTTATAGACCAAGAATCCTAATAAAGGTAGAAATCAAAATCAAACCGAATATGGAAAGTTAATAATTCTAACCTAATCGAAAATATTCCTAGCCAAAATCTTATTCTAAAACAATTAAAATAAAATACAAAAACTCTCCGTTTTTGTCCTACATCAAAAATACATTTAGACGGTTGTGATGCGCACTTGATATCGCCATATGGTACCCTCTTGGCATCCCAATATTTCTCATTGGGATGGAGAGTGAACTGGCCAATTGCACTTAATTACATATAATTTTCCTTGTGGTGCGAGTCAAACAGAGGACCTATTCATACTTCTTTCGTTGTACTTCTATCGTTAGGGTCCGCACCCTAACCAGTTTAGGGATCGTTTTGCATCCCAAGTAGGGAGCTTATTCCATGCGTTTTAACTTGGCTCGAACTTGAAAATTTCTGAAGAATAATTGTTCTAGCTCGGCTCACATTTGAAGTTTTGTGATTGCAATGAGCTTGATTTGGTTTGCGAAATATACAAATGAATTCCGAGCTTTCGGGTCTGAGCTTAAACTTGTGAAATGTCTTGCTATCAACCTGAATTTAAGCTTGTGACATTCCAAAATGGCAACAGTTGGGAAAAAAGCTACACACATTCACAAAAATATTGAATGTGCAGGTGTGTAGCTTTTCACTATAACTTCTCAACACTAGAAAAGCAATTTTCGTCTTCTGCACACTTAATTTAGGGAAATGATTTTGCCACTCTTATTTTTTTAACGTCACTCCTCTACAAGTATATTTTTGCACCAAAAATACACTTACAGGGGAGTGGCGTTAACAAAAAAGGGAGTGACAAAATCAGCAGCCTTAATTTATACTATTGCGAATATTTTTTGATTTACATATTTGATTATTTATTGACATACCCCTATCTTTGCAATATTTACATCTGACTCCCTGTTCACAAGCACCCATATTTTTAATTTTAGCTTGCTTATACTTTATTTGAACAGCCCTAATCCAAAGGGACCCAAAGTGCTGTTGGAGATGGGGCGATTTTATTTGATAACCAAGTGTCCGTGCTAGTTTTTACGTATCTCAACTAATTATGGAGATCAATTTTACTGCCCATTAACGGGAGTCCATTTAAAGCCCCAAAGAGTTTTGTTTAGCGTGATCCCAAAAGAGTTGATAGTATCTAAGAGGTATCAAACTTAAGACTTTAGGAGGGAGCAAACAATTTAAGTCACAAGCCTTGACCACTAAACCAACCCCTTGATATTTCAAAAATAGGGGTGATTGGTTCAATTTTGTTCGGAAACCAAATCGATCCGTAAAGCTCTTAAAAATTAGATTAATCCATCATCTTTAGTTACAGTTCATCCTTAATTTTGAACCATGGTTGGCTTCGAATAGAGATATCTACTACTTCGTATTTGTTGGAAAAAATTGCTTATGTGATGAATCCAATAATACGAAATGCAATAAAATCAGAAATCAAAACCTAGAACTCAATGAACATAAAAGGGTGATCAGATCAATGTGACACTCTGTACTTAAAAAAGATTCGTCATTGCTACGGTGCTTACGGTTTGCCTGAATGTCTATTTCTTCACTATGGGGAGAAAGCAACTTATCAAAGCAAAAAAAAAAAAAAAAAGACGAGAAAACTTGGAATTAATAAGCAACCCAAAACTGAAGAAAAAGAAGCAGTTGAATATCTTTCTAAGAAATGAATTACTACAAATTAACAAAGTGAAATAGTCCTTGCAACTCCAAGAATAGAATTCTCAACATGTTGCGGCATCAAAACGAATGTTTTGCTTTTGTGAAGTTGCACCTAGTCGCCGAAATAGAAAAACAAAGTGATAAAGCACTAGCAACCTCCATATTGTTCCTGTTTGGAGGTTGGTAGCAGAGCATCACAAAAGGTTCGACTCCCCATAACAGTCATAAGACCACACCATCTCTTTTCTCAAACTAAAACAAGGGTTTCAATAAATTGATAAACGTAAAATATGGGTGAGTTCCCCCCAATTCCAGTTGTTGCCAATGTGTTGGTTCCAGCCTTCCAGGGGCATAAGAAGCTAGACACGTATCCGTTGCTAGCAAAACTTCGCCGTTTTTTCTGAACCCCAATGTCTTGTTCGGCATTCCTAGTAGATTAGAACTGAATAGCTTAGTCCAAGATTCTGCAACTCCATATTCTTTCATCACCCAAATACAGCAGCCACTACTATCCCTTGGTCCACTACATAACACAGCCAGTGATTGCCCAAATGTCTTGATGGATAACGAATGCGGAGGTTGATATGCTAGAGTTGGTGGTAGCTTAAACTCAGAGAATGACTCAGAAGCCATATTGAACAACATAATCAAATTTCGAACACCACCCCAACACAAGGTTCATATGCAACCCAATGCACAGCTCCATCAGCAAAGGCCTGACACCACATAGAGATGCCATAAGAAGGTGCAGCAGAACTGATGCCTCTCCACAATCTTGTTCCTTGTGTGTAAATTTCAAGTTTAGGAGGAAGTTTTAGGTCCCATTCCACCCACTCATACTCGAGCCTAATCACCTTATACTCCTGAGTTGCGGGGTTGGCACCAAATCCATAAACATGCGTCTGTGGGCATTGTGGCTTAGGGGCCATGGGAAGAGTTACCGACATTCTAGTCGAAGGGTTCCATATAATGATCAGAAATTTTTCTTTGAAATGGTAATCAAGTACACATAGCAACCCATTGCAACTATCCACTACCCTAGAACACCCAAATAGGAGTTCAAATGGTACCTCCAGTTCCGAATACTCATCACCGAATTTGTCATCATCATCATCGAGCAATAGATATCGCTCTTTTTTACAGTAAGTGGCGTAAACCCAAACCCAAACCCAAACGAGAAGCTTGCTGCCGTTTCTTTTGGTGTTTGTAATGGATTGGTTGAGGTGTTTGGTGACGAAACTAGAGCTTGTGATGAGAGAATACCATGTTTTGCAAACGGATTTGAATCGAAGCAGAGATGCTACGGGTAGTCTCACCAGGAATTCAATTAACAGGTCATTGGGTAGGTGGTCCGCCATTGTTCTCACCTCAAGGAAGTTGCAATCTTTAGGGCAATGGGGTAGGGATTATAAGAAGCCCTAGATTTTGAGAAACCGAGCAAGAGTTGGGAGAAATTTTGTGGAGCAGGGCGGATATCACATACGTGATATCTTGTCTGTGATCTCAACCGTTCCAAAATATTTTGAATGGTCCGAATTTTAGTGAGAGAAAGAGGAGAGAGACTGGTTGGGTGGGGGGAGGGAGGGTGGTCGGATTTGGACCGTTTAATACATTTTTGGACGGTTGAGATGTGAGCAAGATACCGTGCACGTGGTATCTGCTCGGCATCCAAAATTTCTCGTTAGGATGGACCGTGAATGTACAATTGCGATGCTGAGTCAAATCAAAGGGTCCGACCTTTTTTTTTTTTTTTTACTTAATTAAATATTTTTCCCTCAAAAAGTGCGAGTCACCTATTCGCACTTTTTTCGTTAGGCCCAGACTCCAGATCCTAACCAATTTAGGGCTCGTTTTGCATTCAAAACAGGTATGCTAATTAAGCCAAACAAGTCAAATAAATTATTGCTCAAGTTTGACTCAACTCATTATTAAACGTGTTCAAATTTGATTCAACTTAAATTTTTTTGAAGAATAATTTTTCAAATTTGGCTCACATTTGAAATTTATGTGATTGTAATAAGTTTGGCTTGGGCCGTCATTTTCCCATCTAATCTGCCATAGGGCTTATAGCCCAATGGTCTTTGTCAGGAACATTTGTGATTTAGAGGTATGGACAGCCTTTGAACTCTCAACCCCCGTTGACCGTTGATGTATACCTTATTTTTACGGTTCCAATCAGTATTATTAGCATAAATCAGAAACCAAACTTTTTTTGTCCAGCTAGCTGTCCACTTTATACACTGGGAACAATTCCCAACCACGCTACTGAAAAGGTGAACCAAGGCTCATTTTGTTTCGATATAAAATATTTTTCAATGTAACATATTTTTGACGTAAAATATTTTTTCAGAAAACAAACTTTAAATTTTTATTTTTCGGTATTTGGTTGGCATTTAAATAATTTTTCGCGGTTAACTATAATTCTCTGCGGCTAAGTGTAATTCTCCGCAGCTAAGAGTAATTATACGCGGCCAACTGTAATTCTACGCGGCCAAGAATAATTCTCCGCGGCCAACTGTAATTCTCTGCGGCCAAGAGTAATTTTACGCGTCAAAGAGTGAATAGTGGTCAAGTGTAATTTTACGTGGCCATGAGTGACTCTTTGCGGCCATATTGTGTGAAAAGTATGTTTCAAAACAATTGTTTTCCCTCAAAGTGAGTACTTGATGTTTATAGGAAGCCTTGTGGAGAGAGAGAGAGAGAGAGAGAGAGAGAGAGAGAGAGAGAGAGAGAGAGAGAGAGAGAGAGAGAGAGAGAGAGAGAGAGAGAGAGAGAGAGAGAGAGAGAGAGAGAGAGAGAGAGAGATTAATTAATCACGTGGAATATCACTGGAATGGGAGAACGAATGCCTGGACACCCATTGCCATTGTAAAATAACTTGCCTAGTTTTCTATTGTAAATCATTTTCCCGCCTAAGGATGTAAAAGATTTTTCAACCAAACACTAGAAAATATGTAAAATATTTTACGTCTAAACAAACAGAGCCCAAATCATCCAATTTTAGACTGGTCCATACCGAATTTCGTGATTCAAAGGTCGTTTTGCACGTTGAGGCTATAGGCTTGACAATTAACCTTTCTGAAATTAGTGAAATGCATTTGACAAGCTCCAATATATAGGTTATAACATAGAATGTTGGAACTAGTTTACGCGAAACAAAAAAGAATGTAGTCATTCATTGGGTTATTATTGCCAAACCGAATACTCGTCACCGAATACGCGTGTTTAGGAGGAAGTTTTAGGTCCCATTCCACCCACTCATATTCGAGCCTAATCACCTTATACTCCTGAGTTGCGGGGTTGGCACCAAATCCATAAACACGCGTATGCAGGCATTGTGGCTTGGGGGCCATGGGAAGAGTTACCGACTTTCTAGTCGAAGGGTTCCATATAATGATCTGACATTTTTCATTGAAATAGTAATCAAGTACACATAGCAACTACCCACTACCCTAAAACAGCCAAATAGGAGTTCAAATGGTAGCTCCAGTTCCGAATACTCGTCACCGAATTGGTCGTCATCATCATCGAGCAATAGATATCGCTCTTTTGTACAATAAGTGCCGTAAACCCTAACGATAATCTTGCTGCCGTTTCTTTTGGTGTTTGTAATGGATTGGTTGAGGTGTTCGGTGACCAAACTAGGGCTGTGATGAGAGAATACCATGTTTTGCAAATGGATTTGAATCGAAGCAGAGATGCTACGGGTAGTCTTGCCAGAATTTCAATTAACAGGTCATTGGGTATGCATGTGGTCTGCCATTGTTCTCACAGTAAGGAAACGGAGCAGACTTGGAGTGTGAAAACTTACAATTGCGATGCTCACTCAGATCGTTCGCGAAAGAATTTGATGGAATTGAATCTCTTCCGAACGACCTTTGTGTACAACCAGTCTAGGGCTCGTTTAGCATCCACAAAGGTCCCCAAGTGGTCTTGGAGCAATTATTTTGGTGGTCTCGGGCATACAGGCAGTGGCGGTTCTAAGAATTTTTAACAATATGTTTAAGAACTACTTTAATTACTAGATTAACAAGTCATATATGCAGTAATTTTCATATAGTAGTGTGAATAATGCGATAAAAATACATAATATGTTACAATTGTTCTCGGTGCATAAAGACACTAATTTTCTTTTGTAGGAAATTGAGGCAAATAGGTTCGTATGGATCTTATTGGACTTATACTCTAGGTTTCACAAATATTGGTTGATTGTCGTTCGAAAAGAATCAAGACACCTGACAAAAATAGATCTTTTTTTTTTGTTCTCTGTGCTTTTCTAATTTTTGTCATCAAGAGTTTGTATCTTGTTTTGGGCAAATTTATTTGGTGTTCCATTGTTAATTAGCTAGATTAATGGGTGTTCGTAATATAGGATTAAGTGTTTAAACAAAGTGTGAAATAAAATTACCATACAAAAAATACTTTTAGGGTGTTCAATTGAACACCTTCGCTTGGCTGTAGAGCCGCCTATGAGCACAACTATACTTGGTGTTCTAACACCCTAATCAACCGCACATTTTCGTGGCTCGTGGGTTTCATAAGCTTTAGTACTGAGTCCCAAAAAATTGTGTGATAGATAAGACGGTTGGGCACCATGTTGTTGCCTCAAGACCACCAAATAAATTTTTCCTCTCGTGTTGTATCAAGAACCAAATTACTGGAGATTGCAGAATCAAATTCGTCTGTCGAAAAAACTCTTAAAAGGAGTCATTTAATCCAAGTCATTGCTGTTTAGAACTCTTGCATCTCATTAGGAGGTCAAGAGTTCAAATCTCCTCACTTACGTGTGGGTGTTCTTCCTTGTATTTGTTGAAATTATTTCCAGAAATTCTAGAGGCACATCGGTGTGGTACACCTCAGCCACACCTCTCTCACATACAGATGTACCACACCTGATGTGCCCCTAGCACCTCTCCGATAAATAAGCCAATTGAAGGGTCACAATCACTATAAGAAATAATTGTGTTGGTTGAAGTTTTGGGCTTGTTAACTCATGGACTTTAACACGATTGCTGTAGTGTCCCATGCTTCGTACTTTATAATTAATATACATATTATGTAATATTCTCTTCTATCGATTAGAAAAAATACATATCCAAGTCATTGAACCACGGTTCAGTTCTTGTTTTAAACCTTGGTTTTCTTGCAATTGAGACATAACTCTCAAAATCTGTATAATGATAATTTTTGAACGCCTTCCATTTCAAGTCATCAAAAGTAAATAAGAATTTAGTAAAAATTATTTATGTACAAGTTTATTTTTAAAAGGTCTTCTGCAATTAACTTAGAGCTGTACTATATATTTTAACTATTTAGACATGCATATATCGAATTAAAGTTCGGGTGGATTCGAAATTACTAGCATAAATTTACAAATCAAACCATTTCACATTCTTCAAAGTTGTAATAAGCTTGGCTTGGCTTTACTCGTGAAATACGCAAATGAATCTCGAACTTTCTGGTCTGAGCTTAAACTTGTGAAATTTTGAACTATCAAGTCTGAATTTAAGCTTGTGACATTCCAAAATGACAAAAGTTAGAAAAAAAAAGCTACACACCTGCACAAAAATATTGAATGTGCATGTGTATAGCTCAGTATAACTTCTCAACACTAGAAAAGCAATTTTCGTTTTCCACACACCTTAATTTATTTTATATTTGGGATATTTATTGATTTACATATTTGAGATACTTATTGATATACCCCTATATTTGCAATATCTACGGAATGACTCCCTGTTCACAAGCACCCATATTGTTAGCTTTAACTTGAATTTATAAACAAACAATAAAACGTGATTGAACTTGGGTTATACTTTATTTGAATAGATTTGAACTAGCCAAAAGTCAAGTCAAGCTCAAGCCGAGCTCAAACTATTTGGTTTGTTTAGCCGCCTTAATCCAAAGGGACCCAAAGTGCTGCTGGAGATGGGGGTGATTTTATTTGATAATCAGGTGTCTGGGCTAGTTTGTGTACTTCAACTAGTTATGGGAACCAATTTTACTCCCCATTTAAAGCCCCAACAAGTTTCGTCTGGATTGATACTAAATGAGTTGATAGCATCTAAGAGGTATTGAACTTAAGAGCAGTACTAGACCTGTTTTAGAAATAGGGGTGATTGGTTCAATTTCGTTCTAAAATCATGATTCGAAATCTAACTGCCTGCATCTCACTATTCTTGCATCCTTTTATAAAACGTACACCATTTTGTTTTGGAGAATTCATCCACATGCAGAGCAAAACATTAAGCTTGCACATATTCAACTTACAACCATACTTCAATTTTTTAAAGGTGTTTCTTCTTAGCTAAGGTGCAGTAACCTCAATAAATCAATTAGAATCCTCATAATAAGGGCAAGATGTTTTCCAAAACTAAAATCCATAACAGATATTTGTGACTGTAAGGATAATAAGTCGGCACATAACCCAAACAAACTTGAACAAGGCCACATTAAGCAGGGAAAAACTATTAACTGCGTTTCGCAAACGGGAGAAGAAAGCAACTTATCTAAGGATAGAATAACCCGAGACAAATCAATCTAAATTTAATAAGCCACCCAAAACAAAAGACCGACAAGTAGTGAACAAATTGCCAATCGAAAAAAAAAGAAAAAGAAAAACCAAGTAGTGAACAATGAATATCTCTTTAAATGTACAAATTGCGGATTACCAGTTCATAAAAAATCCTAGAAACTCAGAGCATAGCAGTCTGACCCTGTTATAACCCTAGAGAGGGGTGTTTGTGAGACCGAGATCAGAATAACATGGACACCATTTTAAGGTTGGAAGGTCACACAACTCGAACCTAGTCGGAGAAATTGTCTTGTGCATTGCTTCTCACATCCGGTTCTGCCATCACTAACAATCTTCATAACTGCTGCAGCTGCACTTTCCAATCTATCACCTTCTATGGAAAGTTGGAAGCAGAGCATCCCCTCTAACACAGAGTTCATTTATTCCACTAAAACAAGGGTTTCCATGAAATGATCAAAAGAAACTTGTGCAAATGAACTAATCATAATTCCTGTATCTCGCTGTGTTTTGGTTGCAGGGGCGTAAGAAGCCAGAGAGTTTTTCAATGCCTGCAAAACTTCACCATTTTTCCTCAACCCGATTATCTTGCATGGCATTCCTAATATTCTAAAAGTGAATAACTCAGTCCAAGATTCTGCAACTCCATATTCTTTCATCACCCAAATGCAGCAGGAATTGTTACATCCTTGTCCACGACAAAACAGAGCCAGCGATTCCCCAAATAACTCAACAGATATTAAGATTAATGTCTCCAAAGGTGCCTCGGCTAGTGTAGTTGGTAGCATAAACTCAGAGAATGATTCAGAAGCCATGTCGAACAACACCATCAAGTTACGAAAAGCACCCTCCTCACAGGGTTCATACGCAAGCCAATGCACAACGCCATTCAAAAAAAACCGAGACCACCAAAAGGGGACAAAATAACGTGGAGGAGCATAAAAACTGATGCCTCTCCACGATCTTGTTCCTTGAGTGTAAATTTCAACTTTCGGAGGAGCTTTAAAGAGATATTCATACTCGATCCTAATCACCTTATACTCCTGAGTTGTCGGGTGGGCACCAAATCCATATACACATGTATTCGGGCATTGTGGCGTAGGGGCCGTTGGAAGAGTTACCGACTTTCTAGTTGATGGGTTCCATATAACAATATGAGGCTGGTCACTGTAATCATCATCAGATAGACATAACAACCCGTTGTGGCTACCCACTACACTATAACACCCAAATCGGAGTTTAAGTGGGAACTCCAGTTCCGAATAATCGTCACCGAATTTGTCATCATCATTGAGCACTAGATATCGCTCTTTCTTATCATCGTAAAGCCTAAAGAGAAGCTTGTTGCCGTTTCTTCCGCTGTTCGTAATGGATTGGTTGAGGTGTTTGGTGACGAAACTAGGGCTCGTGATGAGAGAATACCATTGTTTGCACACGGATTTGAATCGAAGCAGAGAAACCACTGGTAGTCTTGCCAGAGTTTCAGTTAACAAATCATTGGGCATGTGGTCTGCCATTGTTCTCACAGTAAGGAAATTGCTATCTATAGGGCAATGGTACCGTAGAGACGATACTAGGTTTTAGGAATTAGGTCATGAAAGAATTAGGTCAAGAGACTATAAAAAGCCTAGATTTTGAGAAACAGAGCAGAATTGTTTTGGGTGCTGGGCGGATACTACACACGTCATATCTTGTTGGAAATTTTAGGCCTCCAAAAGTATTTTGAATGGTCCGGATTTTAGAGGGAGAGAAAGAGGATAGATTGGCCAGGTGAGGGGATAGAAAGTGGTCGGATCTGGACCATTCAAAATACATTTGGACGACTATGATGAGCACTGGAATACTGCCATATAGTACCTGCTTGGCACCCAAAAATTCCTTGTTGGGATGGAGAGTGAACTGAACAATTGCACTTAATTACAAATAATTTTCCTTGTGGTGCAAGTCAAATAGAAGTCCTAGCCGTACTTCTTCCGTTTGGGTCCGGACCCTAACCAGTTTATAGATTTGTTCTCAACTTAGAATTCTGAACAATTATATTCTTACTTACCCAATTAGGGTTGTAATCTGCCGAAGGGCTTGTAGTCCAATGGTATTTCTTGATCTCTCCTTTGTGAGAGGCCCGTGTTCGAATCGCATTTAGAGCGCTTGTGATTCAGAGTTATAGACAATCTTTGGATTCCCAGTAGATTAATTTACTGACTATCTCCTAACCCCCGTTGATGTATATCTTATTTTTATGGCATTCAGTATTATTAAAAAAAATCAGGAACCAAACTTTTTTTGTTAAGTTGTCCACTTTCTACACTGGGACCAATCCCCAAACCACGCTACTAAAAAGGTGAACCAAATCATCCAATTTAGACTGGTCCATACTGAATTCGTGATTCAAAGGTCGTTTTGCAAGCTCCAATGTGTGGGTTATTCATCATGAATGTTAGATTTCTTATAGGGTTCCAACCTAAAATCAATTGATAATAGGTAGAGTAACCTCTAAAATATATTAATCAAGTTTGGATGACTTAGATGAGCGATGTAGGATTAAATCTAGATGCAAGCGGACGTGAATTAAGAAAACCAAAAGATTTTTGACTCGGGCGACCCCTCACGTGTATTTTTTTAAAAAATAAACTATACAATGGGTCATCTATTTATACAAGGAGAATAGGCTTAATTATGAAAACAAAATAATCCTAATTAACAAATTACAATCAAATCGCAATCATGGAAATCATGATCATATCGTAACCAAATCATGGTTTGATTACGATATTATCATGATATTCTAACAATGAAAATAGCAGTTTGATTAGGGCAATCGTAGCCACAGGATTTTGAAAAAGTTGGCGACCAATAGGACTTTAGAACTCATTATAGTACAGTAATACAGAACTAGTTTACACGAAACAAAGACTAATTGTCCTTAATCAGTAAAATAGCACAAGGCTGCTGATTTTGTCACTTCTTTTTTTGTTAACGTCACTCTCCTACAAGTGTATTTTTGATACAAAAATTCACTTGTAGGGGAATGACGTTAACAAAAAAAGGGAGTGGCAAAATCATTTCCCTAGCACAATTCTGAGCATGAAGTTATTAATTAAGATCTCGGATTTAAAGGAATGTAGTCATTCATTGGGTTATTATCACCAAACCGAAAAAGTAATTGAATAAAGGGGAAATTACAGAAACCCCCCACAAACTACCACCCGGCCACACATTGCCCCCTTATACTACCAAATCCAACACTTAACCCCCTCCAACTACCAAAAACTGAAAACCCGACTAACTCCGTTTGTGATCTGTTAAAGATTTGTACGGAACTAAGGTGTTGGACTAATTTGCCCTTAACCCCATCAGCTCCCCTTTTATATATCGAGATATATCTCTCTCTTCTTTCTGAACTACAACCTTTACACTCTCTCTCTTCCCTGTCTTCTTCTCTGTCTCTGTCTCTCTCTCTTTCTTCTCTATCTCTCTCTCTCTCTGATCAACGTGCTTCAATCCCCCCCTCGCTGCTCACTCAGTACTCCCTCTCTTTGGATGGAAGGAAGCCGTTCCCGTTCGAGCGACAATGGCAGAGATGATCCCGATTTTGGGATCTTGTGTTTCTGTGGAGAACCATCACCATTGAGAAAATCTACCACACAAAAGAACCCAGGTCGAAGGTTCTTCGGTTGCGCAAAGTATAAGGAGGTGAGCTGCATTGCCCTAATTTAGTTGTTCTTCGTTTGATTTGAAACCCTAAATTGACATTATTGTAACTTTTCTTTCATAGACGAACAAAGATTGTGGGTTCTTCTGCTGGTATGAGCCTTCTATTTGGCAAGAAAGGAGTGATTTGGGGCCAATGAAGGTTCAGAAAAATGCACAGGATTTGACGACTGCTGAAGAACAACAATGTGAGAGTTTAGGGTCCATGAACATCAGTGAAGAAATTGAGATGAAGATTGAAGCTATGCAGAAGGAGATTCATGAGTTATATGCCAGAAAAGAGTTTTGGAATGAGGGAAAAATGGACTGGAAGTTGGCTTGCTTTGTTGTTTTTTTCTGTTTTTTGTGGTACATGTACAAAGCTTGAAGTGAAGTGAAGTGAAGTTCAGGCAATGACTTGGCTCTGCCTCTGCCTTAAACCCCTGTTGTATTGCAATTTCAAAGTAAATTCAATGAAAAGTTTGGCTCTGTCTTGGTTGTGGAAACATGTGAATTTCTTAAAGGCATTGTGAATGACTGGCAGGCTTCTCATGTTTAAAGTCTTCTCATGTTTAAAGTCTTCTCATGTCTACAATAAAACACCATTCTAATTAAATGAAATGGAGCAATCTGGAGTAGTGAGCAGCAGGAAATGGAACCACCATCGGCTGGTACAATAGCCACGGCAACTTGTGCCATATGAATCCGGATTGAACCATAGCAGTAATGCAGTAGCAGTAAATAACAAGGAAAACCATAGCAGTAGCAGTAAATAACAAGGAAAACCTACAATAGTAGCAATTCGGACTGAACCACCAGTGAACTATAAATAACAAGGAAAACTGCAGAGAACAGAAAAGCTCCTGAAACAAATGTGTGCAGCTGCCATTGCAGATTGTGGTAGTAAAACCATAGCAGTAGCAGTAGCTGGACTAGGTCAGAACAAATTGAAAATCAATGCAGAACATCAAACAAGCATATCTGATCTATAATCAACTGCCTTAGCCCAGAGGCAAACAACTATAGGACGCAACTCTAAGCCTAGAAAGCGTAAAATAACCATGCTAAAATTATTACAGACCCATAAAATGGAGAGAAAACCAAGAGTTCTGAAAAAAGAACGGCCTGAAACGGAGTTTCCTACGAAAAGTTACAAGCGAAACAAAAATAGCCCAAAAACGGTTCGAACGCCCGTTTGGAGGCCTAAACGGCCTCAGAAGGCTAAAAAACACAGACAACATGGCCATAGGCGATGTGTCCTGACTGTTGAGCCATTTCGGATCAAACCCAAGTGGGCCCAAAGCCAAATTCCTCGGTCAATTATTTACGAAAATACCGACTAGTAGAAATCACAAAACAGCTCCATCACAAAACAGGTCTTCATCACAAAACAGGTCCATCACAAAACTACTCCATAACATATCTGCATATACAACCAGCAACATTACAACTTAATTCGTTCAACAAACATCAAAATAGGTCCACAAATGGTCCATAAAGAGGTCCACATGCTGGCTGCATATACAGCACTTAGTTACATCATACTTAGCTATGGCAAAACATCTATTGCCAATACAAAAGGTCCAGAAACCATCAAAACAAAATACCTAATACTTAGATATGGCCATAAACATCAAAAGAAGTATGCAGTCCATACAAGGCCACGAAAAGCTCCATAATACTTGCCAAATCACTAAAATGTTGCATATCCATATAGTGTCATTGCAGAGTTTGGTGTGGAAGTAGGGACTTGAGAAGATGATTGAGTGATTACTGAGCTTTGTGTTGGAGCCACGTTTGATGAACTTTGTGTGGGGCCAGCACCATCTCCCCTTGAGAAGTATACACTGCCATGTGTGGTGGACATCCTTTGCATCTATAAAAATGAAGGAAAAACCTACATTTTAGAACAATTTCTAGAAGAATTATGAGCAAGAAGTTAAAGAGGAAATGGTTACAGAAGCAGCAGTAGGGTTAGGCCTTGGAAGCTCATTTCCATAAGTGGTAGACATCATTTGCATCTGCAAATTGGAAAAATTTAGCTTTCAGAACAAGGAACAATAAAGAATAATGCACTACAAGTTAAAGGGAGAATTATTACAGAAGCAGCAGTAGGGTTAGGCCTTGAATTTTCTGGACTAGGTGTTGGTCCTCTTCCTCTCCCCCTACCCCTTGGTCTCCCCCTCCCTCTTCCTCTAGTTGAATTTCCCCTGCCACTTCCTATGCTTGTATCCCCCCTGCCTCTTCCTGTGCTTGAATCCCTCCCTCTTCCTCTTCCTCTTCCTCTATTTGAAGTCCCCCTCCCTCTTCCTCTGTTTGTTGCAACTGGCCCTTTGCAAGTTCTTGTGTTATGACCAAATTCTTGGCAATTGCTACACCTTAAAGACTGGTGAGTCCTCCTAACTGCATTTGGATTCTTAGGCTCATCAACAGCTCTCCTTCTTAGCTTTTTTGGCCTACCAGATGGCCTTCTTAATGGTGGAGCCATAACTGCATCAAAGTCAGTGTGCACCCATTGGGTTTGGTCTGGTATAGGCAAGGTTTTCAAATCGGGATACGTATCGTGTATCGGTTTTATAATTTTTTGTATCGTATCGGGATACGTATCGAGTATCCTAAGATACGGTAACAAAAGTTTATTTACACTAATTAATCATAAATACATTGCAATAAACTACAAATTGATAAGACATATGAAAAAGAAAAGCATTTAGGATGCAAAACAACACATCTTAGGCCATCTAAAGTGTTCCAAAAGGGTAAGGTGTACCAAAACATCAAGTGTTAGAGACTTACATCATCTATCCACCTTAACTGCATGCTTTATAACCATTTACTACTAATATGCTTGCTAACTTAAAAGCTCAAAAGTCAAAAGTAACAAGTAAACCAAACATATCAAGTGTGTTTTGCTCAAATCTCCTCTTCCTCTCTCACAACAATGTCGTAAAGATCATCATCATCTTCAAGGTCATCCCCAAGCACCACCCCATCATCACCAATGTATTCTTCTTCTTCTTCCTCTTCCTCTATTTCTTCCTCTACATCATCATCGATAATTTCAACCTCATTCTCTTCTCCAACAAACTTCCTTTTGCCTTTTCTGTCATTTTGAAGGTTTCTTGGTCCTATAAAAATGAAAGCAATCACCAATTAACTATTGCATTTACATGTACATAAATATAATTATTTGAAAGAAGATAAAGATTGCATCCTATGAAATATACCTCTACGTCCTTTTCTACTAGTTTCTCCCTCATTAACTTCAAAGCACTCATTCATATCCATCCATGAAGGGTCTAGCGGTAAGCATGGGTCTTCTCTTTCGGTAATCCATTCATCATCGGATTCCATATCGGAGAGACAAATAGGATCGTAAGCATCACCATTCTCCTCACGTTTCTTTTGCCTCAACTCCAAAGTGAGATTGTACTTGACAAAGACTAATGCATTCAATCTTTGTGCTTCCAACCGGTTCCTCTTCTTTGAATGGATGTGTTGAAAGGTACTCCAATTTCTTTCACACCTAGTAGCACTACATGTGAGGGATAGAACTCTTGTGGCTAACTCTTGGAGTTCTTTGCAACTACCTCCATAGCTCTCCCACCATAGTCCTTAAAAGAGAAAGCCACATTAGTGCAAGAAAGAAACATTGACAAACATTGTTAAGTCGAGAGTTAATACCGGGTTGTTTCTTCTCTCTAGTTATAACAGCCATATCAATGGTAAACATACCAACGGCGTTATGGAATTTGTCCATTTGGGCATCAAGTTTTAATCTTGCTTGGATACCCGGATACATCCTTTCTATGACCGTGTACAATCCCAATCTCACTTCCTCATCCGCCTCAAAGGAAGCATCATAATGAAACCTAAAATGAACATTGAATTTGAAACTAACATTCATGATAGAAAGTCACAAGAAGAAATAATTTCATTATTGGTAGATTAAATGTTACCTAGGATTAAGAAAATAAGCCGCCGCATGAAGAGGTCGATGAAGTTGCAAAGCCCAACGCTCATCAACAATCTTCCAAATTGCAGCATATCTTCTTTTCACTTTGTTGAAATTTTTCTCAATTTGTTCCTTTGCCCTATCCATTGCTTCATAAATATAACCCATGGCGGGCTTTGCATCACCATCAACTAGTCTTAGGACTTTAACCAAGGGAAGTACACCCTTCAAGCAATACCTAATTGCATTCCAAAACTTTGCATCCAACACTATTTGTTGGGCATCTAACCCATGACGAGTCTTGGCATAAGAACTCTTACACCAAGCTAAAGAAGTAAACATGGCTCTAAGCCCATTTCTTTGAGTCAAGATACTTTTCAAAGTGAGGTAAGCGGTGGCAAACCTTGTCACGGCGGGCCTTGCTAAGTTATGATTCTTTGTATGCTTCCTCATCAAATTAAGCACCCAAGTATGTCGGTAGATATAAACGGTGAGTGTCTTTGCTTTGGTGATTGTGTCATGATGCACCGGTAGCCTACCAATATCTTTAAGCATCAAATCAATGCAATGAGCAGCACATGGAGACCAAATAAGTTTTTTCCTCTTGTCCATTAACAACTCACCGGCAAGGACAAAAGCGGATGCACTATCGGTGACTACTTGTATTACATTTTCTTCACCAATTTCCTCAACAAAATTATCAAGCAACTCAAACAAAGCAACACCATTCTTGATAATTGAGGAGGTATCCAATGATTTTAGGAAAACGGTTCCCTTTGGACTATTAACAAGGAAATTAGTGATAGAACGTCCACACCCATCTTGCCATCCATCCGACATCAAAGAACAACCTGTTTTCTTCCACTCACTTTTGTACTTGTCTAAGGTTGAATGCACATTATCAACCTCTTTCTTCAAGAATGTGACTCTAACCTCATGATATGAAGGAGGTTTCAAGCCCTTGCCATACTCCTCGATTGATTGTACGGCGGTGTGAAACCATGGACTCTTAACCAAGCTAAAGGGTAAAGCCTCTGCGTATATCATTCTACATATGTCAACACATGGTTTTGTTCGATCCTTCAACATAGAGGGCAAAGTGACTTGTTTCGCCTTTGTTTTGCTCACATATTGATCCATACTTCCTCTTTTAGATATCACATTTTCCACCTCATCAAAGCAATCCATATCATCTTGCTCAATGCATTTTCTTTGTTTCAACTCTCCTAATATTTTTAGAAACATATTTGTAACATCTTCTAGAACTTTTTCACAAGGTTTTGCATTCTGATGGGTACGACCTAAGTGGTGCTTCATTCTACTCACACCACCGGACAATGTCTTACCACAATAATTGCACACTAGTTTTAGTCGAGTGTTATCAACAGCTTCAGGATCTGTTAGCTCAGTAGCACGTACACAGTGGTTCCATGTGGGATCTACCGCATTCTTAATTTTCTTTTTTGGTGGAGCCATAACACTACAAAACAATACAAAAGATTGCATAAAAAATATTTAAAACTGTAAAGAACTTATGGGATATTGGGATAAACAAATACAGTGCTCTGTGGACTGTGATAATAAAAAAAAAATAAAAAACAAATATAGTTCTCTGTAGACTGTGATAATCAAAAAAAAAAACAAATATAGTGCTCTGTTTTTGTTGTCTCTTAGTGGTATAATAAAATACAGTGCTATGTGCTATGTGGACTGTGATAATAAAAAAAAAAAAACAAATATAGTGCTCTGTGGAGTGTGGACTGTGATAATAAAAAAAATAAATATAGTGCTCTGTTTTTTTTGTTTCTTAGTAGAATGAGAAAGGGACTTGCTTCACTTATTTTAATGGAGTAGTGGTCCCAAGAAAGAGATTTCAAAACAGGGGAAAAAAAAGTCGGTGGTAGACTGGTAGGTGAACTGAATAATGGAGTCAAAACACAAAACCCCACTCAGTGGGCTTTTACTGTATACACACACACAATATATATATATATATATATATATATATATATATATAAAGCCATAAAGGGTCCGGAGCTGTCTGCTGTCTGCTTCTACTGTGTGTGTATATATAGGGTCCGGAGCTGTCTGCTGTCTGCTTCTACTGTGTGTGTATATATATATATATATATATATATATATATATATATACACACACATATGTTACACACACTACCACAGAAAGCAACAAAAATAGAGCAGTAGAGCACCCACTTTATCCAAAAATAAAGAACAGAGAGCACTGGACCTCTCCAGAACCAGATTTTGCAGATTTCGGACCAAAACCTTACCTCTCAGTCAACAACTCAACGGCAAGAGCAAAGGTTTCAGAGATCGAAGAGAGATCGAAGAGTAGCAGTCGGAGAGAGATCGGAGAGCAAAGCTTTCACCGTCGATTGCATCAGAGACTCCTCGTCGTCGTCGGAGAGTGGAGTCGACTAGGGCTCAGGAGGTCGCCCATGGTGTGTATCTCGGTGGGTAAAAGAGTTAGGGTATGGCCCGTACGAGATTAAAGTTGCATCGGGGCCTCAGGGGTTTAAAAAGGTAATTTTTTACTGTGTTCGAAAATCGGACGATACAAAACCGTATCCCGATACGTTACGACTCGTACGATACTCCCATCGTAGCGTACGATTTCTGTTCAAATACGGTACGTCGGTCGATACGTATAGATATACATACGATACGATACGTATCGTGCGATACGTATCGCGTATCCTACGATTTTGACAACACTGGGTATAGGGTTAATAATTTCTGCATAAGACCTCACATATGATTCCTTGTGAAAAAATTCGTGGACAAAAGCCTCAGGTTGCCTTTTGTCTTTCACTATAGCAGCAATCCCATGTGGGCATGGAATACCAGTGACATCCCACTTTCTACAACTACAACTATGCCTTGCCAAGTCAGAAACATGTGTCATCATACCATCTCTCACCTCATATATCCCATTCCCAGCATATGTCGCTTCCCATAATCGAGCTTCCTCTTTCAGCTTCTCCAAAGTTGATTGAATCTTGGGACATATAACTCCATTGCATGTTGCAATCCAACTTCTTTTCTCCTCAAGCCTGCTCATAAGTTGCCTTCTGATCATCTCCATCATCGTTATAATTGGTTTATCCCTTGCATCTTTTATGTATTGATTGAATGACTCAGAGATGTTATTTGCTAGCATGTCAGACTTAGGCCTTGTGCTAAACATTGATCTACTCCACAAATTGGCAGGCACTTTCATCAACCATTCAAATGCCTCTTTGTTGATAGCTTTAATCTGCTGCATATTGTCATCCCATTCTCGGACAGTGTACGAACGAGCAGCAGCCCATAGAAGGTCTTTCAAGTCTTTTCCCTTATAGAGAAGCTTGAAGTTGGCATACATGTGTCTTACACAGAATCTGTGGTCTACATTTGGCAGCATTTGATTGAAAGTCTCAACCAAACCCTGCAAAAAACAAATCTGTTAAGGAACAAGTACATTTATGCAAAAAAATAAAACTTTACACCAAGTGCAACCAAATAATATCAACAATTTATAACATACCTTCTGCCTATCTGAGATAAAGGTCCATTCTTTCTCTTCAGGTCTCCCTATTACATCAAGCAGATTATCAACAAACCACATCCAGCTATCCTTAGTCTCAGCTTCAACCACAGCCACTGCTAATGGGTACATTTGTTCATTGGCATCCTTCCCAATAGCACTTAAAAGTTGACCACCAAATGGGCCCTTCAAGTGGCATCCATCAAGCCCAATTATAGGTCTACAACTAGCCAAGAAACCCCTTGATTGTGCAGCGTACACCACAAATATCCTTTGGAAGACAGGGGATGTGCTAAGTGGTGGCCTCTCCACCCTCAACAATGCAGTTGAGCCATGGTTTTGCCTCCTAATCATTTCACAGTAGTCCCATAGCCTCCAATATTGTTGTCTATGGTTGCCCTCAATTGCTTCTAGTGCCCTCTTTTTAGCCCTATAGGCTTGACTATCAGTGACCTCTACCATATGCTCTTTCTTTGCTGCCTTTCTCAAAGCACTAACCTTCCAATTGGGATCATCAATCAACCTGTCCATGTACGTTCTTGCTAACCATGCAGAGTTGGCATGCCTAAGCCTGTATTGTCTAGGGCAGCTACATGGATGATTGACTAAGCTTTTGATTTGAAATGACTTGGTGTCTTGGAAGTAGCTAGCATGGACTCTCCATCCACATCCATTGGAACAAACAGCTGTCACCCTATCACCATCATTCTTTACAAAGGTAAACTCAGTCCCATTTTGGATGGTATGCTTCCTAAGTGCAACCCTAAATAACGTAGCATTGGCAAATACCATACCCAACTCAAGGTCTGGCCTTTCCATGTCTCTATCCTCAAAAAATTCAGTAAATTCAACTTTACCCTCTTCATCCGATGAATTATTTGGATTATCCATGTCATCAAACTCAACTTCTTTCCCCTTTCCATGTGATGTACCTTCTCCATAGCTATAGTTACACCCATTCCCACTACCATTCCACTCCCCTTCCTTCAATGTCACAAGTGAAGAATGACCCATAAATGTCTCACTCTCCAACTTAGTGCTAATGTGACCACTCTCCAACTCATCTCCATCTGCAAAGTACTCAAGATCACTATCACTAATACTATTTCTAGGACTTATTGCATCATCATCAGCCTCAGTCTCACTCTCATTGTCATCACAATCAATTATGTCATCTTCTAAATTCATCAAGTTAGCACCTTGACCCTCTTCTACCACTGGATTACCCACATAAATACTTATAGTCTTCTTATCATTATGAATAGCAAACATGTCCATAACATCACCATCAGTTTTTATATCCCTCAACCCACCATCTAAATCACAATCTGGAAGCTTATGGTATATGTTGCATTTTTCAGAATAACCTAAGTCCTTGATCATGTGCACCATCTCAAAGTATGAAATCAAATCTTTGTCCACATCCCTTACAAAGTCAACCTTGGCCCCATTGTGGACCTCAAACACAAATCCTTGATCAGTCATCCTAAACATGAGATTTACATATTAAACAAGTACATTTTAGCATGGATTTCATCAATAAAGTAGTATAAATGCTAAATAATAAGATAAACCATATAAGTCAAAACACTAAAAAACAAAGGGGACAATCCTTCACCATTCCCACTGATTTCGGTAGGTAGAAACAAGAGTAACTACTTTAACTTCTTTTGGGACCACATCAGACAAAAAAAAAAATAGAAATGCTCCTAAAAATTGACTAAACACACTTTTCTAATCATTTAATACTCAACCACTTGTCTAGATCATTGAATACTAGTGTATTCAATTCATCTTTTCAGAAACAAAAAAAAAAGGGGGGACAAAAGGAACATACCTTTCAGCTGGAGCAAAAACAGACAAGGAACATTTAGGGTCAAGAGCCCACTATTGCTTTATATACTAAGGAAAGTGGAGGGAAATGGGGACCATTTTGGCGCCACTTTTTTCCTGAGGAAAAGGGGATTTGGTCCCATATATGTGTGTGTGTATACTGTAAAGCAAAAGAAGCAAAAGAAAAAGGGGTATTAAGGTAACTTCATGACTCCTTTTAACAGAGTTAGTCGGGTTTTCAGTTTTTGGTAGTTGGAGGGGGTTAAGTGTTGGATTTGGTAGTATAAGGGGGCAATGTGTGGCCGGGTGGTAGTTTGTGGGGGGTTTCTGTAATTTCCCCTTGAATAAAAGATCTCAGCTTGCAAAAAAAAAAAAAAAAACCCGGATACTTCCATCGCAATACTATTCTTAAATTTTCTCCTTAGCCTTGTAGGCGTGAGAGACATTTGAAGGCGCGAGCAGTTAGTGTGTAGTTTAAGGGTAAAGCCACAAAGTGACTCTTTCTTTGCCTCAACGAAGGGAACTTTAAATTTCTCAAGCATCATGAAAAGTGAAAATAAACTAAAGCATGTCCCGTATCAACATAATCCACGTTAATACTCCTCTTCTTCGACATCCACTGCCACTCTTCCGTCAACCGAAGGTAACAACGTAAGATTCTAATGGAGCCTACATTTCAGATGCAAACCTCGCATCCTAATATTCTACCAAGTTGAAGCAATTTAGAAGCATGCAGATATTCGACTAAAAATTAACCATATGTTCAGTTCTCAAAATTAAGATGTTTTCTTCGTATAGAAGTTGCAAGTTGCAACAACTTTTACACCTTCCATTCAAAATTCTCATTATACTGATACAGTCTTCCGAAACTCAAAACTTATACAGATATTTGTGATTAGTGGGCACACAACAGAACCATAGTTGATCAAGGGCATATAGTTAAGGAGAAACTATAAACTGCATTTCCTTCACTATGGGGAGAAAGCAAATTATCAAAGCAAAAAAAAAAAAAAAGGGGTGAGAAAAAATTGGAATTAAAAAGCAACCCCAAACTGAAGGGCAAGAAGTAGTTGAACATCTTTCTAAGAAATGAATTACAAATTAACAATGTGATATAATCCTTGGAACTCCAATAATAGCAATCTCAACATGTTATGGCATCAAAACGAATGTTTGCGTTTGTGAGTGCTTTGGCACAATTTTAAAGTTGGAAGTTTGCACCTAGTCGACAAGTATAACCGAGGGAAATAGATTGCTTCAATGGAAAAACAAAAATGCCTCAGATATTGTTTCTCACAACCGCGTTGGCTTTCACTAACAACCTTCATAACTGCTGCGTTTTCCACTCTATCCCCATCTCCTCTTTGGAAGTTGGTAGCAAAGCATCAGAAAAGGTTAAACCGCCCATAGGAGTCATAAGACACATCATCTCTTTTCTTAAACTGAAACAAGGGTTTGCATAAATGGATCAACATAAAATGCACGTAAATTCCCCTTAATTCCAGTTGTTGCCAATATGTTGGTTCCAGGAGCATAAGAGGCCAGAGAGTTATCCGATGCTAACAAAACTTCACCGTTTCTCCTAAACCCCAATGTCTTGTTCGGCAGTCCTAGTAGATTAGAACTGAATAGCTTAGTCCAAGATTCTGCAACTCCATATTCTTTCATCACCCAAATACAGCAGCCACCAGCATCCCTTGGTCCACTACATAATACAGCCAGTGATTGCCCAAATGTCTTAATGGATAACGATGATGGAGGTTGATATGCTAGAGTTGGCGGTAGCTTAAACTCACAGAATGTTTCAGAAGCCATATTAAACAACATAATCAAATTTCGAACACCACCCCCAACACAAGTTTCATATGCAACCCAATGCACAGCTCCATCAACAAAGGCCTGACACCACAAATAGTTGACAATGCGATATGAAGGTACAGCAGAACTGATGCCTCTCCACGATCTTGTTCCTTGTGTGTAAATTTCAACTTTTGGAGGAAATTTTAAGTTTTTTGACTCATATTCCCCCATCTCAATGATCTCATAGTGGATCCTAATCACCTCATACTCATGAGTTGTGGGGTGGGAACCAAATCCATAAACACACATATGCGGGCCTTGTGGCTTAGGGGCCATGGGAAGAATTACCGACTTTCTAGTCGAAGGGTTCCAAATCATAATCTTAGCCTTGTCAGTGGAATAATCACCGGCTACACATAGCAACCCATTGCAGCTACCAACTACCAGAAAATACCCGATTTTAAATGGAAACTCGAATTCCAAATACTCGCCACCAAATTTGTCATCATCATTGAGCAATAGATATCGATCTTTATGATCGTAAACCCTAACGAGAAGCTTGTCGCCGTTTCTTTTGCCGTTTGTAATGGATTGGATGAGGTGTTTGGTTACGAAACCAGGGTTTGTGATGAGAGAATACCACGAATTGCAAACGGATTGGAATCGAAGCAGAGACGCTACAGGTAGTCTTGCAAGAATTTCAATAAATAGATCATCGGGTATGTAATCTGACATCGTTCTTATTGGGTGGAAAAATTCTGAACCACAGGGCTAATAGTGCCAAGTATACAAGACTAGGTTTTACAATAAAATTAGGAGACAGAGACTGTAAACAAAAGCCCTAGATGTGGAGAGAGAAAGCAGAATCGGGCAGTGAACTACAGTTGAACGTAATGCCCCAGAATAGAGAATCATAAGGGTCCGCCATAGTCTTCGAGAGAAATTTCAAAGCTTTACACCGGAGACAGATCATTCATTCATTTGTGTTGTCCTCAAATTTTATGGAAAATTTCACGTAGGCACCCGATCTTTCACACAATTCAAACTTAAACACTTGATCTTTTTAAAATTTCATATAAACACCTGATCTTTCTAAAAACTTATCAATTCAACACCTGATCTTTATTAAATTTCATATAAACACATGAGCTTTCTAAAAACTCATCAATTCAACATCTGCCGTCACCACTTCGTCTAAAACCAAACGGAAAAAAAGTTAAGTGCTCCAATTTTTTATTTGTTTGAACCAGTGCGAAAATTTTATTTTTCTGATCACTTTATTCTAAAGAATCATAATTAATTTTTTACTCTAAAGCTCTCATTAGTCAGCCGTAAGAAAGTTGTAGAATCAAATATCTCTTAAGGTTAATTAACGAGAGCTTTAGAGTAAAAAATTAATTGTGATTTTTTAAAATAAAATGATCAGAGAAATAAGATTTTCGCACCGGTTTAAACGGATTGGAAACTAAAGCAATTATTTTTTTAACCATATTTTTTACATATAAACCTATACATGGTTAAAAAATTAATTGCTCTAATTTTTAATTCGTTTGAACTAATGAGAAGATCTTATTTCTCTGATCATTTTATTCTAAAGGGTCATAAATAATTTTTGACTTGAAGGCTCTCGTTAGTTGACCTTAAGAAATATTTGATTCTACGACTTTCTTAGGGTTGACAAACGAGAGTTTTAGAGTCAAAAATTAATTATGATTCTTTAAGATAAAATAATCAAAAAAATAAGATTTTTGCACTGGTTTAAACGGATTGAAAATTGGAGTACTTAATTTTTTTAACAATATTTTTTAATATATAAACAATCTATACATGGTTGAAAAATTAATTGCTCCAATTTCAATCCGTTTAAACTAGTGGGAAGATCTTATTTTTCTGATTATTTTATTCTCAAGAATCATAATTAATTTTTGATTTTAAGGCTCTCGTTAGTTAGCCCTAAGAGATATTTGATTATATGACTTTCTTAAGGTTGACTAATGAGAGCTTTAGAGTCAAAAATTAATTATGATTCTATAGGATAAAATAATCAGCAAAATAAGATCTTAGCACTGTTTTAAACAAATAAAAAATCGGAGCACTTAACTTTTTTTTCCGTTTGGTTTTAGACGGAAGGGTGACTGCAGGTGTTAAATTGAAGAGTTTTTAGAGAGCTGAGGTGTTTATATGAAATTTAATAAAGGTCAGATGTTGAATTGATGAGTTTTTAGAAAGCTCAGGTGTTTATATGAAATCTAAGAAAGGTCAAATGTTTATGTGTGACTTGTGTGAAAGGTCAGGTGCCTCCATGAAATTTTCTCCAAATTTTATTTCGGTAGAACGATTTAAGTCGTTCATCCGTATGTTACCGAGATGAAATTTGAACTGTTCATTACTAAGAATAGACCGCCCGGATGGGAACAACACCTATGTTGTCCGCTTAGGACAACAGGAACCATGGTTTATTCTTATCGTACTCTTAGTTGGGGGAACCCCAGTACGGCCTGTATGTAGGGATTCGATCTCCTTTGTCCTGAAAATCTTCTGTACTGAGAGATTGTTTGACCGTTGAATTGTATGATTTTTTTTATTATGTTTTAAATCAACGGCCGAAAAACCTCTCGGCACAAAAGATCTTGTCTCATGTATGTGACGCATCCAACTCTTCTTCCTTTTTTATCATTGACCCATCCAACTCTACTACGGGTTTCTTCAAATGTTTCATATATCTCAAACTGACGACTGTCTGTTCAAACACATAATGAAACGACTTATTTATATTTAAGATTTCACTTTTTCATACTAAACAATAAACAAACTACTATCAACTCTGGGTGGAGAGAATACAAAATAGAGCCAGTAAAATGAACGTAACATTTTGTGTTTCGATTTTTGAGATTTCCATTCTCTTTCGAACTTCGAGTGTCAAACTAAGAACTTCACAAACAAATAACAAAAACTACCACTGTATACATTATAACGCATCGCTCGCTATAAAGAACTGCAATTACCAGATTAATAACTTCGTACAACGAGGTATTTCCGTTATGACATTCGACAATGAACCTTTGAATGTACCTGCCTACCTGGAATATGTTTTCCCTAATAAAATACAAGCATATCAAACAACAATCATTAAAATAATAATAATAATAATAATAATCTAAAATATTTACTGGCTCAAAACGTTAAAGAGTAGTATGCAACCCAACCCATACATGAATCTGCTCTCAAAATGACAATGTACTACTACTAGGTTTGGATTGAACTGCTGAATGGCCAACGAGCCAGTAGCGTGTGGGAAGAAAGCTTTGCCTTGACACTTTTGAAACTACGCAGAAAACACAAAACTAGGGGAGCATGTTTAACAGAGTTAACATGCTCCAGATGATCAGCAATGGGAAGGGGTTTGAGCTTTGAAGTCCTTGAAGCTGCACGAAAAGGATACAAAACTTTAAAATGAGCTTTGTATAATCCAGTTATGGGCTATAGATGAGCAGCTAAAACAGAATTCAGCATCGATAGGGTTTTGAGCCAAGCAGGAAGTGGATTGCGTGTGGAACTGGGAATAACATTCCCCGACAAACATCATTGAGGCGAATGGCTAAAATCACATTCTTATGCAACGAAGTTCCAAAATCCATGTTTCACCAAGAAGATACAAAGAGTGGATTTAGGAACGAGTTTTCCTTCTACGATACAATTAAACACAAAAAAACTCGTGCAAAATGCCATTGCTGACCTGATTGAGATAATTGGTGCGAACCAAAGCACAGCTATCTGAGCATTACACATCAAAAGGTCTTCACAGTATAGGGGTGATGATACGATAATCAAATCTTTATGTTTACAAGTCTTATTATCTTTCACAGGCAAAACAAATTGCGAAATGACTTGTTAGATACATGTAAAAAAGAACTTCACAAAGAGAAAATTGTCATGCTCTTGATTCTGTTAAACAATCCTCTTAAGATAAATCGTCCAACCTGGTTTTTGAGGAAGTAAGTAAATAAATAAATGAAGTGAGAAATCAAAAGGTCAAAGAATATGGCATGATCGTCTATTCTAAGAAATGAACTACAGATGGACCCAATTAATATAACTTAACAATAGAACCTAGCTATAAGAATATGTCGTTGCATTCAAAAGAGAGTGTGCTTGTCATTGTGTGCGCATAATCAGATGTTAACATTCGAGTTTCATGCATCGGTCTGATTTACTCCCATACACCTAGGAGGAGAGATAAAATAGAAAGAAAGACAAATAGTGCACCAAATTAAAAAAAAAAAAAAGAGAGAACAAATTATGTTCACAAACCCTTCTTGATTTTCAAGACATAACCTTGGTTTGCCACTGAGCCAAGGGTTTCCATGAAAGGCTCAACACTGAAACGGTGTTAGACCAATTGAAAGAGATAAAAAGAAGGGCTACGCTTTCTGGTATTGGATAATTGGAAGTCTTCAACCCCTTCTATATCTTGCAACTTTGTATATATAGGCAAAACCCAACTGATCAAGGCCTGAAAATGTGCTGCCCGGACAAGAATAGTGCTTCTGATATACCAATCCTTTATCTCATTGGATTACTAGATCATAGGTTTATTTGCTTATAGGAGTCAGATAATAACAGTGATTTATCTTTCTTTTATTTATTTATTTTTCAGATAACCTTTAGTCACTTGGTATCTACAACCACCTCCACAAGAATTAAGGCATAAAGACCCACTTACCATTGGCATATCTTCTTGGGTGCCATATCTTGAATGAACAATTCTCATAATCAAGCTTCCTCCCCCTTATGAAACAAAATTACATCAATACACCAAGGATAATCGATTCAACAAAAAATAAACATGTCCTGAATCAACATCATCCACATTAATACTCCTCTTCTTCGACATCCACTGCAACTCTTCCCTCAACCCAAGTTACCCAACAGCGTAACATTCTATTGGAGCCTACATCTGAGATGCAATTCTTGCATCCTAATATGAAACACAATCTTCTTTCTTCGGGGAATGTATTTACGTAGTATCATTCCACCAAGTTGAAGCAATTTAGAAGCATGCAGATATTCATATGTTCAATTCTCAAAAGAAGTTACTTCGTAGAAAAGTTGCAAGTTGCACACAACAGAACAATAGTTTGATCAAGGGCATATAGTCAAGGAGAAAATATAAACTGCATTTACTTCACTATGTGGAGAAAGCAACTAATCAACAAAAAAAAAAAAAAGGCAAGAAAACTTGAAATTAATAAGCAACCCAAAACTGAAGAATAAGAAGTAGTTGAACATCTTTCTAAGAAATGAATTACTACAAATTAACAAAGTGATATAATCCTTGCAACTCCAAGAATAGAATTCTCAACATGTTATGGAATCAAACGAATGTTTGCGTTTGTGAGTGCACTGACACAATTTTAAAGTTGGAAGTTTGCACCTAGTCACTGAATGACAAGTATAACTAAGGAAAATAGGTTGCTTCATGGAAAAACAAAAATGCCTCACATATTGTTTATCACAACCGCCTTAGCTTTCACTAACAACCTTCATAACTGCTGCGTTTTCCACTCTATCCCCATCTCCTCAATGGAAGTTGGTAGCAATTAGCAAAGCATCACAAAAGGTTCAACTGTAGTCATAACTCATAAGACACATCATCTCTTTTCTTAAACTGAAACAAGGGTTTGCATAAATGGATCAACATAAAATGCACGTAAACTCCCCTTAATTCCAGTTGTTGCCAATGTGTTGGTTCCAGGAGCATAAGAAGCCAGAGAGTTATCCGATGCTAGCAAAACTTCACCGTTTTTTCCTGAACCCCAATGTCTTGTTCGGCATTCCTAGTAGATTAGAACTGAATAGCTTAGTCCAAGATTCTGCAACTCCATATTCTTTCATCACCCAAATACAGCAGCCACCATTATCCCTTTGTCCACTACATAACACAGCCAGTGATTGCCCAAATGTCTTAATGGATAATGATGGTGGAGGTTGATCTGCTAGAGTTGGTGGTAGCTTGAACTCAGAGAATGATTCAGAAGCCATATTGAACAACAAAATCAAATTTCGAACACCACCCGCAAGCCAAGCACAAGGTTCATATGCAACCCAATGCACAGCTCCATCAACAAAGGCCTGAGACCACATATAGTTGAAAATGCGATATGAAGGTGCAGCAGAACTGATGCCTCTCCACGATCTTGTTCCTTGTGTGTAAATTTCAACTTTTGGAGGAAGTTTTAACTCAAATTCCTCCATCTCATACTGGATCCTAATCACCTCATACTCATGAGTTGTGGGGTGGGAACCAAATCCATAAACACATGTGTGCGGGCGTTTTGTCTTAGGGGCCATGGGAAGAGTTACCGACTTTCTAGTCGATGGGTTCCAAATAATAATCTGAGGCTTGTCCGTCAAAAAATCATCAGCTACACACAGCAACCCATTGAAGCTACCCACCACCCTACAATACCCAACTGGGAGTTTAAATGGAAACTTCATTTCCGAATACTCGTCACCGAATTTCTCATCATCATTGAGCAATAGATATCGCTCTGTATTACCATTAATGTCGTAAAGCCTAACAAGAAGCTTGCTGCCGTTTGTTTTGGTGTTTGTAACGGATTGGCTGACGTGTTTGCTGACGAAACCAGGGCTTGTGATGAGAGAATGCCATGATTTGCATACGGATTTGAATCGAAGCAGAGATGCGACGGGTAGCCTTGCAAGAATGTCAATTAATAGTTCATCGGGTACGTAATCTGACATCGTTCTGAGAGGATGAAAAAATCCTGATCTACAGGACTAATACTGCTATGGATACAAGACTAGGTCACTATAAAATTAGGAGATAGAGACTGTAAAAAGACCTAGATTTGGAGAAAGAAAGCAGAATCGGGCCGGGAACTTACAGTTGTATGTAGAGAATCAGACCGTTCGCGATAGGCTTCGAAAGAAAAATTTCAAAGCTTTAACAACAGAGACAGATCCACTGATCCTCAATTGCTTGTGTGTCCGATAGAACATCCTTTTCGTTGTCTTCTTTGGGGAAATCCTGATTAGGGCACAGAAGGTGACCCATCCAACTCCATTTTCATGAGAGGAACGAGGGCAAATTTCACTGATTTCTTGGAATGACAATTGTCCGTCTGACATATTCCAAGCTACATGCGTATTTTTTGATCCGTCTCGAGTTATACCAATAGAGTATTCTGGAAAATGATTTTGCGACTCTTTTTTTTTTTTTTGTGTTAATGTTACTATCCTATAAATGTATTTTTGATGAAAAAAAATACATTTGCATGGGGAGTGACGTTAATATAAAAGGGAGTGATAAAATGAGCAGTCTTAATTTTTTACACGGAGGATCCCGTGTAGAACGAAATCTCTACCAAGCCAATGAAAACATGACAACTTAGCCTTCTTTCCACACTCCACTCGTGTTGTTCAGTGCAAAATGATTGCTCCCTCTGTCTCTTATTTAGAGTATAGTATTCCACTTTAGGCTATCATTTAATAAGTGTCAATTTTGTAAAGTTAGTGGATAAAAATTGGTGTATTGTCTATTTTGTCCCTAAACATATATTTCATTTTAAAAAGTTAATGAATAAAAATGTAATAATAATGGGTAAGTAGGGAAAATGGAGGAAAAAGTTGATGTGAAAGATATAATGATGATGTCTTTTTAATATGTTAGAATTACGAAACATGACATTTAAAAAGGGACGGATGGAATATTTGGAATTCTATGGAGCAAAAATTTGATTAAAAGAGTTTCAGTGACAAAATTTATTTATGACCTTTTAGAAATAAATGATCAGAAAAATAAGATCTTCATATCGGTTTAAAAGGATTGAAAATTAGGACACTAAATTTTTTTAGACCGCTTAAATATTTAAAAAAATATGGTTAAAAAATTAAGTGCTCTAATTTTCAATCCGTTTAAACCGGTGCGAAGATCTTATTTTTTCTGATCATTTTATTTTAAAAGGTCATAATTAAATTTTGTCTTTAGAGTTCTTATAATTAAGTTCCTGCTTCATTGGATCCAAAATAATCATTTTGCACTTTATTGTGCACGTGTGGAGTGTGGAGAGAAGGTTGAGTTGCCATGTTTTCATTGGCTTTCATTGGTTTGGTGGAGATTTCGTTCTACACGGACCCTCCGTGTAAAATTTAATCTCATACCAATAATATCCGAGCCGCTCATTTAATTCAAAATAATTTGTTTAAAATTCTTGTAAAAAACTCACTTAACCCGATATCGGTAACTATATTTGCAAAATATACAATTTTGCTTTAAAATTCAAGATCTTTTTTGCAGATCTTTTTTGTATGACCTGAAACGGATCCAAAATGCACATGTAGATTGTGTATGTACATGAATGTATGACCACATAGACTTTTCGATATTCCAAATATCAATATGTGATGGAATGAACCACTCACATCTATACATGCATTCTTTATTGTATAATTTTTTTTTTGTTTTAATATAAATGGAATGAACTTGTTCATAAAAAAAAATCACTCTGTGTAAATGAGATACCTCTTCTTAAGAAAAACCTAAGGTGTCCGCGAAATTTAACTAGAAACAGTTCATTCTGTTTGACTCGTTAAACTGTTTAACCACCCAAAAAAATAAACTGGTTGGATGTTGATTATCCAATAGTTTAATCATTTTAAAAACTCACTATTCATTTCTAGAGTTTTTCTCTTTTTTTTTTTGGTCAATTGATAAGAGGGGATAAGGGAAAGAATGCTGCAATTTACAACAATCGTTTTGTTTGGTTCACAATTTTGGATTGAAAATTTTGAATTAAAATGTAAAAATATGTGATCGGATGAGTTATTTCAAAAATAAGTTAAACCCCTGACTAAGACTTACCAGAAAAGAAAAAAAGAAAAAGAGACGGTTAAAACCCAGTTGGCTAGTTGGACAAAAGTCTGTCCAAATAAGACTCGAATTCAGACATTTTACCTAGTAAGGGAGTGCCACAACCACTAGGCCAACCCTATGGCCTACTTTCTAAAGTTGTATTAGCATATTTAAATAGGTAGCAAAATTTAATTAACACATTTTTCAATCACACATTTCAGTCAATTTTATTTTTTTATGAACAATATAATCCAGAATAACCAAACTAAAATCAGTGTCTTAATCAAGTCGACAAGTGATGGGGATGGGCCGCACCGCACTCACACCAGGATGTCTCCTAGGCACAAAAGGATCCCTTTGTTCGAACAAAAATGCTACACCAATTGCTGCCTAATTGTCATATTTTACTCGCTTACATTCATGACATTAGTTTGGTAAAAAAATGAAAGACAAATGCAATCTTAAAATTTGACCGTCTATTTCTCCTAAATAAACGGTTATCAGATATTATCCTTATTTATTTACTAGTGCTTAAGACGTCAAACCTACAGAATAAACAGCTCGGATAATTAGACTAGATCCGGTTGTTGGGCGATAATGAGTCGATTGAAAGGCGTCCAAATTTTCCAAGACTAATGGTAAAATACGTCTTCGACGTTGTCGTAAAACCCAGCAGTACATAATACTAGTACTAACTGTAACTGCTTCTATTTAACTCCTCTCCATTAGAAACATGGTGAAACAAGATGTGAAGGCAGACAATTCCTGTCAAATTGTTAAAATTTTCACATCGTTGCTTCTTGGGTATGTTTGCTTGATTCTTGCTCTTGTGTGTAAGTGTTTGGTTTATTGCCCAGCAATAGAGTTTGGGTATGGATGCTTTCTCCCCACCCAGTAAAATGTAAGACGTTGTACTGCGATTCTTGAGATTTCCCTTTTCTTTCGAATTTAGAGTCCAACTAAGAAGTTCACAAACAAATAAAAAGTCAAAGCCGCCACTACTGTATACATTATCACACATTGTTCGCTATAAAAACTGCGATTACTATGATAAGATCAACAACTTTGTAAAATAAGATATTTTCGTTAAGATAATACCATCCACAATGAACCTTTGATTATGTACACCATACAAGAACAATCATAAAAAAATAAACGTAAAATATTCATTGGCTCAAAATGTCAGTAGTATGCTACCCATACGTGATTCTGGTCGCAAAATGACAATGTACTACTACAAGGTTTCGATTGAACTGGCGAAGGGCCAACGAATGGGAAGAAAGCTTGCCTTGACACTTTTGAAACTACGCAGATAACACAAAACTAGTGGGAGCATGTTTAATGCAGTACTTAACATGCTCCAGATCAGCAATGGGAAGGGGTTTGAACTTCAAAGCCCTTGAAGCTGCACAAAAAGTATATACGACATTAAAATGAGCTTGTATAATCTAGTTGAGGGCTAGATTAGCGGCTAAAATTCAGCATCGATAGGGTTTTGAGCCAAGTAGGAAGTGGATTGTGCGTGGAACTGTGAATAACATCCAACAAACATCATTGAGGCGAATGGCTGAAGATACAGAAAGTGAATTTACGAACCTGTTTTCCGTCTACAGATCTAAATTAAACACGAAAACTCATGTATTATGCCATTGCTGACCTGATTGAGAAAATTGTCCTGAACCAAAGCACATCAATCCGAGCATATACATCAAAAAGTTCTTAACGGTATATGGGTGATGCATATACATCAAAAAGTTCTTCACAGAATATGGGTGATGGTACGATGACCAAAACTTTATGTTTATAAGTCTTATTATCTTTCACACACAAACGATTCTCTTAAGATAAATCGTCCAACCTGGTTTATTGAGGAAGTAAATAAATAAATGAAGGGTGAGAAATCAAACAGTCGAAGAATATGCCATGACCATTTCCTCTCTAGCTATAAGAATATGTCGTTGCATTCAAAAGAGAGTGCTTGTCATTGTGCGTGCATAATCAGATGTTAATATTCAAGTTTCTTGCATAGGTCTGATTTATTCCCATACACCTAGCAGGAGAGATAAAAAGAAAGAAAGAGAAACAGTGCACCAAATAGAAAAGTATAAATTATGTTCACAAACCTTCTTGATGCTCTTTATTGATGCTAATCTTTCTACATTATTCCATCGTCTCTTGGAAGTTAGAAGCATAGTGTCACAAAGGGTTCAGCTGCCTGTCCAACACATCACCTCGGCTTTCCACTGAAACAAGGGTTTCCATGAAAGGCTCAACACGAAATTCACTTGAACATCCCCTAATTTTAGTATCTGTCACTGCTTTGGTTACAGTGTCGTAAGAAAGCAACCGATTATCTCCTGATGACAAAAGAAGCTCGTCTCTTGTTGAAAGAAGAACCTTACCGTTTTCCCCAACTCCTAATGCCTTGTCGAGTACTATTGGCAGATTAACTTTGAAGCTAAATAGCTTAGTCCAAGATTCTGGAACTCCGTATTCTTTCATCACCCAAATGCAGTAGGCATTGTTGCCAGTTTGCTGATCACATAATACAACCAGTGATTCCCGAAATAATTTAACGGATAAGGAAGCCGGTTCCTCATCGGCTAGAGTAGGTGGTAGCATCAGCACAGAGAATGTTTCTGCACACATATCGAATGACACTATCAAAGGTCGATAACCAGCAGACACGCGTGAATCTGTGGCAATCCAATTTACAGCTCCACTAACAAAAGCTTGTGACGCCTCATATTCGATGAAGCAATAGGGAGGAAAAGTAGAACCTAACAGTCTCCAGGATTCCGTGCCTTGTGTGTAAAGCTCAACCAGCGGCTTACATTCGTGCTCATATGGATACTTCTGATCCACAATTCCTATCACCTTGTACTCATGAGTAGTGGGATGGGCACCAAATCCAAGAACGATCCTATGGGGCACGACTCCAGGCCTATCAGAAAGAGTTACTGATTTCTTAATTGATGGGTTCCAAACAATAATAGCCGGTTTTCCCGTGGAAGAATCCTCCCATATACATAATAAACCATTGCAGCTACCCACCATTCTGAAATTCGCAAATGGGGCTCTATGCGGGAAATCTAGTTCTGAACCCTCATCAGCACATTGTTCGTCGTCTCGAAAAATTAAATGGCGCTCCTTCTCATCATCGTTGTTGTAAAGCCTCACAAGAAGCTTGTTTTTACAGAGGTTGAGGTGTTTGGTGACGAAACTAGGGCTTGTGATGAGAGAATACCATGATTTGCTAACGGATTCGAATCGAAGCAGAGAAACTACCGGTAGTCTTGCAAGGATTTCAATTACTAGTTCATACGGTAGACGTTCATAGGGCATACGGTCTGACATTTTTTTGGGGAAATACGTAAGGTCTGACATTGTTCTTGGAAGAAGAATGAAACAGGATTATTCACAGCAGGTGGCATAAATGGGGCTGTAAAAGCCCTAGATTTTGAGAAAGAATAAGTCCGAGATTACTTACTGTTGTGATGATGGATCGAAGCCCTATATTTTCAGATTTTGGAGCCGCTAATCAGGTTTCTGTTCCCCTTTTTTCTCTGTTTCTGTTAACAATGTACTCGCCCGGTCCCATAATTGTCCATTACGACATTTTCAAAGTTTATATTTTTCGACGCATATTGCTAAAAATATGTAATTTATTACAAATATATAATATAAATCTTGTTCGATAGATCATATTTTTTTTATATGATAATGATTTTAAAAACATAAAATATAATATACGTCGACAGATATAAGCCCATAAAAATGCACGTAAAACCGTGGTGGACAATTAAATAGGGACGAAGGGAGTAAATACTGTTTGAGTTTGTGCTCGTATTTGTTTGGAAAAAAATTCATTTTTAATCTGTCATTTACGTAAACAAATCAAGCTTAAAATATTTTTTTTGAAACTCGTTAAGCTATCACGCCCAAGCTCGAACGAGTTACCACTTATCTCGCTTGGCTTATGATGTATAAAAGAATTCAAATTTCTCGATGTCCGCTCAAGTTCGAATTGATCAAAGCTCGATCAAGATGAAATTGTCTCGTAAGTAAGCTAAGTTTTATCATATTTTGAAGATTTCAAACGACCTTAAACAACAACTACTCGGCTATTTTGGCTCATCTACAACCCCTATATTTGACTTAAGTCACATAAAAAGTCACATAAAACAATTAGATGAACATGTTTTTCCAAGGCATTTTTTAAATATTAAAAAGAGCGCGGATTGAGGGAAAAAACATAGAGTCTGATGGGAGAGTTATGCAACTTAGCACATTACTGCTAAATAATTCGATTTTGGTACACCGGAAATGGAAGTGATATGAAGTATTACTCCATTGCCAAAGTGTCTCTCTCCATCAAGAAAAATGTACAGATTTCGTAATTTGCTGTTTGCCATTATTTTTTCCAGTCAAGATAGGATTTTTTATTTTTTACAATTTAGGATGTCCAGGCCGGCGGACTAACAAATAAAAAGTCTAAACCATTATTCTAATTACATTACACATCTAAGCTGATAAACTTAAATTAGCGTGGACGACGACCATCCACTTCCTAAAACAGAATATTTTCATTGGCGATAATGTTCTTCAAAAGGAAGCACAAGTGTATCAATTAAACGCAATATTTGTCCACAGATGAAACACGAGTGTATCAAACACTACCCATTATCAATTTCAGCCCAATATCTTTACTTGCTGAAAGCATCATTATATACTATGGCAATACCAAATTGCCAAAGTATGTTGCATAAAAACGGTAGTGTAGCACTGGATATGAAACTGAACTGGCAAAATCCTGAACGAGCCAGGAATGAGCTAGATGGACAGCTTGCCTTCAGACTTCAGAAACTCTATCAAGAGACCGGGTAGCCTCTTTAGTGTAAAAAACAAGCTTCGGATCAGCACAGGGAAAGGGTTCGCAGTCATTGAAGCTGCAAAACAAGAATTATCAGTATATACACATCGAATATCATCATATATAAACTGAGATTGTATTTAGCCAAGTTGATGGCTAGTTTAGCAGCTACATGTTCAGTAGTAGGTGCAGAGCAAAACAGGATTAGTTTGTGGAGTCGAGATGAATGTTGTAGAGGTAAATTATTGAAATCGCGTTTCTATGCAACAAACGCGCGTTCAAGAGTCATAACTCCAAGAAGAAGAAAAATAGAAAGTAAGTTGAGCGCAAAAAATGAAAGTGGATTTGGCAAGCAGCTTTTCATCTATGAATTTAATTAAACCAAAACACTCCTTCCTGGCTCCAGCATTATGCAAGAGAGAAGCTGCACTGTACTCTAATGGGCATAGCTGATAGCCTGCTACTATCCTCCAGCTCAGAGTATTGTCGGTGTTCAAGAGTTGAAGTACATAAACATGGTGGTCAACCATTCCCGTGTCGCCAAGGTCACTTATTACCATTTTCAGATTAGCCGGCTACAAGAATGACTTAAGATGTGAAAAACTTGGCAGTAGATTATAATGTGTTGAAGGCCGGATAAAAATGTACAAAAGTCGCCTCCCCATTAGGGCCATACCATGACAGCCCTAGGATGGGAAGGCAATTTCATAAACCTTAGGGAAGGCATGCATAATTTACCCCAAAACAAATTGGTGTGAAAAGTGAGACAAACATTCACTTGACTAACTAATACTAATGAATAGCAACTGGTGAACGTCTTTCCCCAAGAAACTGATGACCCAATTGACACAACCCTACCCAACAAGAGTATAGAAATCTGAACATGTCATACATTTAAAGGGGTATGCGCGCGCGTGCTGTGTTTGAGTAAAAACCACAATGAATCTGAGTGATTAAAAATGAATTAATCTCATTCACATCAATAAACAAACAAATAAAGGAAGTGTGAAATAAATAAATAAAAAAGCTTCAATTTAGCTACCCAAAACGGATGAAGAACACATAAGGATTATCTCTTCCCTAGGAAATATACAACTGATTGACCCAATCAATGCAATCTAACAAAACAACAAATGGCTAATAGAATAAGCTTGTCTTTGGGTGTGTACAACGCAATGTTGAGATTCAAGTTTCATTCATAGATGCGATATACTCCCAAATTATATAACATAGATATTTAATAAATAAAAAAAAAAAAAAACAGAGAGAGATATATAGTGCTTCAGAAAAAGAAATTATGTTCTCAAACCCCGGTTTGAGTTCACGCACGTTCTTTATAGATGCTAGTCTTTGACAATATCCCCTTCTCTCTTGGAAGTTCCAAGCACAGCATCACAACGGGTTCAACTGCCCGTCCAAGACACCATTTTTGCTTTCCACTGAAACAAGGGATTCCACGAAAGGCTCATAATGGAATGCGTTTGGACGACCCCTAAATCCAGTATCTACCAATGCTTTGGTTCCAATGTCATAAGAAAGCAGATGGTTGTCAATTGTCAATAGAAGAACCTCACCATGTTTACTAAACCCCAATGTTCTTTTGAGAAATACTGGCGGATCCAACTTAAAGCAGAATAGTTTGGTCCAAGATTCTGAGACGCCGTATTCTTTCATTACCCAAATGCAGCAGTCACCTTTGTCCCTTTGCCGAATATTAGTACATAACACGGCTAGTGATTCCCGAAATAATGTAATTGACAAGGATCCCAGTTTCTGATCGGCTAGAGCAGGTGGTAGCATCATCACAGAGAATGTTTCTGCACTCATATCGAAGGACACTATCAATGGTTGATAGCGTTGACCCACAGCAATCCAATTTACAGCACCGTTAACAAAAGCTTGTGACGCCCCAAAATAGATGAAGCAATAGGGAGGAAAAATAGAACCTAACCCTCTCCAGGATCCTGTGCCTTGTGTGTAAAGCTCAACCAGCGGTTGAGAATCGGGCTGATATGGATACTTGGGATCCACAATTATTACCACCTTGTACTCGTGAGTAGTCGGGTGAGCACCAAATCCAACAACAAGCATGTTCTCGTGAGTAGTAGGGTGGGCACGAAATCCAACAACAAGCATCTCCGGGATCTGAGGCGCAGCAAGAATTACTGATTTCCTAACTGATGGGTTCCAAACAATAATAGGGCATTGTCGAGCGCGAGAATCCTCCCTCATACACAATATACCATCGCAGCTACCCACCATCCTTAAACCGGCAAAGGATGAAGATGTAAATGGGAAATCTAGTTCTGAACCCTCATCACCAAATTGTTCATCGTATCGACAAATTGCATAGCGTTGTTTCTTATCATTGGCGTCGTAAAGCCTCATGTAAAGCTTGTTTTTACAGTTGTTGAGGTGTTTGGTGACGAAACTATCGCTTGTGATAAGAGAATACCATGATTTGCATACCGATTTGAATCGAAGCAGAGAAACTACTGGTAGTCTTGCAAAGATTTCAATTACTAGATCACAGGGTAAAAGTTCGTAGGGCATACGGTGCATCATTGTTCTAAGAAGGAGACTGATACAGGTTAATTCACAGCTGTCGGGTTCAAGGGACTGTAAGAAAAAGCCCTAGATTTTGATTTTAAAAAAAAAAAAAAACAAAAATCTGAGATGAACTTACAGTTGTGATGATCGACCGAAACCCTAGATTTTGAGAATTTGGAACCGTGAATCAGGGTTTTATTTTTTTCACTTTTTTTTTTTCCAGGTTTTTAATATAGTTGGCTGACTTGGGCCTTGCTTCTCTATAACCGCTTAAACTCAGGCCCCAGCCCATCCGTAGGGAATTAAAGGTTCCCCGTGACCTTAGATCTTACTCCATTTAATTAGGGCCGATAAACAAACAAAAGCTAACTCAATTTTGAGTTTGTGTTTGTTCATTCAAAGCTCGTTTAAGATCAACCTGTTGGATAAATAACTCAAGCTTAAATACCTTTTTGAAGCTCGTTAAGCTTCTCAAGTTTATGATGTATAAAAAAATTCAAGCTACTTGAAAAAGAGAACTAATTGATCTACTCATTTGGCTTGTTTATCACCTTATATCTAATGACGTAAGTCTCAAAATATGCTTGGATGAACAAGTTTTTCGAAAACATTTGTAGCATGCTAAAATTTGCAAGGACAAGAATTGAGAGTGTGAGCATATGATGTTATGTTAGCACATTACTTCCAAATAATAAGATTTGGGGTGTAAGGAGAAGGAGATGAATAAACACACATACACACACATATAGATTAAGATTTGAAGTGTTTTTTAGATATTTTTTTAGGTGTCCCTGGAACCGCTCCGTATAGTCATCGTTGTATGAGATTTGAGCCGGTTGATTTTTTTTTTAGGAGCACAAATATATTGCATTTATAATAATAATAATAAAAAAATACAAAGGACACTATCGGTTCACAAAAATATAAAGAAAACAACCTGGAAAAAAAATCATAATACAAAAAAAAAAAAACAGTAACAGTAGTAGGGTCGGCTGTCGTGTTCTCCCAAATGGACTCCATTTTAGACCCAAAAAAATAAACCAGAGAGAGTCAAGGGATGAGAAAAAGTATGAAGTAGCTGCCCGGTGGCTCGTATCTATAAAATTCCAGACAAACGGTCACGAAAAACCAAATGAATGAATTAAAATTGTAACGAGAAAATGAAGGGCATGTATGATTCTCAAATGCTCTACAAAGTGAACGGTTGGATTAAACTTTTGAACTCTTAGTAGTGAGCTTTTTTTGCTCATCGGCGGGGCACAGTAGCAGCCCCAGGTCCAACCTCATGAGTTGGAGTAGGAGAATCAAATTGGGTAAAGACATATGACTCGGGATGTCCAGACCAATGGACTAACAATTGTAACTACATTTCAGGCCACAAGTGTATCAAACAAAATATGTCCCCAAATAAGACACAAGTGTATCAAACTCTAAGCACAACTTCGACCCAATATATGGAAAATGTTTTCCAAACTCTATTTTTTACAATCCACACTCTCTTTTTTGTGTTTATCCTCATGAATTTACAATATGGTCTTTGGATATGCGGAAAAGTGTGTTGAAAAACGGCAACATAGTAAATTCATGTGGATGAAGACAAAAAATGGAGTTTGTATTGTAAAAAGGAGTGAAAATAACTTTCGCAATATATGTACTGCCTGAAAGCATCATCAGGTACACGAAAAACCCGTAATGTGCTACCACCGGATATGAAATTGAACTGGCCAAATCTTGAATGAGCAGCAATGAGCTAGACAGATAGCTTGCCTTCAGACTTTCTCTATAAAGAAATACATACCTGGGCAGCCTCTTCAATGTAAATAACAAGCTCCAAATCAGCACAGGGAAGGGGTTCGCAGACCTTGAAGCTACACAACAAGAATTACCAGTATATACAATTATAACATCATCATATGTAAACTGAGATTGTATAGCCCGGTTGAAGGCTAGATTAGCAGCTAAATGTTCACTAGGTTTACAGCAGGGCATGAAGTGGATTAGTTTCTGGAGTCGAGACGAATGTCATAGAGGTAAACTATTGAAATCATGTTTCTTGGCAACAACGCTGAAACGGGATGTCAATGTTGAGATTCAAGTTTCATACATAGATGCGATTTACACCCAAATATATAGCACGTACATTTTAAAAAGGAGAGATATACATTGCTTCAAAAAAAGAGATTATGTTCTCAAACCCTGGTTGGAGTTCATTCTCATTCCTTATAGATGCTACTCTTTGACACCATCCCCTCCTCTCTTGGAAGTTCCAAGCCCAGATCACAATGGGTTCAACTGCCCGTCCACGACACCATTTTTGTTTTCCACTAAAACAAGGGATTCGACGAAAGGCTCAAAATGAAATGAGATTGGCCACCCCCTAATTCCTGTATCTACCAATGCTTTGGTTCCAATGTCATAAGAAAGCAATCGGTTGTCCATCGTCAATACAAGAACCTCGTTATGTTTCACAAACGCCAATGTTCTTTGGGGAAATACTCGCTGATCCAATTTAAAGCTGAATAGTTTGGTCCAAGATTCTGGGACTCCGTATTCTTTCATCACCCAAATGCAGCAGTCATCCCTGTCCCTTTGCTGGCCAAAAAACATAGCCAATGATTCCCGAAACAATGTAACTGATAAGGATATTGGTTCCCGATCAGCCAGAGCAGGTGGTAACATCATTACAGAGAATGTTTCTGCACTCATATCAAACGACACTATCAAATGTCGATAACCAACAGACACACGTGGATCCGCAGCAATCAAATTAACAGCTCCATTAACAAAAGCTTGCGACGCCTTATATGGGATGAAACAGTAGAGAGGAAAGGTCGAACCTAACCCTCGCCAAGTTCCCGTGCCTTGAGTGTAAAGCTCAACATGCGGTTGAAATTCGTGCTGATATGGACACGTTTGAAACACAATTCTTACCACCTTGTACTCATGAGTTGCGGGGTGGGCACCAAATCCAAGAACACACATTCCCGCGGATGGAGGCTCAGGAAGAGTTACTAATTTCCTCATTGATGGGTTCCAAATAATAATACCGGTAATTTTCCGGGAAGAACCATCACACATACATAATAAACCATTGCAGCTACCCACTATCATGGGAAACGCAGATGAAGATGGGCTTCATACGGGAACTCTAGTTCTGAATACTCGTGACCACATTGGTCGTCGTCCTGAAAAATAAAATAGCGCATTTTCTGATCATCTCTGTTGTAAAACCTAATGAAAGCCTTGTTTTTTCGGTGGTTGAGGTGTCTGGTGACGAAACTAGGGGTTTTGATAAGAGAATACCACGATTTGCATACGCTTTTGAATCGAAGTAGAGAAACTACGGGTAGTCTTGCCAGAATTTCAATTACTAGTTCATAGGGTATGTAGTCTGACATTGTCCTTTAGAGAAGAAGACTGATACAGGATTCACAGCTGTCGGGATGAAGGGACAGTAAGACCATCTCCAACCTTGACCCATTTTAAGACCCAAATTTAAAATTGGGGTAAAACCTATAAAAAAAACCCTCTCCAATCTTTGACCCAAACACTTTCCTATTTTGGGTTTTACCCATTTCTTTTCCCAAATTTGAGACAACCCAAGCCTCTCCCCATTTCCCCCCCCAATATTCCAACGGCTCTTTTCTCTTTTCAACGGCTCTTTCCATATCATTATGAGGCATGACATGTACGACGCCAAGCATTCCCAAGCTTGGATACCTCTCTTTCTCTCTCTCTCTTTTTGAATGCTAAAGTCTCGACGATCTCTCCTTATTCTTCTTGGAAGAATCCTAAAGCTGGTTGCAAAAGAAGAACCGTGTCGTTGAGGAGAGATGTGTGTTAACCTTTTGGCCGAAATCGTCGGGGGAAACAAAAATGGAGGGAAATAGTTTTGAAAGCATGAAAAATGCTATATTTGGGTGAGGGATTATTTTGCCATTGGAGTGAGTCTGACCCAAAATGAGTTTTTATCCAAAATTTGACCCAAATTTGAGTTAAAATTTGAGTAAGGCTGGAGATGCTCTAAAAGCCCTAGATTTTGAGAAAGAAAACAATGTACTACAGTAAGATATTGACTCACAGTTGCGACGATCGATCGAAGCCCTAGAATTTTGAGAATTTCGACCTCGTGTATGCATCTGCAGATCACTTCAAAAGTTCACCCACAAACTTACCCAGTTGAGAGAGAGAGAGAGAGAGGGGATGAACGACCCAAGGCCAGGTGAGTGAGTTGAGAGGATCTAAATCGAGATAGGTAGAGCATATTTCTTGTTTTCTTTTTTGATTTTTTGGAAAATGATATTGGCACTCTATGCAGACACTCTAAAATCAGTGTAACTCTAAAGCCATTTTTTTTTATTTTTTAAAGTGTCAATATCTTTTTCCTTATTTTTAATTTCTGAATAGTATTACTATCGTGTATCATTATCATAAAATACGGTAATAAAATTTAATATACATTTAAATGTTAGTTATACCTAATTAAAATCTAAAAATCTGTTGTATATATATGAAAAATAAGTGTTCTTCCAATTCTCTCAAGTGGAATCTATCACGTTGACACTTTTTTGGGTTATTGCTTAAGAGAATAGAAGAAGAGCCTTTATTTGATTCATACGAAACATGATCAAAATACATTCTTCCTTTCCTCTGAGCTCTAATTGGTTGAGTTTTTCATTTTCTTTAATTGGTTTGAATGTTGCCATAACAATTTAGAACACGATTGGAGTTTTATTTCTCAGAATATGGTATGACATTTTTCTAATAAATAATCGTGAGATATGTACTGAATTTAGATATGCAAATGTATCGTAGGATACGTCATCATATGATAGAACTTTCATACAAAAATGATACGGAGTGAGATAAGTGTAGTTTTTAGAAGGAGGCATAACAAATCATAAGATACGTATTTCATAGCATAGATTTTTAACAACTATGCCCATGAGCAGCTTTGTAAATGATGAAGTATTTCGGGGGTAAGGAGAAGGGGAGGATTTTATTTTTATGATCTGTTGAGAAGGGAAAGAGTTGGAAGTCTCAATGCCATGAGATTTGAGATAGCTGCTGTGCTCTCTCAAATGGGCTCCATTCTAGGCCCAAAAATATAAACTGGACCGCATCGACTCGCAGCTCTATAACACCTTGAGTAGCTCATATATGTGAAAAACCAACGTTGAATGGACAAGGGAAATTCAATGAACAATTAAAATGGTATTTTGGGGATGAATGACAATATAATCTTTGAAAGCTCTAAAATGTAAACGGTTGCGATCGTACTATTGAGCTCATGCACTTTTTCCTTTCATAAAAGGTATCACAATAGCTACCCAGGTCCAACATCATGGGTTAAAAGTAAATTTTTTTATTTTTTTTAGATGAATGAGTTAGAGTATGAGAAATCATATTGGACAAGCTCATTTCCTCAGTTTCCCCCAAGAGCTTCTCTAACCACGAAGGCAAAGTAGTGCTATTTGTTGGGTACAACCAAGTGTGTGGGTGTGTGATGCAGGGGATTACTCCCCCTGTTAAATACATGTGCCGTGTGTGCACAGTGTGTGTGTGGGCTGAGTGAGTCAGAGGGGCCAGGTGAGAGTGTGAGCCGGTTGAGGCTCCCCCAGCGGGGGGGAGCGGGGCTCCTCAGAGATGTTTGGAGAGACTGTCGGAGAGCCACTAGAGTGAGGGAGAGAGAGGAGTGATGGCAGCCGGGTTGTGGAGTGCCGGAGAGATTTTTTCATGTATATTTTATTTGTTTCGTGATTAATACATATACGTAGTTTTTCCTCGCATCTCTCGTGTTTGTGCTTGATTGTGTTTGCGTGCTTGTGCTTGGGGTGCGGGATCCGGGTCGGGGTCACGACCCAACACTATTATATGCTGAGGAATAATTCATGTATTACTTCACTGCCTATGCGTCCTTTGTTTGACATTTTTTTTTTTTTTTTTTTGTCAAGATAGGGACTTCTTTTCTTTTTTTAAATAACTCAGTATTTCCAAAGTACGCTCATCTTGATTAACAAATAAAACATCGAACCGTTCGTAAAACAGAGTATTTTCATTATGATAATACTCCTATATTTCGTAAGGGACCTTTCATAGAGTACCTGGAAAATATTTGTCCCCAAATAAAACACAAGTGTGCCAAACACCAAGCATTACTAGCAAACCCCCATCATGGCCTTAGCTAATTCGACTGAAAACTAGGTGGAGAGTTACAAAGGATCACAAAATCCTCCTCTTCATCGCTTTTACAGAAAGGTTGGCCAACAAATCTGCGCAATGGTTTCCTTTGCGGTAAGTATGGCTAATTGTTGGAATGTCCAGCTCCGCCATGAGGAAGTTGCAATCGGAGATTACGTTACTAAATTGGTGCAGCACTAAGAATTTTCCCATAGCAAAATCGAAAGCAGCCGATGCATCGATTGCCACTTTAATTCCTTTAAGGTTCAAACTTCTAGCAAGCTTAGGCCATCGCGCAATGCCCAAAGCTCCTCTTCAATTGGGGAAACCTGTCCAATCTTTCTATGACATCCTGTTAGCCAAGTCCCATTTTTGGACGAATGAGGCCGGTGGCTCGCCCAGTGGTCAATTTTACCACGCCATCTGTGTCAAGCATACGCTTGCCCTGTGGTTGTTTCTATTTAACATTTTTCAGGTGTTTTGGTTCGCCTTTTTCCTTCTTGAAAACAAAGTGCTGCCCACTCGTTTGCCTGTGCCAAAACATCACTGCATATGCGTCGAAAGGTTTTCCTTGGATTGGAAAACTTGGTTTTCAAATATGTGTTTATTTCTGTTGGTCCGAATGGTCCAGAGACAAAAAAACAAACAGGATACTCTATCTAACCCGACTAGTGAATACACTTTGACTGACAATTGTTATGTAGCCAAACACTAGGGTTTTCCTGCGAGAATTGATTCAAAGTCATGTTGGTCCAAACTGTGCTAGCAAGGGTACACTCTCTCAACGCATGAATGGTGCTCTCAGAAATACCACAAGCAAGGGGACAGAGATCATTTGGCCATATTTGGCGAGTACACAACATCTCCTTTGTAGAGAGATGAGGACGAATCGCTAGCAAAAATAAAATACACAATCCTAAGATTGCCGGTAATTCTCCAAGTCTATCTCCAACCAATGAAACTGATCGAGCTGACCAAGTCCTGAATAAGCCAGCAATGAGCTAGATGGGTACCACTCTAAGACACCAACTTGTCCTTTCACCAAAACTAGGAATTTCATCGAACTATCACCATTAGATGAGAGTGCATTGTCCTCAACTCCCGTATTTAATTTAGGAAACAAATAATCGGCTCTTGTGGCTCACTATCTCTAATGTAATGATAATGAACACAGTGAAACTGCAAATGAGGTAGATAAAAATTGGAGATGTGACACAAAAAGAATAAGGTAACCTCCAATGAAACACGGGAAATTGAATTTAACATTGTACTTGCGCTTGGTACTGCTTTGACAAGACAGTCAGCGACACTTCTCGGACATGGGTCGAAGACATTATTTATTTTTCCAACAGCAAGGTTGACGACACAATGACACACTTACAGATGTGAGGCCAAGTATTGATAATAAAGGTAACATCTGCGCGCAAGCTTGGTTTGAAAAGGAATCCAACCAACTAGAGCTCAGCTTGTTAAGCTTGAGATTAGCTCGACGTGACATGTATAGGGCATTTGACAGCCACACTCTGACCAGAAGATAGGAGTCCAAGAAACAAAAAAATGAACTTCAGGTTTTGACTAGTAAAAGTTAACATATAAAACAAACGTAAGAGAAATCAAGCATAGAAGTTAGAACAACATGCGCAATTATATTCCTAACAAATGCGTTGCAGAAAACCCAACTAGCATAATCAGCAACACATCACATAGTTATCACTACATTCTAAGGCAATAAAAGGATTGTCTGTGTTTGCCAGCGCATCGTCAAAACGTTGAGATTTCAGGAGCAAACATGACTTTGAGTTGTGATTCACTCTCAGTCTCCTCCTGACAAGGAAACAAGATATCTTGATTTTGTTTCCATCTTTGCTTGGACCAGGACTCCTCAAAATTGGTGCTCCTTCATCTTTATCCTTTGCTCTCTTGGAGTTTGGAAGCATAGCATCACAAAGGAATCAACTACCATTTCCTTGTTTCACTAAAACTAGGGATTCCATGAAAGTATCACCGTCAAATGTAACCGAACTCTCTGTATCTATGGGATTTGCCGAGGTTTTGGTCTCACAGTCGTAACAAAGTAGCCCGTGGTCATTCGTCGATAGCAGGACTTGACCATTTTTCCTAAATCCTATTATATGTCTCAACCCTATTGGAAGATTAATATCGTATAGTTTAGCCCACGATTCTGCAACTCCATATTCTTTCATCACCCATATGCAACAAAAACCCCCATGATGACATGACACCGCCAGTGATTCTCCATATGACATAATCGAGTGGCCCACTAGGTTTTGATTGAGCAGACGCACCAGAGCGGCAGGCATCTTCGTCACCAAGAATGCTTCATAACCCATATTGAATGCCATTATCGAACAGGGGAGGAGACCATCCACCACTCTCCTTTCACATGCAATCCAATGTATTGCCCCATTAACAAAAGCCTGGGACCAATTCAACTCTGCAATGCCATGTGGATAACCGACACAAGTGATGCGTCGTGGGGTGGGCACCAAATCCCAAAACAAACCCCCAAGGAGGAGTTTCCGGCTGAGAGGGCATGGGAAGAGTCATTGATTTTCTAATTAATGGATTCCACAGAATAATACTCCTACCCAAGGGAAAATAGCGATCGACCATACATATCAAACCATTGCAACTACCCACTATTCTTTTAGGCCGAAATGGGGTACTCAAAGGATACTCCAGTTCAGAGAACTCATCACTAAATTTTTTATTGCCGCGGTTCAACATATAGCGCTCTTTTTTCTTCTCATAGTTGTAAGTCTTAAGGAGAAGGTTTCTGGCGTTTGTTTGGCTGTGGTTGAGGTGTTTGGTGACGAAACTAGGGCTTGTTATGAGAGAGTACCATGATTTGCATACGGATGTGAATCGAATCAGAGATTCGACGGGTAGTCTTGCAAGAATCTCATCTAAAAGTTCAGTTGGTAGTGGTATGTAGTCCGACATTGTTCCTGCAATAAGACGATAATTATGGTATGGAGACAACTGTGAAAAAAAAACAAACAGAGAGCCTTGGTTTTGGACGTTAGAACTTACAGTTGTGTTGGTCGGTTGAAGCCCTAGTTTTCGAGGGGTCCGATCTTGCGATTCGTCTCCGATTTCTATGAATTAACCCAGCATTTCCGATCAAAAAAACAACCCAGCATTTCAATGGTCAAAGCCAGTAAAGCATAACTCGCAAAACTGAGGTGAGAGAGAGAGAAAGAGAGAGAGAGATCTCCCTCGTTTTCCCCAAAAACTTTTCTCGTCTAGTCCGAAATGGAAAATGACGGTTACTTCTCAATTGCTAAGAATATTTGCTAAAAATCTTATTTATCATTTTTTACTCATTATTTTAAAAAATCTATCTCAAATTTCAAAAGAACCGTAAATAAGCGCGCACTCTCTCTCTCCCTTTTTAAATATTGGTCGGCTAACTTGGGGCTTACTTTCAGTTTTCTGAGAAGCTTCTACAAGAGCATGTACATCAAGGAGAGCAAATTTACCTATCCAAAAAGCTACTTTTACATTTTACCTATTCACTTTACTCTTCCAGCCTACAGAAGACTCTCTATCATCCTCTCTCTATTCCTCATGTATTCATAAAATATACATTGGTAAAGGGAGAGAAACTCAAAACCCAGATCCAAGCCAACCTCCTCCGGTCCTCCGCCCTCTTCTACGCCGACCTCCGCTCAAATACAAGCCAACCTGGTGATGCTGTGCACTGCTAAAGGGTCAAGCTTCTGGTGTCTCTTAGCACGACGTAGGTTGGCCTTGAAGACGGAGAATCGACACTCGTGCTCCTCCTGTATGGCGTAGGATTTCCCGTGCTTGGCCTTGAAGAGGGAGAAGTGGTGGTCGGCGTTCAACAAAGGTTCGTCGTCTTGTGGGACTGCTTGTTGGATTAGGAGGTCGTCGGAATTGTCGAAGTCTAACGGCGAAACAGAGGGAGGGGATGAGGAGGAGGGGAGGGAGGAGAGAGGCGGGCCATTGGATGTGAGAGAGAGAGGGAGGAGGAGGAGAGAGAAACTAATTGTTTAATGGATACATGGTGAACAGGACGTCGGTATTTCTACCGAGCTTTTTCAACAAAGCTATTTTTCCTTCCATTTTAGCTCATCTGCTGCATCATGTTTTTTGCTGTTTTTCTCTGTAAAATAGCTTAAAAAGGGGTTTTAGCTCATTTGGTGTACATGCTCTAACTGTTTAGACCTAGCCCATCCGTAGGGAAAATCAATGCCCCCCCCCCCCCCCCCCCCCCCCCGGCTTAGATCTTACTCCATTTTAGGGCGGAGAAAGAGCTAACTCAATTTTGAGTTTGTGTTAGTTCATTCAAAACTCGTTTTAAGATCAACTTGTTACATAAATAACCCAAGTTTAAACATTTTTTTGGAGCTTCATTAAGATGCTCAAGTTTTTGATGTATAAAATATTAAGCTATTCGAGATCGGATTGTCTTGTAAATAACATAAGAGGTTTTTTTTTTTTTTTTGATCCGCAAATAAGAGCTTGAATCTATTTTGAAGATAAGAGCTTGAAGATGATCAACTTCTGTAAAGGTGCTCATGTTTGTATGTGTACACAAAAGTCGCTTTGTTTTATAAGATAGATGATGCACCACTTATATCTAAAAATCCACTCTTATGGTAAATAAAAATATTAGGAGTACTAACAAACTATCAATTCTCACTTATTTTAAATAAAAAAGACTTTTATTTATCCCGTGGGAGATCGGTTTTGATAGAAACAAAAAAGGGGCAAAATTTACTAATAATCCTTTATATATTTTCAGTAGTTGAAAGAAACGTTTTTTTAAGAGTATCCGTATGCATAATTTACCCCAAAACAAATTGATGTGAAAAGTGAGACAAATATTCAATTAACTAACGAAAATTAATGAAGAGCAACTAGTACGTCTTTTCCTAAGAAACTGATGACCCAAGTGATTAAAAAAGAATTAATTAATCTCATTCACATTAATAAACAAACAAATAAATAAGTGTGAAATTAAAGAAAGGAGGATTTAATTTAGCTACCCAAAATATAAAAACAAAGATATTTAAAAAAGGAAAAAAAAGGAGAGAGATATAGTGCTTCAAAAAAAGAAATTATGTTCTCAAACCCTGGTTCGAGTTCAGACACAATCTTTATCCCCTTCTCTCTCGGAAGTTCCAAGCACGGCATCACCACGGGTTCAACTGCCCGTCCAACTCCAAGACGCCATTTTTGCTTTCTACTGAAACAAGGGATTCCACAAAAGAATCGTAATAGAATGCGTTTGGACGACCCCTAAATCCAGTATCTACCAATGCTTTGGTTCCAATGTCATAAGAAAGCAGAAGGTTGTCCATTGTCAATAGAACAACCTCACCACGTTTCCTGAACCCCAATGTTCTTTCGAGAGGCACTGGCCGATCCAAGTTAAAGCTGAATAGTTTGGTCCAGGAATCTGAGACGCCGTATTCTTTCATTACCCAAATGCAACAGTCATCTTCGTGCCTTGGACAATTATAAAACACAGCTAGTGATTCCCGAAATGATGTCACGGATAAGATTGCCTGTTTCCAATCATCTAGAGTAGGTGTTAGCATCATCACGGAGAATGTTTCTGCACTCATATCGAAGGACAATATGGAGGGTGGATAACCAGCCGACACGCATTGATCCTTAGCGATCCAATTTACAGCACCATTAACAAAAGCTTGCGACCCCACAGAATAGATGACACAGTAGCGAGGAAAAGCAGAACCTAACCCTCTCCAGGATCCCGTTCCCTGTGTAAAGCTCATCCAGCAGCTGAAATTCGTGCTGATATGGATACTTCATTTACACCATCCTTACCAACTTGTACTCGTGAGTAGTCAGGTGGGCACCAAATCCAAGAACAACAAGCATCCCCGCGATTCCAGGTGCAGCAAGAATTACGGACTTCCTAATTGATGGGTTCCAAACAGTAATACGGCATTCTCGAGTGCAAGAAATCTCCCATATACATAATAAACCATTACAGCTACCCACTATCATTAAACCGACGTCAGCTTTAAATGGGAAATCTAGTTCTGAACCCTCATCCCCAAATTGTTCATCATATTGACAAATTGCATAGCGTTCTTTCCCATCATTGACGTCGTAAAGCCTCATGTAAAGCTTGCTTTTACAGCCCCTTTGGATGGAGGGGTGAGAAAGGAGAAGAAAGGGGAGTCTTTTACATTAATGGTGAGAAAGGAGAAGAGAGGGGAGTGATTTCTCACTGTGCAGCCTCTTCAATGTAAATAACAAGCTCAAAATCAGCACAGGGAAGGGGTTCGCAGACCTTGAAGCTACACAACAAGAATTACCAGTATATAGACTATAGAGGTAAACTATTGAAATCAAATTTCTCGGCAACAATGTTAAAGAATCATAATTCCAACGGGAAGACCAGAAATTACGCTGGGTACAAAAAATGAAAGCAGATTTAGCAATCAGCTTTTCATCTATGAATCTCATCAAACCAAAACACTCCTACATTATGCAATAGAGAAGCAGCAGTAATGGACATAGCTGATAGATTCTTATTATCCTCCAAGGCTCCAACTCAGAGATATGGGCCAGTGTTCAATAGTTGATGACGATGTACATAAAGATGGTGGTGAACCATTAAGGATGTTGGGAAGAAGGTCACTTATTCCTATTTCCAGGTTAGCTGGCTACGAGAATGACTTAAGATGCAAAAAAATTGACAGTTGAATGTAATGCGTTGATGGGTAAAAATGCACAAAAGTCACCTCCCCCTTAGTGCCGTTTCAGAACAATACTGAAACGGGATGGCAATGTTGAGATTCAAGTTTCATACATAGATACAATTTACACCCAAATATATAACACACATATTTAAAAAAGGAGAGATACACATTGCTTTTAAAAAAAGAGATTATGTTCTCAAACCCTTGTTTGAGTTCACTCTCATTCCTTATAGATGCTACTCTTTGACACTATCCCCACCTCTCTTGGAAGTTCCAAGCCCAGCATCACAACGGGTTCAACTGCCCGTCCACGACACCATTTTTGTTTTCCACTAAAACAAGGGATTCAACGAAAGGCTCAAAATGAAATGAGCTTGGATGCCCCCTAATTCCGGTATCTACCGATGCTTTGGTTCCAATGTCATAAGAAAGCAATCGGTTGTCTATCGTCGATACAAGAACCTCATTATGTTTCATGAACCCCAATGTTCTTTTGGGATATATTGGCCAATCCAATCTAAAGCTGAATAGTTTGGTCCAAGATTCTGGGACTCCGTATTCTTTCATCACCCAAATGCAGCAGTCATCCTTGTCCCTTTGCTGGCCACATAACATAGCCAATGATTCCCGAAACAATGTAACTGATAAGGATCGTCGTTCCCGATCGGCCAGAGCAGGTGGTAGTATCATCGCAGAGAATGTTTCTGTACTCATATCGAATGACACTATCAAACGTCGATAACCAACAGACACACGTGGATCCTCAGCAATCCAATTTACAGCTCCACTAACAAAAGCTTGTGACGCCTTATGTGTGATGTCCATGAAACAGTAGAGAGGAAAAATCGAACCTAACCCTCTCCAGGATCCTGTGCCTTGAGTGTAAAGCTCAACATAAGGTTGAAGTTCATGCTGATATGGATACGTTTGATACACAATTCTTACCACCTTGTACTCATGCGTTGTGGGGTGGGCACCAAATCCAAGAACACACATTCTCGCCAATGGAGGCTTAGGAAGAGTTACTAATTTCCTCATTGATGGGTTCCAAACAATAATAGCGGATTTATCCCAGGAAGAATCCTCCCACATACATAATAAACCATTGCAGCTACCCGCTATCAATAAATCCGCAGATGGGGCTTTATACGGGAACTCTAGTTCTGAATACTCATGACCACATTGTTCGACGTCTCGACAAATAAAATAGCGCTCTTTCTGATCAGCGCTGCTGTAAATCCCAATGTGCTTGTTTTTGCGGTGGTCGAGGTGTTTGGTGACGAAACTAGGGGTTTTGATAAGAGAATACCACGATTTGCATACGCTTTTGAATCGAAGCAGAGAAACTACGGGTAGTCTTGCCAGGATTTCAATTACTAGTTCAAAGGGTAATAGTTCATAGGGTATGTAGTCTGACATTGTCCTTTAGAAGAAGACTGATACAGGATTCACAGCTGTCGGGATGACGGGACTGTAAAAGCCCTAGATTTTGAGAAAGAAAACAAAGTAAGATATTGACTTACAGTTGCGACGATCGATCGAAGTCCCAGATTTTTGAGAATTTCAACCTCGTGTATGCATCTGCAGATCACTTCAAAAGTTCACCCACAAATCTACCCAGTTGAGAGAGAGAGATGGTGAACGACCCAAGGCCAGGTGAGTGAGTTGAGCGGTTCCAAATCGAGATAGGTAGAGTACATACTGTATTATTTCTTCTTTTCTTTTTTTATTTTTAATTTATGAATAGTATCAATATCGTCTATCATAAAATAAGTTAATAAAATTTAATATACAGTTAAATGTTAGTTATACATAATTAAAATCTAAAAATCTGTTGTATATATGAAAAATGGAAAAGTCTTCAATACACACTCCTTTAAGGTGTGTACCATTGCATTTATTGTGTGGTTCATATTGTGTAACCTCATAAAAAATTATTTGTAGGGCCGATCATTCATAATATTTTATTTCGTATCGTAACTTTTATACTAAAAATTCGTAACTTTTCATCAATATGATTTGTAACTTTTTAGCAATAGATTCATAACATTTTTAAAATCATAACATTTTGGTGTGTTTCAATGATGGTGTATATAATACACACCCAAATAAGAAATGTGTATTGTAGCACTTCCCATGTAAACTAAGTGTTTGATGCATGAAAAATAAGTGTTTTCTTCCAAGTCTCTCAAGTGGGATCTATCACATTGACACTTTTTTGGTTATTGCTTAAGGGAATGGAAGAAGAGCCTTTATTTGATTCATGCGAAACTTGATCAAAATACTTTCTTCCTTTCCTTTGAGCTCTAATTGGTTGAGTTTTCGTTTTCTTTAATTGGTTTGAATGTTGCCATAACAATTTAGAACACGATCGGAGTTCTATTTCTCAGAATATGGTATGACATTTTTCCAATAAATAATTGTGGGATACATACTGAATTGAGATATGCAAATGTATCGTACGTATGATACGTCATTATATGGTAGAATTTCCATATAAAAACGATACGGAGTGAGATGGGTGTAGTTTTTAGAAGGAGGTGTAACAAATCATAAGATACGTATTTCGTAGCATAGATTTTTGGGAAAATGAAGGCCAATGATGTGTTTTGATAATTAATATCTACCCAAGATGACCTAAGAACATTTGTTAATGCCGAAAATATCTTTGGCGGGTATTAATTATCAAAACACGTCCTGGACCATCATTTTCCCTTAACAACTATGCCCGGGACAGCTTAGTAAATGATGAAGTATTTCGGGGGTGAGGGAAGGGGAGGATTTTCCCTTTTTATGATCTGTTGAGAAGGGAAAGAGTTGGAAGTCTTAATGCCATGTAGGGATGAAAAATTCAACCGAAAAATCAACCGATCGAACCGATGATTGTTCTACAATTTCGGTCAGTTTTAGTTGTAAGTTGGTTCGGTTCAGTTTCAAATTCTAAAAAAAATTGAAGGTTCGGTTTGGTTTCTGGGTGAAAAAGACTGCAATGAACCGAACCGAACCGATATATAACACTTGAGCCTTTTTTTCATCCCAGCCGTTCGTTCCAAAGCACATCATGTGCTTCCCGTGTGCACCCCACATCAGATAATAATTCCCTCATTTAACAACTCTACCCAACTGGCACATCTCGTTCTCTTCGTCTGCGTCTCTCTCTGCAACCCATCGAAATCTCATCGGAAAGTCTCTCTCTCACATCTCTCACTCCATGTCTTATTTGAAGATTAATCTCGATCGCGTATTCCTCGAAGAAGAAGACCACAACGAACTGGTTCACCGGCCAATGGCAGGTAAGTTCGTCGTTAGATCTTCTTCTTGTAAACTACTGAAATCACGTTTCTCGGCAACAACGCTGAAACGGGATGGCAATGTTGAGATTCAAGTTTCATACATAGATGTGATTTACACCCAAATATATAACACATACATTTTAGAAAGGAGAGATATACATTGCTTCAAAAAAAGAGATTATGTTCTCAAACCCTGGATGGAGTGCATTCTCATTCCTTATAGATGCTACTCTTTGACACCATCCCCTCCTCTCTTGGAAGTTCCAAACCCAGATCACAACGGGTTCAACTGCCGGTCCACGACACCATTTTTGTTTTCCACAAAAACAAGGGACTCGACGAAAGGCTCAAAATGAAATGAGATTAGCCACCCCCTAATTCCTGTATCTACCAATGCTTTGGTTCCAATGTCATAAGAAAGCAATCGGTTGTCCATTTTCAATACAAGAACCTCATTATGTTTCACAAACCCCAATGTTCTTTGGGGAAATACTGGCTGATCCAATTTAAAGCTGAATAGTTTGGTCCAAGATTCTGGGACTCCATATTCTTTCATCACCCAAATGCAGCAGTCATCCTTGTCCCTTTGCTGGCCACATAACATAGCCAATGATTCCCGAAACAATGTAACTGATAAGGATATTGGTTCCCGATCAGCCAGAGCAAGTGGTAACATCATTGCAGAGAATGTTTCTGCACTCATATCGAACGACACTATCAAATGTCGATAACCAACACACACGTGGATCCGCAGCAATCAAATTAACAGCTCCATTAACAAAAGCTTGCGACGCCTCATATGGGATGAAACAGTAGAGAGGAAAGGTCGAACCTAACCATCGCCAAGTTCCCGTGCCTTGAGTGTAAAGCTCAACATGCGGTTGAAATTCGTGCTGATATGGATATGTTTGAAACACAATTCTTACCACCTTGAACTCATGAGTTGCGGGGTGGGCACCAAATCCAAGAACACACATTCCCGCGGATGGAGGCTCAGGAAGAGTTAGGCCCCGTTCCAGAACCTTCTTATTTCATAAGTACTTATTTTGAAACTTCTCAAATAAAAATAAGAACCTTTGTTCCACAAAACCCAAATAATAAGCCCTTCTTATTTTTTGACTTGTAGGTTATTTTATATAATGCCCAAAATGCCCCTACATGGATGGTTGGAGATTAAAGAGGAAACACAAAAACAGACGTTGGTTTCCCTCTTTCATTTTTTTTCCTTTTATTTTTGTTATTGGGTCCTTCATTAATCTATCCCGTTTCACTTTACGAAATAACTACTTTTACCAAATAAGGACCTACTTTCAAGTTTAAAAATAATGGATTTACGAATTTAATATTTCCATTTTGCAGTGTTTGATAAATCGCATCAAGATCTAGCAATTAAGATCCATACACAATATTTTTGATTGTGGAATACAAACCCACTTTTTCCCCGTACATAAGTAACATTAATGTATTCCAAAGGTATTCAAGGCCAACCCACCCTAAGCATTTCCACCTTAACTTCTTTCTCGTCGTCGTCGGTTGGTTATCACCGCAACCTATCCTCTAATAAGGTTTGCACCCGAGCAAAGGGCTAGGTCGTTGATAGCATATAAAACCGGTAAGACCGGGATCGTTCCCACAGAGAAATCTTCTTCAGCGTATTTGGATTAGATAGTAAGTATACAGCGAGGCCTTCGAGCGGCCAACTAGGGGATTGATTCGGTTAACGAAATTAAACTTGAAATTAAACTAGATTAACAAGGGTCGAGTCAAAGGGGTTGATTTACCCATGACTTAGCCATAAAACGGTTCCTTCATCTAACTCACGAGTGAACCGAAACCGTCCGGATTCCACTTGAAGAATTAAAAACTGAAGACTACTTATAACTCAACTCAAGGCATTAATTCAAACTGAACTCATTTAACACAAGTGAGAGACGAAAATAGATCGTTCGCACGCGTAAGATTATCAAGCATGTAGCACAAGGCGATAGACTTCATTGATCAAAGAAGCCACCGACCCCATGATCAGTGCAGGAAATCATGGGTTTAATTCATTCAAAACCTTGAAATCGAACTAAAGTTTAAGCGAAACCATTTAAACGACTAATTCGTAGGGTTCATCTCACCCTATGACTGAACCAATTAACTACTCACTCATAGGAAAAAGACTAGAAATTATGCTAGAAAATGAAAACATGTTTCACCAAAAGAAATAGAAATAAACTTGATATTAGCAAGGATCCAAACCGTAGCTACAACATTAATAAATGAGAAAACAATAAACGACTAATAGCTTGAAGTGTTCTTGAAGGAAATACACTAGGAAAGCTTGAAAACCATTAATGGAGCTCTAGAAAGAAAAAGACTTAAAACGTAAATATCTACCTATTCTATCTATATGAGAGAGAGAGAGAGAGGCCTATTTATACAAGGCAGCCTTTTCTCTCCTCAAAATATCTCTGAACTTGCCAAAAGTGGCAAGTACTTCATAAATGGAAAGTCCAAAAAGCAGTAAAAATATCTGCTGGAGACCAAATTTATCGATACCATAAGCAAAGGTATCGATAACATCCTTCAAATTCTTCCCCGGAGAAAAGAGTTATCGATAACTCAAACCAAATGTTATCGATACCCTCAGGTCTGGACAACTTCTGGACCAAAATGGGACCAATGTTATCGATAACAAATGGAATGTTATCGATAACATTCTTCAAAACTGCAGATTTCAGGCTCAGGTTTCAGCTTCAGCAAACAGCTCCCAGCAACTTCACAGCTTCTCAGCACTTATTTTCATTCTCTAAAGTTAAATTTTAAACCTTTCTTTTACCTTTCCTTTACTTTAATTTATTTAATGAAAATAAGAAAGTACCCCCCATTTGGAAACAATGGTATTACCAGAATTTCAAGATTTCATTTAAATCAAAATGTCAACCCCCCACTTTTAGTACAAAATGAAAAACTGCACATTTTTCTCAAGAGAAAATGGCTCAAAACATGACCTTGCTCTTCGAATAAAACCTTGTAACTTTGTAGTTACTCTTAGAAAAATTCAAGTATCAATTACCGCCATTTTTTATCTCGAAAATCGAAACTTTTTCAGAAAGTCATTTTTCTATACTTAGACAGATTTTAGGGGGCCGACAGGGTCTTCGGGTACTTGGAAGCTTCCGGAGCATTCCTTGGCGTTCAAACGCGCCTTATTTAAACGAATTACCTGAAACACACAAAACTTACCTTACGTGCAATATCGCTATAAAAGCTAAATAAACGTAAGATAAACCAACTTAAAGCGGGACTAGTCGCACTAAATATCTGCAATATTGGGCGCTTATCATCGGTCCCTTTTCATGTTCGTCACATTTCATCTCGAACCTTTCTCATGTTCGAATCATTTGCATGTAGCGGAAATAGTATGTCCTCAGCTGCCTCTATTTGCGCGTATCGGGGATCAATGTCCGGAATATCATCGTGATTGTAGTTTTTGTCATCACGCAAAGCTTCTTGAAACTCTTTGTCGTTCGGACAATTGCGGATTATGAAGTTGTGTATGCCCATGGAAGCCAGAACATACTTCTTGTGGAGCGCCAATGGATAATATGTTGGAATTTTCATTATCTGCCACCGATTTTTCAATATCCCAAACGTTCGCTCAATGACAGATCGAAGCGACGAGTGCCACCTATTAAAGTATTCGTAGTCGCCCAAGTGTTGTCTCACTCCTCGCCTGAAATCCTCCAGGTGTTACATGTGCCCTTTGTACGGTGCCAAGTATCATTTTGCATTAGGGTAGCCACCGTCCACTAAATAGTACTTGCCTGAAAACCGAAAAGAAAGAAAAATGAATACAACTATTTCGTAAGTGCATATTTATTTGAAATGATAAAACTTCAACTAACAACATTTTTACCTTCCAGTAGACGCAGAAACTTTTTCTTGCCTTTATCATGAACACATTCCTTGAAAATTAAATAATCATGCATCAATCCTTCCCACCCCGGTGAGGCAAATGTGAAGCATAGATCAAAGTCGCACACGGCTATAATATTCGTAGTGTGGCCGCCCTTACGTCCCCAGAATTTTTTCGCATCCTTCGGTTGAGGCTTGCAAAATACATGAGTACCATCCATAGCCCCAATGCAATCCTGTAAACGATTTCCGTAACACATTTGGTTACATGCCAAAGTCAGTAACAATTTTTATATTTTCCATTTAACGATTGAAGGCAAAATTTAAAAAATGCTTCGTACCTTGAAATGTCTATACTGAGGTCTAACTTGCAAGTAAGGATGCGGGTCATTGTAATGCCTTTTTGGCTTTATTTCGTCCGCTGCCAATTTTAACATACATTTTAGGACTCTGTTGATCTGCCTCGAACAAGTAGCTTGCTCACGTTGGAATTGTTCTTGGATCTGTTTAAGGGTCTGTCCACGCAAAAAGGATAAAAACATTGCAAGGCTCTCAATTACGCCGACCACATGTTTTGTTCCTAGGTGGAAGCCGTATTTGTTAATCATTTCATTGCATAGCATTCCGAACACTTCCTTTTTCACCCCGAAGACTTCAGGACACTTTCTAGGATTCTCGGAATTTAATGTGAACATCACCCACTCCAAACCGTTGTTGGCCGACGTAAGGTACGGTATCAATCTTTTGGTTTTTATTCGAGTGGTTTTCATCTACTTCCTCCACTAGCATTTGTATGACATACAAGTCTTGTTGATGCACGGCATTTATGAAGTCATTGTTTTTAATGCCCTCTTCCTCATTTGATTCCTCATCGTCATCCGACTCCTCCTCATCGGATTCGTCTTCGTTCTCCTCCTCCTCATCTGATTCCTCTTCGATATCCTCCTCCTCATCCGTTCCTCTTCGTTATCCTCCTCATCCGATTCCGCTTCATTAACCTCCTCCGCAACCAAACGTGTATTACCCATGGGATATGCTTTGTTTGAGTGCATTTGTGAAGTTAATGAGATTGAATGGTTGTCATTGCAAAACCCCACTGACTCGTCCAATGAAAATCATGGGGTTTGGTATGGGTTACTCCTACATTTGTACAAAACACATCGAACTTCTCTCAACCATCAAATGCACTGACATGGGATGGGTTTTGGAATGGCGGGCTAGAATGGGGGGATCAACAAGGTAGAACATCCCTTGAAGGAACATCGAATCAATTGGCTCGGGTTCGTAATGAAGAGAGTCAATATGAGGGTGAATATGATGGAACGAGATACGCAACTTGTAATAGGGACACACCTTCAACTTCACAAATGCACTCAGACGAAGCATATCTCCCATGGGTAATACACGTTGGTTGCGGAAGAGGTTAACGAATCGGATGAGGAGGATAACGAAGAGGAATCGGATGAGGAGGAGGAATCGGATGAGGAGAACGAAGAGGAATCAGATGAGGAGGAGTCGGATGACGAAGAGGAATCAGATGAGGAGGAAGGCATTAAAAACAATGACTTCATAAATGCCGTGCATCAACGAGACTTGTATGTCGTACAAATGCTAATGGAGGAAGTCGAAGAAAACCGCCCGAATAAAAAACAAAAGATTGATACCGTACCTTACGTCGGCCAACAACGGTTTGGAGTGGGTGATGTCCGCATTAAATTCCGAGAATCCTAGAAAGTGTCCTAAAGTCTTCGGGATGAAAAAGGAAGTGTTTGGAATGCTATGCAATGAAATGATTAACAAATACGGCTTCCACACAGGAACAAAACGTGCGGTCAGCGTAATTGAGAGCCTAGCAATGTTTTTGTCCTTTTTGCATAGACAGACCCTTAAACAGATCTAGGAACAATTCCAACGTGGGCAAGCTACTTGTTCAAGGCAGATCAACAAAGTCCTAAAATGTATGTTAAAATTGGCAGCGGACGAAATAAAGCCAAAAAGGGATTACAATGACCCACATCCTTACTTGCAAGTTAGAACTCAGTATAGACATTTCAAGGTACGAAGCATTTTTAAAATTTTGCCTTCAATCGTTAAATGGAAAATATAAAAATTGTTACTATGGCATGTAACCAAATGTGTTACGGAAATCGTTTACAGGATTGCATTGGGGCTATGGATGGTACTCATGTATTTTGCAAGCCTCAACCGAAGTATGCGAAAAAATTCTGGGTACGTAAGGGGGGCCACACTACTAACATTATGGCCGTGTGCGACTTTGATCTATGTTTCACATTTGCCTTGCCGGGGTGGGAAGGATCGATGCATGATTATTTAATTTTCAAGGAATGTGTTCATGGTAAAGGCAAGAAAAAGTTTCCGCATCCACCGGAAGGTAAAAATGTTGTTAGTTGAAGTTTTGTCATTTCAAATAAATATGCACTTACGAACTAGTTGTATTCATTTTTCTTTCTTTTCGGTTTTCAGGCAAGTATTATTTAGTGGACGGTGGCTACCTTAATGCAAAAGGATACTTGGCACCGTACAAAGGGCACATGTAACACCCGGAGGATTTCAGGCGAGGAGTGAGACGACACTTGGGCGACTACGAATACTTTAATAGGTGGCACTCGTCACTTCGATCTGTCATTGAGCGAACGTTTGGGATATGGAAAAATCGGTGGCAGATAATGAAAATTCCAACATATTATCCATTGGCGCTCCACAAGAAGTATGTTCTGGCTTCCACGGGCATACACAACTTCATAATCCGCAATTGTCCGGACGCCAAAGAGTTTCAAGAAGCTTTGCGTGATGACGAAAACTACAATCACGATGATATTTCGGACATTGATCCCCGATACGCCCAAATGGAGGCCGCTGAGGACATACTATTTCCGCTACATGCAAATGATTCGAACATGAGAAAGGTTCGAGATGAAATAATGACGAACATGAAAAGGGACTGACGACGACGAGAAAGAAGTTAAGGTGGGAATGCTTAGGGTGGGTTGGCCTTGAATACCTCTGGAATACGTTAATGTTACTTATGTATGGGAAAAAAGTGGGTTTGTATTCCACAATCAAAAATATTGTGTATGGATCTTATTTGCTAGATCTTAATGCGATTTATCAAACACTGCAAAAAAAAATGGAAGCTGTTAATTCCACGGGAGGATTTGTTTGTGCCACGGGAATTAATTACACATCATCCTAACATGCCTCAGTTGCCCTCCCCTTGTAATCAGTTTTGTATTGACTTCTCTCTAGTCATTTCCTAAACTACCCACCTCGGTGACTTTCTGTATAATCCATATCCCACTTCAAATCTTTTTCATTCCTAATCCAATTTAATACTCCGCTACCACAAGATCTCAACCAAAATCCTTTCTTCTACAAATAATAACTTTCTTAAACTCCTTCATCATTTAAAAACAACTAACATCTTGCATGTTCGATGCACGTGGACGGAAAAAAAAAAAGACTTTTTCTCTTTTGTCCTGTACATCAGTGGATCGCTGCATATGGCTCTTGGAATTTATTCACTTTTCTTGATTAAAAAAAATTAACAATAATAAAAAAAACAAAAGAAATGAAGACAAACTTTTCCTCTTTTTTTTTTCCCCCTCTCTCGGAACTTCATAGTACATGTTCTCGTTATTTTCTAATGCTTCTTGGAATGCATCTTTAATGGCGGACAAGAATTTTGATTTTTAATGGTTTTGGTTATGTGGTGATTTCCTGTTAACCTAGAGAGTAAAAATATAATATAATTATTATTTTATGCTTTTAATTCTTTGCAGAAGAAAGAATTTTGGTAAATATAATATTATTATTATTTTATGCTTTTAATTCTTTGCAGAAGAAAGAATTTTGGTTGGGATCTTAGGGAAGCAATGGCTATGGAGAAGTTAAAACAAAGCTGATTACTAGGGAGGACAATTAAGGTATATTAGGTTGATGTGTAATTAATTCCCGTGGCACTAATAAAACCTCACGTGGAATTAACAATACCCAAAAAAATGGAAATATTAAATCCGTAAATCCATTATTTTTAAGCTTGAAAGTAGGTCCTTATTTGGTAAAAGTAGTTATTTCGTAAAGTGAAACGGGATAGATTAATGTAGGACCCAATAACAAAAATAAAAGAAAAAAAAATGAAAGAGGGAAACCAACGTCTGTTTTTGTGTTTCCTCTTTAATCTCCAACCATCCATGTAGGGGCATTTTGGGCATTCAATAAAATAACCTACACGTCAAAAAATAAGAAGGGCTTATTATTTGGGTTTTGTAGAACAAAGGTTCTTATTTTTGTTTGAGAAATTTTAAAATAAGTACTTATAAAATATGAACGATTTCTGGGACGGGCCTAATTTCCTCATTGATGGGTTCCCAATAATAATAGCGGGAATTTTCCAGGAAGAACCATCACACATACATAATAAACCATTGCAGCTGGGATACGCAGATGGGGCTTCATACGGGAACTCTAGTTCTGAATACTCATGACCACATTGGTCGTCGTCCTGAAAAATAAAATAGCGCATTTTCTGATCATCTCTGTTGTAAAACCTAATGAAAACCTTGTTTTTTTGGTGGTTGAGGTGTCTGGTGACGAAACTAGGGGTTTTGATAAGAGAATACCACGATTTGCATACGCTTTTGAATCGAAGTAGAGAAACTACGGGTAGTCTTGCCAGAATTTCAATTACTAGTTCATAGGGTATGTAGTCTGACATTGTCCTTTAGAAGAAGACTGATACAGGATTCACAGCTGTCGGGATGAAAGGACTGTAAAAGCCCTAGATTTTGAGAAAGAAAACAATGTACTACAGTAAGATATTGACTCACAGTTGCGACGATCGATCGAAGCCCTAGAATTTTGAGAATTTCGACCTCGTGTATGCATCTGCAGATCACTTCAAAAGTTCACCCACAAACTTACCCGATTGAGAGAGAGAGAGAGAGAGAGGATGAACGACCCAAGGCCAGGTGAGTGAGATGAGAGGATCTAAATCGAGATCGGTAGAGTATATTTCTTCTTTTCTTTTTTTTAATTTTTAATTTATGAATAGTATCACTATCGTGTTTCATAAAATACGTTAATAAAATTTAATATACTGTTAAATATTAGTTATACCTAATTAAAATCTAAAAATCTGTTGCATGTTGAAAAATAAGTGTTTGATGCATGAAAAGTAAGTTTTCTTCTAAGTCTCTCAAGTGGGATCTATCACATTGACACTTTTTTGGTTATTGCTTAAGAGAATAGAAGAAGAGCCTTTATTTGATTCATGCGAAACATGATCAAAATACATTCTTCCTTTCCTCTAAGCTCTAATTGGTTGAGTTTTTCGTTTTCTTTAATTGGTTTGAATGTCGCCATAACAATTTAGAACACTATTGGAGTCCTATTTCCCATAATATGGTATGATATTTTTCCAATAAATAATTGTGGGATACGTACTGAATTTGGATATGCAAATGTATTGTAGGATACGTCATCATATGGTAGAATTTCCACACAAGAACGATACGGAGTGAGATAGGTGTAATTTTTAGGAGGCATAACAAATCATAAGATACCTATTTCATAGCATAGATTTTTAACAACTATGTCACGTTTGTAAACGATGAAGTATTTCGGGGGTGAGGAGAAGGGGAGGATTTTCTTTTTATGATCTGTTGAGAAGGGAAATAGTTGGAAGTCTCAATGCCATGAGATTTGCGATGGCTGCTATGCTCTCTCAAATGGGCTCCATTCTAGGCCCAAAAATATAAACCGGTCCGCATCGACTCGCAGCTCTATAGCATCTTGAGTAGCACATTTATGTGAAAAATCAAAGTTGAATGGATAAGGGAAATTCAATGAACGATTAAAATGGTATTTTGGGGATGAATAGCAATATAATCCTTGAAAACTCTAAAATGTAAACGGTTGCGATCGTACTATTGAGCCCATGCACTTTTTCCTTTTATAAAAGGTGGTCACAATAGCTACCCAGGTCCAACATCATGGGTTAAAAGTAAATTTTTTTTAGATGAATGAGTTCGAGTGTGAGAAATCATATTGGACAAGCATTTGCTCAGTTTCCCCCAAGAGCTTCTCTAACCACGAAGGCAAAGTAGTGCTATTTGTTGGGTACACCCAAGTGTGTGGGTGTGTGATGCAGAGGATTACTCCCCCTGTTAAATACATTTGCCGTGTGTGCACAGTGTGTGTGTGGGCTGAGTGAGTCAGAGGCCAGGGCCAGGTGAGAGTGTGAGCCGGTTGAGGCTCCCCCAGCGGAGGGAGCGGGGCTCCTTAGAGATGCTCAGAGAGATTGTCGGAGAGCCACCAAAGTGAGGGAGAGAGAGGAGTGATGGCAGCCGGGTTGTGGAGTGAAGGAGAGATTTTTCCATGTATATTGTCTTTGTTTTGTGATTAATACATATACAGAGTTTTTCCTCGCATCTCGCATATTTGTGCTTGGTAGGGGTGAGCATGGTTCGGATTGGTTCGGTTTCATACTAAACCAAGAACCAAATCAATACTTACGGATTACGAATTTGGAAAACCAAACCAACCCACAAAAGGCATAAAACCAAACTAATCCAAACCATTTAAATACGGTTCGGTTTCGGTTTTACCACGGTTTGCTTTGAACTAAGCTATTGTCTTCAAAAAATATTTAAAGTACTTAACATTACGAAGATAAATTAAAAAAATACATTTATTTAAATCAATTTCATTCAAATTATTAAAACATACTAATATCAACCAACTAATTAAGAGTAGGATACCAAAAATTGCCTCTAACTCTTAAACTAAGAAAATGGAATGCTGGTAAGTCACTAAAATGAACCAACTAAGATTATCCACAGTGCTATAATCAAAAGTAAAAGGTTTTTACAGTTAACAATGTTGATGCAAAATACGGCTCACAATATTATAATCAAACTTAACAACTTCCTTAAAAATAATCAAATTTTGGGCTTTAAATAACCAAAACTAGCAACCTTTTGACAATAACCAAATTTAATAGACCCTACATATTTTCAATCAAATACACCAATTATTATACAAAAATGCTCTATCTCTCCTACCTTTTCCTTTCTCTCTTTCTTTTCAAACAATATTTTCGAAAAAAAAATATTTTACTAAAAAATTGTTTTTTTTAAGAAAACAGTTTTGTAAAATTAGTTTTTTTTCCAAAAAAAAGTTTCAAAATTTATTTTCTATTTCTAGTAAATAGTTTTTATTAGTTTCAAAATTATTTTTAGAAAAACTGTTTTCTACTGTTCACAGTTTAAAATTTTTTTTTTTAATTTGAAAAGATAACGTGACAAGTTTTGGTTATCCAATTTTAATTTTTCCATTGTAGACATCTATATTGCTAATCTTAGCAATCTCTTAAATAAATAATCAAAAGCTGATGTGGCAACTTTTGGTTATTAATTTTTTATTATAACATTGTGGATACCCTAAGAATACCAACTACTAAACATCTTAAGATAGTTTAACCAAATAAAAGATCAAAAATAATTTATAAAACTATTGAATTGAAATAAGGTAGCAAAAGGGCAATAGTAGCAGCATGGTAAAAACCAACTTGTGATATCACTCTACATCAAGATTCATATCATTATCTTGGCAGTGAAGAAAAATTAAATATTGCAGTGGATTAATGGGATCAACAAATTAAGAAAGTAGTTGACTAAAAACTCTAATATTTATTTTCTCACCCCTAATATTTATAGCCGTAAACGTGAATCCACAAACCAAACCATATAACGCAGTTTCTATTTTTTTAAACCATGACCAAGCCATACTACTAAAAACCCAAACCAAACCTTCCGGTTTGGATTGGTTTGGACTGGATTCGCTGTTTGACGGATTATTTGCTCACCCCTAGTGCTTGGTTGTGTTTGCGTGCTTGTGCTTGTGCTTGGGGGTGTGGGTTCCGGGTCGGGGTCACGACCCAACACTATTATATGCTGAGGAATAATTCATATATTACTTCGCTGCCTTTGTTTGACATTTTTTTTTTTTTTTGGGTCAAGATAGGGACTTCTTCTTTTCTTTTTTTAAATAACCCAGTATTTCCAAACTAGCTTACGCTCATCTTGATTAACAAATAAAAATTCTAACCATTATTGTAACTACATTAGACATCTCAGCTTGCGGAAAAAACTTTCAAGTAAGACTTTTCACTTCGTAAAACAGAGTATTTTCATTATGATAATACTCCTATATTTCATAAGGGACCTTTCATAGAGTACCTGGAAAATATTTGTCCCCCCAATAAAACACAAGTGTGCCAAACACCAAGCATTACTAGCAAACCCCCATCATGGCCTTAGCTAATTCGACTGAAAACTAGGTGGAGAGTTACAAAGGATCACAAAATCCTCCTCTTCATCGCTTTTACAGAAAGGTTGGCCAACAAATCTGCGCACTGGTTTCCTTCGCGGTAAGTATGGCTAATTGCTGGAATGTCCAGCTCCGCCATGAGGAAGTTGCAATCGGAGATTACGATACTAAAATGGTGCAGCACTGAGAATTTTCCCATAGCAAAATCGATAGCAGCCGATGCATCTATTGCCACTTCAATTCCTTTAAGGTTCAAACTTCTAGCAAGCTTAGGCCATCGCGCAATGCCCAAAGCTCCTCTTCAATTGGGGAAACCTGTCCAATCTTTCTATGACATCCTGTTACCCAAGTCCCATTTTTGGACGAATGAGGCCGGTGGCTCGCCCAGTGGTCAATTTTACCATGCCATCTGTGTCAAGCATACGCTTGCCCTGTGGTTGTTTCCATTTAACATTTTTCAGGTGTTTTGGTTCGCCTTTTTCCTTCTTGAAAACAAAGTGCTGCCCACTCGTTTGCCTGTGCCAAAACATCACTGCATATGCGTCGAAAGGTTTTCCTTGGATTGGAAAACTTAGTTTTCAAATATGTGTTTATTTCTGTTGGTCTGAATGGTCCAGAGACAAAAAAGAAACAGGATACTCTATCTAACCCGACTCATGAATACACTTTGACTGACAATTGTAATGTAGCCAAACAATAGGGTTTTCCTGTGAGAATTGATTCTAAGTCGTGTTGGTCCAAACTGTGCTAGCAAGGGTACACTCTCTCAACGCATGAATGGTGCTCTCAGAAATACCACAAGCAAGGGGACAGAGATCATTTGGCCATATTTGGCGAGTACACAACGTCTCCTTCGTAGAGAGATGACGACGTATCGCTAGCAAAAATAAAATACACAATCCGAAGATTGCCGTTAATTCTCCAAGTCTATCTCCAACCACTGAAACTGATCAACCTGACCAAGTCCTGAATAAGCTAGCAATGAGCTAGAAGAGTACCACTCTAAGACACCAACGTGTCCTTTCACCAAAACTAGGTATTTCATGGAAGTATCACCATTGGATGAGAGTGCATCGTCCTCAACTCCCGTATTTAATTTAGGAAACAAATAATTGGCTCTTGTGGCTCACTATCTCTAATGTAATGATAATGAACACAGTGAAACTGCAAATGAGGTAGATAAAAATTGGAGATATGACACATAAAGAACAAGGTAACCTCCAATGAAACACGGGAAATTGAATTTAACATTGTACTTGTGCTTGGTACTGCTTTGACAAGACAGTCAGCGACACTTCTCGGACATGGGTCGAAGACATTATTTATTTCTCCACCAGCAAGGTTGACGACACAATGACACACTTACAGATGTGAAGCCAAGTATTGAGATGCTTGAGCACCTTCATTAATAATAAAGGTAAAATCTGCTCGCAAGCTTGGTTTGAAAAGGGATCCAACCAACTAGAGCTCAGCTTGTTAAGCTTGAGATTAGCTCGACGTGACATGTATAGGGCATTTGACAGCCACACTCTGACCAGAAGATGGGAGTCCAAGAAACAAAAAAATGAACTTCAGGTTTTGACTAGTAAAACTTAACATATAAAGCAAACGTAAGAGGAATCAAGCATAGAAGTTAGAACAACATGCACAATTATATTCCTAACAAATGCGTTGCAGATAACCCAACTAGTATAATCAGCAACACATCACATAGTTATCACTACATTCTAAAGCAATAAAAGGATTGTCTGTGTTTGCCTGTGCATCGTCAAAACGTTGAGATTTCAGGAGCAAACATGACTTTGAGTTGTGATTCACTCTCAGTCTCCTCCTTACAAGGAAACAAGATATCTTGAGCTTGTTTCCATCTTTGCTTGGACCAGGATTCCTCAAAATTGGTGCTCTTTCATCTTTATCCTTTGCTCTCTTGGAGTTTAGAAGCATAGCATCGCAAAGGAATCAACTACCATTTCCTTGTTTCACTAAAACTAGGGATTCCATGAAAGTATCACCGTCAAATGTAACCGAACTCTCTGTATCTACGGGATTTGCCGAGGTTTTGGTCTCACAGTCGTAACAAAGTAGCCCGTGGTCATTCGTCGATAGCAGAACTTGACCATTTTTCCTAAATCCTATTATATGTCTCAACCCTATTGGAAGATTAATATCGTATAGTTTAGCCCAAGATTCTGCAACTCCATATTCTTTCATCACCCATATGCAACAAAAACCCCCATCATGACATGACACCGCCAGTGATTCTCCATATGACATAATCGAGTGGCCCACTAGGTTTTGATTGACCAGACGCACCAGAGCGGCAGGCATCTTTGTCACCGAGAATGCTTGAGAACCCATATTGAATGCCATTATCGAACAGGGGAGGAGACCATCCACCACTCTCCTTTCAAATGCAATCCAATGTATTGCTCCATTAACAAAAGCCTGGGACCAAAACAACTCCGCAATGCCATGTGGATAACCAACACAAGTGATGGATCTCCATGATCCTGTGCCTTGGGTGTAAAGCTCAACCTTGGAAGGCTGCTCTATCTCCCCATTCTCGAAAACAATACACACCAACATGTACTCTTGCGTCGTGGGGTGGGCACCAAATCCCAAAACAAACCACCAAGGAGGAGTTTCCAGCTGAGAGGGCATGGGAAGAGTCAATGATTTTCTAATTAACGGATTCCACAGAATAATACCCCTACACGATGGCAAATTGCGATCGACCATACATATCAAACCATTGCAACTACCCACTATTCTGTTATTCCCAAATGGGGTACTAAAAGGAGGCTCGAGTTCAGAGAACTCATCACTAAATTTTTTATCGCCACGGCACAATAGATAGCGCTCTTTCTTTTTCTCATAGTTGCAAGTCTTAAGGAGAAAGTTTTCGGCGTTTGGTTTGCTGCGGTTGAGGTGTTTGGTGATGAAACTAGGGCTTGTTATGAGAGAGTACCATGATTTGCATACGGATGTGAATCGAATAAGAGATTCTACGGGCAGTCTTACGAGAATGTCATCTACAAGTTCAGTTGGTATGTAGTCCGACATTGTTCCTGTAATAACTAACAAGACGATAATAAAGGTATCGAGACCACTGGAAAAAAAAAAAAAAAACAGAGACCCTAGGTTTTGGACATTAGAACTTACAGTTGTGTTTGTCGTTGAAGCCCTGGTTTTCGAGGGGTCCGATCATCCGATTCGTCTCGAATTTCTATGAATTAACCCAGCATTTCCGATCAAAAAAAATACCCAGCATTTCAATGATCAAAGCCAGTGAGCTAGCATAACTCGCATAACTGAGGGGAGAGAGAGAGAGAGAGAGAGCGCTTTTTCCGTCGTTTTCCCCAACTTTTCTCGTCTATTCCGAAACACCAGCTTTGCCTAGCCCATAGGCCATAACTTGACCCATCACCATATCCAGCCAGTCGGATCCGGATCATTTGTTTTGCTCAAAGGGAAAAAAAAAAAGTCATGTTCATTGGTAAGGACAGACTTAGGTCCGGGTCCGGGAGTCCGATCTTGTTTACCCTAACACGTAATGCCTCCATCCCAAAAATTTTGCACTTTTTTGATATTTGTTCCATTCTTTTGGAATATTTATGTCGTTCTTTAAATCCTTATATCTTCCAATATGAATTTTCAAGGGCGCGACTATTCACAGCAACGTATTTTCTCCCACAACCCGTTACAAATTTTTAATTAGACTCGACAGCTAGTTACCTAAATTAAGATACATTTTCAACATCAAATTACCGAAATATGATATTTTTTTCAACAGCTATTTACCGAAAATGCATGTTTGACAGTTGTCTACCGAAAATTGAATATATTTTCGACATGTAGTCACCGAAATATAATCTTATTTTCAACAGCTATTTACCGAAATGTTATTTATGATTTTTAACAACCACTTACCGAAATAGAGTGGGCTATGGGAGAAAATACGTGGCTACGAATAGCCCGGCCCATTTTCAAAATATGCAATATGAATTTTGTTTGATAGTTTTCGATTAGATCTATAATACAATTTTTTTCAAAATTATGAAAATTATCATAAATTGAGAGATATAAGAATTTAAAGAACAACGTGAATATCAAAAAAACCAAAGATTTTGAGACGGGGGAATAATTTTTAAAACGCTTTCCTAGCCATTGAATAAGAGGCAATGCCAATGCATATTGCAACAATGATGTATACTGTATGAAAATATACATCAAGACAGTTGGGTGGAGGATTCAGTTAAGGAAAATCCAGTAAGTGTTGAAATTTTAAGAGGGGAAAATGACGAGGATGAAAATATTTTTGAACAACATATTCAAGCATACTGAACTGAAAATGATCCTATTTTTTATCCTCTTTCTGCTCCAACCAAAGCTGTCAAGCTGTCATAAATGGGGTAAAAGGAAAGAAGAAGAGGAAAACAATTGATGATATTCTGGGATTTACAAGGGTCAACTCTTTAAATAACAAGAGTAGGAATAACAAACGAAAGTGTGCAGTTTATAGATTTGCCGTTGCAGCTCTAGGTCTCTTTGCATCTATCTCTTCAGAAGGAGTTATTAACAGAAATAGAATAATTCTGGACGAAGCACAAGCAATTTGGACCTACAATAAGATCATGGGATTGGGGTATGATGGTGAGGAGGATGAAGTCATAAGCAAATTTAAAGATATGGTAGCTGAAGACGTGGACAGAGCTGACAAAATGGCAGGGCAGGTCTAGCTCTCTAATTCATCGACCTTTTGGTAGTTGTCGTCATTGAAGCTACAGTTTGGCTTCTTTGCTTTTGGAATTCAAATGTTTTCTGCGTGGCAGAATCCGTGGGATCTTGGTGGGATGTGTTTTGGTTGTTGGGTGGGGGTGTCCTGTCTTGAGTGAAGGGTGGGGTGTCTTTGTTTGTGGGTGTGGGGGTGTATTCCTGTGGTTTTGGTGTTGTTGTGTTGGGTCCTTTTGGGGGTGGCTCTATTGGGCGTTGTTCAGATTAATTCCATGTCAATCCTTGGAGCCTGAATAGCTTGCTCTCTTATTATTGTTCTTCATTATTTATATAATATCCCTTTTTCGCCGTTCAAAAAAATGATGTATACTGTATGTATTACACTTGGCTTTCTCTCTTAAAAATATCAAACTTCAAATGAAAAAATTAAAGGACGGTAATGTTTACCATCTTTACATGAGGGTGAACAAAATTATTCGTCTTTATGCCTTTACTTTCTTTTTTCACTCTCACACTTTCTAAGTCACTCCATTAATTTTTTTTTTTTTGAACACTCCATTAATAATTTGACAAGCTAGCTTTTATTTTTATGTTTTTGATCATTCGCTCCAAAATTAGTCACTCAGATATAACCTTTCCCTACAATTGATGATGGGATGATGCTACGGTGTCCCCGGTCATTTTGGAGACACTGTAACTTTTGGCATAACAAAACCATTATAAGCATAACCAAAACCCAATATAAGCATAACAAAATCCAAATAAGGCATAACCAAGGAATATCCAAAAAGCCAACCAAAGCATAACCAAATCCAACCAAGGCATAACAAACAAGTTATGCCTAAGTTATGCCTTGCTATGATTCTGTTATGCTTGTAATGAGTTTTGATTATACTCATAATGATTTTGTTTTGCCAAAAGTTACGGTGTTCCCAAAATGACCGAGGACACCGAAATCATACACTTGATGATAATGTTTACCTTTTACAATCAACTGTTTGCATGTGGTTTAAAGCAAATAATGATGAAAATGTAGATAGGGTGAGGCGTAACGTAACTTTTTAGGGTAAGGCGGAACTTATCATTGATATGGCTGCATTTGTTTGGTTAAAATTATGATGGAATAGATGTACGGTTATGTCTTGACAATGGCAGTCAGGTAGACAAAACAACGATTAAGGACTAAAGAATGGGAGTTAGCTGAGCAAAAAGCAGTGAAAATCAGTTCCAGTTCAAGATATTAAGAAAGGAGGGGAGCTATGGAGTGCGTTGTGATTAGAGATTCTTTAGTTCAAGTCAATCTCGTATTACATTCGGGCACTACAAACTCTAAGACTTTTGGTTCTTTTTCTAACAGAAAGTCCTCCAATCTCCTTTAACATCCGTTTCTTGTCATCCTGGATTCATATCATGTTCACTGAACATATATAGATACAAGAAAGATTGATGAAGAGAACAAACATGCATTATAGAATCCTAAGCACCAGTATATATCCAAGAGCGATGGCATCATTGGGAAGTAAGCAATTGAAGCAACATGTGAAACAATAACCTACTGCTCTTCAACACAAAGAAGCTGTTCATTGAAAAGTCTACAAAAAGCACATGTGCAGTCCAACAAGTAGGATCCTGTTCAACCGGGGGATAAGGTTTCAACAAAGGGATAAACGTAATTATCCAAACCATAGTCAATTAATTCACCTTTCAGCGGAGAACTACGAAGCACATTGAACATCTAAACCGTCGGCTGGACCTAACTAGAGTAAGTCCTCCTATGGGATCTCTACAAAGACACCACCATTTCCTCGTTCCACGTACTGAACATAGGGATTCCATGAAAGTATCAGCGGCAAATGCGTCTGAACTCCCTGTATATCCAATATCTGTCAAAGTTTTGGTCTCACAATCGTAACAAAGTAGCCAGTTGTCAATCGTCGATAGCAGAACTTCACCACTTTTCCCACATCCTACTATCTTTTTCAACACTCCTGGAAGACTAATATTGTATAGCTTATCCCACGATTCCGCAACTCCGTACTCTTTCATCACCCATATGCAACAAGAACCTTCCTCCGGTTGTCCATGACATAACACCGCCAATGATTCTCCATATGCCAAAACGGATAGTTGGAATGGGCTTTGACTGACTAGAGCGGCAGGCGTCATCATCACTGAGAATGCTTGAGAACCCATGTTGAATAACGTTATCAAACTGCATAAACCATCCACCCTTTCCCGGTCAAATGCAATCCAATGTATGGCTCCATTATCAAAAGCCTGGCAGCAAAAAAAAAAAACAGAATATCACGAGGATGACCCACTGAAGTGATGGATCTCCATGATCCTGTGCCTTGGGTGTAAAGCTCAACCTTGGAAACTGCCTTCTCGTAAGCAAAATACACAAATGCAAGTTATGTAACTCCTATTTCATGTAGTCTTGCTAGAATCCAGAGTAATAGCTTGCCAGGGATGTAGAAACTTTATGTCCATCTCAAAATCAATTGACAATGAGTGGAGAGGTCCCAAATGTTATTAAGTGATCACCCATTCCACTCCCAAGCAATGTGGGACTCTATTTTCTTAACATCTCCCCTCACGTGTCTTGATCTTTCCACGGATTCACATCGACAAGCTAAACAAAATTTCATCACATAAACTGCATCGAGTTTGTCGACTCTCCTTTTACGGGTGGTGTTCAAGTTGATCACCTTTGTCAGTCTCTTGAATCTCTTGATTTGGATCTGGACGTACGGAGCTCCTTCTTCCCAATCCAAGTCAGTGCCTAGCTGACTAGAGACGGCCGGAAGGCACACCGATGGCTACGTAAGTCCCAGTTGATTGCATTTGTAGTACAGTGTTAGGGTAAGGACAATGTACCTGTCTAAGGCTTGGTAGTGTACCTGTCTACGGTTTACTACTTGGTTAGAATTTATGCATGATGATTGTTGAGTGTCACGTTGTTAGACAGCATCGAGGCACATATGGGTAGTCTATGAGTAATTATTTAGCAATTCAAGAGCGCAGTCATGTGGTACTCCGAATCTTTTGTGATCACACCAAAGATAGGTAGTCTATGAGAAGTTATTTAGCAGTTCAGGAGCATAGTCACATTATGCTCCAAAATTTTGTGATCACACTAAAGATGGGTAGTCCATGAGTAGTTATTTAGCAGGTGAGGAGCACATTCACATGGCGCTACTGCTACGGATCAATTATGTGGAGTTCTTAAGACCCTGTTCAATTTGAATTTTGAGGGAGGTTTTAAAGTATGATGAGTGGAGGGAGATAGATAGAGAAAATTTATTGGAGACCGTAAGCATAAATTTTAAGTCCCTTAAACGAACAAGCCCTAAAGCATCTCTAACTCTTACCCCTTTTTCAATCCAAATTTGTGTGAAAAGTTGGGTCAAAAGTTTGAGTTGGGTTCATCTTCTTCAAGATGCTATGGTATCTCCGGCCATTTTGGGGACACCACAAGTTTTGGCATAACTATAAGCATAATAAAAACCGATTACAAACATAACAAAATCCAAACAAGGTATAACTAAGGAATATCCAAAAAACCAACCAAGGCATAACTAAACCCATCCAAGGCATAAGCCACATAACGAACAAGTTATGCCTTCCTATGATTCTGTTATGCTCATAATGGTTTTGGTTTGCTCATAATGAATTTTGGTTATGCTTATAATAGTTTTATTATGTCAAAAGTTACGGTATCCCAAAATGACAGGGGAGTCAGGGGACACCAAAGTCATTCCCCTCCTTCAATGCTATACCTATCTTTTTTTGTCCAAATATAATTAATGTTTTTTAGGCCTTCCTCCAGAATTTAAATAAAAATAGCACATTAGTAAACATTACGTACTGTAAAGAGGTGTTCAAGATAAATGGGTATAAGTTTGGATCTATCCAAATTATTTTAAGTAATTTCTTATCTCAATTTTAAATTTGGATTAAAGAATGGATACAGATTGAGGATGCGTGCAAGTCTCTTGCGGTAATTAGAGCTCCCGTTCCACTTTCTTTTTAAACATTCTTTTTCAAAAAGAGGATAATTTCAAACTCAAATATAATAAAAATGAAAATGAAAAATAATTTTTTAATTTTTTTTGTATCGTTTAACAGATCTCAATGACATCTATCAAATAAGATCCACATTGATAAAAAAATTATTTGCATAAACACATAATTTTTAAATTTAAAATTACCTTTTTTTTTTAAACTTTCTTTTTATAGAAACCGGAACAGCCCTTAACAAATTTTCTGCGCAACAAATTCTCCCAAATTGAAACCCAAGTTGTCTCCTATTCCACTTCTGCGTTTTTTGTGTTTTTGTCGCCGACGATAATGTCGAAACCAAGGAAGCAATTTCAAACATCACCTTCGATTTCGCCGGAGAAACAGTCGCCGGCGGCGGAAATCGTTGGGAGCAACGTAGATCTGCTAACCGAGATACTTACACGAGTGCCCGCTAAGCCGCTCATCAAATTCCAATGCGTGTCCAAACACTGGCTCTCTCTCATCTCCGACTCCAACTTTGCTATCATCCATGCCCGCCGTAACCCCACTCCACCCGTCTCCGGCATATACTTGCCCTCCAGAAGGGATTCCTCACAACCAAGTGTTCGAGTTTAGCCTCTCTCCCTTGGCGGCCGCCGTCGAAGTAGTCTTCGGGCTTTCTCCTTTCTCGATTTTGGTCCGCCAGGAGATTATCTACTAGTAAGACGCTCTTCCAATGGCTTAATTCTGTGCCAAAATGGCTCTAGGAGTTATATCGTTTGTAATCTGACCACACAAAAGTTCATACCACTTCCCAAACCTAGTGACAATTTACCTGAATATTATCGTATGGAAGCACCTTACTTGATTTTTGATCCTACAAAATCACCTTATTACAAGGTTGTGTGGGTTAGTACTTCTGTTCACTCCAATGCTTCCCGATTGGATATATACACTTCGGAATTTGCGTCTTGGAAGAACGTGAGTCTCAAACCTCGAATTGAGAACTTCGGATTTGGTGTCATTTGGAATGGAGGAATTATTTGGAGGAGGTGCTCGAGGCGCGAGCACGTCTACTATCATTTGAACGTGGATACAGAGAAGCTGACAGTAACTCGAGTGCCCCCAGACCCTAATCTCGTGACATGTGTGATTTATTTTGGAGAATGTGGTGGCCGTTTGCTTCTTATTCGACTTCCTAAAACGATGCTATGGAATTGAAAGTGTTTGAGATGGACAGAGATGACTTCCGCTGGATACTTAGGTATCGGGTAGATCTAACATCCTTAATATTGCCGAATAGAAGTAGATGTGTAATTTCTGTGATTACTGTTGTTAAAGGAGCAAAGGAGAACGATCTCGCAGTGGTCTTCTACAACCGGGGTAAAGTCTTTTCCTGTAATCTTGAGTGCAGGACAATGAAGGTGCTTTACGAGTTGTCTCCTGGTGAGATTTCAAATTTCGGGCAAATAAGAGAACTTTACAGATGGTCTTATCAATTCATCGAAAGTCTATCCCCTGTTTGAGTGATGCCTTACCTGTTGAAGAAATATCATAACCTTGACATAAATGGATCAAATGGTGAATGTTTTGTTGTCTCTGATTTCATTAGGTTATTATAGTCAGGAATGTTTGCTATGTTGCTGTACTATCTTTGGTCATCTGTAGGTATGATGGATTCTCCTATGACTTCTTTTGTCACTTGGTAATCACATGCTATCTTCCTGGCCTCTTGTGTATTCGCTAGCTTTTCTTTGTCTTTGATGTATATATTTTCTTTTAATCCAGTTGTTGAAGTTATAACTTATATTGCCAGGGAAAGTTATTTCTTATAATCTGAAGTGCAAGGCACTGTATGTTCTTCGCAATATGGAGTGTGTTTCAATGATTCTTATGCTCCTCCTCATCTGTTTATTGAAATCATCTGCCATGATTGGCAATAGGCAGTTGTCGTACGGTATATGTCGTGATGTCCGTCGTTGTAATAAGGATATCACAGTCTACATTATGTAACATTGCACTTTTGTACATGTCGAAAATATGTACAAAATTCGGTAACCAACTACCGAACTATATATATGAAAATCATACATAACATTTCGGTAAATAGCTGTTGAAAACAAGATTATATTTCGGTAACTACATGTTGAAAACAAAGTGTAATAGTATGGGGCACGGTTATTACTGTCATGTATACATGAATTAGGAGACCTATTTTACTTGAAATTGGATTACTATCGGTCTAATCCATTGTAACTTACAATTATAAATTGATAGCCCAAACAATCCTCTCTCTGGTGTTGAAGATGAAGAAAACAATGGTGTTGAAGATGGCGGCTAAAAATTGAAATTGGATTACTATCGGTCTAATCCATTGTAACTTACAATTATAAATTGATAGCCCAAACAATCCTCTCTCTGGTGTTGAAGATGAAGAAAACAATGGTGTTGAAGATGGCGGCTAAAAAGTGGAGCAGTGGTAGTGTTGATGATGGAGTTGCATGGATGAGAGGGGCTATGATCGGGGAAGGAGGTTTTGGGTCTGTTTATATTGCCACTGCGAAGCAACACAATGTGAAGCAACAGAGATCTCAGTCGTACATGGCCGTGAAGTCGGCTGAGATCTCTGTTTCGGATTCGCTTCAAAAGGAGAGGAAGATTTCGAATGATCTTAAAGGGTGTCCTATGTAATGCAATGCTTTGGGGAAGAGATTACGGAGGATGAAATAGGCAACAACTTACAAGGTGTATAACTTGCTGTTAGAATATGCTTCGGGAGGTTATGTACACGATTTGATCGAGAAACCTGGTGGCATTGGGTTGCCGGAGTCGTAGGTCAGAGAACAAACAAAATCAATGCTTTTGGGTCTGCTTTACATACGCAAGAAGGGCTACGTTCATTGCGATGTCAAGCCTGAGAATATAATGCTGGGGGAGAACGAAAGAGGAATTACCGCAAAGATTGCGGACTTCGGGCTTGCAACGAAGTGGCAGGACTTATAGACTGTAAAAGAGAAAGAAAGCAAAGTTAGCTTTCACGGTACGCATGATGTATTTGGCCCCCGAGTCTATCATCCGCTACTGATGTTTGGGCACTTGGGTGCTCTGTGTTGGAGATGCTCACGGGGAAAGTGGATCTTTTATTTAGGATTGGATTCACGCCGGAAGTTGCAGAGATTCCAACCAGGTTGTCGAAAGAGGCTCATGATTTCCCCAAGAAGTGCTTGGTTGAAAATCCCAACTTACGGTGGACCGTTGATATCATAGATGAAGGCAAAGGAGCCGTTTTATCCAAAACTCCGGAAGGAAACGGACATGTCCCAGATAGGCCTCACTAAGATGTCATTGCTTCGGAAGATGAAGATTGTGGTGAAACGCTTGCTTTGGATGATGAAGGAGGACAATTCAGAACAAGGTCGTATTTATCTTACAGCATCTCCAGGAACTAACACGGGAATTCTAGGAAGATGATACTAACCAGTAGACCTAATGGTAAACCAGAGATCAGTGACTTGTTTCCACCAGCTCTCATAGTGAAATTGATGATGCATGGATAATGCCCAAATGGAGAAAATCTATTCGTAACGGTCTTGGTTGCTAGAACCATGATCGCACAAAGAGGGAGCTAGGGCTCGTGGATTTGTGATCACCTTCTGAATCACTTAATCAAATCTCTCAGGCTAAGAGAAACTCATGCTTATTGATTTTATTAGGCAAAGAGAGTCGAGTGAAACAGCTGGTTCACGATGTGAAAAGGACATAGAAAGAACAAGGAAGCACCGCAGAACATGTAGAACATGCAATTAATAGGACTGCAGGAGTTTGCTAAACTCTGAACTGTAATCCGAAACAATGCCAGAGTACTCTAAGCCCTGAACGAGAGACAGAAAATGACTTAAACGCTGACAATATTTTGAATCTAATGAAGATAAGACTTGTAACCCCAGATTATGAAGCTAATACTTCCTTCTAGTTAAAGTGAACCTGGAGCCGCAACTAGTTCAACACCTTGCAGTTGAATATTCACCATGAATATTTCGCAGTGGAAATATTAGGGAATGGCAGGTACCAAAGTTTCCAGATTCGCACATGCCTAACATGGTAACTACAGAGCTGTAACTCCATAGCTTGTCTCAAGACACTTCAAAGAAAACTGTAGCCTTAGATTCAATAAAAAATTGCCCTAGGGTCCACTATAGTATATTTCTAACCCACTAGGTCCACTGATCAAATCTCTAACCCACTAAGTCCACTAATATGTATTTGATGAGGCATAAAATCCACTTCATTTTAAAAGGAAATAGTGCTTTACAGATTTACCCTCCCATCCAAATCTCATCCGTTACCCCATTATCCCTTGTACATTTGAAATCATGCTAATATCTCGGGAAATAACAGTTACTTTGGAATAGAGCGTCAGAGAGGAAGAGCAGTCTCGCAAAAATTGATTGATCTCTCACAAATCTCCACGGGTGATCGTCTGTCGTTTCTCTCTATTGATCCAAACAGTCTCGCCTACTTCCCTCTCGGGTATCTCTCTCTCTCTCTCTCTCTCTCTCTCTCTCTCTCTCTCTATTGATCTGTATATCGTCTTCCTCTCTCCCTTATATCATTTCTGATCTTTTATATCGGTGTTGGTGTTTTTTAAGTTGTTATTGTACATATGAGAGTTGCATGTTGAAACTGGATCAGTTTCGTATCTAACGTTGTTATACTTATATAACGTTATATGACATTCTATACTCTCCTTTTCAAATACTCTGTATATAATGTTATTGTTCTTATACAACGTTATTGATATTATATAACGTTATATAACATTGTGTGACGTTGTTATACTTATATAACGTTATATGACATTCTATACTCTCCTTTTCAAATACTCTGTATATAACGTTATTGTTCTTATACAAAGTTATTGATATTATATAACGTTATATAACATTGTGTGATGATATGTAGAGTTACCAGTTACATATGACGTACGTCCAGTACATGACCATATATGTTTGAAACTGTTTCATCCTTTTCATATATAACCTTGTTTTTCGGTTATTTATTTATTTATTTTGGTTGTGTGCAGTTGTCATGGATTCAACAATCATGTTTATTTGTAAGTATGGGTCGCAGATTTTTCCGTTGAGATTATCGGGTGGCCTTAGGTTGAAGGACGTCTTAACCAGCATTTGTAATAGGTGGATGGGTATTGTGCTTATGAGGATGGGTATTGTGGTCTTTTGAATGAATCTGATTTTGAGAACATGCTATTTTTGTTTAGTAATTGTGATCGCATAAATGCAAATGTTGATGAGAAGGAACATAGTAGCAGTTTAATTGTTGGTAGTACTATTGATGAAGTGGGTGATATTGATGAAGTTGTTGATGATGAGGTAGAATATGTGGATAGAATGGACCCCGCGGAAAAGTATTGTAACCATGCGGAGACTAGGTATTTGACCGAAGCTTGGGCTGATTTGATTGAGGGTGTTGGACAAGAATTTCCCTTATGTGTGAAGGAGTTCAGGGCTGTGTTGGCTAAATATGCGATTGAGAATGGCTTTATGTACTGTTTAGTGAAAAATGATTTACTTAGGGTTACGGCTGTTTGTGTTATTACAGGGTGTAAATGGTACGTGCATGCTATTGTAAATAGAACCAATGGAGTATTTCATATTAAAAAGTGTCATAATGAGCATAATTGTGGGTCAACGTACCGAACCAATAAGCATAAACACATGTCATCCCGTCTTGTTGCGAATGAGATAGCTGGGATTGTCGAGAAAAAACCCAAGACTTCTCCAATCGACATGCACGATTGGTTTACAAACAAGTATGGTCTTGACTTGTGCTATCATAGTGCTTGGTTAGGTGTTGAGAAGGCAAGGGGGAATTGTATGGAGATTATGAAGGTTCGTTCGATAGGCTTCGGTGGTATGTTGAAGCTGCCATGGCTACGAATCCGGGGAGTGTATTGAGGCTTGAATCTGATCCTGTAACGAAGGAGTTTTCACGGTTGTTTGTTTCATTTGATGCTTGTATAAAGGGGTTCAATTACTGCCAGCCTTTTCTGTGTCTTGATGCCATCCATCTGAAAGGTAGATTCAAAGGAACACTCCTTGCCGCAACAGGGAAAGATGCAAATCAATGTATGTTTGTGTTGGTTGTTTATGTTTTGACCTTATATATTACTCCCTCCGTCCCATAATATTTGTCCGGTCCGCAAAACGGAGACGTAAAAATAATTCTATTTTTGTAAGAAAAGTTAGGAAAAAATTCAACAACTTACTAGATCTCGACGAGTTCTTTTAACTTGTGAAAAAAATTTGAATTTTTTCTTGAAAAAAATGTATTATTTTGTAGTCTCCGTTTTGCGGACCGGACAAATATTATGGGACGGAGGGAGTAAATTTTATTTGTACAGTTTTGAATATATAACATTGTATGTTCTATTATGTGAAGCTACACTTGACATAAGTTAATATATAACGTAATATGTTATCATTCATGTGCAAGTTTATTCCTTTTAGCTTATGCAATTTGTGATGCTGAAAATGATGCTAATTGGACTTGGTTTCTTGGTCTTTTGAGGAGTACATTGTCCACTCGTCCTATTGCCTTTATTACTGATCGTAACCCAGGTCTTGTCAACAACATTCCTGTTATGTTCCCCGGTTGTCATCATGCATGCTGTCTTTATCACCTACGGTTTAACTTGAAGGATCACTTTCCTGGTCGGTTTAGGAAAGGTTTTCGGAACAGGCTTGTAGAATTGTTTAACAAATGTGCATATGCTTCATCGGTGTCGGTTTACAAGGCTGCGGAGGAAATTTTTTACCAATTTGGTGGAGACAAAGCTAGGACCTTTATTGCGAGTGTCCCCAAAGAGCATTGGAGTAATGCGTATTTCGAAGGTCAACGATATGGCGAGATGAGCTCTAGTGCTGTGGAGTCGTTTAACAATTGGATTCTTAAAGCTCGTGAAATGCCTGTATTTTATTTAGTTGATGAGCTTCGTCGTAAAATTATGAAGCAAATGGCAGCTAGGAGAGTAAAGGCGATGAAATGGAATTCTGTGATTTGTCCGAATATGGATAAGAAGTTAGCTGGCTTTATCAAGAAAGGCAGGTCGTGGAGGATCATAATGTCGAAGGGGGGTTGGTATGAGGTGCGTTGTCTTCCCCCGAAGGTAGTATCTGTTGAGGAAAGGACGTGCTCCTGTGGTCAATGGCAGTCTACCGATTTCATGTGTAGGCATGCTGCAACGGTTATTATAAAAGCTTGTGGAGGGGAAGGAACTTTGGTGGACCACATGGATCCATTATACCTTGTTGATACGTATCGGCGTGCATATGAAGAACCCATATATCCAGTTGTAGAGAGTGACATTCCTGATTTTACAAAGGAAGGTGACCGGGTTATAAATCCTCCACGGAATAGGCGGCCAGCAGGTAGACCCAAAGTTAAACGGATTCGTTCAAGGGGTGAAGAGTCATATACTAGGCCAAATAAATGTGGGAGGTGCCACAAGGCTTCAAAGCACAACCGAAGAACATGCAAAGAACCAAGTGATGTATGAGACAATGAGTCAAATATGAGAATAAATGAGAGATTAGGATGAAGAATGGAATAAAGTTGGGTTTTTTTTTTCTATTCATGCTTAAATATTTAAATTGTTTCTTTCGGATTATGGATAAACAAAGGTTTTAATGTTTTTGTAGACATGAGTTGTGCACAGTTTAAGATATTAACGTTATATAACATGCTACATTCTCCTGTTCAGGTACACTGTATATAACGTTATTTTAGTTATATAACGTTATATAACATTACGTATGGCTGCTTTTTATAGTTACGTCTGCCTTTTGCAAATATATGACCATATATGTTTGTAATGTTGTCCAGTTTATGCCATACGCAGATATATGATCATATGCTTGTAATGTTGTCCAGTTTTTTATAGCTATTTCATAACCAAGGTTTAAACGGATGCTCTGTACATGAAAATTAATGTTACTGACAAGTCATTGCAAAACTTGTGCTATTTCCTGATCAGTTGTACGGACATGATAGCCTTTTTTTTTTTTTTATATAGATAAACCAGCTTGAAAATAGAAAAAAAAGTATATACAGCCTACAAGGGGCATACCCCAAGAGGAAAACAAAACAAAATAATTTACAAAGGAAATCGAATGTTTTAGTCCCCTCTAGAAAGAGGAGAAAGAATCACATGACACAACCTGATATACATCGTAGCTAATACGCCACATGCCTTTACAAAACTAAACAACACATGAATAGGCCATAGACCTTTACAAAAGCCAATGACACATTTGGTTAACAGCATAACAGCATTTCTTGGATAGCAAAACAGCAGAGAGTTGCACATTCCGCTTTACACAGGGCAGGCAGCAAAACAGTATCAACCCAGCTTCAGCATACAGAGAAAATGCAGCAGAGGAGATTCACAACAAGCTGCCCACGTAGCATGTACTAGACAGCCAACATAGTCATATCCGACTGGTCAGTCCGACATAGCCATATCAGCACACATTACTAGACATCCAAATCACCTGACAGAACAGCCAAAATAGCAAAACATGGACCTCATAAAAGCTTTGTTATACATGGACCTCAAAAGAACAAATTTGAGGACATTCATGGACCTCAAAAGAGCAAAACATAATAATACAACTGCTGCACGCAACATGGCAGCAGTACCATTTTAATTCCAGCAACGTATATATAACCATATATACGAATATAAATAGATCACAAATCTGATACAGAGCTGTAGGAAATATCAGATTGCTGTCGTAAAAGACACCATCTTTACTTACAAACAGTAATCAAGACAGAAAACTAGTACGACAACATCAGAGGTCGTAAGAAACAGGAGCAATAGCAGCTGCAACCCTTCTCAATTAGATTTGAAGTACCAAAACAACAGTAACAACTAGACTAACAGAAATACAGCAGCAGCAGAATAACAACCCAATAAAGTTTGTTTGCAATGAATCATATAAGATAGGGTATTATTTACAAGTCAGTGGCCAAGTCAAAATTTGTTCGGAATGAACCTTCAAAGAGTTTTTGTAACGCCCCGACTTTTCGGGAGTAGAATAAAATACTTTTCTTAAGAAAATTTGCCAAATAAATATAATTTCCTAAAATAAAGTTTAGATATTACAAACTCAAGATAGATTTAGTGATTCAAAATACATTGACTCCAGAGCTGACTATAATCTTGATATGATTCCAAGCATTCTCGATCTTCGCTCTTGGCTTTCCTCCTGTCTTAAAAGTGCTCCACCATTGAGTCCTGCACTCGCTGGCAAATTGATCGCCGAAGCAAACGATTTGCCAGGATACAGACGTATCCGTGAGTGATAAAATCATCCAGTAGAATAATCCAACCCAACCACCCCTCTTACTTTACAGTTAGCAAACAACAGGATAATAGTAATGCGAAAAAGTAAAACAGAGATTTTTCACATAAATCAATTCATTACTATCCGTTAACTTATCGTGTAATCTAAGATCTCCTCCGCGGGATCTTTCCTCCCCAACCACTAGCTATGCTCGGTCCCATGAGGTCACTTCCCTTTGCTGTCGCAGATGCACCTAAGTTATGTACCGATTGTGCATCCCAATAACTACAACAAGGGGAAAGCTTATCATGCCTGAATCACAACTAGGGCTCGCCTATCTTATATACCACTTTCACAATCATCACAATCATCAATGGACTCTCGCCAGTTTCAATTCATCACTGGACTCTCGCCAATTTCAATCTCATCACAAATCTCATCACATCTCAAATTCTCGCCTGCAGGCATTCTAAAAATAAAACCTTCCAAGTTCATCCATTACCTAATATCATCTAGGTGAATTCTACTCGCATACCATCCCCTATCTCTAGGGTCCAATCTAGCATTCAAAATCAAATATCGATGCAATATACAATTAAATCAATTAATAATTAAAACAATTAACAAGCAATAAAATCACACAACCTTTTATGAATGGGCCGTTGCCCTTATTCTCGTATGGCCACAATGTCAATAATAAAGTAGAACTTTTATAAAAATTTTAATAAAATATTTTCTAGGCTTTTATTAATTATTTCTAAATAATTAAATTAATTAAAAGCTAATTAAATACATTAATTAGATAAAAATATTAGAATAATTAATCATAACCCTAATAAGAGTTCCAAAGGTCCTATACAATCAGTTGAATGTCAAAAGTTAGGTTCGGAGGGTCGAAGAATTAAATTATATGAAAACGTTAATTAAAATGACTGAAAGTGAAGTAAATAGACAATAATTAATTAATTATAAAAATAAATGTTGAGACTGACATAATTTCATATTTGGGCAGTGATGAGTCTAAATAAAATTACTCGGGTATTAATAATAATGTTTATGATGTCGTAGAGTAATTTTGATTGGAATTACTTTAAAAATAATAATAAATAGTGAATTAAATAAAATAAATATTTAATTTGACAAGTTACTGTAATTGAGATGCAAGAAGTCTAGAAAAATTTAGTGGAGTGTTAAAACGCTAGTTTAAAGGTCGTAACTAATTTTTGTTTATAAACTTTGAACGATAACTAACAAATAATTTAATAAATAGATAATAAAATTAAAAAAAAAATATGGCCTTAACAAGTTATGATCTTTGAAGTGTGAAAAGTCTAGGAAAAATAGTTCGGGGGTCGAAAACGGTGTTCGGGAGGTCGCAAAACAATTTCGAAACGAAACAGAATCTGCCGCAAGGTTTGACCGAGTCAACCTTGCGGTTGAGAGGCTAGCCGCGAACTCAAGCTTGGTTCTTGCGGCCCGAAGGTTGCGGCCGCAAGGTCGCGTGCAGATTCGGATTTTTTTGTTGTTTCACGATGGTTTCGATGCATGGGTCCATTTAGGCCATTGGGTTAAGCATAAAAACATTAAATATACTTAGAGGGAGGGTTGGAATGGATTATAATACCTCAAATATGATCGAATTGGTTTTTGATCGAAACTTGAAAATTTGGGAAGAAAGTTTCGGGTTCTTCGATCGGGAAACTTTGGAACCGAATTGGATGATGTTTAGCGATGCTTGGGGTTGGGAAAACAATTTGGAACGGTCAATTTGGGTTTTGGTTGGGCGTCGATACAAAATCCACTTTTCTCTCTGTCACTTTCTCTCTCTAAAACTCCATTGATTGGAGCTCCAATTTCTTCGTTTTCCTTTTCTTTTCTGATTGGTGGAGGGTTGGAAATATTGTGGTATGCTCGTGGGTCAATGGGTTGGGGTATTTATAGGTGAATTTTGGTAGAATAAGATAGGAACGAATTTAATGGAGTTGGGTTTTAAACGGGACGAATTGGGACTGTTTTTGGGTCAAGGAGGAAGTAGAGATTGAGTAGGAGAGGGAGAGATGAAAGGAGTTTGCATGCATGCAATTACTTGCATGCAAAGTAAGAAGGAAAAAGAAAAATTAAATTAAAAAGGATAAGATAGATAATTATATTAAGAAAAAGAATTGAATAATACTAATAATACTTTTTAATGATTTTATAAATGATAAAATTACGGGTCGTTCCAAGTTGAATTAAAATTTTGCTAAACTAATTTTTTTGGTTACGACAAATAAAAATCTAGATTTTGGTTTAATCTAATAACACTTTTAAATAATTAATCAACTACTATAGACTTTTTGATTAAAAATAATTTCTTTATTCGAAAAAAATAGGGCAAAAATCCGGGCCGTTACAGTTTTGTACGAAATCTATAATACAAATCGCGACGGTGTGGTGGCCCACACATTTTCCCTGCATAAATCTTGACCTTTGAATTTAGGACACATTTTTCTCCATAAATCTCCACCATCTATTAAACCTTGGCATTTTTTGTAAATACTTTGCATTGTTTGGAATAAATGGTAGTAATAATATTTTTTCAGTCTTGGAAAACATATGATTTGCTGAGATTCTCGCTTCTTTCCTAAAATCACTCTTAACAAACAATCCAAGAGCTAGGATTTCAAATCTCACGATTAAGCCATCAATTAACAATCCAAGAGTTAGGATTTCAAATCTCACAATTAAGCCATCAAATCTATAATACAAGCGGTAAATCAGTTTTCTGTTTCCAAATATAGCGTATAGATCAGTTTTGGTAGATTAGTTTTTCATGTGATGGCTGAATATTTATTCCTCAAAGAATCTTTTCAGTCACAAGCGCAAGTGGGTGAATTGCTTTGATTGAGTGAATTCTCATATCAGTTTTTGGTAATTAATGACGGTGTGGTGGCCCACACATTTTCCTACCTAAATCTTGGCCGTTGGCGTTTTGATAAATATGAAGATAAATACTTAGCATTTCCCTGCACAAATCTCCCTCCTTCATTCAACCCTTGGCGTTTTGATAAATACTTTGCATTTTCTAAAATAACACAGAGCAATAAATGGAAAGTTTATATGAAATCTAATCAATGAAAAAAGATTGAAGCAATTCCATAAACAATGCTACATGCATTTCCAAAATTAATCCACTCACGTCTCTCTCTCTCTCTCTCCCTCCATAAACAATGCTACATGCATTTCCAAAATTAATCCACTCACGTCTCTCTCTCTCTCTCTCTCTCTCTCTCTCTCTCTCTCTCTCTCTCTCTCTCTCTCTCGGGGTAGAGCCCCTCTAGCAACGCAACTTTAGCCCTCCTAACAATGATCCTCCGGCTCCGGCAGCTCTCGCCCCCCTTCAATATGCGCTATTGACGAAGTAAGTTTTTTTTAAATCCTAATTTTCTAAATGCCCAATCTTTACTGTCATGTTTTGCCACATCTTTGAAAGAGTTTAAGCTCAAAACGAGAAGAAGAAGAAAAAATCACGGTTTGCATACAGTGGGTAAACTGTTTTCTTTTTAATTATTTTATGTAGGAGGAGATTGAGATTATCAAAGGAAAATAGGGAACAAAATCATATGTGGTGAGTGTCCTAAATATTTGCTCCATTTACATTATCATTTGAGTCTTTTTTTTTTGGTCGTGAGTTCCATGGTGGAATTGGTAATTGATGAGGCAAGTCGTGAACCCATGGACCCAATCATTAGCGCATGCAGTTTCAATTTTTTTTTTTTAGAAATTCCATGTTCGAAAGGTGTTTTTTTTTTTTTTTTTTTTAATTTCAAGAAATTGACTATTGGCGACGAAATCTATTTTTAGCTTGCTTCTTTGCGATCTTTGTTTTTTTGGGGTGAGAGAGTGGGGGTACCCGGGCTCGAACCTAGACATGGCAAATGACACCACAAGAGTGCCAGAATATTCACTCATTCTCGATTCTTTGAAAAATTGGTCAGATTTTTCATCGACATGTTTCTTTACTTCTTCGTTTGTGGCTCTTTTTACGCATAACAAACACATCAGTCCAAAGTCTGAGGACTTCAAGGGGTGAATTTAAAAGATACCTAATTTTCGATTCAATGATTCATGAAAATATGACTCCATTTTTTAGGGTGAGAAGATAGCAATTAATTGAGAGGGTATGAATTTTTTTCTTCACAATTCTTTGATTCAACTTCCGCCTCAAAAACCAATACGTAACGGCCCCGAAAAGAAAATGCATAAGGTATAGTTGTCATTCATATTTCAATCTATGAACATGGGCTTATTGGCAAACATTTTCTTACGAACCTCGAATGAGATTTTAGCATTTCAGCGAGAAATCTATTTTCAATGGGTCTGGGTCCGAACTTTGTCTCAAAACACACGGGAATTCTCTGTTACGAGTTTCTAATGAGTTTAAGCTCCTCTATTTTTGCGATACAAATTTTAATAAAACAAAAAACAAATCGAGCTTATATGGAAAACTATATGGCTGGTTGAATATGCTATGGACTTCAAGTGGATTAATAAGACTAGAAACCACATCGACTTGCAAACCCCTTTTTTTAGTAGACTCTAATTAAAATGTCTCATTATAAGCTGACCATATAATTTGACTGAGGATACATGAATTGTGTCTTCTGTAATGTTCTTATCTTATTGCCGATCAAAAAATAATAATTTCTTTATCTTATTGCATTTTTTTAGTTTCAATCTTTGCTTAATGGAAACAAACATGGTTGAGTATAATGATACTTTTTAGAATCTTACCATTGTAGTTGGTATGACATTAAATTTTGTTGCTAGATGAGAACTGAATCGCCATCCATTTTTTTATAGGTTGCATCTGCTAACCAGTGACAGATACCGAGTTAGTTAGAGCTTAAAGCTTAGAAAGTCTACAACTTTGTTATCAGTGATTCAGTATAAGTGAGATTACATTTTTATATTCAATTGAAGGGCTGATTATATTTTTGCCTTTTCCTCTTAATTTTACTTTACTTGATGAAGAAAAGCTAGATGTTGCTATATTATCATCAAGTTTAATTACTGGATTTGTATTTTTACATTCTATTGCTTGATTTATTTTAAGCCCATAAAGTGTATTTTGTGATAACTGTTGGATTTGCCTGTTGTGATTGGTAGCATTGTCAACATACTATGAATTTATTTAAATGGCTAGCTATAAGTGCCTTCAAGTACGGACACTACAACTATTAGTTTGTTGATTTGTTTATGTGCTAATTCAAGTTAACCAATGGAAATAATTGAGCTATTGTAATTGAAATTTGGCAAATAGGGCCTTGGCCTTCAAGAGGCTAAAGGGACAAAACTGGACAATTTATAGAATACCGAGATTGAGTCATGCCTTTAGGTCGGGCATACACTAAACTTGAAGCTGCATCTAATTTGAAAGTCAAAAATTCATTAGATAAAGTTGTCAGTTACCAAATACTTGGCCTAACTTTATTTTCACATTTTGTGCTTTTTGGTAATGATGTCCATTCGTTGAGATTATATTTTGTCGTGCCTTTAGAAAAGACCATAAGTTGATGAAACTTGCTTTAAAATGTGAATTCTGAGATCAGACGATTTGGATTAAAGTAGTTTGTTGTTTGAAGGCATGGACATGCGCTTTAACTTTTTACAAGGGTGGAAATATTGCACGTGAGCTCTGTATTAATTATCTGTGCCAATTGTTCAAGACATGTGTTAATTGTTCAGGACGTGTGTTAATTCTTTGCCTCTGCTACATGTAAAACCGTGTATTAAGGCCCCATTTCCCGCTTAAAGATTTGACATTTTCTATGACCTTTTGATCCAGTTTCCCCATTCAAAATTTACCCAGAGGAGTAACACCAAATCAAAGGAGATACCGGACTCATAACTGTAAGTTATTTTCCTTCTTTTTTAATGGCATAATTTAGATGTTTGCAAAAATGCCTCAATGGAGTAAAAAACTTTGTTTGCAAGAATTTAGGTGATTATTCGAGCCGTGCCTTTGGGTATGAGTATGCACTACAAGAACTCTGTTTGAACCTAATTTAAGAAAAATCTTCCCGTATAAATTAGCTTCATGCATTGTGACAAGGGTGATCAATAGTTTCGTAATTCATTTTAATTGTATTCAAAACGTGTTGCGCCGTGCCTTCAGGCACGGACAAGAATATTGCTATATAGAACTGACACAGAGCAGTGCAACAGGAGAGAGGGACGGATGCATAGCTCGTAAATAATTTGAAAAATAGAATGATAAGGGAGCAAGGAAACTCTGGCCTACGCGTGCAAACATCTGGGTGGTGTTAAAGTCTCAAGGAATATGTCACTAACAGTATTTTGGAACCTTCTATGTGTTACATACTTAAATGTATAAAATGCATCACTGGCTTAAACAGAGAAAAAGGGTGGAAACTAAGCACAAGATTAAAGCACAAAGTTCTTATCCAAAAACCATTGACACAAAATTTTGGACGAATGCAAAGTTTACTAATTCTCCAATGAATAAAAATACCCAATGGTGTGTTGACGCTATGTGGATCAAAGAAAACAAAATACAACAGATAAAAATAAGCAAAAATCACTATATTCTGAAATTTGAACTCTCTCTTTATTCTCAATAAATCAAAAGTATCTCGTATTTAGCAATAAGTCTAATAGCCCAAAACACGATGCCCCCAAAATGGAAATAGAAAATTAACCCCAAAGTTACCTATTTGATTCCTAAAGATACTCCTAAATAAAAAAATCAAGATAGAAAATAAAATAACTCAAAGATCAATTCTTCTGCCCTCATGTCACGTAGGTGCTGTTTATCTTAGGCCTTGTGCGATCCCCATCAAGAGTTGAGATTGATGAGCAACAATACGAAAGAAGTACCAACCAATGGACTTCAAACTGGCCCACATCCTCTCGCGGCAACCACCAAGTAGCTTCTATCATCACTAAGTAAAGCAAGGCTCTCCTTGTAAGTAACCATATCGTATACCCATGATGGCACTTTAAGGTTCCTATGTTTTTTGCTTTTAGGGTCATAAGAAACCAAGTCTTCGACATGCCGCCTTAGAATAACCTCACCATTCATCATGAATCCAAAAGGAGATCCGAATATGTCCCTTAAACTAAAATGTTTCGTCCAAGAGGCAATGCTACCATAATCCATCATCACCCATATTTCCCAACAGCCGGATGAAAACCTTGAGTTGTAAACAAAAAGGGCAAGTGAGTCCTGAAAAGCTGAAATGCCCCTGCAACTTCCGGTATAAGCGGGCATATTTATTTCCCGGAATACCTCGTCCACCATATGGAATGACATTATGAAGCTTTTTCGTTTTCTTATTTTCATCCTCGTCCTGTACGCCATCCAATGAACAGCTCCATTGATTAAGGGTCTAGGGGATTCCTCGTATACCTTAAATGGAAGGTTGTCACCAAGATCACTCATACTCCTCCAAGAATCTGTGCTCAGGTTGTAAACCTCAACTGCTGGGAAAACATGAGGACCTCTGCTATACACAAGTCGCACCACCTTGTAATCACTGATGTCAGGGACAAAGCCAAACCCGAGAAATATTTGACACGGGGACGCATGGTGCATGCTTTTGGACAGGGATTCAGCAAGGATCTTGAATTTATTGATTGAAGGGTTCCACAAAACTATATCAGCCCAAGGCCCTGAAGGATTTAATCCCTTTAATTTAAAGTACAAGAGGCACAATAATCCGTTGGAAGAACCCTCAAGCCTGAAAGCCTCCTCCTCTTTGACTACTGGAGATTTAATTCTCTTGGCCTCAACCAGTTCGTTGGAACAATATAGGGAATAGAAACGTGTCTCAAATCCACGCTGTAGGATGAAAAAGATGCTTTCTTTTTGATTGATTGAACATGATGCTTCTCTGTCACTGATATACAGTTGCTTTCTGACAAAGAAAGGTTCAGCAATTAAAAGGCGCCATGATTTGCAAACGCACCTGCACTGCCCAAGTGTGGCGACTGGCAGCCTTGCTAGGATCTCGACCATGATTTCCAGGGGAATAATCCTCGAGTCCCACATAATGTCGCTTGAAATATCTTCAATCGAAAAATTCAGTCTCCAGTCCTACTTTAGGAAGAAGAAAAAAAAGCCTTTAAGAACTATCTAACTAAAAATGAAATCGAAAATCTCAGTACACATTCAGCCTCACGAACATAGACATGGGTAGTTTCGGTACGAGCAGAAAAAGTAACATCTAACTCTATAGCAATACATAAACATGGAATATTGATTCTAAGATGCTGCGTTTAGTATCTTAGAAGAAGCTCTCCGCAATTCATCTAAGAAAATAATAAAAATGGCAGCTTTTAAGCGGGTAAGGGATAATAAAGCACTATTAATTCACTTCAATTTCTGCTTCACCTAAAAAAATTGGATTATTCCCAACTTCGGAAACGCCCAACCTTATTTATTTATTTAACCAAAGAAAAACAAAACAACCGTAATCTGGAGATCCCAATTCCGCGAAATTAGGGAACCTTAAACACAAACAACTACAGAGATCGAGGGAGATAAGAGTACCTACCAGGTTACTCGTTTAACAGATCGGAGGTGGCTGAGCGATGTCTTCATTCCAGAATCGCTGTTGTTCTACCCCATCTTCGTCTTCGTTTACACAGATTCCAATACTGTTCTTTTCCCTTCTCTCTCTCTCTCTCTCTCTCTGTGGGAGTAATAAATAAAACACGGTGGTTGTAGGGTATGTTGGAAATTGGTTTCCGAATTGGACTACACTTCTCTACAATCATATGCGTTTTGTATACCATCTCTTTCGGAATCAGAAATGTTATTATGATATACATTTAGGATTACCGTGGAAGTGTACGTGAAAATCAAATGGACGGTTCAGATTCGTTTTTCATTATGATAAAAATTAACAAATATAATGGAATTATTAATTGTAGAAATAGACGGAATCTAGATTGTCTATTTGCGTTTCATGTATACTCTAATGGACATCTTTCATATACCCTATCGAAATCCTATAGTGCACTCTCCAGCACGGTAGATTCGGACCGTCCATCTCAACAATTAATGATTCAGCGAGAGTCAGGGAGACAGAAAACAAAACGGGAAAGAGAACGTTTAGGGAGAGAGAGAGAGAGAGAGAGAGAGAAGGAAACAAACAATGAGAATAAATCATTTACAGTAGCATTCATTACCAAAAATAAGTTTCGCGTAACAAAAAATTCGTGGCATCCCTCCCGCATTTACTTGTTCAAACTTACCAAAAATGCATTTAAGAATATTTGCGTGTTATAGATGAACGCCATCCCATGCACACGGTTTGCCAAGACTTGCCAAAACTGCATTTAATCATTACCAAAATCGAAAAAATAATTACCAAAATTGAAAAAATTATTACTCAACAATTTAATCCAGAAAATGCAAAGTATTTACCAAAATACCAAGGTAAAATTAAGGGTGGAGATTTATGCAGAAAACTGTGTTGACCGAAAAAAAATTGCCAAAACTGAACAAATCATTACTCAACTATTTAATCCAGAAAATGTAAAGTATTTACCAAATAGCCAAGGTTAAATCAAGGGTGGAGATTTATGAAGAAAAATGTACTGCAAATCCAACGGTAGAGGAAAAATGTGTGGGTCACCACACCGTCGCGATTTGTATAATAGACTAGGGTTTGCCCGTGCCTGAAGGCACGGCGCAACACATTTTGAATACAATTAAAATGAATTACGAAACTATTGATCACCCTTGTCACAATGCATGAAGCTAATTTATACGGGAAGATTTTTTTTAAATTAGGTTCAAACAGAGTTCTTGTAGTGCATATTCATACCCAAAGGCACGGCTCGAATAATTAATCACCTAAATTCTTGCAAACAAAGTTTTTTTATTCCATTGAGGCATTTTTGCAAACATCTAAATTATGCTATTAAAAAAGAAGGAAAATAACTTACAGTTATGAGTCCGGTATCCCCTTTGATTTGGTGTTACTCCTCCGGGTAAATTTTGAATGGGGAAACTGGATCAAAAGGTCATAGAAAATGTCAAATCTTTAAGCGGGAAATGGGGCCTTAATACACGGTTTTACATGTAGTAGAGGCAAAGAATTAACACACCTCCTGAACAATTAACACATGTCTTGAACAATTGGCACAGATAATTAATACAGAGCTCACGTGCAATATTTCCACCCTTGTAAAAAGTAAAAGCGCATGTCCGTGCCTTCGAACAACAAACTACTTTAATCCAAATCGTCTGATCTCAGAATTCACATTTTAAAGCAAGTTTCATCAACTGATTGTCTTTTCTAAAGGCACGACAAAATATAATCTCAACGAATGGACATCATTACCAAAAAGCACAAAATGTGAGAATAAAGTTAGGCCAAGTATTTGGTAACTGACAACTTTATCTAATGAATTTTTGACTTTCAAATTAGATGCAGCTTCAAGTTTAGTGTATGCCCGACCTAAAGGCACGACTCGAACTCGGTATTCTATAAATTGTCCAGTTTTGTCCCTTTAGCCTCTTGAAGGCCAAGGCCCTATTTGCCAAATTTCAATTACAATAGCTCAATTATTTCCATTGGTTAACTTGAATTAGCACATAAACAAATCAACAAACTAATAGTTGTAGTGCCCGTACTTGAAGGCACTTATAGCTAGCCATTTAAATTCATAGCATGTTGACAATGCTACCAATCACAACAGGCAAATCCAACGGTTATCACAAAATACACTTTGTGGGCTTAAAAATAAATCAAGCTATAGAATGTAAAAATACAAAACCAGTAATTAAACTTGATGATAATATAGCAACATCTAGCTTTTCTTCATCAAGTAAAGTAAAATTAAGAGGAAAAGGCAAAAATATAATCAGCCCTTCAATTGAATATAAAAATGTAATCTCACTTATACTGAATCACTAATAACAAAGTTGTAGACTTTCTAAGCTTTAAGCTCTAACTAACTCGGTATCTATCACTGGTTAGCAGATGCAACCTATAAAAAAATGGATGGCGATTCAGTCTCATCTAGCAACAAAATTTAATGTCATACCAACTACAATGGTAAGATTCTAAAAAGTATCATTATACTCAACCATGTTTGTTTCCATTAAGCAAAGATTGAAACTAAAAAAATGCAATAAGATAAAAGATATTATTATTTTTTGATCGGCAATAAGATAAGAACATTACAGAAGACACAATTCATGTATCCTCAGTCAAATTATATGGTCAGCTTATAATGAGACATTTTAATTAGAGTCTACTAAAAAAAGGGGTTTGCAAGTCGATGTGGTTTCTAGTCTTATTAATCCACTTGAAGTCCATAGCATATTCAACCAGCCATATAGTTTTCCATATAAGCTCGATTTGTTTTTTGTTTTATTAAAATTTGTATCGCAAAAATAGAGGAGCTTAAACTCATTAGAAACTCTTAACAGAGAATTCCCGTGTGTTCTGAGACAAAGTTCGGACCCAGACCCATTGAAAATAGATTTCTCGCTGAAATGCTAAAATCTCATCCGAGGTCCGTAAGAAAATGTTTGCCAATAAGCCCATGTTCATAGATTGAAATATGAATGACAACTATACCTTATGCATTTTCTTTTCGGGGCCGTTACGTATTGGTTTTTGAGGCGGAAGTTGAATCAAAGAATTGTGAAGAAAAAAATTCATACCCTCTCAATTAATTGCTATCTTCTCACCCTAAAAAATGGAGTCATATTTTCATGAATCATTGAATCGAAAATTAGGTATCTTTTAAATTCACCCCTTGAAGTCCTCAGACTTTGGACTGATGTGTTTGTTATGCGTAAAAAGAGCCACAAACGAAGAAGTAAAGAAACATGTCGATGAAAATTCTGACCAATTTTTCAAAGAATCGAGAATAAGTGAAAATTCTGGCACTCTTGTGGTGTCATTTGCCATGTCTAGGTTCGAGCCCGGGTACCCCCACTCTCTCACCCCAAAAAAACAAAGATCGCAAAGAAGCAAGCTAAAAATAGATTTCGTCGCCAATAGTCAATTTCTTGAAATTAAAAAAAAAAAAAACACCTTTCGAACATGGAATTTCTAAAAAAAAAATTGAAACTGCATGCGCTAATGATTGGGTCCATGGGCTCACGACTTGCCTCATCAATTACCAATTCCACCATGGAACTCACGACCAAAAAAAAAAGACTCAAATGATAATGTAAATGGAGCAAATATTTAGGACACTCACCACATATGATTTTGTTCCCTATTTTCCTTTGATAATCTCAATCTCCTCCTGCATAAAATAATTAAAAAGAAAACAGTTTACCCACTGTATGCAAACCATGATTTTTTTTCTTCTTCTCGTTTTGAGCTTAAACTCTTTCAAAGATGTGGCAAAACATGACAGTAAAGATTGGGCATTTAGAAAATTAGGATTTAAAAAAAAAACTTACTTCGTCAATAGCGCATATTGAAGGGGGGCGAGAGCTGCCGGAGCCGGAGGATCATTGTTAGGAGGGCTAAAGTTGCGTTGCTAGAGGGGCTCTACCCCGAGAGAGAGAGAGAGAGAGAGAGAGAGAGAGAGAGAGAGAGAGAGAGAGAGAGGGGTGAGTGGATTAATTTTGGAAATGCATGTAGCATTGTTTATGGAGGGAGAGAGAGAGAGAGAGAGAGAGAGAGAGAGAGAGAGAGAGAGAGAGAGAGAGAGACGTGAGTGGATTAATTTTGGAAATGCATGTAGCATTGTTTATGGAGGGAGAGAGATAGAGAGACGTGAGTGGATTAATTTTGGAAATGCATGTAGCATTGTTTATGGAATTGCTTCAATCTTTTTTCATTGATTAGATTTCATATAAACTTTCCATTTATTGCTTTGTTTTATTTTAGAAAATGCAAAGTATTTATCAAAACGCCAAGGGTTGAACGAAGGAGGGAGATTTGTGCAGGGAAATGCTAAGTATTTATCTTCATATTTATCAAAACGCCAACGGCCAAGATTTAGGTAGGAAAATGTGTGGGCCACCACACCGTCATTAATTACCAAAAACTGATATGAGAATTCACTCAATCAAAGCAATTCACCCACTTGCGCTTGTGACTGAAAAGATTCTTTGAGGAAGAAATATTCAGCCATCACATGAAAAACTAATCTACCAAAACTGATCTTTACGCTATATTTGGAAACAGAAAACTGATTTACCGCTTGTATTATAGATTTGATGGCTTAATCGTGAGATTTGAAATCCTAACTCTTGGATTGTTAATTGATGGCTTAATCGTGATATTTGAAATCCTAGCTCTTGGATTGTTTGTTAAGAGTGATTTTAGGAAAGAAGAGAGAATCTCAGCAAATCATATGTTTTCCAAAACTGAAAAAATATTATTACTACCATTTATTCCAAAAAATGCAAAGTATTTACAAAAATGCCAAGGTTTAATAGATGGTGGAGATTTATGCAGAAAAATGTGTCCTAAATTCAACGGTCAAGATTTATGCAGGGAAAATGTGTGGGCCACCACACCGTCGCGATTTGTATTATAAAAAATATAAAAAAAATTAAAACCACATTTGTCCCAATAACACCATCTCACTACATCTCACAAAATGTCATTGCAACTCCTTTCCCATCCTTCTGGCTTCCCATTTCTTTATTGTCCAGCTTCTAGCTTCATCGTTCAAAAATCGAGAGACTAAACTAGCTCTAAACTGATCAATTTCAGTCTTCGGCAGTGTTTTTGGGATTGGCTCAAGGTGCGCCAATAGTTCCATGAGCATGCAGACGATAACCCCACAATCAACCCTGCATAGTTTCGAGGCAAATGAATATGATAAGTTTAGTTGGAGTTCTTTACAAACTCCTGTATGTAGAACAATTATGGAGTTTCGAAGCTTACGATGTATTTTCTTGTTGTGGAGCATTTTGAGGTGAGCAGATTGGAGCATCGAAATTTTGTTCTTGAAAGAGCATTTCTAAACCAGTACTTTGGTTCTTCAGCTCAGCATGTCTGTCCTTCATGTAATTCTCCACGTATTTTTTCTGCATTTAGGAAGCACAACATGAGTGGTGTTGATATTGTTCGTGAATGGATTTATGAGTATTTGTATAACACCGAATTATTAAGTGTACCACAAAGGTAGTGTCTTTCATAATTGGATCTCTGCCGTCTCTTTTCTTCAATGAATTGTAGTGTTTCCAGTTCTTTTTCCTAACATCAAATAAAAGAATGGTCCAATGGTACGGTGCAAATTTGAGTGGTTTGTTCCCGCTGCCATTCATAGGGAATACCAAGTACCAATAGTATTTGGTCCCATGTTGCATGACGTTTTCAAACACACGAAGAAGCTTTTCGTCGAGCAGAACTGTTCTCATGTCGCTGTTCTCGGTGTGCAGTATAGTCTGTTGCATTGGAAAAACTTTTAAGGACAGTAAACGGATGATCATATATAACCTTAAATAAGCAGGCATTTACGAAAGTAAAACAGATGTTTCTTACCCATATGGTGCACGGGAAATATGCAACGTTGCCGTGGTTAATTTTATCTTTATCCAGCTGGATTGTTAACAAACGAGCGAGACCGTCGATCTGCATTAGTTTCCATATTTAGGTAACAACAAAATCAGCCAAGACCTAGTTTGATATGTATTTGCAGTATGACATAATATAGGATTGCCATACCCAGTTTGATACGTCCCCTCCTTGCAAGAGTTTCATTATGTCTTCCAGGGGTACAACTTCTCTCGTCACATCATTGGTCCAGACAGTGCAACTGTTATCACACACGTGTACGAAATAAAATATCAGCAATAACTTACTTGAGATCAGCTAAAAGGGGAAAATTTATGTTATGCAAAAAAAAAATGAGGTTATATGAAATGCAAAAAAAATGAGGTTATATGTCATCATCGTCATCACTATCCACGCCCCTACAAAGCTAATTAGGAGCTCTCATCAAGGGATCTGCCGCTGACCAGTTAGCTTCGTCAAATACGAAGAAGTCCATACCAAAACCGAGATAGGTGGAATTGGATCGAAGAGGTTGAACATATGTTTAGGAAATGTCCATTCCAGTCCACCTTGTCTACTTATACCTGCACACCTGCCAGCTGGGTTTACACATGATTGCATTCCATTAAGTTGGTTCACTTGGCAAGGAGCAGGCATTGCCCGCCACTTATCGGGGCCGGGCTTATCCAAAACGTGCATCAGTTTGCAGCTAACGAGATTTCATGGAAACATGCAACAAGAAACCAATATCATGTAATCATTTGAGAAGTCAGGAGTAGTGTTATCATTCAAAAGTGGCATTAGCTTTCTGTTTCACAAATATCATGTTGTAAACAGCAACAGAGATCATATAATGCAATGTTTCCATATGAGGTTATATTAGTGTATTATATTTACTTATTTGAGATCTGCGTCGGAACAGTCAACAATTTGACGCAATAGGTTCGAATCGGTATTCGGGAGCAAGTGAATCAATGGTGCTTCACTTGGATTCCACTTTTGATTTAATTTATTCTTTGCCCCCTTTTTCAAATCAACGTAGACATAATCGTCTAACCGCTTCTCCACTCCAGTGAAAGTTTTCTTCACTCCTCTAGTCAGCGACGACGATTTCACTTTTACTTTGGTTTTCCCCCTCTTCCTTTTAGGTGTGTTGCATTCTAATATGCTCGTGTATGCTTCAACAGTTGTACTGTCCACTTCTACATCTGGCACCATTATGTGCTCTGGCCCACACTCAATTTCAAACCCCCCACCTTCTTCTTCTTCTTCTTCTTGTTCCACATTTTCTATTTCATGTTTCTCTTCCCCGGCATCCTCTTTTTTAGACTTAGCCTGCTTCTCACCCACATTTTCACCTGTCTAATTTCCAAAAAAAAAAAACACCAGTTATAATTGTTAACTTATTATCTACTAAGGTTTATACCATGCATATATAACCTAATATATTTGACCTAATATATAAAAGTGCATATATAACATAATATATAACCTAATATATACAAACATTACCTAGTACGTTTGTGTTACAGTGTGTGTCACAAAATCATCAATCATATCTCCGACCACTTCTAGTTTTTCTTCAACAATGTCTTTCTCTATGAGCATGCAACCAATCTCTGTATGTAAAGTAATGTTTTCGTGTTCTAGGTGGTCTTTATCAAACTGTGCAGAAATGCCTTCGAATCCAAAATCAGGTGTTGTGGTTTGTGGATGCTTTGTAATCCTTCTCTTAAGTTCAGCAATTGTGGCATTTTTCTCCTCGTTTGCCCTTCGAAGCTCAGAAATTATCCGGTCCTTTTCCGCATTTTCTTCAGTCAACTTTCTGATTATAGCTTGGAGGGTTACCACTTCATCCTAATCTCTATCCGTCTCCTCATCACTTGTATCCTGCACAACCTCATTGTCTGACTTGTCAACTGCCGTATTCAACTTAGCGGCATTGACATCAGCCTCGGGGACTGGGGAAAACCTATACAACTTTTCCTCCTCGTCGTTTGGCTCCAACTCTGAGGAGAATACCTTTAAAAAAAGACAATAAACAATGCTGTTTATAACTCACATCTAGCACCAATACTGTTTATAATGGATCAACTATGTTCCTTAAAAAAAACATGGTTTGCTGTCCGCTTTCTGGGTGATTTCTTCTGCCTCAACTCTGTTGGGGGGTCAATCATTGCTAACGGACGAGGTTTTGTTGCGTACGCCACAGGTACCAACTCTTTCCCTGTTCTTGCAGGATTTGTCATTGCTTCACATAAGCATATAGCAAACATATATCACACAGAACCATATTAAATAGTGAAACATAGAGCAAACAATGAAACATATGCAAACCTACGGCATTATATGTTAACTTATTTTGGATTTACAAAACTAAGTTAAACATAGTAAGGCAGACCACACAGAACCATCAACTATATAACCATAATCATTAGAAGACCAATCTGGTGACCATATATAACCATAGGCATTAGCATATCACCATATATAACCATAGGCATTAGCTACAAAGAACATCTATACACACACATTTTACTTTTGCAAACTAATATGGAATTCGTATATAACCATCATTTATATAACCACATATACCATCAATGAAATCCCTAACTTAATTAAACCAACCACACCCTTACGGATCAAAGATTCATATAACCATATTTACTTGTAATCAAAGCTCTACCTTAACCCTAACTTAGCCAATCCATTCATATAACCATATATACGACGAGATGATACCTGTTAACCAATGTTTATATAACCATATATACCAGCAATGAAATCCAAAACTTCATTCAACCATACCCTAACGAATCAAATACTGATATAACCACATATGAATCAGAACCCTAACTAAACTTAACCCTAACTTTCCCAACCCCTTCATATAACCATATATACCAAGACAAACATACCTGTTAATCGATTATGATGTAGGATTTTAAGGCGATTGATAAACAAAATCGAACAACTTCGTCGAGCGACTAGGACCCGACTAGAACGGTCGAAGAACAGCGACTAGCACCCGACTAGAAAGGGCGAAGAACGGGCAACCGACTGATACTGGGCGAAGAACGGCGACGAAAGGAGAAGGCCGACCAAGGACGACGAAACTATGGCGCAGAAAGACGACTAGCAATAGGCGAGAGTGTTGGTGAATGAAGAAGGCCGACGAAGAAATGGTAGGCGATCTTCTGGTTTTTTCACGCACATTATCGTTCGGTCTGAAAAGGGGCGGGGGGGGGGGGGGGGGGGGGGGGGTTGTTGGGGGGGACGGTATTTGTACTGAATGGGGAGAAATTCCAGGAATCGGGAGAAATTTTAGGAAATTTCAAATTGATGTTTTTGAAATGGTTGATAAATGGGGCAAAAAGTTTTTAAAAAACAGGGGTATATTAGACATAACAGGTTTATTATATCCTTAATAAGGAGTAATAGGTTAGTGGACTTAGAGTGTTTTAGAATTTAGAAGTGGACTTAGTGGGTTTGAAGTTTGCTATAGTGGACTTATGAAAAATTCTCCCTAGATCCAATACCTTCTTATCTCTTCCCTAAATTGAACAAACCGCCCAAAGATGAGGTGATCTATTTTACAGTTTTACTCCTGAGTAAATCAAAGAAAGTTGCGCTGCCATGACTATAATGACCAGCAGACATTTATGGACTACGTGAAGCTTCTATGGTTTGAAATCCTCATGCATGTTTAAGCTTCTACGATGTTACTATGATGCTTTGCATGCAATTTTTAAAATAAGAGCCAAAAGAGGCGGTGGAAGATGCTACAAAAATGATACTCCTATATTCTACCTATCATTGTTTCCGCGACAAAGTAGAACAAGTTTGAATATTTCATAGTCAGTAGCATTGACAAAAAAACATGTTAGTCCACAATCAGTTTGCAATTTCCCGAGCCAATCATCTCTAACTTCAAGAAAACAGACAAAAAGAAATGTATTGTTTCCCAATACTGCTGTGCAAAGTGCAAAGTGATATTGCTCCTTTTCCTGAGGCAATCATCTCTAACTTCAATTCACAATCAGTTTGCAATTTTTCAAACCAACTCATAATCATTTCTCACAAATTACGGTTTATATTCAAATTCCACAGCACGTACTATCCAAATCGTCCGAGACATGTCAAGGTAACAAATAGAATACCAGAATACAATAATGTGGGGGTTCAAATTATCAGGACCTAGACGGGGCCAGATTAGGCTCCTTCCTCCTTCCTTATAGCTCCGTGTGTCCTCTGACGATCAAGTTAGATCTAGGAAGAAGAAGATAGGCCTCGGGTTAGAAAGGAACAACGTCCTCCCTAACGAATGTTTGGCCATGACGGGAAGAGCGTTTATGGCCTCGGGAAAGAGATAGGCCTCGGGAAGAATATAGACCTCGGGAAGAACATGAACAGTGCAATGAACAGTGTTACTTCATGCTTCAGACGACCAAACCGGCATTTTCCACCAATTGTCGGGATCTTGACCATGGTTCTGGTTAGGTTCCTTCCTCCGTTTGCTCTGCGCCTCCGCCGCTGGACCTACAACAAGTCACTAGGGCTATGGAAGCCCAGTGACCCTCCGACGATCAAGTTAGATGTAAGGAGAGAGGTTTAGGTCTAGGGTTAGGGAAGAACGGCATACCTTTCACAATAAGCATCCCTTTGTATTTATAGACCTAGGTTTGCTTGGCCTTCAAGCCAACGCGTGGAGGTCACGCTCGGGTAACCGCCTCGGGTGACGTCATAGATGACGCACTGGATAAGGTGGTTACGGAGCACATGGCCAGGTCAGCCTTTTGCGAGGATTATTCTCAATGCTGTCACATTCGGTGCAGGAGGCTTACTCGGGAGCCCTCGGTGCTGTGCTCGGACGTCGGTACGGAGCCCTCGGTAATATTTCCTGGGGGTCGGTACGGAGCCTTCGGTAATATGTCCTCGGGGTCGGTATGGAGTCCTCGGTAATGTCCTCGGTAATGTCCTCGGGCTCAGTACAGAGCCCCATTTATTCGGGCCACTACAAATAACAAAGGCAAAAGATAAAGGAATCACAAAGCATCTGATAAGCATAACCCAGTATAGAATTCCAACCCTCCAGTGAATAATCAAAGGGACATGGTTTAATCTTACAAACATGAACAATTACATGTCTTTTGAAAAAATTATGTCAGCTTAACTTTATGCATTTTTATCCTAGTTTCCAATAACGTATTAGTACTGTTTGAATAGACGTAAACACATCTTTCTATAGGCCCCGGAGAACCATATCACAACAAGGAGATCAAGAATGTGAAGGAAATTAGTTAAATGAATGAATATTAATACTTTAGTTACTGTACTATAGTGGTTGAAACAAAACACCCAGACTCCTGTTTAAATCCACATTTGTGTATGCTCCGGTACAGCAGCCATCGACCAATACAATAACATCTAAGACCATTAAAAGAGAACGGAAAGATTACATCACAGGTTCAACATCGTAAGACATCACTCAAACAAGTGAGAGGCTTTCAATGAATTGAATACAAAATCCGTAAGTTCACTTCGTGCGTTACTTGTAATCTCCCGTGGAGACAACTCACAAATCACCTTCATTGTCCTGCACTCAAGATTACAGGAAATGGCTTTGCCCCGGTTGTACAACACCACTGGGAGATCATTTTTGTTCGTTCCTTTCATAACACTTATCACTGAAATTACGCAGCTACTTTTAGTAGGCAATATTAAGGACGTTAGATCTACCCGGTCCTTGACGAACCAGCAGAAGCTATTTCTGTCCATTTCAAGAATGCTAAACTCCGTAGCATCATGAGAAGGAAGTTGAATAAGAAGCAAAAGAGCACCACATTTTAGCATATATTTCTAAAGATTAGGGTCTGTTGGTGCAAAAGTCCTCATCGCCGATGAAAGTGGATAAACAGAGATGCTTCAAGTCACGTTACTATGTCGCTGTCCCTAAGACGATATTCGCCCCCACCGATTTGAGAGAATTCGGTGTGCATCGGGTTACAGCGAAGCCGCCTCCAAGATAAAATGAAGCCCAGTCTCCAACTGTTGTCTAACTGCGTTATGCACAAACGAAGAGAGACCCGAATACCTTTGGATTTTACGAGCCCCACAAGTATAATCGTAGGAGATAATTCTAGAGAGAAAGAACAATCAGAATTGTTCTGATTCTCTTCATCCTTCAATTGGTAGAACCCTTTGCCTATTTATAGGCATAGATCGTGACCGTTGGCCAAAGATTACACCTCTTCGATTAAGTGCAATGGCCATGTCTATTTATAATAGTCATGTTTATTCATTTCACCCTAATGGTCACACCTTTTGGTTCGGTAATGTCTATTCATTTAACCTGAATAGACACACCTTTTGTGCTTAAATCCAATGTTCACGTCTATTCATTTAACCTGAATAGTCACGCCTCTTGGATGAAAACCGTTCACCAATATTTATATTTAATATCCATTAAATATTTTGGAAATGTTCCAACAATCCCCCACCATTTTCAAAATATTATTGAAAATAGAACTTGTTTAAGCTCGGAAAATTTGAGCATAAATGAAGGTATCTTACGATTTGAACCATTCACTTAGTGAAGACACATCAAAGTTAGTCGGAAGAGCATAGTAGACTTGTCTTTGAACTAGCAATCCTTGTTGACTAACCGGACACATCTCACACACAAATTTTCTTCTCCTTAGGTAATTCATAAAAGCCGACCCATGTATTGGCCTTGGGTCTATATCTTGGTTTCATGAGGGCTCTAAAGTCAAAAGCCCCCGAGACCTATAGGAAGCTGCACCACCTCCACACTCATATAGGTAGGATTTTATCAGTGTTCCTGTAATTACAACACAAAAATCCTATTAAGAACTAAGTAGTTCACCCTCTTGTTTTCCAACATTACAGGTACCAAGCACTTTACCTTGGGATGGATCATTTAAAAATTAAGTGCTCACAATCACAACATATGGTGTACTTTGCTCATTGAACTCAAGACTTGAGGATGACTCAATTAAACTAATTGGGCTAAAACCCCATCCCTTTTGATGTTTGTCACATCAAACCCCCTTGCAAGAGTAAATAAAAATCATTGACTTGAAAGCAACATTTTCCATAGCTATATCACCATAGTTTATGACGTGATTCACTTGTCCGGACTACCACCACAGTCATAACTATCAATTCTCTAATTTTAAGTGACTTACTGAGAAATATATCTGTGACAAAATACCATGTCACCCCATCTCATCGTAAAATCCTCACTTTTATTTCAAGAAAGAAAACCCCACAAATAATAAACTTATTATGTGTTCATGGTTTTCATGCTTCAATTATATTAGGCGCCTTTGCATCCATCATAACCGATGAATACCAATTGCAAGCATGTAAACCAATTCCTCTAAATTTACTATTTAGAACTCATTTGTAGGACATAGTTGTTTAGAACAACTAATTAAACCAGATAGTAGAAATTCACCATTCCATATCTTTGTTGTTTACTCCAAAATACACAGGAGAACATGTGACCGAAAGGCCACATTATCAATATTCCTTTTATCAAACAACGTTTCATTTAATCCCCACTTTTTGGAAAATTTAGGACTCTTCTTTTAAATCCAAACACCACACCGCTTTATTTAGCCTCCAATGGTTACACCATTTAGGTTAAATCCAAAAGCCACACCTTTCTGGTAATACCACTGGTTAAATCCTTAACCTTCACATAAATAAATTAATATGTATATGTCAAAGTGTATTTTGGTAAAAACAATAGAAGAGCCATACCGTCCGTTTTTATTTTCACATAAAAACAAACCCATTCTTATAAAGAATTCACAACAACCACCATTTTGATTTCCTTATGCAAATAACATGCACACAAAATTAATAATGATGGTATGTCCAACTTTGGAAATGGCTTCCAAAACTAGGATTTCAAGAACACTCTATATCTAGCAATGTGTATAAAGCAAAACATTCGAGATAATTTAAATAGCCACCGATTTGGTTAACTACCGACCATATGTCCAATAGAACTATAAACTTGTACTTACCCCAACACGTTATTTGGTTCTTGATCAAGGCTATCAACATTGCTCTTTATGAGTTACATAGCACATTGGCGTGCTACGGATACACCACCATGACGTAATTACCATGTCAAGTATCACCTATGATGGGCCCCAAAATTTTTGGCTACAAAAATCTATCCGAAACTATCCATGAATAAAACTTTATTTCCATGCGCACAAGAAACAATTCATCAACTTCAACAATTGCATACGGAATAAACTTCACATACAAGAGAGATGCACCATCTAGACTTATTTATTCCGAATTGAAGCAATACTAACAAACAGATGCCGTAGTCATGGGAACTACTATCTGAAACTATTGCATTACTCAACTATGTCATGCGAAATAATTGCGACAGAGGCAACAATCGACTTGGCCGAAAAGAGGGCCCCATGTGCCTTAAGGTTGCATCCATGCATATATATAAGTGTATGGATTGAAAATTTCATATCTTTCAAAACATCAATGTATTATGGACACAAATACACAACTATACATAGACTCACCAATAAAGAAACGAAATTTCTAAGTTAACAACCTTTATTAAAAGTACAAGAGTACACAACATACATCTCCAAAATTAAAAGAAATGTGGATCAAACCTACTCGTATTTGGCATGTGGATACATAAACCATAATCAACATGATAACACACAAAATAACACCCTAATCAACCGGAAAATTTGATCTTCTTTAAAGATCTAGGACAAGGAACACTCTTACGCGCTGTTCGCTTAATTATTGGCCCTTTGTGACCAAAACCATCATGACGCTTCTTTCGCGCCATTTCCATCGTCCGCAATTGACGCAAAGGAGTCAAAGTATCAACACTCTCGCTCACACCTTTAAATGCCGGCGGAGGGGACAATTCACGGTTGATACCGTTAGGCGAACCTCCCATTGCTGCGGTAGACTCATCGGAATCCTCCATACTTTCCAATGGAGCCATCTCCTTTGCAATATGAAAATCATCATACGCGGATGAATCTTTTCCAATTTCCTGAGACCCATGTTCCGATATTTCCTTAACCGGATTAGCCGCAATGTTTTGGACCATAAAAGAGTCATCTTCATCAGATGAGATATCAATCATCACCGGTTGATTCTCATCCAAGAGGCCTCGCCTTGTGAAGACCTCTTTCCATTCTTTAAACCAAAGAAAATCCTCGGGACCTAGAGGTGTGGAAGAGTCTGCCAATACGATGTTAAACGACGGAAGAAAAGGAGCCAAAAGGCGAATGATGTTCAAAGGAATTTCAGATGGCATCTTGACAAAAAGAATGAGCTTCAAAATTGCAACCCAACAAAAGAATACAGAAGACTGTATATCGAAAAGGACAAGTAATGCACTAAAGATATTTATATAGCATGTGTCTGACTTGTAAACTGATGAGTAAAGCCCTCTTATAAGAGTACTTATGCCTTTTCCAAAAGTCACCAAAACTGCTCATGCAAGAAGCAACCAACGATTATAAACCGCTCCTGTAACCAAACAGTGCAACGGTTACCGACAATTTAAAAAATAATAATTTCAAAAGACACCGATTAATAGAAAGACACCAGAACAAATGTCAAAGTTCAAAAGAAGCATTCCATAATGAGATCGCACCTGGCCAGGAAATAAGATTGTATCACTTACACACGCCAGCGTACAAGTCAAGCATAAATATAAATATCATTCCCACACCGTATACACAAATTGCAATTAACTAAAGAACTAAAATATGCATATTGCAATTAACTAATTCAAACCAATGCCGTAACCGTCCACACCCACTCATTTCACCCGAACGAATACATGGACCGGCACCAAAACTGTGGATTGTCCAATCACGATCGACAACAGCGATTGGATCATCCTAATCGGCGCACCATTTTGCGAGCAACTAAAGAAAAACCTGTATGACTTCCCCATCACACACATGCTCCCATGTACGCCCCGCGGCTTTCATGTCAATGACACGACTTTCCCAAGCCTCCTGATTATGAATCAGAATCACAATGTCAAATTTTTCTTTGACAATTCTGCGAAACATTCATGCATGCAAATCAAACATATACCACGCGAAGTCATTTTATGTATGGCATGACATGAGTTTATGGCGTACCTTTCTCCTTGAATTAAGTATACGACAAAAACAATTTACAGAAAACCTCAGCGCCATAATAATTTTGATTCAATCATCATTTCTTTTGAAGTCTCCAATCACATCTATCTGTCTTCGTCTTAAGGACCCATATCGTAATCAATCCACTTTCATCTTCAGAATGATATCGTCTTAAGATTGTTGGTGCAAAAGTCCTCATCGCCGATGAAAGTGGATAAACAGAGATGCTTCAAGTCACGTTACTATGTCGCTGTCCTTAAGACGATATTCGCCCCCACCAATTTGAGAGAATTCGGTGTGCACTAGGTTACAGCGAAACCGCCTCCAAGATAAAATGAAGCCCAGTCTCCAATTGTTGTCTAACTCCGTTATGCACAAACGCAGAGAGACCCGAATACCTTTGGATTTTACGAGCCCCACAAGTATAATCGTAGGAGATAATTCTAGAGAGAAAGAACAATCAGAATTGTTCTGATTCTCTTCATCCTTCAATTGGTAGAACCCTTTGCCTATTTATAGGCATATATCGTGACCGTTGGCCAAAGATTACACCTCTTCGATTACATGCAATAGCCATGTCTATTTATAATAGTCATGTCTATTCATTTCACCCCAATGGTCACACCTTTTGGTTCGGTAATGTCTATTCATTTAACCTGAATGGACACACTTTTTGTGCTTAAATCCAATGTTCACGTCTATTCATTTAACCTGAATAATCACGCATCTTGGATGAAAACCGTTCACCAATATTTATATTTAATATCCATTAAATATTTTAGAAATGTTCCAACAGGGTCTAAAGGGACTTGAGTTTCTGTCAGCTTCCCTGTATCCATGTCCAGTCGAGAGTAGACGTGCTCGTGCCTCGAGCAATTCCCCCTCCATTCCTTGCAATTCATCCAAATAATTTCTCCAGTCCAAATGGCACTACGTCTGGAGGTCCCAATTCAAGGTACAACAACCACGTACTTCCAAGATGCACATTCGGAAGCCTATATATATAGCCACATTCGGAAGCCTATATATATAGGCAATCGGGAGGCGTCAGGGTGATGAGAACCACAAACACACACAACCTTGTAGTAAGGTGGTTTTGTAGCCGGAGAGCTGGCCCTGAGCTAGAGTAAGTGTTGCGCTCGCTTCAGGCCTTTAAAAAATTTTGAATTGTAAGGACCCTCCGGCATTTTTATCCCTTATTATATTTCAACAAAAGAGACCCTATGTTTTATTTTCGCTTTAAGCTTCCGAAAAGTCAGAGCCGGCTAATTGTAGGATCAAAAACCAAGGATGGATCACACTGTAAACACCATTCATATTAAATGCCACTGAGTTTGGGCAGTTGTTTGAACTTTTGGGTGGCAAACAAGAAAATTCCCATCTGGACGGAAACACAACATTAAGCCATTGGAAGAGTTAGTTAAACATACAGTTGTTCTAGATGTTGATAAACCACCGTAGAGAAAGGAGAGCGCCGGAAGACTGGTGCGGCAGTGGCCGGCGAAGGAGACGGGCAAAACTTGATGAGGGGTTTAGCCGGCAATCGCAGAAGTATCTCGGTTAGCAGGTCCACATTGCACGCGATGATTTCTGCCGTCGGCAAGTGTTTCTCCGGTGAGGGTGATGTGGGAAATTCCCGCCTGCTTCTACGCCCGGCCGCCATCTTTTTCGACATTTTTCGATTTTGGATGAAAACCCAAGGATTTGAATGAACGGTTTTAAACGATAAAGAGTCTCTGTGTCCAAACTGTAGGGTCTTCGTGAAATTTTACCTTTTTGTTTAAAGGATTAAGTTAGTAGAGTTTTGGAAACCTCTATAAATAAATTTTAAAATGTAATTTTCTACATTTTTGAACTCAATATATCAAACTTTTATGGTAAGTCTAATTTTTATACTCCCCTTTTGTCCTTTTGTGGTGAGAAATTATAAAATTAATCTTTCATTTATATACTTTTTCTCTATCTATCTTTCTCCACTTATTATTCTTAAAAAAATCTTCCTTAAAACCGAAACCAAACAATTGTGAGGTACTTTCAAGGTGCTTTGTGAGGGAAAATTTGTACTTAAGGGTCCTTTTTTTTTTCCGCCAATAATGTATACATTAGCAAGAGTTAGTGGGGGAAGTTAGCAAGTTAGTCCACAGGGGATTCAGAAGCGATCCATAACCCTGAACCCACAAACAGCCTATAGTTGGGCTTGAACACTGGTCTCTCTCAAAGGAGAGCCACGAGTTACCAATTGGACTACAAGCCCATTGGTACTTAAGGGTTCGTTTGGTTAGCGATATGATGGTACAAAATGCAAGGAAATTTTTTTTTTGTATTCACTTAGTAAGAATATCCTAGAAAGTGGTAGAAGTGAATTTTTCCGTACAACCCTCTAAAGCTTGAGAGCTTGCCTTACTTTTTTTCTCACAAGATATGCAGGGAAATTTTATTTTATCGAGAAAATCAATAATAAGTATTCTAACTTTCCTCTTTATCCTCTTCCCTCCATCTTTTCTTTTCTAATTTGGGCAACTTTTCTCCTTTTCAAATAATGATATTTTATTTTTCCTATTATTTTCTTGCAAAATTTTCATCTTAATCAAATGGATTTGAGAAAAAAATTACCATATTTTCTTTTTCCTTTCTTTCATTTCACTTTCTATCATTTTCACTTTCCATTATTTTTTTCTCCCTAATCAAACGGATCATAAGGGAAAGCTTGATGGCCCGTTTGGATGGAGGATATGATTTTGGATGGATATAAAAGGATGATGGATTTCATTTCACTTTCTATCATTTTCACTTTCCATTATTTTTTTCTCCCTAATCAAACGGATCATAAGGGAAAGCTTGATGGCCCGTTTGGATGGAGGATATGATTTTGGATGGATATAAAAGGATGATGGATATGTAAGTAGGGTGAACCCACCTCCTAAGAAGGGTGGATTTGTAATCTGGCGTTTGGATGGTTTTTTTGGAAGAGGGATTTGGAGGGTGGATATAATAGGATAAGATGTGAAATAATTTTACTGCCCGCACTTTATTAATTTAATGGGTAATATAGGTTAATTAGGGCACATCTTAAATTACGGCAAATCTGGCGTATAACCTAGGGAAAATCAGAAATTAGTGATGCACACCATCTTCGGAAAATCAGATTAGGGCTGAATTCGAGCAATAAATTAGGGCTCAAATTTGAAAATTGAGCAACAGATATGCTAAAATCTAAAATTAGACCAACAGATCACGAAACCACCATAGAAAATCAGATTGCGGTCGCGAAACCACCAACAGAAATTGCGAAACAAAATCAGTTGAGATCGCACAATACCTTATGAAGGAGGAAGACAATGTAGTAAAGAGCTGGAACCCGGCTGGGATGAACAAAAGTGACCAAAAGTGAGCGCCAAAACCAAAAGAAAGGGCAACATAGTCTTTCACCAAAACCTCATATCCAACGATGGGGGTACCCTCTATCATTACAAATCCGGGTGGAGGGGAGTAGTAATCCCGGCATCGGCCAAATCCAGGAGAATCAGAGGAAGTTTTTTCCTCTCTCAAACACAGGAGATAGAGTGGAGCTCGACTCCTTATCCGGGAATGAGGTATGCGGGGGGTCTTAGGCTATGTTTGGAACCTATGGAAAGTAGAAGAAAAGAAAGAAAAATAAAAAAATTTCCTTAGAAGTTGTTCGGTTCCTATCCAAGGAAAAGGAAAAGAAAATACAAAGGAAAAGAAAGAAAAGATCTGAAGCAAACCGATGAAGAGAAAATACTAAGGGTCATCATCGGGCCGGGCCGGCCCAGCCCGCCAAGTCGCGGCCCAAGCCCGCCCACGGGCCGGGCCAACCGGGCTTTTTCTTTTTGGCGGGCCGGGTCACCTACCATAAATTGAAGCCCAAGCCCGGCCCACGGGCTAGCCCAATTGGCAGGCCGACGGGCCAAAAGCCGGGCGAGCCAACGGGCGGGCTTAAATTTCCTTGGGCAAAACTAAACCAAGGGTAAAAAGAAAGGATTTTTTGGGATTTTGGGCTAATGGGCGGGCCCGTTGGCGGGCTTTTGGACGGGTATGCTGGGCGGGCCGCCGGGCGGGCTCACGGGCGGGCCGAATAAAAATTCATAGACCCGAGTCCGCCCATTACAAACTACGGGCCGGGCTAGCCCGCCCGTTTCTCGGGCTCGGGCCGGGTAAAAGCCCGATGGGCCGGGCGGGCTAAGGGCGGGCAGTGGGCCGTCAGGCTAAATGATGAGGCTTAGAAAATACAAAGGAAAAGCAGCTAACTTTCGCTAAAAAATTTTCTTTTCTTCCCATTTTCTTCTTGAAGCCAAACAAGAGAAAATCATTTTCTTTATTATTTCTTTTCATTTTCTTTCTACAATCAAATAAGAGAAAAGAATTCATTTTCTTCTCATTTCTCTCTTTTTTATTTTTCTTTCCTTTCCTTTACACAAGCTCCACCATAAGGGCCAGGCCAAAAGGGCCGTGAGCGGATCAGTGATTCAATGATATTTACCAAATTATCTTCTTTGTTTTCTGTCTCCATCAAATTAGACTCCCCAGATGCCCCCGGTAGTCATTGCTTCATCTGCAACGGAAGCCAAATGACTAGGACCAGAGCATCCACTAAAAGGAAGAAGTCGCTTACCGGCGCTACTCCGACGGTACAATCGCCGGCGGCAGACAATGCCCGTGAACCACCACCGGCGGCGAACGCAATCGGCTGCAGTGTCGATCTCCTGACAGAGATCCTCCTGCGTTCGCCGGCGAAATCCCTAATCCGATTCAAGTGCGTGTCCAAGAATTGGCTCTCCCTCATCTCCGACTCCCAATTCTCAAGAAACCACTCTCGCCGAAACCCTAGGGCCAATCCCATCTCAGGCTTGTACTTCTACAACAGAAGCCGACTCAAATCCGTCTCCTTCCACGGCGAGCAGAATCTCCCGTCTCTACCCTTCTTTGATGTCCTTGGCTGCCACGAGAATTTAACTAGCATTGTAGATTCCTGTAACGGCTTACTGTTGTGCGAGAATCTAGATTTTGACGGTAAGGAATTCGTAGCGCAATACATTGTTTGTAATGTCTCTACACAGAAATACAGAGTGCTTCCTAAACCTACTGGGAATTCAGCTAGATGGATTAATCATAGAGCGTTCTTGGCCTTCGATCCTTCCAAACCGCCTCACTACAAAGTTGTCTTGGTTAGTTACCTGTCTCCCCCACCTTATGAAATTAATGTGTTCTTTTCGCGGACTGGGTGTTGGAAAAAGGTTTTTGCGCAGCATACGTGTCATGGCCCAAGTGCGTATTGGAATGGAGCAATCCATTGGGTAGGTCATGAGAATTGCTTGAGATTTGATGTGGAAACGGAGGAGATGATAGCGACTCCAAACAGCCCGCTGCCCAAAATCCTTAGTCAGGACAAGATTAGGTATCTTGGAGAATGTGGTGGCCGCTTGTTTCTTATTCAGTCTCGTTCGCGCAAGGTCTTGGGATTCAGAATCCTTGAATTATGTGGTACCTGGTGGGGGAGTTTCCATGTCAATCTTAGACCCATAATATCTGCATTCGCTGAGATAGAAACAACCTTTGAATTTGATGTGCTGTCACTGTTGTGTGTTGGGGATGTAGAGAAGAAAGAGGATTTCACACTGGTGTTAGCTATTCCGGGGAGAATTATTGCTTATAATCTGCATCGGAAGACATGCGATGTGCTTTGTAATCTGTCGGAAGATGACTTCATTGAACGTGGTAGGAATGGTTATGCTTATCCCTTTGTTGAAACTCTATCTCCGGTATGAATAGTTTGATTAGAATCCTGAATGTTGTGTTGCCTATTTGCTTTTTGTAGAACTATTAAAATGAATAAGCTTCTTTGTTTTGAAGAACTGTAAGTTTTTGTTTCACATGTTGCTTCAATAGCTTTATTTTATCGTGGTGATACCATCATCTTCATTCTTGGCTATATTCTTGTGCTCGGAAGTCTGTGATGCATAGTTGTGCTCTTCATCAGTGTCTTGTATTTTTCTTAAAGAATACGATACAGATTGAGGATGACACGAAGAAGAAGTGAAGGAGGTCGCAGGAATTACAAGAAAAAATTAGAACCAAAAAGTTCTCAATTTGTGGTGCCGACACACTGTACAAGATTTCCGTGAACTAAAGAATCTCCAATCTGAAAAAGGTGCTCTCTTTGCCGAGATATATTTTTTTGTTCAGTCTCGAGTCCCAATTTCGTCTAACTGGCTGCCACTGCATAAGTCTATATCTAATTATCTATGCTACCATAGTTACCCATACAAATGCTTCCATATCCATGACAATTTCCAATTCTTCTTATTATGCCATTTCATTCAGAGAATCTCCCTTGTGTATCTTTTCTTCTTGTGACTGTAGTAGACTCACATAGAACATTCTAATGTTCCCCTTTGCTTGGGTATTTGTCAGCCTTTTTGGTCTTTAATCCCACTTATTTTTCTGCTGCCTGATGTTCCGGAGCATGCTTGTGTTATACTTTTGTTCCTTCATATGTGGGCCTTTCTTTGGCTACTGTGACACAGTATCTCAACTATGATTCATTGGTTTGATTGCCAGGGAGGGTGCGTTAAACTCGTTGATTACTGGGCTTTGATATGCTTGTGATGAAATAGGTGGGTAAAATGGTTAATTGAGTAGTGAATATTCTTTCCACTCTACCTATGCAATCGAAACTGTAATCGAAAGTAGACTCAAGCTGTATGATACTCTAGGACTCGCTATTGTTCGGCCTGGCTGAAGGTCTATATGCTCGAGGAAGGAGTAGAAACTAGAAACAAACAGCAATGAATTGAAAAGTTGATACTGTAGTCTCTCTCTCTCTCTCTCTCTCTCTCTCTCTCTCTCTCTCTCTCTCTCTAACTGATAATGTGTTCTAGCCAGCAAAGTTGTCCTACATATTTGTAACTCTTTAAGTGCTAGACGTTGACATTGCTCGGTTTTGGCGATCAGGTGACTTTGATTTTCTAATTAGTATATTGTTGGTCTAATTAGCTCATTGAATGCCTATTCTCTGTTTAGAGATATCCTGCATGATGAATCACATGTTCTTTTTTTCATGATCCGTCATAAATTTCGACCAATTCAACTTCTTAAGGTTGAAATACTAAAGATTTCATTCTACTTCTAAGATATTGGCATATGTTTGAGCAATAATATCTTTTTGTAACATTCTGTCTGTCTACAGAATGTCTGTGATCTATATATGCTCTTTATCTAGTTTTTCCTTCAGTAGATGGTATGTGAGGTTACATACATCCAACCCTTGCCCAACCCTGCGGTGGGGGTGACCCTCATACGCTATATTAGCACTTTTAGATGGTATGCCCTCCTCCGTAAAACCCTAATTTTCACCCTGCTCAAGTATTTTCTTCGTTGCTGGTCTTTTGATGCTCTAGTGCATCCATTGTTGCCATGTGATTGGCATTTTCATAGCTTCAGATATTGTTCAACTCACCTGACATATCAGTTCAGCTGCAAGAATAGGTTCTCTGTGTAATACAAAATTGGAGTTGCAGGATTGAGTTCATTGTTGATTGCATTATAAATGAAATCCTTATTCGTCCATCTCCAGCCTACACATGTATAGCCTTTGAAACTGGAGATGGTCTCCAGTTTCCGTTACCTTCACGGTGATGTTTAATCTATTTGTTCAGAGGTTATTCCTCGTTTGACCAATGTGCTACAGGTTTCAACCCCACGTACACCGTACGTAATCATAAAAGTGCATTAATCGTAACCCCCTTTATGATGATTTATAACAGGATGAAGTAGTACAAAATACTCACTGTTTTGCTTCATGAGAAAGTTCTCTTGAGAAAACAGGAATCTCCTTTATTCAAACATGCTCTACTGAAGATGAACAAGTCAAAATGTACTCTCAAGAAAGCATGTTTTTATCAAGTACGATCCGGTACGCAATTGAAGTTTAAGCATAAGAAAACCACTCAAATTTTTAGATTATAATAACGAAAAATGAAAATTTAGTCCAGTTGTTTCGTTCCTTTCCTCTTCAACAAGCCGGTGGTGATGTCACTTGTGTTCCAATGAACTGCTTCCATACTTCCTTGTGTTCACAAAATCGACTCCCATTTGCCAAACCTACCTTGGTCAGTACATTTTCTTAACCTTATTTCAGAACATGACAGTAACATAACCACAATGATAAAAATTTGTGGCAAGGGGATAACCTTGATCAAAACAAATTAAACGGCGTAGTGTCAACAGGAAGGTTTTTCATTGGAAGCACATTACACTGTGATGTGAGAACATTCTAATAAAAGATTGTGAACAGGAAGGTTTTTCATTGGAAGCACATTACACTGTGATGTGAGAACATTCTAATAAAAGATTGTGAAAAGAGGAGAGTCGACAAGCTTGACGCAGTTGCCAATCAAAAAAAGACAAGCTTAATGCAGCCAGTGTCATGAAATTTTGTTCAGCCTGTCGATGTGAATCTGTGGAAAGCTCTTACAGCAGGACATAACTGCATTTTTATTCCCCATTAAATGGTTCTTTATAGGGTATATATATATATATATATATATATAATATAGGCTTTCTGTAACGTACTTGAGACGATCTGTATTTCCTGACATGCAAATGTTGTTGGATGTACACAGGGAGTCGGAGGGAAAAAAGAGAAACATTCCCATAAAACCGCCTCCCTCGATCGTACTTGCAGAAACTACGACAGTGAAAACGACTCACAACATTCAATTCAGAAACTCATGGAAAAGGATGCAATTTTCCATTTTAATTAGGAGTACCACTTTATGCCACCCACTTCTTCTACCCGCTAATGAGAAATATTCAGGCTCACCACAGTGACTATGGCGAGAGCCAGCTGCGATAACTTAAAAACCATTTCATATATCCAACAACAGCATAGTAAATCAAAAGCATGCAGTGAACGAGTTAACACATCCTCTCTCGCAATCAAAACACATAATTATACTCGAGTAATTGTGCTAACTGCTACGGTGTTGCCACAATTCAAGCAACAAAAGCAATCACCGGGATGCCCAAGTTCAACAGCTAGGGGAGGGGAAGACACCAATGGCTCTTGATTGGTTTATTACCAGGCTACTATAAAAGAGAATTTTCACATCAAATGATTATAGAAGTATCAGAGGCCAACAACCTACAAGTATTTCACCTACCGGACAATTAGAATGTGTTTACTGGGCGATATACTGAAGAAAGGACTAATTAAGAGCACACGTCAGGTGTTAGAGAATTCTAAACAGAAGTGCAACGTCATATAATGTAGGCTGTGATATCCTTATGACAATGAAAGACATCACGACAATATTCCGTATGCCAATTGCCTATTTGCTACGAAGCTATCCAATGTTTCGAACTAAGAAGCAGAATAAAAGGTCCATAAGAACCAGTGTGTAAGAGGACATTACACAAACAGTGGCATATGCTTTCAATAAACGGATATTCAGTTGGCTCCATACTGCGAAGAACATACAAGGCATCACTCAAACAGGGAATAGACTTTGGATGAATTGATAAGACCTTTTGTGAAGTTCCTTTACTCCCGCGAAATCTGAAATATCACCGGGAGACAACCCGAAAAGCACCTTCATTGTCTTGCACTCAAGATAACAGGAAAAGACTTTGCCCCGGTTGTAGAACACCACTGCAATATCATTTTAATTTGCTCCTATCACGACAATTATTACAGAAATTACACATCTAGTTCGATTCGGCAATATTAAGGATGATCTACCCGGTACCTCACTATCCAGCGGAAGTCATCTCCGTCCATCTCAAACACCTTGAATTCCTTAGCATCATTTTTAGGAAGCTGAATAAAAAGCAAACGGCCACCACATTCTCCAAAATAAATCACACCGGTCGAGAGATTAGGGTCTTGGGGCATTCGAGTTACTGACAGCTTCTCGGTATCCACGTCCGGTCAAGAGTAGATGTGGGCGTGCCTCGAGCAACTCTTCCAATTGATTCCTCCATTCCAAATGGCACCGCGTTGGAAGTCATTAATTGCTGGTGCGAGACTCACGTTCCTCCTAGACGCACATTCGGAAGTTTATATAGCCAATTGGGAAGCATTGATGCGATCGGAACTATTAACTAACACAACCTTGTAATAAGGTGATTTTGCAGGATAAAAAAGCAAGTAAGGTTCCATAAAAGAATCATATTCAGATGAAGTGACACCGTGTTTGTGAAGTGATTTGAACTTTTGTGTGGTCAGATTACAAACAATATAACTCTTTCTATATCCATTGCAACACAAAATTAAGCCATTGGAAGAGTGGATTATTATTATTATTGCATAAGATGCAGACATAGCATCATGGACAAAGGAGAAAGGAGAAAGGAGAAAGCCGGCAGACTCCTAGTTCCGCGGCGGCCACCAAGAGAGAAAGGCGAAAACCGATCATTTAGGTTTAGGGGTGGCGACCATTTGGCGTACCTGTATGTGCCGGAGACGGGTTAAAGCGGGCGTTCACGGATATGCCGGAGACGGGAGGAGTGGGGTTACAGCGGGTATGGTGGATAGCAAACTTGGAGTCGAAGATGAGAGAGAGCCAATGTTTGGCCACACACTTGAATTTGATGAGCGATTTAGCGGGCACTCGTAAAAGTATCTCAGTTAGCAGATATAGTTGCCCGCAACGATTTCTGCCTTCTTGACCCAGTTCCACTCTGCCATGTTTGTTTGATAGTTAGTTCATACACATTGCTTGAAGGCTTGGTCTTCTTTTTGTTGAGTAGGAAGGGATCAACGTATAAAGAATTCCCGAGGCAGCTAACCACAAATCTCAAACCCTCACCGGTCCACTTTCGCAAGGCACATTAGAAAACATCAACTCGTTGGCCATGTCAAAACAGTGGATAAATCTTGTTTTTTCAATTACCCGGCCGTAACCCATTTGTTAGGAGTAATGAGTTCTCCGTGATAACAAGGACCATTATCAAGGATATTCTTCATTTTCAAATTCGAAACATGGATCGAGAATACATTGTCTAATGTCATCCCTTGAGATCATACATTCTTCCGCAAAGTGTCCAAAATGTAAAATAAGAAGGGCAATCTCATAGTAAGAAACGAATAGAAAATTAGGTAAGTTCGATGACCAATCACTCATGTAGAGGAGATTTAAGTGACGAGGGAAGCAAAATCTAGAGAGACGTGCACATCTCAAACCCCAAAAAGAGAAAGAATAGAATGTTTGTTTAATAAGCAGGATATATTTCTATTTTCCTCAGAAAGTGCAAAACTAGATTGGCTAGTGTTGTGGGCGTGTCAGTGCAGTCCAACTTCGTGTTAAGGCCTGAATGCCTCACATCTGACTTCTTCTAGAGCGATTGCGTACGACCTAAGGGGTGAGGCCGTATGTGGTTCGTGGTTTACCTTTGCAGGATAAGGACTTAAAATTTTCCAACCGTTGTGGAAAATGGAAAGAAAAAAAAAAAGGTATGATGAAGTTAAAAGAACTTCATTAACGGTTTAACAAAGTTTGGGTACAAAGAAATGAAAGGAAATAAAATCTAAGTTGTGCTAGATTGGACTAAAAGATAAAAAACTTTCCTGGAAAGTAGAGATAATTGAAAGATAATTTGAGTAAGTCATGAGCTTGATTGGTCGGGGACCCTTTCTAAGGCCTTCAATTCTAGTATTTATAGGCAAAGTTCCAGGCCTTGAGCTGCTTCCACTTGCCTTTATGCATGACTGCCTCGTGCCCCAAGCCTTGCTCCTTACTCCAAACCTTTAGCTGCATTTTCAGGCCTGACAGCAACTTTTTGAGGCCTGAAATTGTCTCTTTTTGCATAGATACTTGCTAAAAGAAGATTTTTGGGACCTTTTAAGGCTAAAAGCTGAAACTTTTCTGTAAAGAGAAGACTTTTCAGCCACTTTTCGTCCCTTGTGGGCCATTGGAGGCTCTAAGTTGGTTCTTTATGTAAGAAAATTCAAGACAAAAAGCATTTTTGGAACTTGTGCCCTCTTTTCTCGTGCAACAAAGGCCAAATAGACCTAAATGAGCTGCTTGTAAGCTATTTGTGTAGGCCTGATTAAGCCACATGGGCTGCATGAATGTCATGTGTCCTTACTTCATGTTGAAGGAAAACGGCTGCAGGCCTTAAGCTGCTTGTGAGCTGCTTGCTAGAGAACCTTCTAGGCCTTTGAGCTGCTTGTAAGCAGCTTGCTTCTCAAGCATAACTAAACAGTTTATGGCCTTTTTGACTTCTCTATTTTCAAGCCTGATTAGGCTAAATAGGCCAAAAAAACTAGTCTGAGCTTTGCTTAGCTGGGCCAAGGCCTGAACCTAATCTGGGCTTTAACTCAATTGGGTAAACAAGCCTAAGAATAGACCCACTATATATTCAACCAAAGGCCTAAATCAATCAAGTCCTAATTCAATCAAGGGCCAAAATGTTAATTTGGGTCATTAATCCATTAACAAATTAATTTTTAGAATTTGGCCAAAAATGGATGTAAACAATTTCTTAAACTACCAAAGAAAATAAGACTTTTTTTTCCTCTAGGAAATACAAAGAGAGAGAGAGAGAGAGAGAGAGAGAGAGAGAGAGAGAGAGAGAGAGAGAGAGAGAGAGAGAGAGAGAAAACTGCAAAGCAGTCATCCCCCAACTTGAACACGGTCCAGATACTTCAACTCCACGTTCAGAACCTTCAAACAAGGCAAAGGAAGCTCCCAATTTTTTGTCCAGTTTTGGCATTTGTGGACCCGTTTCAGGCTCACAACAATGATCAAAATCGTTCATTTTGTAGAGCTCATCGAATTTGTTATTCACACAAAAATTATCTTGATCGAACATCAATAGATACGTGATCGAAACATATCTGTACAAGGAAAATGGGATGGAAAACGACTCACAACATTCAATTAAAAAAAGGAAACAATTTTCCATTTTAATTACCACTTTATGCCACCCACTTCTTCTTCCCGCCAAGAGAATCTTCAAAGGTGGGTGCCATTTTTGTGGGTGCTAAAGCCAAATTTGGCATGCCACAATGTTTTAGGCACCCTAATTTGGCCAAACTGCTCAAGTGGGGGAGGCAAAATTTGGCACCCTCCCTCAACTACCTTCCAACAACCCTTTTTTAGCTAACTTTTGAAGTATCAATTAACTTTTTATATACTTTAACTTTTGATTAACCAGCTTCTAACCACGATTTTAGGATTCCACCTAATTTTTTATCTACCTCCCCTACCTAATATTACTCTGTTTGAGTAAGTCTGGTCTTGATGAGGTCCAAAAATGAGATACAGAATAAGTCTAGATGAGGTCCAGAACTGAAATCCAGAAAGCCTTTAAACCACAACAGAGTAAGTCTAGTCTTGATAAGGTGCAGAAATGAGATCCAAGAATGTTTGGAGAAGTTTTTGTCTTGTAATTTTGTTTTGGTTCAGTAGAGTATTTGTTTTGACAGTTGAAATTGGAGGGGAAGAGCTGACATGGCACAAAGAAATGGTTCAGTCGATTTTTGGCAGGGCAAATGGCTCCCTGTTGGAAAGGCTGAAAATGGATGGGGTGCCAAAAAATGAGTATGGCACCACCTATGGCAGGGCGTTGGAGATTCTCTAATGAGAAATATTCAGTATCACACTATGGCGAGAGCCAGCTGCGATAACTTATAACCATTTCATATATCCAACAACATATAGTAAATCAAAAGCATCCAGTGCATGAGTTAACACATCCTCTCTCGCAATCAAAACAAATAACTACGCTTGAGGAATTGTGCTATACTGCTATGGTGTCATCACAATTCAAGCAACAAAAGCAATCACAGGGATGCTCTAGTTTAACAGCTAGGGCAAGACACCAATGGCTCTTGATCGGGTTGTAACCAGGCTACTATAGAAGAATTTTCCCATCAATTGATTCTAGAAGCATGAGAGGCCAACAACCTAACAAATACTTCAACTAGGGGACAATTAGAATGTTTACTAGGAAAGGACTAATTAAGAGCACATGTCAGGTGTTAGAGAATTCTAAACAGAAGTGCAAAGTCAGATAATGTAGACTGTGATATCCTTACAACAATGAAAGACATCACGACAATATACGGTACGCCAATTGCCTATTGCTAGGAAGCTATCCAATGTTTCAAACTAAGAAGCAGATTATAGGAATACAGTGCGAAGAACATACAGTGCCTCGCACTTCAAATTATAGGAAATAACTTTCCCTAGAACTGTTATAAGTTGTAAGTTCAAAGACTAGCTTCAAAGAGAATGTAAACATCAAAGACCAAAAGTCTAACAAATACACCTGCAGAGGGAAGATAACATGTGATTACCAAGTGACAAAAGAAGTCATAGGAGAATCCATCATACCTACTGATGACCAAAGATAGCATATCAACGTAGCAAACAATCCTGATTATAATAACCTAATGTAATCACTTATCAGAAACCCTTTGATCCATATATGACAAGGTTATGACATTTCTTCAACATATAAGGCATCACTCAAACAGGGGATAGACTTTCGATGAATTGATAAGACCTTTTGTGAAGCTCGTTTTCTTGCCCGAAATTTGAAATCTCACCAGGAGACAATTTGAAAAGCACCCTCATTGTCCTGCACTCAAGATTACAGGAAAGGACTTTGCCCCGGTTGTAGAACACCACTTCGAGATCATTTTCCTTTGCTCCTCTCACAACACTTATCACAGAAATTACACATCTACTTCTATTCGGCAATATTAAGGATGTTAGATCTACCCGGTACCTCACTATCCAGCGGAAGTCGTCTCTGTCCATCTCAAACACTTTGAATTCCATAGCACCATTTATAGGAAGTCGAATAAGAAGCAAACGGCCACCACATTCTCCAAAATAAATCACACATGTCGAGAGATTAGGGTCTGGGGGCACTCGAGTTACTGAATGCTTCTCTGTATCGACGTCCAGTTGAGAGTAGATGTCCTCGCCCTTCGAGCAACTCCTCCAAATAATTCCTCCATTCCAAATGACACCGCGTCCGAAGACCTCAATTTGAGGTTCAAGACTCACGTTCTTCCAAGAAGCAAATTCGGAAGTATATATAGCCAATTGGGAAGCATTGAGGTGATGAGAACTATAAACTAACACAACCTTGTAATGAGGTGATTTAGTAGGATCAAAAATCAAGTAAGGTGCTTCCCAGGAATAAAGATATCCAGATGAAGTGAAACTAGGTATGGGAAGTGCTTTGAACTTTTGTGTGGTCAGATTACAAACAATGTACTCGTAACTCCTATTTCCGTTGCGACACACAAACAAGCCATTGGAAGAGTGGCTTACCTTTGAATAATCTCCTGAAATAGCATCACGGAGAAAGGAGAAAGCCGGAAGACTACTAGTTCCGCGGCGGTCACCAAGAGAGAAAGGCGAAAACTGATCCTTTAGGATTAGGGATTTCGACCATTTGGCGCCCACGTATATGCCGGAGACGGGAGGAGTGGGGTTTCGGCGGGTATGGTTGATAGCAAAGTTGGAGTCGGAGATGAGAGAGAGCCAATGTTTGGACACACACTTGAATTTGATGAGCGGCTTAGCGGGCACTCGTAAAAGTATCTCAGTTACCAGATCTAAGTTGCTCCCAACGATTACCACCGCCGGCGAGTATTTCTCCGGCGAATTTGGAGTTGACGTGAGAAATTGCTTCCTTTGTTTCGACATTATCGCCGGTGCAAAATGCACAAGTGGAATAGGGTTTCAATTTGTTTCTAAATGTAGAAAAGGGTAAATTTCACTGACCTCCCTGGGGTTTTGACACAAGCACTGACCTCCCCTGAGGCTTCTAAAATTTCACTTCTTTCCCTTGCTTTTTCCGATATTGTTAAGATTCCCCATCTGTTAATTTCTCCTGAGACGGTGTTAACAGTCTTCATCAATTGACTGACATACCCTTGGCCTTCCACCGCTATGCCTCCAAAGTCCAAACACACTCTTTCGGTCATACTTAAAACCCATTCATTTCTTCTCCTGTTCTTTTTCTCACTAGCTACCATTGTCATCTTTTTCTTCTGTGTTTTTTTTTTCACTAGTAAAAGCAGTAAACATTTGTATGGTTAAAAAATATGCTTACAAAAACTAATTGCTTCAATTTTTCATTTAAAGGATCCATTATGCCTCTCCTTAGTTTACAATTGCCTAGGTGAATTGGTATATGAAATTACCCTCTTGCCTTCATTCAAAACCAATGCGAAGATCTTTTTTTTTTTTTTTTAATCCTAAAGGTTCATAATTAATTTTTGACTCTAAGCTCATAATTAATTTTAACATATGAGAGCCCTAAAAGAGTTGTAGAATAAAATGAAAAATAGATAATTATGAGAGTCCTAAATACAAATATTAATTATGACCCTTTAGGATAAAATGATCATAAAAATATGATCTAATATGACCTACGCACCAGTTCAAACGAATTAAAAATTGGAGCACTTAATTTTTTAGGTTGTTTATATATTAAAAAATATGGTTAAAAATTTAAAGGAAATGATAATTTCAATACTGTTTTTGTTGGTACCAAAACTCCGATGAACAAAAGGCTTTATACCATGTGCAATGTACAAAACTTTTATGCACTGGAATTTTTCCACCAACAAAAACAATTTTGGCATTATCACTTCCTCAAAATTAAGTGCTCTAATTTTCAATCCGTCTGAATCGGTGCAGAGATTTTATTTTTTTATCATTTATCCTAAATGATCATAATTAATTTTTGGTTATAAGGCGAATATGAGAGCCCTGAGAGAGTTGTAGAACTAAATAAATTAAAAAGAAGAAGAAAAGGTAATATGTTCTCCTGCCATACCATTTGTCTTGTTGTACTTGGCTTGCTCCAAGTGAGTAGCGAGAGTGGCTTGAGGTATTTTACTTAGTTGCTGCATGGGTTGGATGGGAAAAAAGAACAAAGGCTCATTACTATTGCCAACAAGGGCTAAATTGTTGAGTTGGAACCAAAAAGTGATTTAAGGATATAACATGCTCTATATCAGTACAATGATTTGCAAAATCTAAAATAAGGGCATTAAAAATACAAATTTAAGAAAAAGAATAAAAAGAGCAAATCCAATGCACGAGACTCCCGTCACTGCGGGGTCTGAGGAAGGGTTAGTGGAACTCCACCTCATAATATAATCATCTCAATTTTTTTTTTAAAAAGGTCATCATCGTCAAGGTTTTTAGGTATAATAATTTTATTTGATATTGAAATCTCAATTAGTTCACTCACTCATATTATGTTACAAGAACGACCAATAAATTTTATTACGAGAGAATAGAAAATCTAGACTGCACCATGATTTGGAAAAAAAGATGTCCACAATAACGAGATAGGCCAAAAGGGTATTTTGGACACTTTAAAATCATAAAAACATGACATCAGCATTAATCATTGAATTCTGTGAAAATATTTAACAGTCATGTAACGGAAGATGGCATCTTGGTAATGTCAGAAAAAGTAAGGGAGGAAAGTGACAATTCAAAAACCTTAAAGGAGGTCAATGCTTGTTTCAGAAACCTCATAAAGAGATCATTGAAATTTACCCTGTAGTAGAAGAAAATCTTGTAGCCCCTTTGGCTAGAAAAGAAAAGGGCGCTGCTATTCGCAGTCCTTTATTTTCTTCCATAATCCGTTAAAAATTTCAATTATACTAGCCAGTTAATTACCGAAATTGAGATATATTTTCAGCATCCAATAATCGAAATATAATGTTTTTTTTAACAACTATTTACCGAAAATGTATGTTCGACAGTTGTTTACCGGAAGTTGAACATATTTTCGACATATAGTTACCGAAATATAATCTTGTTTTCAACAGCTATTTACCGAAATGTTACTTATAATTTTCAACAACCATTTACCGAAATATAGTTGGCTATGGGAGAAAATAAAGAGCAGCAAATAGCAGCGTCCAAAGAAAAGGAATGGATGTTCTTTTCTTTATTAGCGAAAAAAGAGAAGAAAAGAGTGGTTTCTCAATTCTCAGCATTTTTTTTTTTTTTTTGGGGGGGGGGGGGGGGGGTTCAAATGGAAATTCATTAAACGTTACAAGCAAGAGTTTTGCATCATACGAGCATACATAGTAGGGAATGACTTCGGTCTCCCCGGCCATTTTGAGAACACCATAATTTTTAGCATAACGAAACCATTATGTACATAACCAAAACTCATTACAAGTATAACAAAACCATAACAAGGCATAACTTGTTTGTTATGCCTTGGTTGGGTTTGATTATGTCTTGATTGGTTTTTTGTAAATAGCCTATAATTCGGATTCCAAGCTGGAGGTGCATAACATTTTGCCACAGAACCCCAAGATCCAGTCCCCATTGCCATCCCTGAATGGTCCACCAAAGCCACCTCATCCATTGGCTTCATACCAGCAGCCATCCGTATAGAGCTTGGAGGTACTTGCAATTGGTTTAGACCAAATATTAGTTTGGGATAAAGGTGCATCACCTAGGGGTGGAGATTTGAAAGCCTTAACAATTTCACAAGAGTAGGAAATGATTGCCCTGGCACTAACATAGGGTGGTATGTCAACATTGTCAAAGCTTTTCTTGTTTCTATCCTTCCAAATTTGCCACAAAGTGGTGATAAAACCGATGTGCCAGGGTTAATCATTTCCATCTAGGGTTGTTCTCCACTCAATTCTTAGCATTTGGATGGATAAAATAAAAGAGAAGAGAAGAGGAGGTCATGTGTATTTTTATCAAAATAACCTTTCCTTTTTCATACCCCAGAACGTTGGTAGTTTGTTGACCCAAATCCAAACACAAACCAGACTTTTGAAGAAGAAGACGAAGAAGAAGACCCAGATTTGGTGCCCACGGATGAATAAGAGACCTAGGGTTTAGACAAAGAATGTCAAAATTAGCAACTCGATTCCTTTCTCACGGAATCTTGCCACGACTAGTGAGAAACGAAATGGGCAAATATAGGTTTCTCATTCTCCCCATTTCTCACCCTCTCGCTATTTTAATCATCCAAACACACAAAAGAATCACTTCTCCCTTCATTTCTTTTCCTTTCTCTGGAAATCTCTCAATCCAAATGAGATGTAGAAGTATAGTTTGACAATACTGCCCTTACCTTCCCTCTTTAACTTACTCCAGACCGACCTCTTCCCTTGAGAGTTTTGAGACCCATTTGGCTTCTCTGCTCTCCTCCTAAAAATAATCTCTTAATGATAATAGATAATATATTACTATAAAGAAATTATTTTTAATTTATGTCGTCCAACGCCGAAACGGACGGCTGAGATCGCTCAGCTCCGTAAATAAATATATCTCGTAGTAGAGAGTGTGGAGATGTAGAGAGATGGGCTAGCACCCTTCGGTGTTTCTTTCCTCCTACTCCCTCAGAACTCAAACTAAACAACTCTGTGCGCGTCTATGCTCTGGGGCTACTAAATAATTACTCATGGACTACACATCTTCGATGTGACTTTTTATGAAGTTGTGTCTATCATTTCCATAAGAAAACATGTCAAAGAGATTTTCACGCTATGAGTCGATTACATTTATCGCGTAGAGGAGTTGAGTAGAATGGATAGTTTATTTAAGTTGAGTTTATCTTATGTTCCAACGTGCCTTGAGGCACAGTCATCCTCTAATCTATATATAGGGAGAGAGTATAAACAGAGCATAAAATGTCTAGGTATACAAACTCAATACCATTAAATTGCTTATAATTTTGAATCCACTGATTTAATACTTCTCATTTTTCTCCACTATGTTTTCTTAAATCATCTCCGACCAGAGATGTCAAATTTGTAATGGCATGCCAAGAGGAAGGATTGAGATGTTAAATAACTCCAACCAAATTGTCAAATGCTAAAGTGACATTTGGCGTCTCCTCTCTCATGTCAAACATATATGATTTTATTACTTCATTGAGTGAGACCTTCAATCTTAGCGAAAACTTGATAACTATGACATTGGTTGGAGTGTGCATTTGAAGATGTCAAATTTCTACATGCCAAATTGCCACATAGCCATCAACAAAATTGACATACCAAATTTTGAAATAAAGATTGGAGACGTCCTTAAGCCTCCCTAAAAAAAATAGCAAGTCAGCATTCATGTTCTTAGAGACAGAGAGGACCTTCATTACCTTGAGTTGGTCTTCAAAGTGCAAGTGCAACGAAATCAGCCAGTGGTTCATCTCAATACAGAACCACATCATTATGGAGGCTCATTTGGCAGTATACAAGCAATCAAATCGCAGTTCTTTTGAAAGTGTTGACCCGTAAAGCCAACAAGTTAGGTTTTTATGCTTAGTCTAAGTTTGGAATGCTTAAAAAAGTTTCCATTTGGTTTGGTCTAGAAGAGGGCACCAAATCGAATTTAAAGTCTCTCCATCCACACAGAACCATTCATCCATTTCTCCTACTATTGAACTGAAAGAAATAACCAGAGCATTAATCAGTCATGCCGTATTCCTTCACACAAATTCAACGCTTTTTTTTTTTTTCTCTCTCTAAAAGGAGCTTGATCTCGTCATCAATTTTCTTCTCATATTTCGTGTGCAAGAGTACTCATATTGACAGCAACATCGTATCCAACACGAGGACACAAATTTGAGCTTGTAGATTTTATTGGCATGATTCAAGTACACCAAACATATTGCTACTGGCATAGAATATTACTCATCAGTTTGCCATCCAAAGGCAACCGTGTAGGATTTGGAAACATGTTGCCCTGTCTTCCAAGTGAGAACTTGTCTTTCCCTACTGTCTTCTTGACCTAGTTCCACTCTGCCATGCTTGTTTGATAGTTCATACACACTGCTTGAAACCTTGGTCTTTTTTTTTTTTTGGCCTAGGAAGGGATCAACGTACAAAGAATTCCCAAGGCAGCTAGCCACGAAGCTCAAACCCTCACCTGTCCACGAAGCTCAAAACACTGGATATATCTTGTTTTTTCAAATGCCCCGCCAAAACCTATTTCTTAGGAGTAATGAGTTTTCTGTGATAACAAGGACCATTATCAAGGATATTCCATGGATTCTTCATTTTCAAATTCGAAACATGGAGAACACATTGTCTAATGTCATCCCTTCAGTGCATACATTCTTCCTCAGAGTGTTCTAGAAGTAAAATAAGAAGGGCAATCTCTTAGTACGGAACGAATAGAAAATTTGGTAAGTTTGATGACTAATCACTCATGTGGCGGAGATTTAAGTGACAAGGGAAGCAAAATCTAGATAAGGCACGCCCACCTCAAACACCCAAATGAGAGAGAATGAAATGCTTAATAAGCAGGATATATTTCACAAACTACCAAAGAAAATAAGACTTTTTTTTTTCTCTAGGAAATATGAAGATAGAGAAAGAGATCGAAAAAGAAAGGTGAAACAAAGAAAAAAGAAAAACAGCAAAGCAGTCATCACCCAACTTGGACATGGTCCAGATCCTTCAACTCCAAGTCCAGAACCTTCAATTAAACAAGGCAAAGGAAGCTCATCAGCTTTAAGCTCATCAGCTTAAGATGGCCCAAAAGACCATCTCATGAGCAAGGGAATTGGCTTGTCTAGCGATACATGACTTGTGGCACTTGCTAGTTTACAATACCAAAAAGTAAACAGTAATGCGATGTGAAACAGGATCAGTGACTTGTTTCCAACCTCTCATAGATAAATCGATGATACTGTCCAAATGGAGAAAATCTATTCCTAATGGTCTTGGTTGCTACTAGCATGATTGCATAAAGCAGGAGCAAGGGCTCGTGGATTTGTGAACACCTTCTCAATCAAATCTCCCAGACTAAGTGGAAAAACTAATGCTTATTGATCTTATTAGGCAAAGAGAGTCAAGTGCAACAGCAGGTTCAGGATGTGGAAAGGACATAGAAAGAACAACGGAACACAGCCGAACATATAGAACAATAGAACATTCAACTAATAGGACTACATGAGTTTGCTAAACTTCTGAACTGTTTATCTAAAACCAGCAAACAGTCAAGTGAAACAAAATACCAGAGTACCCTAGGCCCTGAACCAAAAACAAAAAATAACGTGAAATCTGAAGGTATTTTGAACCAAGGACTCGTAAACCTAGATTGTGAAGCTGATACGTCCTGCCAGTTAAAGTGAACCAGGAATGTTGACTTGTTTGAGAACTCTTGCAGTTGGATATTCACCGCGAGTATTTTGCAGTGCAAATATTAGGATATGACAGGTACCAAAGTTTCCGGACTCGCACATGCCAACATGGTAACTACCGAACTATATCTCCACAGCTTCTCAAGACACTTCAAAGAAAACTGTAGCCTTAGATTCAATACTTTGTCATTTCTTCCCTGAACTGAACAACCACCCACAGATGAGGTGATCTATTTTACTCCTGAGCAAAAAAAAGAAAGTTGTGGTGCCATGACTATAATGACCCACAGACATTTATGGACTACCGAAGCTTATAGGGTTTGAAATCCTCACGCATTTTTAAGCTTCTATGATGTTAGCAAGCAATTTGTAAAAAAGAGCCAACAGAGGTGGTGGAAGATCTACAAAAATGACAAACTCTACCCATCATAGTTTCAGCAACAGTAGAACAAGTTCGAAGATTTAGTACTTAGTAGTCAGTAGCATTAACAAAAAACATATTAGCTCTGACAACAGACAAGAAGAAAAGTATTGCTTTCCAATTCTTCTATGCTAAGTGATGTTGTCCCTTTCAATCTACAAGGCATCTACTATTTATCAATTCATTTTGTCATGTATGCAATGGCGGAACCAAGGGTGGGCTAGCCTAGGCTATAGCCCATGTGAATTTAAGAAAAACAAAAAAATTGAAATGTAAAATTTTAGCTCATCAATTTTAGCCCACCTCACTTTCTTGCGCATTCTATGATTATCTACATTGAAAGAGAACTTGTTAAAGATATCGACTCAGATTTTGATAATAAATGATCTCTACTCAATGAAACATCGTAGGTACAACTTCAGTAGGGTACAAATTCAATAGTGTATGATTTCTTGTATTTTTCTTTCATTTATTTATGAACATTTACGTATATCTATGTACAAGTTTGCTGGACACTAATTATAAAACTCTTCTTAGTTCATATATATATATTTTGTATTAGCCCAAGGGAAATTAGATTTTTGGTTCCACCCTTGCATGTATGAAAGATGGATGTGAAGAAGCCACGGGTCGTACTCCACACTATTTCACAAACCAAAAGCCACTTTTCTTGAGCCCATCGTTTCAAAATTCAATTCACAATCACTTTGCAATTTCTCAAACCAACTTATAATAATTTCTCACAGATTATGGTTTATATAAAATCCCACAGCACATATTTCTCAAATTGTCCTAGAGATGTCAAGGTAAATAACAAACTGAACAAAATAGAATGAAGAATAAAGAAAGAATCACAAAAATGAACAACATCACAATGATGTCTTTTCAAAATAATAGGTCACCTCAACTTCATGTTTTTTACGTCCTAGTTTCTAATAACGTATTAGTACTATTTGGACAACTGTAAACACATCTCTCTATTGGCGCTGGAGAACCACATCATAACAATGAGATCAAGAATGTGAAGGGAATGAGTTGACATATCCTCTCTAGAAATGAAATGGAGGGAAACAGAACACCCAATCATGCGTAAAGCCACATTAGTGTATGCTCCGGTACACAGCCATCGACCACTACAATAACATCTAAGGATAGCTTAAAAGAGAATGGAAACATCAAAGACCATTAAACATCGAATACATCAAAAGAGGGAAGGTTCGTTGTGATTACCCAGTGACAAAACATGTTATATGAGAATCCATCATACGCAGTGATGACAAAAGATAATAGAGCTGAACAGGCATCTTTTACAGCAAGAGACGAAGAAATACATAAATATCCACATGAAAAGATAATGGCATAGGTTCAACATTGTAAGACATCACTCAAACGGGTGATAGACTTTCGATGAATTGAACCGAATATTTGTTAATTTTCCTTGGTGCGTAGTGTGCAATCTCACCTGGGCACAACTCACTAATCACCTTCATTGTCCTGCACTCAAGATTACAGGAAATGACTTTGCCCCGGTTGTAGAACACCACTGCGAGATCATTTTCCTTTTTTCCTTTCACAATGCTTATCACATAAATTAAGCAACTACTTTTATCCGGCAATACTAAGGACATTAGATCTACCTGGTCCTTGACAATCCAGTGGAAGTCATCTCTGTCCATCTCAAGAATGCTAAATACCGTAGCATCACGAGAAGGACGTTGAATAAGAAGCAAACGACCACCACATTCTCCGAAATAAAGGATATTTTTGACATTTTTCGAGAGATTAGGGTCTGTGGGAACTCGAGTTACTGTCAGCTCCTCTGAATCCACGTCCAGTCGAGAGTAGACGTGCTCGTGCCTCGAGCAATTCCCCATCCAATGCTCGCAAGTCATCCAAATAATTGCTCCATTCAAAATGGCACTCCGTAAGTGTGTATAACCAATTGATGGTGAGAGACTCAAGTTCTTCCAAGACGCACATTCGGAAGTGTATATAGCCAATTGCGAAGCATTGACGCGATCGCAACTACTAACTAACACAACCTTGTAATATGGTGATTTGGTAGGATCGAAAATCAATTAAGGACGATAATCAGAATACCCTCCAGGTAAAATGCCACTAGGTTTGGGAAGTTGAATGAACTTTTGGGTGGTTAAGTTGCAAACAATGGAACTCCCATTTCTATCGCAAAACAACATTAAGCCATTGGAAGAGATACTTGCACTTGTTTGAGATCTTGGTAAAACACCGTCAAGAAAGGAGAGAGTCGGGAGACTAGTGCGGCGGTGGCCTGCTACGGAGACAGGTAAAACTTGGTCATTTAAGGGTTCAGTACGGCGCCAGACGGAGTGTAAGTATATACCGGAGACCGGTGGAGTGGGGTTACGGCGGGTGTGGTTGATAGCAAAGTTGGAATCGGAGATGAGAGAGAGCCAGTGCTTGGATACACACTGGAATTTGATGAGCGGCTTAGCAGGCACTCGTAAAAGTATCTCAGTTAGCAGATCTACGTTGCTCGCGATGATTTCTGCCGCCGGCGAGTGTTTCTCCGGTGAGGGTGATGTGAGAAGTTTCGGGCTGCTTCTACTACCGGTCGATACTATCTTTTTAGACACTTCCGATTGTGGATGAAAACCCACAAGAGGATGAGGAGAGTATTTGTAACTATCAAATGGTTTCAATTTGAGAGATTTTTGGGGATTGTTCCATTTGCAATTGGAGAAATCCAAGTCCCAACACTTAAAGGAACATTACCCTGTGCAGTTTGGATTCTAAGAGAGCTATTTGAGAATAATGAGTATTAGAGAAACCCTGTCAAGGAACTTTGAGACCGCTCCGTCTTTACTCTCACTCAGCTCCTCCCCAGTCCATGAGAAGAGACTGGATCTACACTAATGGTACAAACCACTCATATTTTAGACTCTGTTGAGAATATCGGTCATACCAAAAATCAAATTGATTGGATATTATTTGATATAATTTCAAAACACATATGTCGTAAAGCACAACAAGATTACAGCGTCAAACTAGAACCCATTTAAGTTATTTAACCCATATATCTCATGACAAATGTATTGCAAAATTATATCAACAAATATCCAATAAGCGGATATCCAAAATTATATCAACAATATCCGAAATTTTTGAGCAACTTTATAATGTGTACAGTTTGGATCCGAAAACGGAGCAACTTGAGAGTGGAGAGCATCCTTTTATCCACTCATGCATTTTCATTTTCAACCAATAAGTAAAATAAATTAGAGGTAATTCTTGTAATGCAGAGGACTAACAAGATTGCATATAGATTTATAATAAGGAAAATGATTTTGACACTCCAATTTTTCATGATAACACTCTAAAATTTATTTTTTAGTGTGTCTTGCCATGTATAATTTTTACACTAACAGACAAGTTTTAAAGTGTCATCATTAAAAAGTGAAGTTTCAAAATTATTTGCCTTATACACCACCATGTAGAGCACTCAATAATTACTCCTTTTAAAAAGTATAGAGTAGAGGTCCATAACTAGGGAGGTAGTAGTTTTTAGTGACCAATTTTTTTGCCTAGTTTTGGCATTTGTGGGCCCGTCACAGGCTCACAACAATAATCAAAATCGTTAATTTTTTGAGCTCGTCGAGTTTGTTATTCACGCAAAAATTACCTTGATCAAACATCGGTAGATACGTGATCGAAACAGATCTGTACAAGAAAAATGGGATGGACAACGACTCACAACATTCAATTCAGAGAAGGATGCAATTTTCCATTTTAATTACCACTTTATCCCACCCTCTTCTTCCCGCTAATGAGAAATATTCAGTCTCACAAAAGCAATCACCGGGATGCTCTAGTTCAACAGCCAGGGGAAGACACCAACGGCTCTTGATCGGTTCATCAGTTCATAACCGAGCTACTATAAAAGAGAATTTTCACATCAAATGATTATAGAAGCATCAGAGGGCAACCTAAAAAATACTTCATCTCGGGGACAATTAGAATGTATTTACCGGGCAATGTACTAAAGAAAAAGGACTAATTCAGAGCACACGTCAGGTGTTAGAGAATTTTAAACAGAAGTGTAGACTGTGATATCCTTACGACAACGAAAGACATCACAACAATATACCGTACGCCAATTGCCTATTTGCTAGGAAGCTACCCAATGTTTCAAACTAAGAAGCAGAATAAAAGGTCCATAGAAAACAGTGTAAGAGGACACTACACAAACAGTTGCATATGCTTTCATTAAACGGATATTCAGTTGGCTCCATACTGCGAAGAACATACAGTGCCTCACACTTCAGATTATAGGAAATTGCTTTCCCTGCAACTGTTATAAGTTGTAAGTTCAAAACTAGCTTCAGAGAGAATGTAAACATCAACCAAAAAGCTATAACAAATACACCAGCAGAGGGAAGATAACATGTGATTACCAAGTCACAAAAGAAGGCCTAGGAGAATCCATCATACCTACTGATGACCAAAGATAGTACAGCAACATAGCAAACATTCCTGATTATAATAACCTAATGAAATCAGAGACAACAAAACATTCACCATTTGATCCATATATGACAAGGTTATGATATTTCTTCAACAGGTAAGCCATCACTCAAACAGGGGATAGACTTTCGATGAATTGATAAGACCATTTGTGAAGTTCTCTTAGTTGCCCAAAATTTGAAATCTCACCAGGAGACAACTCGCAAAGAACCTTCATTGTCCTGTACTCAAGATTACAGGAAAAGACTTTGCCCCGGTTGTAGAACACCACTTCGAGATCATTTTCCTTTGCTCCTCTCACAACACTTATCACAGAAATTACACATCTACTTCTATTCGGCAATATTAAGGATGTTAGATCTACCCGGTACCTCACTATCCAGCGGAAGTCATCTCTGCTCATCTCAAACACTTTGAATTCCATAGCATCATTTTTAGGAAGTTGAATAAGAAGCAAACGGCCACCACATTCTCCAAAATAAATCACACATGTCGAGAGATTAGGGTCTGGGGGCACTTGAGTTACTGTCAGCTTCTCTGTATCCACGTCCAATTGATAGTAGACGTGCTCACACCTCGAGCAACTCCTCCAAATAATTCCTCCATTCCAAATGACACCGCGTCCGAAGTTCTCAATTCGAGGTTCAAGACTCACGTTCTTCCAAGATGCAAATTCAGAAGTGTATATAGCCAATTGGGAAGCATTGAGGAGATGAGAACTATTAACTAACACAACCTTGTAATGAGGTGATTTAGTAGGATCAAAAATCAAGTAAGGTTCTTCCCTCCAAGAAAGATATCCAGATGAAGGGAAACTAGGTTTGGGAAGTGGTATGAATTTTTGTGTGGTCAGATTACAAACAATGTAACTCGTATGTCCGTTGCGACACAAAAATAAGCCATTGGAAGAGTGGCTTACGTTTGAATAATCTCCTGAAACAGCTTCACGGAGAAAGGAGAAAGCCGGAAGACTACTAGTTCCTCGACGGCCACCAAGAGAGAAAGGCGAAAACTGATCCTTTAGGATTAGGGATTTCGACCATTTGGCGCCCACGTATATGCCGGAGACGGGAGGAGTGGGGTTACGGCGGGTATGGTTGATAGCAAAGTTGGAGTCGGAGATGAGACAGAGCCAATGTTTGGACACACACTTGAATTTGATGAGCGGCTTAGCGGGCACTCGTAAAAGTATCTCAGTAACCAGATCTAAGTTGCTCCCAACGATTGCCACTGCCGGCGAGTATTTCTCCGGCGAATTTGGAGTTGATGTGAGAAATTGCTTCCTTTGTTTCGACATCATCGCCGGTGCAAAATGCACAAGTGGAATAGGGTTTCAATTTTTGTTGGGCCCGGCTATTCGCACCCACAAATTTTCTCTCATAGCCCACTATATTTCGGCAAGTGGTTGTTGAAAATCATAAATAACATTTCGGTAAATAGTTGTTGAAAATAAGATTATATTTCGGTAACTACATGTCGAAAATATATTCAATTTTCGGTAGACAATTGCCAAACATGCATTTTCGGTAAATAGCTGTTGAAAAAAATATCATATTTCGGTAATTGGATGCTGAAAATGTATCTCAATTTCGGTAACTAACTGTCGAGTCTAATTGAAAATTTTTAACAGGGTGTGGGAGAAAATTTGTGGGTGCGAATAGCGCCGCCCTTTTTGTTTCGGGGCCGGCTATTCGCAGCCACGTTTTTTCTCCCGTACCCCATTAAAAATTTCCAACTAATTACAACATGAGCCCTTAATATAAAATGACCTACTTACCCTTATACATATACATAAAATGACTTCTATGTCCTTATGACCAAAACCCCTAAATTATCCACCACCCCCTATCCCCCCAAAATCTTCCCCCCGAAAATAAGAATCATCATCACTCCCCCTGTGAAAAGAAAAAACAGACGAAAACAAAAAAAAAAGACAGATAAAAACAAAGACATTGTTCTTCATCTTTTCTTCTCCTCTCTATCTAAATCTTCATTTTCTTTTCTCCTCTCTCTCAAATTTTCTAATGGAGGAGGAGCAAGGACCAAATATTGTATCAATGGAAGGTTCAAGTCCTTCCATTGATCCATTTTTTGACCCACTTTTAGGATTAGATTTTGAAATTGAATCAAATTCTATTGGCAACCATTTGGTGGCAGAGGACAAGAAAGATACTGTGATGGACATTGTTTGTTCGAAGCTGCGAGAGGAGATAAGTTTTTCCATTTACAATGGCCTCTGCTTTGTTGTTGAGGCATCTGGGTTTATAAAACCCAGTTTTTCGAGGGTTTCGACGTTTCTGGTTCGAAATAGAATAGTCACTGTAATTTCGGTAGCTATCCACTGTAATATATTACCATTTTCAGTATCCAATTACCGAAATTGATATACATTTTCAACATCTAAATACCGAAATATAATTTTGTTTTCAACAACAATTTACCGAAATGTATGTACGATTTTCCCTTATATAGATAGTTCGACTGTTGTTTACCGAAGTTTGAACATATTTTCAACGTGCAGTTACCAAAATATAAGTATTTTTTAACAACTAGTAACCGAAATATATATATATCACTGTTTCGGCAGTTGTTTACTGAAATTTGAACATATTTTTGACGTGCTATTACCGAAATATAATCTTATTTTCAATAGGTACTTGGTGAAATTATATGTATGATTTTCGTATACATAATTCGGCAGTTGGTTACCGAAGATTCAGCATATTGTCGACATGACCTTACCGAAATATAATTTTGTTTTCAACAGCAATTTACCGAAAGTGTAATTTTTTAGAGAGAAGGGTATAATGGGAAAATCAGGTACATTTAATGGGGTACATGGAGAAAATTTTCTTTTTTAAAATTTTGGAAATGGGCTATGTGAAGTAATGGGGTACATGAGTAAAAATGTGGCTGCGAATAGCCGGCCCCGTTTTTCAACGTAGAAAAGGGTAAATTTCACTGACCTCCCCTGGGGTTTCTGACACAAGCACTGACCTCCTCCGAGGTTTCTGAAATTTCACTTCCCTCTTTTACGATTCTGATATTGTTAAGAATCCCCATCGGTTAATTTCTCCTGAAACGGTGTTAACTTTCTTCATAAATTGACTGACATACCCTTGCCCTTCCATCTCTATGCCTCCAAAGTCCAAACTCCTAACACACTCTCTCGGTCATACTTAAAACCCATGCTTTTCTTCTCCCTCCTGTTCTTTTTCTTACTAGCTACCATTGTCATCTTTTTCTTCTTCTTTTTCTCACTACTAAAAACAGTAAACATTTGTATGGTTAAAAAAGTGTGCTTACAAAAATTAAGTGCTTCAATTTTTTATTTAAATGGTCTATTATGCCTCTCCATAGTCAGCAATTGTTTAGGTGAGTTGATATGTGAAATTACCCTCTGCCCTCACTCAAGACCAATGCAAAGATCTTTTTTTATTTTATTTTATCCTAAAAGATCATAATTAATTTTTAGAACAAAATGAAGAATAGATACTTAATTATGAGAGTCCTAAAGAAAAATATTAATTATGACCTTTTAGGATAAAATGATCATAAAAATATGATCTAATATGATCTATGCATCGGTTCAAACGAATTGAAAATTAGAGCACTTAATTTTTTAAACTATTTATATATTAAAAAATATGGCTAAAAAATTAAGAAAAATGATAATTCCCAAACTGTTTTTGTTGGTGCCAAAACTCTGATGCACAAAAGGCTTTGTACCATGTGCAATGAGTCCATAAGAGCCTAGCTTTTAGAAGCTTGGGCTCGGCTCGTTAAGTAAACGAGCTGAAGAATTAGGCTCGAGCTTGTTCGTTTGTATGTCGAGTCAAGTTTGAACAAGCTCATCTCGAGCCGAGCTACGAGCCGCTCGCGAGTGGCTCGGTTCGTTTGCAGCCCTACTTCCAAGTGAGACCTTGTCATTCCCTGTTTTCTTCTTGACCTAGTTCCACTCTGCCATGCTTGTTTGATAGTTCATACACATTGCTTGAAAAAGCTTGGCCTATTTTTATTTGCGTGGGAAGGGATCAACGTACAAAGAATTCCCAAGGCAGCTAGCCACGAAGCTCAAACCCTCACCTGTCCATGAAGCTCAAAACACTGGATATATCTTGTTTTCTCAAATGCCCCGCCAAAACCCATTTCTTAGGAGTAATGAGTTCTCCGTGATAACAAGGACCATTACCAAGGATATTCCATGGACTCTTCATTTTCAAATTCGAAACATGGAGAACACATTGTCTAATGTCATCCCTTCAGTGCATACATTCTTCCACAAAGTGTCCTAGATGTAAAATAAGAAGGGCAGTCTCTTAGTAAGGAACGAATAGAAAATTTGGTAAGTTCGATGACTAATCACTCATGCAGCGGAGATTTAAGTGACAAGGGAAGCAAAATCTAGAAAGGCACGCCCACCTCAAACACCCAAAAGAGTAAGAATAAAATGCTTAATAAGCAGGATATATTTCACAAACTACCAAAGAAAATAAGACTCTTTTTTTCTCTAGGAAATATGAAGACAGAGAAATAGATCGAAAAAAAACGGTGAAACAAAGAAAAAAGAAAAACAGCAAAGCAGTCATCACCCAACTTGGACATGGTCCAGATCCTTCAACTCCAAGTCCAGAACCTTCAATTAAACAAGGCAAAGGAAGCTCATCAGCTTTAAGGTATCCTGAGAAAGTGTTCCTCATAGCCCAAGAGACCATCTCATGAGCAAGGGAATTTGGCTTTTCTAGCGATACAAGACTTGTGGCACTAGCTAGTTTACAATACCAAAAAGTAAACAGTAATGCAATGTAAACCAGGATCAGAGACTTGTTTCCAACCTCTCATAGATAAATCGATGACGCGTGGGTACTGTCCAAATGGAGAAAATCTATTCCTAATGGTCTTGGTTGCTACTACCATGATTGCATAAAGCAGGATGGAGGCCCGTGGATTTCTCAATCAAGTCTCCCAGATGAAGAGGAAAAACTAATGCTTATTGATTTTATTAGGCAAAGAGAGTCAAGTGCAACAGCAGGTTCAGGATGTGGAAAGGACATAGAAAGAACAATGGAACACAGCCGAACATATAGAACAATAGAACATTCAACTAATAGGACTACAGGAGTTTGCTAAACTTCTGAACTGTTTATCTAAAACCACCAAACAGTCAAGTGAAACAAAATACCAGAGTACCCTATGCCCTGGACTAAAAACAAAAAATGACGTAAAAGCTGAAGATATTTTGAACCAAGGACTTGTAAACCTAGATTATGAAGCTAATACGTCCTGCAAGTTAAAGTGAACCAGGAGCGTTGACTTGTTTGAGTATTTTGCAGTGGAAATATTAGGATATGACAGGAACCAAAGTTTCTGGATTTGCACATGACAACACGGTAACTACCGAACTATATCTCCACAGCTTCTCAAGACACTTCAAAGAGAACTGTAGCCTTAGATTCAATACTGTCATTTCTTCCCTGAACTGAACAACCACCCACAGATGAGGTGATCTATTTTACTCCTGAGCAAAAAAAAAGAAAGTTGCGCTGCCATGACTATAATTACCAGCAGACATTTATGGGCTACCGAAGCTTATAGGATTTGAAATCCTCAAGCATTTTTAAGCTTCTATGATGTTTGCAAGCAATTTGTAAAAAAGAGCCAACAGAGGTGGTGGAAGATCTACAAAAATGACAAACTCTACCCATCATAGTTTCAGCAACAGTAGAACAAGTTTGAAGATTTAGTAGTCAGTAGCATTAACAAAAAACAGATTAGCTCTGACAAAAGACAACAAGAAAAGTATTGCTTTCCAATTCTGCTATGCTAAGTGATGTTGTCCCTTTCAATCTACAAGGCATCTACAATTTATCAATTCATTTTGTCATGTATGAAAGATGGATGTGAAGAAGCCACGGGTCTTACTCCGAACTATTTCACAAACCAAAAGCTACTTTTCCTGAGCCAATCGTTTCTAAATTCAGTTCACAATCAGTTTGCAATTTCTCAAACCAACTTATAATCATTTCTCACAGATTATGGTTTATATCAAATCCCACGGCACGTATTTCTCAAATTGTCCTAGAGATGTCCAGGTAAATAACAAACTGAACAAAATAGAATGAAGAATAAAGAAAAGGAATCACAAACCACAACATAATAAGCATAACCCTATATAGCATCCCATCCCTTGGTGATTAATCAGAGAGACATGATTTAATCTTACAAACATGAACAACATCACAATGATGTCTTTTGAAAAAAAATAGGTCACCTCAACTTTATGCTTTTTACGTCCAAGTTTCTAATAACATATTAGTACCATTTGGACAACTGTAAACACATCTCTCTATTGACGCAGGAGAACCACATTGTAACAATGAGATCAAGAATGTGAAGGGCATGAGTTGACATATCCTCTCTCTAGTAATTAAATGAAGGAATGATAGTTTAGTTACTGTTTTATAATGATTGAAACAGAACACCCAATCACGTGTAAAGCCAAATTAGTGTATGCTCCAGTACACAGTCATAGACCACTACAATAACATCTAAGGCTAGCTTAAAAGAGAATGGAAACATCAAAGACCATTAAACATCGAATGCATCAACAGAGGGAAGGTTCGTTGTGATTACCAAGTGACAAAAGACGTAATATGAGAATCCATCATACGCAGTGATGACAAAAGATATTAGAGCTGAACAAGCACCTTTTACAGCTAGAGACAAAAAAAAAACAAAAATGTCCACCGTTGGATCCACATGAAAAGATAGTGGCATAGGTTCAACATTGTAAGACATCACTCAAACAGGTGATAAACTTTCGATGAATTGAAAATAATTTTTGTCAAGTTCCCCTGGTGCGTAACTTGCAATCTCACCTGGGCACAACTCACAAATCACCTTCATTGTCCTGCACTCAAGATTACAGGAAATGACTTTGCCCCGGTTGCAGAACACCACAGCAATATCATTTTCCATTGTTCCTTTCACAGTGCTTATCACTGAAACTACGCAACTACTTCTATTCGGCAATATTAAGGACTTTAGATCTACTCGGTCCTTGACAATCCAGCGGAAGTCATCTCTGTCCATCTCAAGAATGCTAAATTCCGTAGCAGCATGAGAAGGAAGTTGAATACGAAGCAAACGACCACCACATTCTCCGAAATAAAGCATATGTTTCGAAAGACTAGGGTCTGAAGGCACTCGAGTTACTGTCAGCTTCTCTGTATCCACGTCCAGTCGAGAGTAGGCATGCTCGTGCTTCGAGCAATTCCCCCTCCAATCCTTGCATCTCATCCAAATAATTGCTCCATTCCAAATGGCACTACATATGGAGGTCTCAATTGATGGTGAGAGACTCGAGTTCTTCCAAGACGCACATTCGGAAGTGTATATAGCCAATTGGGAAGCATTAAAATGACTAGAACTATTGACCAACACAACCTTGTAATATGGTGATTTCGTAGGATCGAAAATCAAGTAGGGAAGATAATGAGAATACCCTCCAGGTAAAATGCCACTAGGTTTGGGAAGTTGTATGAACTTTTGAGTGGTTAAATTACAAACAATATAACTCCTACCTCTATCGCAAAACAACATTAAGCCATTGGAAGAGATACTTGCACCTGTTTGAGATCTTGGTAAAACACCGTGGAGAAAGGAGAGAGTGGGGAGACTAGTGCGGTGGTGGCCGGAGACGGAGACATGTATAACATGGTCATTTAAGGGTTCTGTAAGGTGCCAAACGGAGTGTAAGTATATGCCGGAGACCAGTGGAGTGGGGTTACGGCGGGTGTGGTTGATAGCAAAGTTGGAGTCGGAGATGAGAGAGAGCCAGTGCTTGGATACACACTTGGATTTCACGAGGGGTTTTGCCGGCACCCGTAAAAGTATCTCAGTTAGCAGATCCACATTGCTCGCGATGATTTCAGCCGCCGGCGAATGTTGCGGGTTGCTTCTACCGCTGTTCGATATCTTTTTCGACATTTTTCCGATTGTGGATGAAAACCCACAAGAGGATGAGGAGGGTATTTGTATCTGTAACTAAAATGGTTTCAATTTGAGAGATTTTGGGGATTGTTCCATTTGCAATTACATCCAAGTCCCACCAATTAAGGGAACATTTTTTGGTTTGAATTTTGAGAGCTAAGGGGTGGAGAGTGATAAATGAAAAGAAAATTTATTGGACACCCATACATTTTGAGACCGCGAAATCAACAAAGCCCGTCTCTGCTTTCACTCCTCTCCGGTCCATGAGAAGAGACTGGACTCCTCTCATGTCCATGAGAAGAGACTGGACCTACACTAATGGTACAAAATACAAACCATTATTTTAGACTTTGTCGAAAATATGGATCATGCTGAAAATCAGATTGATTAAATATCATTTGATATAATTTTGAAATACATTTGTCGTGAAGCACAACAAGATTACAATGCCAAATCGGAACCCATTTAAGTTATTTAACCCATATATATCTCTAGACAATTGCATTCAGAAATTATATCAACGAATATCCGACCATCCTGATTTTTTCAGATTTATCGAATATTCAAAATTAACCAAAATTATATCAACGAATATCCAAAATTATTGGTCAAATTTATAATGTGTACAGTTTGGATCATCAAACTAGTTCTGGGAGGAGCCCACAAACGGAGCAACTTGACAGTGGTGAGCATCCTTTTATCCTCTCATGCATTTTCATTTTCAACCAACAAGTAAAATAAATTAGAGGTAATTTTGTGATGCAGAGGACTAACAAGATTGCATATAGATTTATAATAATCATAATTGTAGTCAATTTTAATAGAACAATTATTCATTGTCCATGGGAACCTCCAGGTGGTGTCTCAAACTCTTTCTTCACCACACATTTCGTGGTAGAGACATTTGTGTGGTCTCCAACACAAAATATGTAGACAAAAGTGTGGTAGATAAAAGTTTAGGACACCACCGCATGGGGCACTAAATAATTACTTTTTCAAAACGTACAGAGTAGAGGTCCGTAACTAGGGAGGTTCCCGTCTAGTTTTTAGTGTCCAATTTTTTTGTCCGGTTTTGACATTTGCGGGCCCATCTCATGCTCACAACAATGATCCAAATCGTTTATTATGTAGAGCTCATCGGATTTTTCGTTCACGCAAAAATTAGCTAGATAGAACGTCAGTAGATATGTGATCGGAACAGAGATATATGTACAAGAAAAATGGGATGAAAAACGACTCACAACATTCAATTCAGTAAAGGACGCAATTTTCCATTTTAATTACCACTTTCTGCCACCCACTTCTTCTTCCCGCTAAATGAGAAATATTCAGTCTCACCACTATTTCATATTATCCAACAACCGCATAGTAAATCAAAAGCATGCAGTATGAGTTAACACATCCCCTAGGGGGAGACACCAATGGCTCTTGATCGGTTTCATAACCGGGCTACTACAAAAGAGAGTTTTCACATCAAATGATTATAGAAGCATCAGAGGCCAACAATCTAAAAAATACTTCGCCTCGGGGACAATTAGAATGTATTTACCGGGCGATGTAATGAAGAAAAAGGACTAATTACGAGCACATGCACGTCAGGTGTTAGAGAATTCTAAACAGAAGTGCAGACTGTGATATCCTCATGACAATGAAAGACATCACGACGACAATATACCGTACGCCCATTGCCTATTTGCTAGGAAGCTACCTAATGTTTCGTACTAAGAAGCAGAAAAAAAGGTCCATAAAAACCAGTGTAAGAGGACATTACACAAACAGTTGCATATGCTTCTTTCAATAAACCGGTATTCAGTTGGCTCCATACTGCGAAGAACATACAGTGCCCAGCACTTCAGATTATAGGAGTTGTAAGTTCAAAACTAGCTTCAAAGAGAATGTTAACAACAAAGACCAAAAAGCTAACAAATACACCAGCAGAGGGAAGATAACATGTGATTACCAAGTGACAAAAGAAGTCATATGAGAATCCATCATACCTATTGATGGCATAAGATAGCACAGCAACATAGCAAACATTGCTGATTACAATAACCTAAAATATAATCAGAGACAACAAAATTAACCTTCACCCTTTGATCCATAAATGACAAGGTTATGACATTTCTTCCACGTGTAAGGCATCACTCAAACAGGGGATAGACTTTCGATGAATTGATAAGACCTTTTGCGAAGTTCCATTACTTGCGTGAAATCTGAAATCTCACCAGGAGACAACTCGCAAAGCACCTTCATTGTCTTGCACTCAAGATTACAGGAAAACCCTTTGCCCCGGTTATAGAACACCACTGCGATATCATTTTCATTTGCACTCAAGACTGGCACTCGCAAAAGCATCTCGGTTAGCAGATCTACGTTGCCCACGACGATTTCTGCCGCCAGCGAGTGTTTCTCCTGCGAATTTGGGGTTGATATCAGAAATTGCTTCATTTGTTTCGATATTATCACCGGTGCATCAATCAATCTATCTATACTATATTACAACCCATTTTTTGTAACTGTAAAATATGGGTCCCAGACTCCCAATTAAGCACAATTACACCAAAATAAGTTTACCATTCGTGATAAAGTAAAAATGTTTAACCAGTTACTTGGGCGAACTTGTGCACCTTGACTATAATTTAATAACCAGTCACGTGCTCATCTTTTATTTTCCTTTTAATAACTCCATGCGCACAAATTTCAGAGACCAAATGTGTACAAATGCAATGTGCAGGTTAATATTGAGTCCCACAGAAATCATTGGATAAATTCAATGTTGTAAAGAATACTCCTTCCGTCCCATTTTTTAGTCTCAATTGACACTTTTTGCTGTACCAAAAATGTTGTCCCACCTCCAAACCAAAAGAGTTAGAGTCAATGAAAGTAAGTTCTATTTTACCCTTCTACTTTTAGATCAATAGTCCTAACAAAAATTAAAGAAAGCAATCGAACAAAAAGTACATGCAATGATTGAATGGTAGAATGAAAAAATATGGTGATTAGACATGCTACGATTATATGTTCTCGTATAGTTGGAATCCCTAAAAGAGACTAAAAATGGGGATAGAGGGAATAAATTCTAAGCTTTCCTTGTAAATAAAAAAAAAATTCAATTCTAAAGAATATCGACAAGTGCTAGATTAACACCCCTATGAACATGCATTCCTCCAAAGCTACCTTTTCTTATGGTCAACAGCACATGATATAGGATTCTCGGTTGACTGGTGTAGACAGGGATGTCAAATTAGAGGTTTGTGCATCCCATAGGCACTTTTTTTTTTTTATTAGTAGCACAAATTTTGAAAAGTTTCTTTTAATGGTATCAAATGACTGAGGCAAGAGAATAACATTTTGTCAATGCAAGGTTCAAGGGTACAACTAGGATTTGGTGAACTACATTTCAAAGGCAACCTTTTGAAGCTATTCGTACACAGAAGGAAATGAAAAGTGCACTGACCTGTTACTTCATCACACATAGTTACAAGAAGCACAGAAGCGCACTTATTCACAGTTTACCCAGTTCACAGAGGGAAGCAAATCTATCAAAGAGTACAAGTTGTTCTACTGTTTGACCACTAGGGTTCCAGTTCCCATGGTAAAAAAAAAAAAATTACAAGAAAAGGCCATACCATAGCCAATGTCATTTGAAGAAAGTTGAGGGCGATTGCCACCCTTGGACCCTTCTACTTTCTTCACCCAGTGGAGGGGGTGGTGGTTATAGTGTTTGCCCTACTAGTGATGTGTGGATTGTGGTGATATCATTTGTTGTTTTCCTGGTGGTGGTAGTGAGGGAGGTGACAACGGTGGTGGGGCCATAAAAATGCATGTTTATGTTTTTCCATTAGATTAATTTTTCACATAGAAACTTGTTATAGATACATTGTTTTACCTCACTAAACAATACAGAACTACGAAGGCTGACATATCACATATATCGCCGGCTATATTTTACTTTTTCTTTCTTACGTCTTAACTGAATTTAAATGAAAAATGACATGTATGTTTCCATAATATGTAGCCATCAGGGAAGTGAGTGACATGTGAAGCAATGGTGGTGTGGGGAAGAGATGGCGGGCAAACTAGAGGGACTATTTCTAAAATTACAAATAAAAGAAGTATACAGTCAAACAATGAGGGGTAGTTACGGTCAATAAATTAGTAGTTACCATTTCAAGAAACAATAATTTGAGGGGTAGTTAGGTGAATAAATGAGAGATTGGTTTGGTGGTTTGAAATTTGGACCAAGGTTGGACAATTCTCATATTCAACTCCAGATAGCTCCTTATCGGGGTTAAATATACTCCTAACATCACCTACGTGTGCAGATATGACAGGCTACCATACTCGCACTTCATTTCTTGAAAACTATTGATTTAGCTCAGAGAAGTTGGGGGGTTTATTTGTCTCTGCCTCATTAAGACAAGTCTCGAGCTCTTCATTTCTTGAAAACTATTGAATCTCCCATTCACCAATTATGATCTGCTTTATTTTTTCTTTCATGCTTTATCTTGACTAAGTGATTTTTTGAGTTCTACTTGCAGTGTGAAATTGATCCAATACAAGGATTAGCTTGACAAAAGTAGCATGAAAACCCCCATTTTCTTTCTTATAATTCCTTTAGTTCTGCTCCAAGAAGGCAAGAACTAACCTAACACATTCAACCCACCGGGTAGATCAAATGGTAAGAAGCTTTCTGTGGTTGCATAAACCCTATGTTTCCACAATAGCTTTTTGAAGCACCATAGGTTTCCCATTTCTGTAATTCGTAATGAACAAAAACTACCGACCACATTTTAAGAAACCCCCCTTTCGTTTGTGTTTCAATAAAATTGTTCAAGGTCCAAGCACATGTGATTTACGAATTGAATAATCAAAACAATAACTTTGCACTAAGTTTTTCACCTTTTTTTAAAGGGAAATGGATCCTCTCCGGTCCAAGGTTTAGAGAAGAGTTTTTAACAAATCCGAACTATTCATTGTACATACAGGGAGAGCATCACTTTGGCGTCTCTCATTTTTTAAGCCCTATCACAAATGTGATTTTCATAATTGCCCCCCCAAAAATTAAGTACTCCATTTATGACTATTATTAACTTACCATTAAATAGTTATTATGGGCAAAATATGGAGTAATCAATTTAAAACCAGCTATCATAAATACCACCCCATGATTTTGTTAGCTCATTCAACTAATAATCATCGTACTTCATAATCCAAAAGACCAAAGGTTAGATAAGTTCTCTCACACTTAGCACGAGTTCTATTACCTAGCTAGTCGCTTTGTAAGTAGCCCGGACACAACACCGAAACGACATATACAGGCGGACATAACATGGATACTTACTTGTAGTTCAACCTATGAAGAGCTCTTCTTTCATACAAACCATTTTCAGAAACATTGCAACAAAAAACAAAAGCTACAAAACTATTTGATGTCATTAAGCTAACAAACTTGCAACAAAAATAAAAACTCCACTCCTTCAAATAAATTGAAGAACCTTTTCGACATTTTAAACACATAAATTCCCATGCTTCATCAAGTAATAAGTACATGCAATAGTAGATTGCAATGGCACGCAATAGTTGTTATCTTTGCTGTTGGCAGTCAAGATGCCTATAGAAATGTAATGGGTAAGGGTGCAATCTACTTTCACTGCAGTAAGTTCAATTGGAAAAAGTCAACAAAGGATGCCAAATAACTAACAGAGAAAGATATAAACTTTATATTGTAGTATTTAGTTCGTAAACAAAATATCAGCTCCTTTTACTCTAAGATAGTGAAAACAAACATAGGGAAATGCAAACAAGCAAAATATAATTAGGAGATATGATACCTAAAGAGCAAGGTAACCTCCAATGAATCACTGGCACCACAATTTAACATCATACTCACGCTGGACACTGCAATTGACAAGTGTAAACTCCTTGGATATGGGTTGCACGCAAAAATTTATTTTTCCAACAAAAATGCGGATGACACAAGGACACGCTAGGGGTTGTAAAGCAACATATTAAGATGCTTGAGCACATTCGTTTACTACCTGAGCTGAAACCTCAGCTCAAACTTGGCTTGACAAAAGCAACTTTAGCTCAGCTCGTTACTAGATAATCAAGCTCGAGATCCGCTTGAAGTGACATGCATAGAGCATTTGACAAATAGACTAAGATAGGAGCCCAGGGAAAAACATGAACTTTAGGTTTGGAAAAGTAAAATAAACTCATGGAGACAAAAAAAGAGAAATTAAACATAGAACAACATGTACTAATACATTCCTAAGATATGTGTAAGGGATAACCTAATTAGTATAATCAGCCACACATCTCATACTTACCGGTACATACTATAGCAATGGAAGGATTACATTTTGTTGGTGAGCGCACTGACAAAATGTTGAGAATCTGGGTGCAGACATGGTTTTAAGTAGTGATTTACTTTCAGTCTCCAAGGAAGAACAAGTAATTTTGTTTCCCAAATATTTGCTTAGACCAGCATTCTTCAAAATTGTTGCTCTGTCATCTTTATGCTTTGCTCCCATGGAGTTTGGAAGCATAGCATCGCAAAGGAATCAACTGCCCCTATAAGACATCATTTCATGGTTTCACTAAAACTAGGGATTCCATGAAAGTCTCAGCGGCAAATGCATCAGAACTACTGGTATATCCAGTATTTGTCAAAGTTTTGGTCTCACAGTCGTAACAACGTAGCCTTCTGTGATTGTCACTCATCGATAGCAAAACTTCACCATTTTTCCTAAATCCTACCATCTGGTACAACACTCCTGGAGGATTAATATTGTATAATTTAGCCCAAGATTCTGCAACTCCGTATTCTTTCATCACCCATATGCAACAAGAACCCTCCTCCGGTCGTCCATAACATAAAACCGCCACTGATTCTCCATATGGCATAATGCGCAGGAACAATGGGCTTTGACTGACAAGAGCGGCAGGCATCATCATCACCGAGAACGCTTGAGAACCCATATTGAACAACATTATCAAACTGGTTAGACCATTCACCACTCTCCTGTCAAATGCAATCCAATGTATGGCTCCATTAACAAAAGCCTGTAAGCAATTAAAACGCGCAATGTGATGTGGATGACCAACAGTAGTGATGGATCTCCATGATCCTGTGGCTTGGGTGTAAAGCTCAACCTTGGAAGGAAATTTTCTCAGCTTTATATCAGCCTTCTCGTAGACAATAAACACCAACATGTACTCATGCGTAGTGGGGTGGGCACCAAATCCCAAAACAAACGGCGGAGGAGAAGTTTTTGGCAGAGAGGGCATGGGAAGAGTTACTGATTTCCTAATTAACGGATTCCATAGAATAATACACGGTGACGAAGAGGTATGGTTAGTATCAACCATACAAAGCAACCCATTACAATTACCCACTATTCTTTTATGCCCAAGTGAAGAACTCAAAGGAGACTCCAGTTCGGCAAACTCATCGCCAAATTTTTCATTGCCACGGCACAACAGATAGCGCTCTCTGTCGTCAATAAGGGTGTAAGTCGTAAGGAGAAGGTTTTCGGTGTTTGCTTTGTTGTGGTTGAGGTGTTCGGCGATGAAACTAGGGCTTGTTATAAGGGAATGCCATGTTTTGCACACGGACGTGAATCGGATCAGAGATTCTACGGGCAGTCGTACGAGAATTTCAGCTAAAAGTTCAGTTGGTATATAGTCCGACATTGTTCCTGTAATATTGGTATCGAGACAAGTGTAAAAAACAAAGAGCCTAGGTTTTGAGAAAGAGGGGAAAGTTGGGCATAAGAACTTACAGAACTTGTGATGATCGATTGAAGCCCTAGGTTTTGGAGCTGGGCTATGATCGTTTGATTCTTCTCAAATTCAATGATCCTTCTCAAATTCAATGATCAAAGACTTAAGATAAGCAGAACTGAGGAGGAGAGAGAGAGAGAGAGAGAGAGAGAGAGAGAGAGAGAGGACGACCGAGCTTTCTTTCGTTTTCCTAACATTTTCGCGTTTATTCGGGAAACTTTCATTTCGCCCCCTGAACTTATACCCAAATATCCCATAAACATCTATCCTTTATTTTATTTTAATTGAACACCTGAACTTACCAAAAAAACCCCAAAATAGGCACATGTCATCTAAATCCGTCCAATGTCTAAATCCGTCCAATTTCTAACGGAAACTATAACATTGAATACACACATACGACGCATCAGAAATTAGGAACGTACTAACCACTAGCCATTGTTCAAATTGAACACCAAACTCACACACTCTAGATTTAGATGTCTTCTAATATATGCATGATTTGAGTTCATTGATTGATGGATATTGTATGTTGTATATAACTAGGGTTTGTCCGTGCCTGAAGGTACGTCGCAACGTGAGATATAATTAATGACAATTGTGCAATTAATATTGTTTGATAGAGAGAGAGAGCGGCAGAGATGTAGGATTTATAAAGCAAATAAATAGTTATGATTTATAGAGAGATAAAATTCAAAAATCATTCTCCTTTATTATGTAGATGCTATGCTAGGGATCTTAATCTAATTTAAAAAAATTTGTAGTTTCCCTCCATCATGAAAATTTAAGCACAACATAATGGAAATAGTGGGTAAGCAAAGAGCCTTTGAAACCACCGCTAATTTCATAATGGAAGCGGACGATCCTTAATCACCCATTTAACTAAGTGGTCCTTAAAAATATTTCTTACAGAAGAACTCTACAATGAATCAGCTTCTTTGTGTTGAAGAGCGGCAGGTGTTTGTTCCTCATGTAGTTTCAACAGCTTTCGTGATCATTCTGATGTCATCATCTTCATTCTTCGATATATACGTGATTTGTTGTCGTGCTCTATAGAAGATGAGAACAAAAATATCCTAACTTTCCCAACCTTACCTATTTTCATTCTGCCTGATGCATTGGAGCATGGTTGTGTTAGAGCGTCTCCAACCCACCTCTATATTTCAATTTAAAAGTGTGGATATGACGCATTGAGGAAATATTTTGTAATTTATTCCTCTTTTTTTCAATTTATTGTATTTTATGAGAGAACTATAAAGAACAAGGGAACACCACGGAACATATAGAACATGCAATTATTACTAGGACTACAGGAGTTTGCTAATCTTCTGAACTCAGCCCTAAGCCATGAACCAAAAACTAAATATGACTTTGAAAGCTGAAGATATTTTGATATAGGACTTGTAACCCTAGCTTATGAAGCTAATACGTCCTGCTAGTTAAGGTGAACCAGGAGCCGTGACTTGTTTCAAGAGGTATGCTACCGTTACAACACTTTTCACAATAATATGCACAACATGCTTATGTGACACTGTATCATTGAGCAATGAATGAGATGACTGAAAAAGATGGATGTGAAGAAGCCACAAGTTTTTCGCCGCACTATTTCACAAACCAAAAGCCACTTTTTCCTGAGCCAATCGTCTCTAAATTCAACTCACAATCAGTTTGCAATTTATCAAACCAACTCATAATAATGTTTCTCACAGATTACGGTTAATAGTCAAATCCCACAGTGCATACTTTTAAAATCGTCCTAGAGATGCCAAGGTAAATAACAAACCGAATACCAAACAAGAATAAAGGCAAAAGAAAAGGAATCATAAAGCACACCATCTAATAAGCATAACACCAGTATAGAATCCCAACCCTTACTATTAACCAAAGAGACATGGTTTAATCTATGTCTCTTGAAAAAATTATGTAAGCTCAACTTTATGCTTAGTTTCTAACAACGTATTAGTACTATTTGAACAGCTGCAAACACATCTTTCTATTGGGGCAGGAGATCCACATCATAACAAGGAGATCAATAACATGAAGAAAATGAGTTGACATATACTCTCTAGTGATTAAATGACTGAATGATATTTTAGGTACTGTATGTCTGTATTATAGTGGTTGAAACAGAACACCCAGACTCTTGTGTAAAAAGCCACATTGGTGTATGCTCCAATGCAACAGTCATCGATCAATACTGTAACATCCAAGGCTAGCTTACAAGAGAACGGAAACATCAAAGACCAGTAAAAATCGAATACATCAACAAAGGGAAGGTTCGTTGTGATTACCAAGTTACAAAAGATGTTACATGAGAATCCATAATACGTAGTGATGACAAAAGATATTACAGCTGAACAAGCACCTTCTACAGTTCGGGGGGGGGGGGGGGGGGGGGGGGGGGGGGGGTGGGGAAAGATCACTGTTTGATCCACATGAAAAGATTATGTCATAGGTTCAAATTGTAAGGCATCACTCAAACAGGTGATAGGCTTTCAATGAATTCAGTAGAGTATTCGTAAAGTCCCCTTCGTGCGAAGCTTGTAATTTCATCTGGGGACAACTCGCATATCACCTTCATTGTCCTGCACTCAAGATTACAGGAAATGACTTTGCCCCGGTTGTACAACACTACTGCGAGATCATTTTCCTTTGTTCCTTTCACAATGCTTATCACCGAAATTACGCAACTACTTTTATATGGCAATATTAAGGACGTAAAATCTACCCGGTCCTTGAGAATCCAGCAAAAGGCATCGGTGTCCATCTCAAGGATGCTAAATTCGGTAGCATCATGAGTAGGAAGTTGAATAAGAAGCAAACGGCCACCACATTCTCCGAAATAAAGCGTATATTTCGAAAGATTAGGGTCTGAAGGCACTCGAGTTACTGCCAGCTTCTCTGCATCCACGTCCAGTCGAGAGTAAACGTGCTCGTGCCTCGAGCAATTCCCCCTCCAATCCTTGCAACTCATCCAAATAATTGCTCCATTCAAAATGGCACTACGCCCAGAGTCAATTGAAGGTACGAGCTCCACGTACTTCCAAGACGCACATTCGGAAGTGTATATAGCCAATCGGGAAGCATTAGGGTGCTCAGAATTACTATGTAACACAACCTTGTAATGAGGTGATTTTGTAGGATCAAAAACCAAGTAAGGATAATACTGAGACCACCATTCAGATAAAATGTCATTAGGTTTGGGAAGTTGTATGAACTTTTGGGTGGTTAAATTACAAACAATATAATTCCCATCTCCATCGCAACACAGCATCAAGCCATTGGAAGAGTTACTTACGCTTACAGTTGCTGTAGATGTTGATAAAGCACAGTCGAGAAAGGAGAAAGTCGGGAGACTATTGCGGCAGTGGCCGGCCACGGAGACAGGCAAAACTTGGTCGTTTAAGGGTGAGGTATGGCACCAATGGGAATGTACGTATATGCCAGAGACCAGTGGAGTGGGATTACGGTGGGTGTGGTTGATAGCAAAGTTGGAGTCGGAGATGAGGGAGAGCCAATGATTGGACACGCACTTAAACTTGATGAGTGACTTTGCGGGCATCCTTAAAAGTATCTTAGTCAGGAGATCCACATTGCTCTCAACAATTTCCGCTGCCAGTGACCATTTCTCTGGTGAGGTTGATGTTAGAAATCGCTTGCTTTGCTTCGACATTTTCGCCGGTGCATTGAAATTCACAAGAAGAATAGGAGAGGGCATCATTTGCTCTTCCGCATACGTGTACTCCATCCGTACATAAATTTCAGGGCACGAGGGGAAGATAGAACGGTTTCGCAGGAGAGTCGAGAACGACTCGTCATCATTGATTGGAAATGGCTTGTACTTGGTGACATTTTGCCAATTCCTGAACGGAAATCTGCAAGTGAATCTCAACCGTCCTGTTTCCCCACTACTAGCCACCTTGGGTAGGAGCATCGACTCCAACTCCACGAGGGACATAAGCAGAGGTACGTCGTAGAACCCCTTCGGAGGGATGTCATATGAAAAACCTTCCTCGGGATCTTGTAATGTGTCCCCACCCCAATAGAACAGAACCGAGACAGCCTCCATATGAAAACTGCACGGAATTTAGTTAGGATATATGCAGTAAAGCTTCAATTTCAAGCATGAACCCTATCTAGAGAATGAGCAGGAAAATACAGAATAACTATGTGAAATAGCCCAAACTGATTTTTCAATTAAGTAGTTTTCTTTCTGTTGGTTTGGGCATGTTCACAAATCTTGTTTGTCCAATTAGTTAATTGATTGGTCAATAGCATGGAATAACTTGAGCCTATAACTTCCCTCTTCTTTATCTCAGCAACAAACATATCTACACCACACGTAGCTAATAAATAGGAATAAGAGAGTTAAGATGTCTTTCAAACATATATCTATTAGGAGTCAGCCCTCTAATCAACTTGAGATACGTCAAATATTGTTTGTGACAGTTCTATGTTGAGAGTAAGGAGGAAAATTTTGACACGACGAGGCCAAAAAAATAAGATAGTAAAAATTAAGCAAGAGCTTCAAGACTTGTATCTAAAGATGAATGTACTAATGGAAGCGTTATGAATGTAATCGTCATATCCTCATTTCCTCCTATCTTATAACCCAATACACACACACACCCATTCACAGTGCAGAGGTTTCAACCAAAAGAGTCAGAAATGAAGTTAAGAAAAAGCAACTTGTATTCAACATAAGTAACTCTCTCTCTCTCTCTCTCTCTCTCTCTCTCTCTCTCTCTCTCTCTCTCTCTCTCATGTGTTGTACGTGTGTATGTATCAGTATTGCTGAAAAACGAGGACTGAAAACTAGGGAAATGCGTTGGGAAAAATGAAGAGAATGAAATAAATGCCAACTATTAAAGAGAAAAATGGAGAAAAACGCTATGATTTTACGAAAGGGTAGTAAAATGAGAGAGAGAGAGAGAGAGAGAGACCTGTAAAATGAAATCAGAGGAGAGCGAGATTCGAGCCCTAGAAACGCAGCAACATTGCCCACAGCTGGTCACAGACACTGGTTTTGGGGAAAAGATGGAAGCGAAGAGAGAGAGGGAGGGAAGGGAAAGGGAGTTTTTTTCTTTCTCTTATTTTCGGTGAGAAAATGTCTACAAATACTTAGTAGTATTTAATTTCTTTTGGTTGCATTTTCAAGGGAAATTTTTAAAATACCCCCAAATTTTGACCTCAATGCCTAACAGATTCCCAAACTTTCAAAAACATCAATTTTACTCATAAACTTTTCTTCTGTTATTCAAATAGACTCCTCCTGTCTAATCCGTCAAATTGATAGCGGACTGGTTGTGCTTCCAGATCATGAAAATTGTACAAACCAGTGGTGCTTCCAGGTTATGATAATTTTTACTGGAAGTCTCTATTTGTCATTACCATCCATTAGAAAGTTTGCTACTTCCCTTGGATGACAATTTCAGTTTCGTTGTGGTGGCAACCTCCACTTGTCCTCCCCTGGCTCCATTCTTGAGTGCAACGAAGTCAGCCCGTTGTTCATCTTAATACGGAACCACATCATTATGGAGGCTCATTTGGAGTATACAAGCAATCAAATCGCAGTTCTTTTGAAAGTGTTAACTCATAAGACAACAAGTTAGTTTTTGTATGCTTGGTCTAAGTTTGGAATGCTTAAAAAGGTTTCCTTTTGGTTAGGTCTAGAAGAGGGCACCAAATGGAAATTTTAAGTCTCCCCATTCACACATATTCATCTATTTTCTCCTACTATTGAACTTGAAAGATTTTACCCGAGCGGCAATCTATCATGCCCTGGCCTAGTCCTTCAAACAATTCAATCTTTTTTTCTCTTTACAATGAGCTTGATCTTAAATCGATTTTCGTTCTTATGTACTGTGTGAGAGAACTCACATTGACAGCATTATCTCATCCAACCTAAGGACACATATTTGAGCCTGTAGATTCTTGTTTGTTGGCACAATTCAAGTACACCAAACATATTGCTACTGGCATGGCAATATTTTTTTTTTGGTAAGTAAAAAATTGTATTGCACCAAAGAAAACCGCAGGAAGCTACAAAAACTCACAGGGGCATACCCCTGGTAAACCTATACATCAAAGACAAAACGGAAAAAAAAAACACCGACTCTTATCTACACGTATTGACCCCAAAAATTCGAGAATCTAGAAGCCAGTCATCACACAAACCCCTATTTTGGGCTGTGAACTTCACTGTAGTCCAAGAACTTAACCTGGCTTGGATGACATCAAAAATAGCACGAACAACCTCAGGGACACTTCTCGATCTTCCTTGAAAAATTCTGAAATTCCGTTCACCCCAAAGAAAATAAACTGAAGCAGCCAAAGACAGCTTATAAATGTAATTCCGGAACCCCTTACCCTCACGATTCTGCCCAGCCCATTCAAGCTCTTGAGATAGAGGCACAACAGGCTTATAAATGCCATTACGGATCAAAATTTGCCCCCAAATAGCAGCAGAGAAGTCACACTCAAAAAATAAATGACTATGAAACTCTATGCCATTCAAACACAACACACATTGAGAACTCGCAGCTACACCCCAACTAACCAATCTATCTTTAGTGGAAAGCCTGCTCAGGATAGCAAGCCACTCAATAAAGCTCCATCGAGGCACACCTTGATTGAACCATACCAAGGGATGCCAAGGTTGTATAGGAGACCGATGTCTACATGCCTCCCAAGCAGATTTTACAGAGAAGGAACCGTCAGCAGTTAAGGTCCAAACAACCTGGCATGGCAATATTCCTCATCAGTTTACCATCCAAAGGCAACCGTGTAGGATTTGGAAGTTGCCCTTTCTTCCAAGTGAGAACTTATCTTTCCCTACTGTCTTCTTGACCTAGTTCCACTCTGCCATGCTTGTTTGATAGTTCATACACATTGCTTGAAAGCTTGGTCTACTTTTTTTGAGCAAGAAGGGGTCAACGTATAAAGAATTCCTAAGGCTCAAACCCTCACCTGTCCACTTTCGAAAGGCACATTACAAAACATCGACTCATCGGCCATATCAAAACACTGGATAAATCTCGTTTTTCCAATTGCTCGTCCAAAACCCAATTTCTTAGGAGTAATGAGTTCTCCGTGATAACAAGGACCATTATCAAGAATATTCCATGGATTCTTCATTTTCAAATTCGAAACATGGAGAACGCATTGTCTAATGTCTCCCTTCAGCGCGTACATTCTTCCTCAAAGTGTCCAAGATGTAAAATAAGAAGGGCAATCTCTCAGTAAGGAAAGAATAGAAAATTTGCTATGATCGATGACTAATCACTCATGCAGCAGAGATTTAAGTGACAAGGGAAGCAAAATCTAGAGAGGCGTGCCCACCTCAAACCCCCCAAAGCGAATGAATAAAATGTAAACCCATATTTTCTTAAACGAGTGTAAATTTTGTCTAGATGAGCCAAAAAATGGTGGTTTTCCACCACCCCCGTGGTCCCCCTTCGTGCATTTTTTTTTTGGTAATTTAAACCGTACATCTTGTAAAGCTTGTAAAATAATGTATTTTACCAAAAAAAAATCAGCTTGTCCGAACATCGAAAGGTATGTCAAAATTTGAGTTTTTAGACGAAAAAATGAACGGCTGTGGATAATTTAACTTAAAAAATAGTTGATAGATTCAGACCGTCCATTTTTTAGTATAGAACTCAACTTTTGACATAATTATCAATGTCCGGACAAACTTGATTTTTTGCATGGATATATTATTTTAAAGGCCCTACAAGATTCACGATTTGAATTACTCAAAAAAATGCACAAAGAAAGCCCAGGGGGTGCTGGCGAAAACCGCCTCTGGCCGGATGAGCCGGACCGGACAGAATTTAAACTCTTCTTAAACTACCAAAGTTATACAAGACTGTTTTTTCTTCTAGGAAATACAAAGACAGAAGGAAAGAGAGCGAAAAAGAAAGGCGAAACAAAAAAAAAAAAGGCAAAGGAAGCTCATCAGCTTTAACGGCCCCTTTGGATGGTGAGAAAGGGTGTGATAAGAAAGGGGAGTCCTTTCTCCCAAAATCTCACTATTTTTGGTGAGATTGGGTGAGAAAGGGAAGAAGCCAATCAAAACATTTCATTTCTCTACTTTTCTCTCAATTTCTCACAAAAATAGTCAATCCAAATGAATGATTTGGCTAGAAATCAAAACATTTTTTTTCTCTCTTGAAATCACTCTATCCAAAGGGACCGTAAGGGATCCCGAGAAAGTGTTCCTTTATACAAGAGGCCATCTCATGAGCAAGGGAATTGGCTTGTCTAGTTGTCTATGGATATAATAAGACTTGTGGCACTCTAGTTTACAATACCAAAAAGTAAACAGTAATGCAATTGTAAACCAGGATCGGTGACTTGTTTCCATCCTCTCATAGTGAAATCTGTATTCCTAATATTCCAAAAAAGTCCTTCGGCCGTCCATGGGTTCTTACCAACAAGCCGGTTTTTAGTTAAGTAAAAATAAAGATATTGGACAACGAGGACTTTGATGATGTCTACATGGCCCGCAGCAGCACAGAAAGAGTCCAAGCAGCCCATGATATGGTCCAAAGAAAATTGACCACCAGAATCAAGCAATGCACGTGAACAAAGAACTTTATCGGGATGGCAAATTGAATTATAATCAAATTGCTTTGGTTGATTGCTAGAACCATGATGGCACAAAGCAGGAGCGAGGGCTCGTGGATTTGTGATCACCTTCTCCATCAAATCTCCCAGACTAAGAGGAAAAACTAATGCTTATTGATTTTATTATTGGGCAAAGAAAGTCAAGTGCAACAGCAGGTTCGGGATGTGGAAAGGACATAGAAAGGAACAAGGGAACAGAACCGAACATATAGAACAATAGACCATGCAACTAAACTTCTGAACTGTTTACCTAAAACCACCAAACAGTCAAGTGAAACAAAATACCATACCCTAGGCCGGCCTGAACCAAACACAAAAATGACATAAAAAGCTGAAGATATTTTGAAACTAATGAAGATAGGACTTGTAAACCTAGATTATGAAGCTAATACGTCATGCTAGTTAAAGTGAACCAGGAGCCGTGACTTATTCCAGAACTCTTGCAGTTGGAAACTTGGATACTCACCGCGAGTCTTTTGCAAAGGACATATTAGGATATGGCAGGTACCAAAATTTCTGGATTCGCACGTGCCAACATGGTAGCTACCGAACTCTATCTCCATGGCTTGTCTCAAGACACTTCAAAGAAATACTCTCTCATTTCTTCCCTGAATTGAACAAATCACCCACAGATGAGGTGATCTATTTTACTCCTGAGTAAATCAAAGAAAGTTGTGCTGGCATGACTATAATGACCAGCAGGTGCCAAAATTTCTGGATCCGCACGTGCCAACATGGTAGCTACCGAACTCTATCTCCATGGCTTGTCTCAAGACACTTCAAAGAAATACTTTCTCATTTCTTCCCTGAATTGAACAAATCACCCACAGATGAGGTGATCTATTTTACTCCTGAGTAAATCAAAGAAAGTTGTGCTGGCATGACTATAATGACCAGCAGACATTTATGGACTACCGAAGCTTATATGGTTTGAAATCCTCACGCATTTTTAAGCTTCTATGATGTTAGCATGCAATTTTTAAAATAAGAGCCAACAGAGGTGGTGGAAGATGCCACAAAAAAGAGAGTAACTTCTAAGGTTTTTTCCTGTCATTGTTTCAGCAACAAAGTAAGTGGATCCGGATCCTAAGTAAACAGGTTTGAAGATTTAATAGCCAGTAGCATTAACAAAACAACAGATTAGCTCTAATAATAGACAAGAAGAGAACTAGAGAAGTATTGTTTTTCAATTCTGCTGTGCTAAGTGATAGTATTACCACTTTTCCTGAGCCAATCATCTGTAACTTCAATTCACAATCAGCATGCAATTTGTCAAACCAACTCATAATCATTATAATCATTTGTCACCCGTTTCGGTTTATATTCGAATTCCACAGCACGTATTCTCCAAATTGTCCTAGAGATGTCAAGGAAATAACAAACTGAATAAAAAAATTTAATAGTAGAAGCAAAAGATACAGGAATCAGAAAGCAGCTGATAAACATAACCTACTATAGAATTCCAACCCTTTAGTGATTAATCAAAGAGACATGGTTTATTCTTACAAACACGACAATGACATGTCTTTTGAAAAATTTAAGTCTGCTCAACTTTATGCCTTTTATGTCCTAGTTTCTAATTACGTATTAGTAGTATTTGAACAGCTGTAAAAGCATCTTTCTATCGGCGCTGGAGAACCACATCATGTGAAGGAAATGAGTTAACATATCCTCTCTAGTGATCAAATGAATGGATAGTACTTTAATTACTGTATTATAGTGGTCGAAACAAAAAACCCAGACGTGTATGGCCTCATTAGTGCATGCTCCAGTACAACAATCATTGACGAATACAAGAATATCTAAGGGCTAGCTTAAAAGAGAATGGAACCATCAAAGACCACTAAAAATCAAATACGTCAATAAAGGGAAGGTTCGTTGTGATAACGTAAGGACAAAAGATGTTGCATGAGAATCCATCATACGTAGTGATGAAAAAAGATACTACCGCTGAACAAGCACATTTTACAGCTAGAGAACAAAAAATAAATAAAATTTGACAGTATGATCCACATGAATAGATTATGTAATTGGTTCAACATCGTAAGACATCACTCATACAGGTGATAGACTTTCAATGAACTGATTACAATATTTGTAAAGTCCCAATCGTGCATAACTTTTAATCTCACGTGGAGACCACTCACAAATCACCTTCATTGTCCTGCACTCAAGATTACAGGAAATGACTTTGCCCCGGTTGTAGAACACCACTGCGAGATCATTTTCGTTTGTTCCTTTCACAACACTTTTCACTGAAATTATGCAGCTTCTTTGGGTTGGCACTATTAAGGACGTTAGATCTACCCAGTCCTTGACAATCCAGCAAAAGCAATTTCTGTCCATCTCAAGAATGCTAAACTCCGTAGCATCATGAGAAGGAAGTTGAATAAGAAGCAAACGACCACCACATTCTCCGAAATAAAGCATATGTTTCGAAAGACTAGGGTCTGAAGGCACTCGAGTTATTTTAGCTTCTCTGTATCTATGTCCAGTCAAGAGCAGACGTACTTGTGCCTCGAGCGATTTTCCCCCCATTCCTTGCAACTCATCCAAATAATTGCTCCATTCCAAATGGCACTAGGTCCAGTCTCAATTGAAGGTACAAGATCCATGCACTTCCAAGAAGCACATTCAGAAGCGTATATAGCCAATCGGGAAGCATTAAGGTGATAAGATCTACTAAGTAACACAACCTTGTAATGAGGTGATTTTGTAGGATCAAAAACCAAGTAAGGATCATACTTAGACCACCGTTCAGACAAAAATGTCAATAGGTTTGGGACGTTGTATGAACTTTCGGGTGGTTAAATTACAAACAATATAATTCCTAGATCCATTGCAACACAACATCAAGCCATTGGAAGAGTTAGTTACGCTTGCAGTTGTTGTAGATGTTGACAAAACACGGTTGAGAAAGGAGAAAGTCGGGAGACTAGTGCAGCAGTGGCCCTTGACGGAGACAGGCAAAACTTGGTCATTCAAGGGTAGTCTATGGTGCCAATCGGAGAGTAACTAATTGGACATTTTGCCCATTCCTGAACAGAAATCTGCAAGTGAATCTCAACCATCCTGTCGCTTGGACCACCAATCTTCAGAATAGCTGTTCTTTCATCTCTGTCAACTGCCCCTAGAAGACACCATTTCATGGTTTCACTAAAACTAGGGATTCCATGAAAGTATCAGCGGCAAATGCATCAGCACTCCCGGTATATCCAGTATTTGTCAAAGTCTTGGTCTCACAGTCGTAATAAAGTAGCCGTTTGTCACTCATCCATAGTAGAACTTCACCACTTTTCCGAAACCCTAGTATCTTGTACACCAATACTCCTGGAGGATTTATATTGTATAATTTAGCCCAAGATTCTGCAACTCCGTATTCTTTCATCACCCACACACCACAAGAACCCTCCCGTCCATGGCATAGCACGGCCAGTGATTCTCCATATGACATAATGGACAGTCGCAATTGCATTTCATTGACTAGAGCGGCAGGCATCATCATCACCGAAAATGCTTGAGAACCCACATGGAACAACATTATCAAACTGCTAAGACCATCCACCACTCTCCTGTCACATGCAATCCAGTGTATCGCTCCATTAACAAAAGCCTGGAAGCAATAATGATGCAGAATGCAATGTGGATGACCAACAGAAGTGATGGATCTCCATGATCCTGTGCCTTGGGTGTAAAGCTCAACCTTGGAAGGAAGTTTTCCCTGCTCTATATCCACCTTCTCATAAAGAATAAAAACCAACATGTACTCATGCGTAGTGGGGTGGGCACCAAATCCGAAAACAAACTGCGAATGAGGAGTATGTGACAGAGAGGGCGGCATGGGAAGAGTTACTGATTTCCTAATTAATGGATTCCATAGAACAATACACGGTGGCGAAGTGGTATCAATCATACAAAACAAACCATTACAATTACCCACCATATGCCCAAGTGAAGTACTAAAAGGAGACTCCAGTTCGGCGAACTCATCGCCAAATTTTTCATCCCCACGGCACAACAGATAGCGCTTTCTCTTGTAAATAAAGGTGTAAGTCACAAGGAGAAGGTTTTCGGTCATTCTTTTGCTGTGGTTTAGGTGTTTGGCGATGAAACTAGGGCTTGTGATGATAGAGTGCCATGATTTGCATACGGATGTGAATCGAATTAGAGATTCTACAGGTAACCGTACAAGAATCTCTTCTAAAAGTTCAGTTTGTATGTAGTCACACATTGTCCCTGGAATAAGACGACGCTTATGGTATCGACTATCTGGACAATTGGAAAAAAACCAAAGGCGCAAGGTTTCGAGAAAGAGGGAAAAGTTGGAGAACATGAGAACTTACAGTTATGATCAGATTGAAGGCCTGGCTTTTTGAGCTCGGCTATGATCGTTTGATTCGTCTCAATTCCTATGACTTAGCCCAGCATTTCAATGGTCAAAGACAGTAATAAAAGTCTAAAACCCAGGGTGAGAGAGAAAGGTTTCCAAACAAAACTGAGATATCCAACCTCGGTCACGAAAAGGACGTGAACCCCCCAATGCCCAGCCGCCCATCACCGAGATATATTGAGCCAACCTCGGTCGCACAATCTTCTCATTGCGTTCACGTTTTCAATTATCGCTCTTGCAGATTTTAGCTGGTTGAGATGATATTCACAGAAGCTTTCATGATCGCGCTCACTCAAACATGCGCACACGAATTAGTTCATATGTAGCCCCGTTTCGGATTCGCAAAATAAGTACTTATTTCCAAATATGTACTTTTTTTTGGAATTGAATGTGATATACTGTGAGAGAATGTCCTGTCTCGTGAAGCAAGAATAAATACTTATTTTTTAAGAAGAGAATCTGGAACGGGTTAGAATTCAACCCTCAGTCACATAATCCTTCAAAACGTCTAGTACTACCGCTACCAATCATCGCACTTCACTTGCACTCTCTCCAATTTTAATAGCTTGATATGTGTTTCAGATATGCTTTTATATTCGTGTTCTCCCTTACGCATGCACACAAAGATTATGCGACCAAGTCCAACCCACCGGACAGGACAACTATTCACGTTACATGGAAATGCCCAAGTTAGCCAAAGTTCCAGTGATATCTTTTAAATTTTTTTGGGCTTTGATTTCGTGCTCCATTAAAATGTTAAAGCACAAACTCAACATCCAAATTATCCAATATACTCTTTCTTCTTCGTTTTTTAAGAGCAAAAAAATTTCATTAATTTGAAATTGTTACAAAACTAATAGAACCATGAAAATAACATTATATTTACAGAACAATCTTTTATCAAATCCGAGACTCAAAATCTATGATTGGCAAGAAACCATTCAGAGGACACATAATTGGGACAAAGCCAATCTAAATAGGCTAAAGCCCAAATACCTTAAATGAGTCTAAAATCCAAATCAGAACAATACAACACATAAACGGGCCAAGTCCAGCCCAAACACCACAATCAAACCCTAACCCCACCACCAGTCCGCCGCCCACAACCAAACTGCAAGCGACCGACACCCCAGCACAACCACCACCAGCACCAATGCCAAGCAACAGAGCCCAGGACAACGGCCAAACCACCACGCCAAATGTGAGCCCCCGACGCCGTCAGGCCATACCGGAAAACACTCAACTGTTGGAATATGTGGCTCAAATCCTCTCCTTGGTCAAAGATTGGATAAAGATTGGCAGCCTTTGTTGACAAAAGGAAAGATCTGCCATGCGGAAGATTTGCAAAAGTCTCTTCCTGTTGCTAGCACACTGGGCCGTTCCAGTAACTTGAGAAAGTTAATTTTTTAAAAAGAAGACAATTTCAAATTTAAAAATTATGTGTTTACCTAAATAATTTTTCTACCAATATATATCTTGTTTGATAGATCTTATCAAGATCTTTTAAACGGTATAAAAAGTTGAAAAAATATTTTTCTTTTTTATTATATTTGAGTTTGAAATTATCTTCTTTTTTCAAAAAGTTCTTTTTAAAGAAAGTGGAACACCGTGAAAGCATGCACTTCCCTGTCCCCACTCTTTTTCAGCCAGCCAAGCAGTTATTGGCTAAATCTGGAAAATCCCAGGCGTGGGTTTTGCATTGAACGATCCTCACATGGCCATGAACAGTGAAGTTTGCACAGCCTATAAATTGGGAGCTTTGCTCCATGGTTTTGTATCTCTCTTTGGTGAGAGACATGCATCTCTCTTGAGTGAGAAACCAGAGAGGAGAGTGAGGCAGTGTAGGGAGAGTAGAGCAGTGTGAGGGCTCCTCCTTCGGGAGGGAGCCGGGCTCCTCCTATGAGACTGTCAAAAACAGAATGAGAGAGCATCTGAAAATCAGAGAGAGTTTAAGAGCAGCATATGTAACTTACCCAAAAAAAAAAAAAAAGCATATGTATGCATTTGTATCAGTCTGTGAGTGAGTGTGAGTTCGAGTGATTTTTGTATGCATTTTTGTAATCTTCCCGTGGACGTACTCAATTTTGAGAAACTACGTAAATCTCGTCTCTGTATTTGTATGTGTGTGTTTGTGTTCTTGATTTGATCGTTTGTTTCCGCAACATGAACCAGCCGGAGACCGCACGAACCTCGGCCCCCAACCCCACGACCACACCTCACCATTGAGCAAAACCGGTTACACCAAGTACTTTAAAAAACAAAAACACACATTCCAACTTCCTTCTCATTCTTCAACTTTGAGAAAGACTGCCAATGATATGCAAACAAGAAGAGAAAAAGAATATCCAAATTCAAATTATATCTCTCAAACCATCTATTGTTTCTGTATATTTTGAGGTAAATATTCGGAGAACAATCCATCATCCGCAAGCAAGAGACTCAATCAAATCGGGGCAAAACTTTATATGGACTGGTTCATTGATCACGTGAATTGATAACATGCGGACGAGAGTCGAACCCTAAACCAAGGGCTTCCTTGTAACCTTCAGTGTGCAAAATGACTATCACGGCACAAACCAAGGGGATTTCTTGACTTCAATTTTTACATTTTTAGAAGTAAATTAAAATATTGAAACATATACCAACTTCATCCATACGGAAGTATATATTAAGCGCCTTACTTTGTTCGTGAGAAAAGCTCTTAGAGCACCACGTGGCATTATCCTAATTTGTTTAGATTTTCTATTTTAAAGATGTCTGCAAAGTATCTTATAGGTTATCATTCATGACAAAATAAAACACGGAAAAAAATGTGACTAGATTTGTTAGCTCATTCAAGTTTTATGATCTATTGAATTAGTCATGCTCATCAAAAGGAAAGTGGCTAACTTATGCTGAAAACTTTGAATACAAGATCCTCATAATGTTATCCAACGGACCATTATAGAAGGTTGATATTTATTTATTTCTTGACCATCGAAGGTAGATATACAGATAGAATAAGTTTATAAAGAACAAGATGAGCCACAGAAAAGCATCAAAAAAAAACCATCAAAAGATGGTAGTAGCATCAAAAGACCAGCAACCAACAAATAACTTTGCAGGGCAAAAACAGATTTCTATGGAGGAGGACCACTATCTAAAATGGCTAATCCAGAGTAACAAGGCTTCTAAAATGGCTAATCCAGATTAAAAAGGCTTCCTCCATGGCAGGGTCTCAATAGTGTTGAATGTACGCAGCCTCACTCCACAAGTAGAGGACATACCATCTACCAAAGCAAAATCTAGATGAAGATCATTGATCAAATACTTTCGAATACAGATAAGCAAAATGGTTAGAAAAGACATTGTTGCAACATATTCCAATGTCATAGAACGAACTGCTACTGCCATTTGAGACAACTAAATATGTACTGTTGCAACACGAAGAAGGTAAACTGGTGGTAAAAGCAGTGAGAGGTCATGAAAAAAGAACCTGGCTCCATCATGAAAGAGTTACTCCATATCAAGTTCGCAGAATCTTTGGTGATCCAAGAAATGGTCTTGATGTTGGGGAGAACTGGATTTCGAAGCACTTTCAAATCCAATCCATCAAACTAAACCCTTTAGCTCAGCTCAAGATCGGTTTGAAAAAAGCAACTTTAGCTCAGCTCGTTACAAAACAATCAAGCTCAAGATCAGCTTGAAGGGACATGCATAGAGCATTTGACAATTAGACTTAGATAGGAGCCAAGGGAAAAACATGAACAGGGTTGCAAAGTAAAAATTAACTTATGAAAAAAAACAAAGAAAGAAATTAAACATAGAATAACATGTGCTAATACATTCCTAAGATATGTGTAAGATATAACCTATTTAGTACAATCAGCCACACATCAGATAGTTATCAATACATACAATAGCAATGGAAGGATTACTTTTGTTTATGTGCGAATTGACAAAATGTTGAGAATCTGGGTGCAGACATGGTTTTAGGTGGTGATATACTTTCAGTCTCCAAGGAAGAACAAGTGATTTTGTTTCCCAAATACTATTGCTTAGACCAGCATTCTTCAAAATTGTTCCTCTGTCACAGTGTTGTCTTTATCCTTCATTCTCTTGGAGTTTGGAAGCATAGCATAGCATAGCATCGCAAACGAATCAACTGCCCCTAGAAGACGCCATTTCATGGTTTCACTAAAACTAGGGATTCCATGAAAGTATCAGCGATAAATGCATCAGAACTCCCGGTATATCCAGTATTTGTCAAAGTTTTGGTCTTACAATCGTAACAAAGTAGCCGTTTGTAATTGTCACTCATCAATAGCAGAACTTCACCATTTTTCCTAAATCCTACTATCTGGTACAACACTCCTGGATGACTAATATTGTATAATTTAGACCAAGATTCTGCAACTCCATATTCTTTCATCACCCACATTCCACAAGAACCATCCTCAGGTTGTCCATAGCATAACACCGCCAGTGATTCTCCATACGACATAATGGACAGGCACAATGGGCTTTCACTAACTAGAGCAGCAGGCATCATCATCTGCGAGAATGCTAGAGAACCCATATTGAACAACATTATAAAACTGCTTAGACCATTCACCACTCTCCCGTCAAATGCAATCCAATGTATGGCTCCATTAACAAAAGCCTGTACGCAATCAAAACGTGGAAGGTGATGTGGATGACCAACAGAAGCGATGGATCTCCATGATCCTGTGCCTTGTGTGTAAAGCTCAACCTTGGAAGGAAATTTTCCCTGCTCTATATCTGCCTTCTCGAAAAGAATACACACCAACATGTACTCATGTGTAGTGGGGTGGGCACCAAATCCCAAAACAAACGGCGGAGGAGAAGTTTCTGGCTGAGAGGGCATGGGAAGAGTTACTGATTTCCTAACTAAGGGATTCCATAGAATAATACAGGGTGGTGAAGTGGTATCAACCATACAAAGCAACCCATTACAATTACCCACTCTTCTTTTATGCCCAGGTGAAGTACTCAAAGGAGTCTCCAGTTCGACGAACTCATCGCCAAATTTTTCATCGCCACGACACAACAGATAGCGCTCTCTGTTGTCACTAAAGGTGTAAGTCGTTAGGAGAAGGTTTTCGGTGTTTGTTTTGCTGTGGTTGAGGTGTTTGGTGATGAAACTAGGGCTTGTTATGAAAGAGTACCATGTTTTGCATACGGATGTGAATCGAATCAGAGATTCTACGGGTAGTCTTACGAGAACCTCAGCTAAAAGTTCAGTTGGTATATAGTCCGACATTAATCCTGTAATAAGACGATAATATTGGTATCGGGACGAAAGGAAAAAAACAAAAAAACGTAGGTTTTGAGAAAGAGGGGAAAGTTGGGGATAAGAACTTACAGAACTTGTGATGATCGATTGAAGCCCTAGGTTCGATTCGTCTCAAGTTTCTATGATTTAACTGAGAGAGCGAGAGAGAGAGAGAGAGAGAGAGAGCTTTTTCCTTCATTTCCCCAAAATTTTCGCGTTTATTCGGGAAACTTTCATTTCGCCTCCTGAACTTTCATTTTACTTCAATTAAACACCTGAACTTACATAACCCCCAAAATATAGGCATTCGGATTTCGGAGTCTTACTACTAACACAACACAGATTGCGTTGTGGGGCCCACTGTGGATCCTATACATATAATATGATCCGTTAATTATATTTAAAATATTTTTTCAAGGGCCTCCGCGAACAATTAGGTCAATCCGATACCTAAAAGTGTTTGATTTAATCATCTAACTTTTTATTCAGGTTTTTAGAGAATGAAAAGTTAGACAATTAGATTAAAAACTTATAGGTATCGGATTGAGCTGATTTTACATGATAGCCCTTGAAAAAATATTTCAAATATAATGAACGGCTCGGATCACTTGTGTGAGACTCATAGTAGGCCCCACATAACAATCTGTGCATAGATTTGCTGTGTCCACAGACTTTCTGTTTGTGGTCTAAATCCGTCCAATTTCTAACGGAAGCTGTAAGATAGAATATACACATACGAGCATACGCAACTGAAATTAGGAAACATATTAACTTATAAGCATTGTTGTTCAAGTTGAACACTAAACTCATATACTCTAGACTTAGGTGTCTTTTAGAATATGCATGACTTGAGTTCATTGATTGATCGATAACATATGCTTTATATAATTCTAGGTCAGTCGTCATTAATCTGCTTTAATAAACTTTATAGTTTCCATCTATTATAGAAAGTTAAACACAACATAATGAAAATAGTGCGTAAGCAATGAGTCTTTGAAACCACTATTAATCTTATAATGGAAGTGGGTAATCCTTAATCACCCATTTGACTAAGTGAGCCCTTAAAAATGTTTCTTACATAACATTGTAATGAATCAGCTTTTGTGGTCAAGAGCAGCGGGTGTGTGTTTCTCATGTAGTTTCAATAGCTTTTACGATCATTGCAATGTCATCATCTTCATTCTTGGATATATATACGTGATGCATTGTCGCGCTCTTCATCAATGTCTTGCTTGTATTTTCATTGGTGAGAATTGCCGTGAAGAAAGTTTTTACGCTTGATTAGCCCTTTTAGAGGGTAGGTCTCCTCCATTGAAATAGTATAATTTTAGTCCTTTTAGAGAGTAGGCCTCCTCCATTGAAATATAATTTTTCACCCTGCACAATTATTTGTTGGTTGTTGGTCTTTTGATAGTACTACTATATTTTGCTGGTGTTTTTACACTTTTTTGTGATACATCTCATGGTTATAAAATTATTCTTTCTATCCATTTCCAATAAAATTATTCTTTCTATCCATTTCCAATAAAATTATTCTATCTATACATAGAAGATACAAAGAAGCAGTTATCTTGACATCAAATATATCTCAAAAAACACCAATTGGGGCCAAAATAATTGTGACTTGCTACATGGTACAAAAGCCAACATATGATAATGCGGAAAATGCCTGGCCGATTCTATGTTTTGCGAGGGGTCCCATGCGAACCCCCTTTTGTAAAGTGTAGTGGGGAGCAGGGTCGGCTTTGAGATTCTTGGGGCCTAAGTCGAACTTGTAAAACAGGGCCCCACGTTTTCTTTAAAAAAAAAAGAAACCTCGAAAGGAAAACAAAATCATAGGAATGAAAAAAGTTAGCAAGCTACATCGGCTGAGAATCGAACCGTGCTTCTGTTGTGTAGCAGAAAGTAGACTTACCACTTTGGCAACTACCTCCTTTGGGAGCTAGAAGCACTAATTACATATATATTACATATATAGGTATACCTATTTGGGGCCCTAATTTTTGACCAAATTTCGGGGGCTTAAGTCCGCCGCCTTGCCCGCCTTAGCTCAGGGCCGGCCCTGACTGGGGAGAAATATCCGAAGGTTCAGGAGGTTCGTATGGGTTAAAAGGGGTGCGGTGTATTTAGCCTCAATTGTTTAGTCGTCTTAGTTCATCTACAACCAAAAGCATCCCGGCGTTCCACAACATGCCTTTCCCGAAGGATAACTGGGATCAAAGAGCCTGGCCGAACTATAGTGTACTCACCGAAGGACGTGACATTCGTTTCGTTCGGATACGACATTAATTGCTCGGTGAAGCATGCTCATGTTACTTGCCATTTCTTCGGTAATGAAGGCTTTGTTCGGAAACCGCCACTCCAGAACCTTCCAGAAGTTTCCAAGGATATGTGGGTGAGCTTCTTTGATAAGTGAAGTGACATCTCTGACTGATGTGATCTCTCTGGCTCTGACTAACGCGGCTCACCAAATCCCCAGGAGGCGGCAGTCATTAAATGTCTCTGACTCTTGACGTCATCCGAGCATGACAAGGCACGCGGGTAGCAGAGACAGCCTGTTAAACATACTACACATCCTTGGCTATAAATAGAGGAGAACCTCCTCCTATAGGGGGGTTCAGATTAAAAAAAAAAACACTACGCTCATCTCTCCTAAGCAAACTTCTTACTAAACTTCTTTCCTCTTCCTCCACTTACTGACTAGTTCGTCGGAACTTCTTCCCCGAGGAACAACCCCCTCCGGTTCTGCAGGTACACGAAAGTTGACGCCATACAACCCCGATTCAAGCTGAACAAGAAGTGGGCCCAAAAGGTCAACGAGAAATCACCCCCCCCCCCCCCCCCCCCCCCCCCCCCCGACACACACACACACACACACACACACACACATAAAGTCTATCCCATTTAGGTCCTTTTTAAAGATGCATTTACAATTTTGCCCATTTGTGCAATTTTTATTTTGTTCTTTTCCAGAATTTTTGGAGGTGTGAATTCTGAATTCTTAAGGAGGATTCACACCCCCAAAAAACCAAGAATTCACGCCACAAAAAAAAGGTGTGAATTCTTTTTTCCTGTCAAAATAGCCGGCCTTCCACTCACAAATTTGAACATTAGATCTAAAACTCCGGAGCAACAGACCTGAGATTCCACGTTCCCGTTGCAATTTTCTCACGAATCAAACCAGATTCCAGTTGTAAAGAAATGAATGAACTCTAAAATACAAAAATACACAAACAGCTTCGGCTCAAATCAGAAGCAAACCCAATAATTCGGCTCAAATCAGCTTTGCTGCCGCCCTTTAGCTCACCTCAACCTTGGTTTGAAAAAACTTTAGCACAGCTCGTTACTAAGTAACCAAGATCGAGATCAGCTTGAAGTGACATGCGTAGAGCATTTGACAATTAGACTAAAATAGGAGCCAAGAGAAAAACGTGAACTTCAGGGTTGGAGAAGTAAAAATTAACTTACGAAAAAAAACAAAGAAAGAAATTAAACATAGAACAACATGTGCTGATACATTCCTAAGATATGCGTAACAGATAACCTATTTAGTACAATCAGCCACACATCAGAGTTCTCAGTACATGATATAGCAATGGAAGGATTACTTTTGTTTGTGTGCGCATTGACAAAATGTTGACAATCTGGGTGCAGACATGGTTTTAGGTAGCGATTTACTTCCAGTCTCCAAGGAAGAACAAGTGATTTTGCTTCCCAAATACTATTGCTTAGACCAGCATTCTTCAAAAGTGTTGCTCTGTCGCAGTGTCATCTTTATCTTTTGCTATCTTGGAGTTCGGAAGCATAGCATCGCAAAGGAATCAACTGCCCCTAAAAGACACCATTTCATGGTTTCACTAAAACTAGGGATTCCATGAAAGTATCAGCGGTAAATGCATCAGAACTCCCGGTATATCCAGTATTTGTCAAAGTTTTGGTCTCACAGTCATAACAAAGTAGCTGTTTGTGATTGCCACTCATTGATAGCAGAACTTCACCATTTTTCCTAAATCTTACTATCTGGTACAACTTTCCTGGAGGATTTATATTGTATAATTTAGACCAAGATTCTGCAACTCCGTATTCTTTCATCACCCATATGCAACAAGAAGCCTCCTGCGGCTGTCCACAGCATAACACCGCCACTGACTCTCCATATGACATAATGGCTAGGCGCAATAGGCGTTGACTAACAAGAGCAGCGGGCATCATCATCACTGAGAACGCTTGAGAACCCATATTGAACAACATTATCAAACTGCTTTGACCATTCACCACTCTCCGGTCAAATGCAATCCAATGTATGGCTCCATTAACAAAAGCCTGTAAGCAATTAAAACGCGCAATGTGATGTGGATGACCAACAGTGGCGATGGATCTCCATGATCCTGTGCCTTGCGTGTAAAGTTCAACCTTGGAAGGAAATTTTCCCAGCTCTATATCCGCCTTCTCGTAGACAATAAACACCAACATGTACTCATGCGTAGTGGGGTGGGCACCAAATCCCAAAACAAACGGTGACAGAGGTTTAGTTTCTGGCGGAGAGGGCGGCATGGGAAGAATTACTGATTTCCGAATTAATGGATTCCATAGAGTAATATACGGTGACGAAGAGGTATCAACCATACAAAGCAAACCATTACAATTACCCACTATTCTTTTATGCCCAAGTGAAGTACTAAAAGGAGACTCTAGTTCGGTGAACTCATCGCCAAATTTTTCATCGCCGCGGCACAATCGATAGCGCTCTCTGTTGTCAATAAAGGTGTAAGTCGTAAGGAGAAGGTTTTCGGTGTTTGTTTTGCAGTGGTTGAGGTGTTTGGCGATGAAACTAGGGCTTGTTATAAGGGAATGCCATGTTTTGCATACGGATGTGAATCGAATCAGAGATTCCACAGGCAGTCTTACGAGAATCTCAGCTAAAAGTTCAGTTGGTATATAGTCCGACATTAATCCTGTAATAAGACGATAACATTGGTATCGAGGCAAAAGGAAAAAACAAAAAGCGGAGGTTTAGAGTAAGAGGGGAAAGTTGGGCATAAGAAGAGCTTACAGAACTTGTGATGATCGATTGAAGCCCTAGGTTTTCGATTCGTCTCAAGTTTCTATGATTTCACCCATCATTTGATGATCAAAGACACAGCATAAGAGAGAGAGAGAGAGAGAGAGAGCTCTTTCATTTCGCGTTTATTCTGGGAAACTTTCATTTCGCCCCCTGAACTTTCAGCTTTTGTTTCAAGAGCAGTAGGTATGTGTTTCTTATGTAGTTTCAATCACCTTGTTTGGTTCAACTCTCATCTCATCTCATTTTTTTCTCTGCACATTTTTCAGTATTTTTTTTATCTCTCTCCACTCATTACATCAAAAATAACTTTCAAAAATTTGAACCAAATAAGGTGAATATCCGGATAAAAAATAAAAAAACAAAGTGAATATCTTTTGCGATCATTGTGATGCCATCATCTTCACTCTTGGATATATATATATATATATATAGAGAGAGAGAGAGAGAGAGAGGGAGAGAGATTGATTGATTCTCCGGTAGGTAAGAGCGTCCTCATTTTAAATAAAATGCGCACGTCATCTTTTCTCATCTTTTTCGATCAAATTTTAATGATTCGAGCCGCTCAATGTATTCAGATCGTGATTTTAAGGGTACTAGCGAAAAATCAGCAAAAAAAAAAATGACAAGAAATGGCTTGATTTGATTATTTTTTATTTGGACCGTTAAAAAAAAAACAAACAAAAATTACTCAGATCAAGCGCTTCCCGATCTGTTTTTTTTGCTGATTTATCGCGGGTACTCTTAAAATCATGTTCTGAACATATTGAGTGGCTCGGATCATCGCAAATTGGTCGGAAAAGGGGACGTCCTTAACTTAACAAGTTAAGGCGCCCTTACTTGAAATTTATACATATATATATACACACACGTGATGCGTTGTCGCACTCTTCATCATTGTCTTGCTTGTATTTTCATTGGTGAGAATTGTAGTGGAGGAAGCAAAAGAAAAACAAAATCCATACTAGATCTTCAAAACTGTAATCAAGAAGTCGAGAGAAGAACAGAGATATAGAGAGAGAAAACTTTCTTTTATTTCATCTTTTTGTTCGAATGACTTGTCAACAGAGCACTTCTGCTTTTATGCCCAAAACCAAACTCCACCGACCTAACTACTGCCACTAAACAGTTGTAACAACTCATCACCTAATTACAGAAAAACCCTGCTACAAACAACTAATTTTACATAGACCCCTTAGTGACTTTTGCTTACACACCCCTGCAAACTCATGGGGGTATCAACCACCATGAGTTTGGACTTTAAAAATTGAAAACGAGCAACAGAAAGAGGCTTGGTAAATATGTCTGCAATCTGATCAAAAGTCCCAACATGCTGCACCACAATTTGTTTGGACACAACCTTTTCTCGAATGAAATGGTAATCGACCTCAACATGCTTGGTTCGTGCATGAAAAATAGGGTTGGACGCAAGAGCAATGGCAGACAAGTTGTCACACCAGACAACATGAGGAAGACGAGGTGTTAGAGACAAATCAAGGAGTAGCTGTTGGAGCCATGAAACATCGGCAGCCGTATTTGCTAAAGCTTTGTATTCTGCTTCTGTGGATGATCGAGCGACTGTAGGTTGTTTCTTTGCACACCAGGAAATCAAATTAGGACCAAGAAACACACAAAACCCTGTGGTGGACCTTCTATCAAGATGGTCACCTGCCCAATTAGCATCTGTGAAAGCAGTGATATGCAAAGGACCAGGCACAAAATGCAAGCCTTGATGTAAACTCCCTTTAACATATCTCAGAATCCGTTTAACAACAACAAAATCACTCTGTTTGGGATTATGCATGTGCTGGCATGCAAGATTTACAGCAAAAGAAAGCTCAGGTCTTGTTAACGTAAGATACTGAAGTGAACCAACTATAGCCCTATACCAATGCGGATCAGAAAAAGCTAAGTCTGGTTCCAATAATGCAGGTTTGGTAGAGCAAGGAGATGGACTTGGTTTACAGTCAAACATGCCAGCCTTGACTAATAAATCTGTTGCATACTTAGTTTGAGACAAAAGAAGTCCAGTACCATTGGTCAATACCTCAATCCCCAAGAAATAACTAAGAGAGCCGAGATCTTTCATAACAAATTTGGAACCCAGAACTTTGATCAATTCAGAAATATATGCAGTGTTACTTCCTGTGATTAAAATGTCATCCACATACACAAGCACCACTGTTATGCCTTGATCATTCTTTTGAGTAAACAGAGATGCATCAGCTCTACTATTGACAAAGCCTTGAGTAAGAAGAAAACCAGAAAACATAGCAAACCATGCTCTTGGAGCCTGCCTTAAACCATAAAGTGCTTTCTCAAGTTTACACACATAATGAGGATAGTCTGGATTTTTGTATCCCAGAGGTTGTTTCATATACACTTCTTCTTCCAAAACACCATGAAGAAAGGCATTGGTCACATCCAACTGCCTTATGGGCCACTGAAAATGAACAACCAGACTAAGCACTACCCGGATAGTAGGTTGCTTAATCACAGGGCTAAAAGTTTCAGAGAAATCTAAACCCTCAGTTTGTTGATTACCATTAGCCACTAACCTTGCTTTATAACGTGCTACACTGCCATTTGAGTGCCTTTTTATCTTATAGATCCACTGACAACCAATTATGTTACCATGGGAAGGAGGAGGAACAAGTTTCCAAGTCCCTTGCTGTACTAAAGCCTGATATTCTTCAGCCATGGCCTTTTGCCAAGCGGAATAATGAACAGCTTCAAAAAAATGTTTGGGTTCAACTTGTGGGAAAGAATCCATATCACTAACAACAACCATGCTAAAGGGAATTTTTGGTTTGAAAATACCATGTTTGGATCTTGTGGTCATGGAATGAGATGGAGGATTGATGGCTTGAGTAGAGGGTTGATATGCAACAGAAACTGGAAGTGAAGAAGAGACAGGAGAAATGATAGACCTGAGAGATGGACTAGCAGACGCAATAGGAACTGAATCTAGAATAGACACTGATTGGGAATCACAAGGTGTTGAATGGGGCACAGAAGAAGAAACTGAAGGAATTGTTGTGGCGACAGGAGTTGGAAGAGAAACAGAAACAGGAATGATTAGATCTTCAAATGTAGTAAGAGGCACTGAGAATGTGGATGTATCAGAAGGGGAAGAAATAGAGTTTGACACAAGAGCAGAATAAGGAAACTCTTCCTCAACAAAACGAACATGTCTAGAAATATACACTTTATTAGTACTAGGGTCATAACATCTGTAACCCTTAGTATTAGCACAATAACCCAGAAACACACAAGGTTTGGATTTAGGACACAGTTTATGATCATTATAGGGCTTTAACCAAGGATAACAACAACATCCAAAAGGTTTGAGAGAATGATATTCTGGTGAAGTTTTGTATAGCATGGTATAAGGAACTTGAAAAAGAAGAGAAGTGTGAGGTAGTCTATTAACCAAGTAAACTGCAGTAGTCAGAGCTTCAAGCCAAAAAAGAGTAGGTAAACCAGCTTGAAGAAGAAGAGTAATGCAAGTTTCTATAAGATGTCTATGCTTTCTTTCTACTGTACCAGCCATTGAAGGCTTTTGGTAAACCTCTCAGTGTATGAAATATTAGATCATCCTCAGTAACCGGACTACCAGCTGCACCTAACCTCTGTGCATAATCCTTGATTGTGTCGATATACTTGTCCATTGTTGAAGTCTTGGTTACGCTATACAGTCGAGTCCGGAGTTCTTGAACATGACTATGCGACAATGAATTGTATCTATTTGACAAAGACTCCCAAACTTCATGTACATGTCTTAAACCGAGAACGTACGGCAGAGTAGCTTGTGAAATAGATGCGGTGAGACAGGACAGAAGTTGAGTATCAATTAGCTTCCACAAAGTAAAAGCAGGATTCACAGAATCTACACCTTCAGTATTTCGGATTGTAGGAGATGGACATGCAACTGTTCCTTCGAGGTACTCGAGATAACCATTGGCCAACATAACGTTTTCCACTTGAATACGCCATAACAGATAATTTCCACCATCAAGTTTAATGTTGACTAAAGAATGAAAATTCGACACTAGAAATGCAAGAGAAGGAGGTAATTGAACAGTTACAGTCGTCATTGATGAAGAAAATCACTACTCAATGTTAGGGTTTCGAGTTAGGGTTTCAAACCAGTAATGAATGGTGAAGACTGTGAAGAGGAAATCCAGCCGAAGAAGATGCCACAGAACCGTAGGACTTGCGTCTAGAATGCTCTGATACCAAAAAGAAAAACAAAATCCATACTAGATCTTCAAAACTGTAATCAAGAAGTCGAGAGAAGAACAGAGATATAGAGAGAGAAAACTTTCTTTTATTTCATCTTTTTGTTCGAATGACTTGTCAACAGAGCACTTCTGCTTTTATGCCCAAAACCAAACTCCACCGACCTAACTACTGCCACTAAACAGTTGTAACAACTCATCACCTAATTACAGAAAAACCCTGCTACAAACAACTAATTTTACATAGACCCCTTAGTGACTTTTGCTTACAGAAGCCTTTTACGCTTGACTAGCCCTTTTAGAAGAGTAGGTCTCCTCCATTGAAGTATAATTTTTCACCCCGCTCAACTATTTGTTGGTTGCTGGTCTTTTGATAGTTTGACCATATTTTGCTGGGTTTTTTACGCTTTTCTGAGATTCATCTCGTTCTTTATAAATTTATTTTTTTATCTATACAAATCCAGAGGATCCTGATAGAAATTTTGAGGAGTTGTTTTTCTTTCCTACTCCGTTTTTAGTTCCCACTTCCGCTCATCTCCATTAATGAATTAATGACTGTTGCTAGTCGCTACAATAACTATTGCAAGTCGCCTGTTCCAAGATTAAGCGCACTTATATTTGTTCAATAAAGTAAATCCTACTGCATTAAATAGAGTGACAAAGATTTAGTAAAGAACACCTGCAATAATAAGGTTTTCTATTTCTTTATGATTGCGTGGCCACTTCTTGACAAAAAAAATATTTGGACGCCTATAAATGTTGCTCTCAATTGTGTGCCTAGACATTCTCAAACAAAAAACCTCTATTTTATAACATAGAAGATACAAAGAAATAGTTATCTTGACATCAAATATATCTCAAAAAAACAACAATTGGGGCCAAAATAATTTTGTGACTTGCTACATGGTACAAAAGCCAACATATGATAGTGTTGCTGAATGTATAATTCGGTAGCAGATCCAGTCAAGTGTGCTATATATGGTCAAGTTCGGTCCATTTTTGGGCTCTTCCCGGGCCAACAACAAGGATCGGAACCATTCACTTTTTAGAGCTCGTTGATAACATCCCATGTCAAAAATAATGCTGATTTGATACCATTTGAGATCAACGTGATTTTCAACGTGGATAATTTTCTAGGCGAGCTTTAAAAAGTGAACGATTCTCATCATTGTCGTGAGTAGACTTGCTACAAAAAAAAAAAAAAAATGCAAAACCCGAAGGCAAACCAACTAAATAGAAGAGCATGCTCCTTGAATTCTGCAAAGTGAAGGAGGGAGCAAACTTGCAGCGAATGCCTCGAAGAGACTCTACTGCTACCTACATAGAGCCACGACCACCTGGAAGATGATTGTTGGAAGAGACAAGAATAACCACAATTTGAATTTGACAAATCCTTTTTGACCTGACTATGCAATCTAAACCTCTGGGGGAGTTAGCGCGGCTATACCAGTCACAACCCCCCACTTACTTCAGGATATTCATCAGGTGAAGAATCGAACCCTATACCTTGAAGAGTACTCTGAAAACCTGACTATCCGTCCGGACCACATGGGCAACCCGTAGGGATGTACCAATTAACAAGTTGTAAGTCAAGTCTCACACCATACAAGCTGCAAGTTTGAAAGGGAATGTGCCGTATGCAACGACTTGCAGTTTGAAAGGAAATCCGCCGTATGCAAGTCAAGTCGTTGTTAAACCCACTTTCCTGTTTTTTCCAAGATTCATGCAGATGTAATTCTTTCCAGGTATAATTTTTCTATGCAATATGATGGTGGAAATGTCCAATTCTCGTTTCTCCGCAATTGAAAGAAAAAATGAACTCATACTATGCACACGGCGGCTTAAAGAAAAAATGATTCACAATGCGAGCCCAAGAGTCCGAGCACCCTACCCTGTCCTTGCGGTACTCACTTCTTTAAACATACAATAGAAATAATTTATTTTCGGATGAAGATGAAATAGATGGTCATTATGTTTGTCATTTTATGGATTTATTCATGCTCATACTTATTAGGAAAAAGGACAAAACGGCCTTTCTCAGAAGGGGGAATGGTGGACCGCGCCTTAATAAAAAGGCTGCCTACGTATCTTCAAAGCGGGAGAATTCAGGTTTGCGTAGTAGTTTAATTTCCTTGGCTTAATTCGGCCACCATTTAATGGATTAATCCGGGAGATGATCCCGGTCCGATTCCTCTCGACTTACTTGATTCTACTGGACCTCTCTGCAATAGCCTCCGTCCTGTCACTTCAACAACCACAGCACGCATATATAGTACTCCATCCGTTTCATATTGATAGTCCACCATGAAAAGTCGTGCCATTTTTCAAATCAAAAAATCAACTACTTCCATGTATAATTTTTTGAATTTTTTCGCACCAAATTAAAGTACTAATCGAGATCTTTAATACGGTGCAAAAAAATTTGAAAAATTATGCACGGAAGTAGTTAATTTTTTGATTTGAAAAGAGGCAAGAAAGAGAAAGTGGGACTATTATTTTGGAACGGAGGGAGTACCAATTAATGAGTTACGTGGATTTTCATGATAAAAGAAAGAAATCGGAAATTCTAACCGTAAGAAAGATTTGTAAGAAATCACGCAAGGAAAAATGCGTTTGGATTTATACTGGGCATCTAGAAAAATATTCATAAATTTTTTAATATTATTTTATATGGCCCTATAAAACATGAGCTCCAACGGATATCAGTAAGTATTATTTTTGGATTTGTAGGGCGAAATTGCTCAGTTCGCCCATAATCCAAAAGTAATACTTACTGATGTCCGTTGGAGCTGATTTTTTATAAGACCCCATAAAATAATATTAAAAGTTACATAAATTGTAAGATGAATGGAAAATCTTAACAATTTATTGAAACTTAGACCTTACAATTTACATAATAAAACATATTTTTTTGACTTCCGATCATACTAATACTATTTTTTCCGGACGTGTGCTTTTCTTGTATTCTCCACAATGAACTATTCGGATTATCTATGTGCGCTCGGTATGAATCCGCAAAATAGGAGTTTGTAGGGTATGGAGGGACGAGAGTCTGGTGAAGAATTGATCCCGAACTCTATTGGTTGAATATCTGACACAAGGGAAAACAGTCTGTTTTAGTTGGAAGCAAAAGGTTTCATTGGATGGCCATTTCTTTCTTTTCATTTTCTTGATTAACCAGTTTGATCAGTTTATTTAGAATTAGGATTATACTAGTATCAAACAGATTTAGGAATTGTGGTTCTAGTTTTTTAAGGTAGCCGCCATCTAATGAAATATACAGGAATATTAGTTTATTATATTTAGAATATTATTTTATTAGGAAGCTAGGATATTTGATATCTTTGTGGGCTCCCCGTACCGGCGTGCCCAAAAGAGAGTCGCCGCCTGGATTTTTTAGATGGATGATTCGAGAAACCGAGAGCTTGATTTGAAAAGAAAGACTTTTGGTCTAGCGAAAACGTTGAGATTTTGGGTTTGGGAGCCACGTTACGAACGGGGAAGGTTTTGTTGAAAAAGCACCCCGCTCGCCCGGTAAAGACCAGTCTCTACTAAGCATTTTCAATGGGGGATTTAATATCATTTGAAAAACTTAACTTTGATTAAAACACGTACGGAAAATGGACATGGGAAGATATATCACATTGACGTGCACGTAGTGCTTTCTGTACAGAAATGATAAGAATGATGCAATAATAAAAAAAAAAGGAAAAGTTACATCAACAAACTATCTAAACCACGACCAGCTCCAACGCGGCATACTGTAATGCCGTGCGCGGCTTTATAGTATGCCATGCGGGGGACCTTTTTTGTTATCAGACTGTTTTCAGCATCCAGAACATCACCCGACCTCAGGACAGTACCATTCCTTCAAGTCATGAACATAAAATAACTTTTGTTACATTTGATCACTCGAGATGATATAAGAAATCTTATTTATGAAATAAAACATGGCTTGTAGAATGGTCTTGTTCCGAAAATACTGATATCAGTATCTCAACAACAAAAACAGGCTTGATAAATAATGGCCATGATCCAGATAGCTCTGACAAGAAAACAATAGCTAATGGAACATAGCACGCCTGAACACACTATGCCGTGCGACGCACCAAAGCGCCGCGCGGTATTGTGTGTCCAGTACAATGACTGCTTTAGTTTGTGAAAATGGTTTTTAAGTCAGCCTTTAACCAAAAGGGGTTAGATCTGAGTATAGAAAAATCCCCTCAGGGCCAGGACAGGGCCTAGCTCAAGGAAACTTGATTTATACCTTTTGATCGAAGCTTGGGTGTGCTTGCAGATGGAAGAATGGAAGTTGATTTGAACTTGAAATGCTTGAATGGAGATTGAAGGATGTGAGGTTGTTTGGATGCTTCGAGATGGAGGTCCTTCTAGTTTATTGAACAAAAAAGGAGAAGGAGAATGAGAGTATTTTTAGGGAGAGAGAGAGAGTGAGAGTCTAGAGAATGTAAGAGCCCAACTTGTGGGTTGATGTAGAGAGAGAAAAAAGTGATGATGGGTGTAAGGAGTTGTAGAGAGAGAATCAAGAGGGGTCCCTTTTTCTCTAAGAGGACGAATGTATTTATAGGCCAAAATATGCTTGGAGTGCACCCAAAGCCGAAAAATGTGAAAAATGTGCTTAAGACAATCTGCAAAGGAATCTGTCAGACGCTCCTCCTGTCAGAGTTTCAAATTTTAAAACGCGGGGTGGAGTATTGGAATCCCGTGCGGTGGAGTGATTTTTTTGAATTTTTCTAAAATGCCGCACGACACTTTGAAACGCCGCGCGGTATTATGCACCAGCACGGCATACCAAACTTTGCGCACCAGCACGGCATACCAAACTTCGCGGGGGCGCCCCGGACACTCCCGAACTCGGATTCGGGTGTTTTTTGAAGCGTTGGAAAGCTTGTTGAGTCCTCTTTTTAACCCAATTGGTTTCATTCAAAGAATTTTTATACATTGAAATGTGTGCCCATTTTGCCATCAGTGTGTCACGAAAAAGGTTGTTTTTGATCAAGCAAACGCATTTTTCTCTTTGCAATTGAACCGGGGGCCACCCTACTTGTTTGGGAAGGGGTTTTCTTGAGGTTTAGAGGAGGAGTAGCAAAGGAGCGACAACCCAAGCCTTGAAGGTATATTTTTCCTTATTTCATCATCGGGGAACTTATAGATTATTCGGAGGCCCAGATTGGAGTGTCTACAATCTTGTTAGGAATCTTCGAATTAGGTAATTAAGTATCTTGAATAATTAGTTTTCCTATTTTTGCTAGTTTCTTGTTCCCTAAGGGCTAAGAATTAGGATTGATTTTATTTCCTTTTTAGTATTTTAGTAATGCTCTATTATAAATTGAGAAGTGAGCCTGAAGGCAAAACAGTTGTTTTTTGAATGAATTAATGAAAATTGATAGTTTTCTCATTATTGTGTGTTCGTAGAGGGAGTACCTCTAGTTCATACTTATTCGTGATTGTCCTTGTTGCGCATTTTTCTATTTCAACACGCCTCCCTGCATCAGTTGGTATCAAAGCTCTCGTTCCAATCCTGACAATGGCCGGAGGACGTGCTGGAGGTCACGGCGGAAGAGGAGGTCATACAGCTTATGTTGATGAAGTCTATGAGCGAGATGCTGCTGCTCGAGATGCTCGAATGAGGGAGAGGTTTCAACAATTTGAGTAGTAGATGGAGGAGGCGTTTGGAGCGCTGACCGACCAAATTGCTGCCTTATTTGTTGGTGGAAACCTGCCTCACTGTCATCCGGTCCAACCTCAGTTTCCGTAAGAGGAGGAGGTGTCGGATGATATTTCTATCACCAAACATTTGGCTGGTAATCATCAGACGAGGGGGAGGACAATGATGAATGAAGCTACCATTGTGTGGCCATTCACATCAAATATTATTCCAGATTCAGTAGTAGATTGGAGTAAACCACCAGTTTTTGATGAAGAACCAGTGGAGAAAATTACAAAAGGAGAAAATAAAAAAATATTGCAAAAAAAAATTGTTACAATGTTAGTGTTATTGAAAACTGAATTTATTGATCCGTTTTGGGAATTTATTGAAGACACTACATGCAAGCATCATTGTGTTCCGATCTGAGAGGAAGGTGAATTTGTTTTGTTAAGGGAAATCATTCCTTCAAATTATCAAGACTCTTTTTTACATGTTGAGTTCGCAAAAATCAATTTGAAATACAAGCTTGATGCAAACAAGGTTCGGCGTACTCAACTTTATAAACTTGAGGACAAGTTTCTTCAAGCGGGGGAGGATGATGCAGGCCGATCTTTTGATTATTCTAGAAATATAGGAATCTTAATTTATTATTTTGAGTTTAGCATTTTAGTAGGAATGTTTTATTTTAGTCAAGATAATTTATAAGTATTTAGTTTTCCTAGTTTGATTTGATCTAGTATTCCTATTTTGAATAGATTTCTTGGTCAAGAAAAATTAGGATTGATTTTATTTCCTTATGCTTATTTTTCTTTTTAGATAACTAGGTTTAGGAATTCTATTAGTATAAATAAGGTTGTAAGCTTTAGGGCTAAGGAGTTGTTTTTATGAATTATTAATGAAAATTTGAGAAGTTTCTCAATATCATGTGTTTGTAGAGGGAGTATCTCCAGTTCATACTTATTTGTGATTATCCTTGTTGCGCGTTCTTCTATTTCGACACGCTTCCCTGCATCAGTTGGTATCAGAGCAACTGATGCAGCGCAACCTCCTTTTACGAAACTATTTGCAAGAAGAGATCACGAACCTGCTTATGTTAAAGATTCTCTCTTTGAAACATAAACACAAATATGTATGGACTAGAGATACTCCCTCTACGAACACATGATATTGAGAAACTTCTCAAATTTACATTAATAATTCATAAAAGCAACTCCTTAGCCCTAAAGCTTACAACCTTATTTATACTAATAGAATTCCTAAACCTAGTTATCTTAAAATCTAAAAAGAAAAATAAACATAAAGAAATAAAATCAATCCTAATTTTTCTTGACCAAGAAACCTATTCAAAATAGGAATACTAGATCAAATCAAAATAGGAAAACTAAATACTTATAAATTATCTTGACTAAAATAAAACATTCCTACTAAAATGCTAAACTCAAAATAATAAATTAAGATTCCTATATTTCTAGAATAATCAAAATATTGGCCTACATCATAACCACACAACATTTGAGAATTCCTTACGATTTTTTTCCCAATAAACCATTACCTGAATCGACCCTCTCACTGCGCAAGTTGCAAGTTTGAAAGCGAATGGTAATGCAAGTCAAGTCATTACACCCAGATACCTGTTTCGCCCAACAATCTTTGTCTCAGTGATGAAACAAAGACTTTGACCTGAAGTCAAGTCCTACTGGTAATCCTCATTTCTCTTTTCATTTTAATGTTAACCGTAAGAAACGTACAGGACCCAAGACGAAGTCTAAATTCCCAAGTCTATAAATTGCAAGACTTGATCGTTAGCAAATACACCCCCAAAAGAAAAACAACAAAACAAGACAAAGCAAAGCAAAGCAAAACATGGGACTTTTGCAGAAACTACTCTGCCATGTTTCTTTGGTCCTTTTTGTAATACTTTTTTTCTCATCAAACTCAGCCTCTGCTTCTATTGAAGAGGTTAATGCTCTCCTCAAATGGAAAGAAACCCTTCAAAGTGCCAATAGTTATGTGCTAACCACATGGATGCTTAATCCAATAAGAGGATCCAGTTCAAGTGCTGGTAGCCCATGCAACTGGTATGGGGTTTCTTGCAACGCTAAAGGAAGTGTCAACGGGTTAAACCTCATGAATTCAGGCGTGAACGGTACTCTAGAAACCTTTTCATTCTCATCGTTCGGTAATCTTGCTTACATTGATCTATAGATGAATGAACTCTCTGTTGGGGATGCAGACAACTTTTAGTAACAGAGTTCAGCAACAAAGGTCCGTGACCAGTGCGGAGAGTTCCGCGACAGGCAGGCACGCGGTCAGGCTCGCGGCAGGTAGTGTGCGACAGACAGGCTAGCGGCCGAGATGGACCGTGGGCTGCAGCCCAAGTTGGTTGGACGGGTCCAGCTAGGAATGGCAACGGGGCGGGGCGAGGCGGGTTTTGATGTACCCCGACCCCGACCCTAAAATTCCCGAACTCCCCCGACCGGGTAATGGAAATTTTCCCCGCCCCCGCCCCTATCGGGTAACGGGTTTACCCACCCTGCCTCGCCTCGCCTCGCCCTGTCTTTTTTTCCAATTCTCCATCAACAGAATGCAGGCTGCAGCCAATAATGAATAATTCATTCCCAGATTTTCTCAACACCACAACAAACACAACTAAACAAGTTCATCCATTTGCCAAGGAAAAAAACACAAACAAACAAGTTCATCCATAAGCAACTAGCTACCCAAAAGTGTTCGAGACTTCAAGCATAATAACAAACAACAACCGACAAGTGATCTTGCAACAAGTTCATCGAAAATAAAACTAGGAATTTCAACAAGTTCATCCAAAATAAAACTCCCATTAAACTCATAGACAATTTTTCCAACTTCTGTGCAAAAGTGAGCCATTCCAATCCACAAAGCTCAATCGTTTCAACGCTATAGTGCCTGAAAAAACCAGAAATATAAAAGTGAGTCATTTCAAACCACAAAGTGCTATTTTATTTTAAAAGATTCGACAAATATGACAACAAATATTTCATAATTAAACTTACCAAATCAGTCTTCAACCATTGTAACACAAGACTGAGAGCTATCAACATCCATATCATCAAGAACCGATGCAAACTCATTTGAATTATTACCTTAAAAAGAAACAAAATAAACCACATGTTCTTTAGATTAATATCTATCCAATTCAATTGCAATACGAAAAAACAAGACACTAGAAAAGTAAACAAATTTAAATTACCTTCAGATTCATGAGCCAATAACCAACTATGAGCGCACATCAATGCTTCTATTGTCTTGGGATGGAGCCTACTATGATGTGGAGTCACAACCCTCCCACTAGTGCTGAAAGCAGACTCGGACGCAACAGTAGAAACAGGTATAGATAACACATCCCTAGCAATGACCCTCTGTAGACACTCCAATCTGGACTTCCAGATTAGTTTACTTACGGTTTTTGATTCCCCGATGATGAAATAGATCAAGAACACCCTGGGAATGATAGCGTGTTTGAGCTTTGAGTGTTTGCAAAACCCTTGAACCTAACCTAGCCTAAGCCACTTCAAAAACCAAAAACCCTACTGACCCGCGCCAGGGCGCAATCATCCTGCGTTGTCGCTCACTCCATTGCGCGACAGTGCGCCGGGGCGCACCATCGCGCGCCAGACTCACTCCATCGCGCGACAGTGCGCCAAGGCGCACCATCGCGCGACAGACTGACTCCGTCGCGCGATGGTCCAACCTACCACCAATCTTTCCTGAGATGGGCAGTTGGCCACCATTGCAACTTCAGCCAGGCCTCGTGGACTAGCTGAACTCCTCTCCTGGCACCAACCAGATCCACCCTCTCTCCCTATTTATACCCATTGCTTTCTTCATTTGAAAGGGTTAGCATTTTCCAAAGGTTCAAGAAGCCCAAAGAAGGATTACACACAATCCTCCATTTTCACACTTCAACCATCCAAGAACAAAGCTTGTTCTTCCACCCCAACCTTTTCAAACACCTCAATCAAACCTCAAAGCTCGAATTCGTTTCAAACTCAACCAAAGTTATAGCTTACCTACTGTTTTCTGTTCTGATCCCTGAGGGGGGCTGGCAGGGCCAAAGCTGGTAATCAATACTAGTCCTGGTCCTAAAGCTGGCAAGGTTTCAAAAACCGTCATGGTAGGAACCAGCGAGCGATGGTTCCACTGTCTCGCGCGACACTTCGGTGCTGCACGCGATGGATCACGTGGGGATTGGTGTCCTACTGTTTTGTGCTTTATTTTGTATATAGATCACTACAAGCATGTTAAAAACCAGTTTACTGCTTTCCTTTGTTAGAAATTGCTAGCTATAGTTCAATTTGCATGTTTGCTGTTTTGGAGTACCCCTGGGATCATTCTGGACGTGTCCCAGAACCCAGAAAGATGTGAACCAAGCACTAGTCTGGATGCGCTAGGGCGCACCATCGTGCGCCGGACTCACTCCATCGCGTGACAGTGCACCAGGGCGCACCATCGCGCGCTAGACTGGCTTCATCGCGCGACAGTGCGCCAGGGCGCACCATCGCGCGCCAGAGTGACTCCATCGTGCGACAGTCTGCCTTTGACCAGTGAATGGCCTTGCACGGGTAGCTCGGCCTTAGGCCATTATTTTGTCCCCACACTGTTTATGGGGTGTATTATTAATTTGTAGGGCTTTTCAGCTTTTAAACTGTATATTATGCTACTATATGAATTGCGTGGTTTGTGCTGGGTGTGCACTGGTCCTTCCAGAGCCCAGAGGGTTTGAGAATAAGAGCTGTGGGTTTGAACTCACCGGCACGCGCATGTTTTAGAGTTGTACGCGCAGGAGTAAACAGCGAGCAGTGACTTGTTCAGTGCATACCGGTTTCTTCCTGCGCATGTCACTCCAAAATAAGGGCTTCTCAGTTTGTTTGAACTCCCACAGCAGTCTGTTCTCATCCTATACTAACTGTTCATCCATGCTATCTATCACATCCTACAAACATGTTACAGTTTTAATCCCGATTAACTGTTCCCCCGCCCTAAATGGCTAAAAATTGATTAATCAAACAGAATCGCAAACAAACGTTTTTCGCAAATGCCTAAGTAGAGACCGATCTCCGGATTGGGCGAGAGGGGTGCCATAAAACCCTTCTCCTCTCGTAACCTGGCTCCCGAACCCAGATATGGTTATGACGGACTGGTTCCTTAACTTTTTCAAATCAAACAAGCGCGGCAAGTGCTTCGAAATACGGTTTCTTGGGTGTCGGACCTTCAAACCCGAGTGGCGACTCTGTATTTCGCGAGCGCTTGTCGTCCAGCTTTAAAAAGCGCTCCCGCGAACCAGCATTTAGAAAGGAACGGAATCCTTTTTAAAGGGCCCGCATGCCCACACCCTCAAAGTTGGAAACTTCATGTCATTTTTCCACCAAGCTAAAACATCAAAGTCTTGATTAGCTCTCGGTATCACATCCTCTTCCAAATAACGATCCAATTCTGACTTTTTAGCTGAAACTTGGCTTGTCTGATTACTTGTAACAAATACATCAAAGTCAGATAAATCATCATCAACTTTCATAGTAGACTCAACTTGGCATGAAGAAGCAATGCCACCATTGTTAAGTTTCACTTCATACTCCTTAAGCAACTCTTTACAATAATTGTGAACCCTCTCAATCTCAAAAATAGCATCTTCCTCGTAGATCCGATTGAAATAGTATTCTACCAACTTCATCTTGAACCTAGGATCTAACACCGCCGCAACACCCAAAATACTATGAATTATTGTCCAATACTTCTCATATTTCTCAATCATTTGTGCTGCCATATCTCTCATCATCTCCCTTTTTCTCTTTGTGTAAAGATCTTCCATCTCATTATGTTCATACAACTCAGTCCATTCTGTTAATGCCATTTTTATCCTATAAACCTTTGCAAAAAACAAGTTCGATGTTGGCTACTTTGTCCCGCTAAACACCTCTGTGGCCTTATAAAAAACTTCCAACCTCTCATATACTTCTTTGGCTACCTCCCAATCGCTTTCTTGTGGACAACTCTTGTATTGACTTTCACGGATTTTCAAACGAGAGAAGACATCCTTATATTTTATGGCAGTTTGAAGCATAAAAAACGTAGAGTTCCACCTCGTAACACAATCAAGAGATAATTTTTTACCACCTAAAATACGTAGCTGCAGGGCATTTTCTTCAAACTTCTCCTCTCTCTTTGGTGACCCTGTCCAATATGCCACACTTTCTCTGATTTTTTCAATTCCCCCCTTAATCACCTCTAAACCATCTTTCACAATTAAATTCAAAATGTGGGCAGCACACCGCATATGAATTAACTTTCCTTGGGACATAAGAGATTCAGGTTCTAACTTTCCTATGAGAATAGAAATCATGGCATCATTACTAGAACAATTATCCACCGTAAGAGTTGAAAGAAGTCTATCAATGTTCCAATCCAAAAGAGTCTCCATCAATGATTCACACAACACTTCCGCCGTGTGGGGACATGGTACATAAATAAACCTAAATTTAAAACACATACAAAGTTTAAGAATTGCTTTAACTTGAAATTTAAAACACGTTTTTTTCCCATATAGTTCATGTAATATATGTATGTACCTCAAAATGATGCTTCGTAACTTTCAAGAATCATCAACATAGTGGCCGGTGATGACCATAAATCCTCTTTTTTGATTGCTTGAAGTCCACATGTCAGTCGTCACGGCAACCCTACTTTGAATTTTCTCAATTGCTTTCATTGCCTTCAACCTTTCACCATCAAATATGTTAAAAATATCGGCTTTGAGGGTGTTTCGAGAAACCATTTGAAATAAAGGTTGAAGCGCCAATGCAAAACTCTTAAACCCAGCGTGTTCTACCATGGACAATGGATACTCATGCATTATGATCATGCAAGCAAGCTCTCTCCTAGCAAAATTTTGGTCAAAAGTATAAGCTTCGAGCTTTTTTTTCCCATCCCCAATCATAAAGGTTTGAGTTAGAACCTTTTGTGATGAATCTGCAACCTTTCTTCTTGGACACCTTTTGTAATGCTCATTTAAAGCTTTGGTTCCATTCTTAGTGTTGGCCGCAAGCAATTTTTTGCAATAATGACACTTTGCCTTCACTTTTCTATTGATTTGACCCTTGTCAAAATGTTGCCAACAAGTAGCATTTCCTTTAGACAATGGTTTCCATTGATTTATACCTTCGCCTTCGCCTTCGCCTCCGCCACCTTCACCTCCACCACCTTCACCTTCACCTCCACCACCATTTTCACCTCCATCTCCATTTTCCTCTCCGTCTACGTCCTCATTGATGTTATGCCCCAGTGTTGGTCCTGTTGGAAGTTTTGGTGGTAAAGTTGATGCTATTGAAGAAACAACAGAAGAAACAATATTCTGTTGTGAAGACGAGGCATTAGTGGTAGAGTGGTCTCTCGGTGCGGACATTTTCTTTGCGTAAAAAAAATTAAACAATGTCAACAACTAGCTCACATAATATACTTATCCAAGCCATATCAAACAAGCCTTTTGTTCCCTTTGACTAATTGATAGGGTTAAAATAGCAATGACTAAATATAATATTGAGGTGTAAGAAAACAAAAATCTACTTTTTAATAAATAATAACAGATATCAGACAAGTGGGAAACAAGTATTAAATATAACAAAAGTTTTTATATAGAGATTAGTGATTGAATCAGCAATTTATTACTCCATATACAGAGATTTACAATCGGCAATATATTATTCCATCTACTACTATATAAAGCTAATCTCTCCTATAGGGGCAAGCAAGGATAGACTATAACTGTAAGCGGAGACCCTTCCCTCTGCTCTTGTAGCTTGCTTTCCCTGCCCTTTATCGAAAGACTTTTTTTTTCCAAAGTCTTTCACTCTTTTTTTTTTTCGAATTGGGGAACACAAGCAGTCAAACACTACTATATATTACTCTGTACACTAATATACAAAGATAAATCTCAAGTCCATAACACAAGCAGTCATCAAGTGAAAAAAGTCCATAACAACACAAGCATTCAATCAGCGAAAAGTGTATAGAAATCAAAATATAACTGAGTCCTACACATGCATAACGTATTCACGTTCAATACATCGAAAAAAATACAAAAAAAAAAAAAAAAAGTAAGAGAGAATGTGTCACACCCCAAAAATGAGAAGTGACCGGCCGTGAACCATGAGGCTAATCCATGGAACACGCAGCCTGAATAAATCAAAATAACCGAAAATCAAATGATCACTTTTTCATTATTAATCAAATCAAAAGCCAAATATGTCTCTTCATAAACATGGGGCACAACCATCCCCATGAACCAAATAATATCCAATAATCAAACAATAATTAAAAGAATTTGTTATCTGATAAATTGTTTCAAATGCGGAAGCGATTTTTAAATAAAACTAAAGTGAGACATCCTAAGGAGGTCAACCAAAATAAATCCCCAAGGCGCAGCCAGAGTCCTTGCCTAACTCCCGAACTTGCCTGAAAGAGAAGTTGGAATAAATCCGTCAGCTGACGAGCTCAGTGAATAGCAAGTATGTATATTAAATAAAGTTAAAAATGAAGATTAAAATAATTTACCATTAAACATAATTTGACATACGAGGTGTCCAACAGAATAACAATTTAATCAATGAAGTATTTAACCAATAAATATTCTTGGTGATGATCAGAACAATAACTCCATCAACAATGAGGAATCACAATCAAACAGTACCATGGCCAAAATAAATCTCAACAAAATTGGATCCAATATCGAACATAGAGTCACCAGGGTTGGCAGCCCGTGGTACTTTTCCCTAAGATGATCCAGCGAAAGAAAGCCGTTGAGCATTAGGGTCACCGGCCTAACACGGTCTTTTCCCCAAATGGCCAGGGTCACCAACACGAGAAGGAATAAGTTCCCTGGACTTCCAAAATAAATGTTCCCATTAATATCCACCAAGTTTTCGCCAAAAAGAATATTAACAATTGATCTCAAAAAATTGCATCGTATGCCAATTTATAGAACAACTTATAAACAGTTTTGAGTCTCCGAATAACATTCATATAAATTTCTGAAGGAAATACTTTTAAGGGACATAGGGAACTTTCGAAAATACGTAACATACTTAACTACTCACCGGGGTCCAAAAATAATGCAACTCGAACAAATAGAAACCGAACCTAACCTGAACAATAAAATCATATAATCACTAACTATAGTTTCAAGTATAATTCTATAACAATCTAAAACAACCTAAGAAAAAGAACCGAATCTAAGATAATAGTAAGCCACCAGTTGAAACTACAAAACCCAACTTAAACTCCAAACCCAATAATCTGCTCTTCATGTACCTAATATGTTCCTGCCAATAACACCAAAACTTGTTCCTCCTTCCAATATAATATACTAGTTTTTCATGCATTAAGCCAAGATTGCGCATGCAGCCAACTGTCGAGATCTCTCTCTGACACACCAAAATCACCATCCACAGCACCAATGCACACACACCACCCCGCACCACGTCGCACACACAAAACCCACGCGACAATCTGCCCACATCGATCGGGCTCTCTCTTTCTCTCAATATAAAACACAAATTAACTCCATAATAGTCTCCAATCTATGGACCCAATTGCTATGAGAAAAGGTAGATGAACAGAAACGAGAGAGATGGAGTACTATTACCTCAAAAGAATTCCAAGAAAACTCCCCTTCAAAGTGCGGCTGCTTCTCTCTCTCAAACGTCAGGAGTTCTTTTAATATAACCAAGTTCTCTTAATATAACCCTAAACCCTCTATATTTGCATCTCTACCCGTACACGTTATAAACAACCCACTAATCACATAATCCCACAATTATAGCTAATTAGTTAATTAGAGTTTAGCTAAGTAAATAGCAAAAATATATCTTCTAATAATCTGATCCAACCTAATAAAAACTAACAGAATTACCATCCAGTACCGCTGTTTTACCCAAAATCAATCTCATACTCCAAATATTACAATCGTGTCAATATTACCCACAGAGCGCGCAAAATAATTAATTAGGACCCAACCATAACACTCCAATAATAAAAGGCAATGTAAATAAATAAAGAAATAAAAATGCTAGGCCGTAACAGAATGCCAACCTGATCTGGTGACCGGTGAGACGGAATCCGGCGACCGGCATTTCATTGTGAGTGCCAACTCAGCCTAGATTCTTGATGGGTTGGTGGTTTCAGTGGTTTGTAAAATTGTAAGTCGTAACTTTGTATCGCCGCACTTGAGAGTTAAGCATTGAGATAAGAGAAAGAGAGAGAGAGAGAGAGCAGACGACCTATACTGATTTTGAACCCTAGGGTAAAGGGGAAAGGGTTTGTAAATTTAATGAATGTTTGATCTCGGTTGGCCTATTGGGCTATGAAAGAAATTAGGCCCATCCTTAAGATTAGCCCAAAACCAAAACAATCCATTCCATTACTATTTGCTACTACATAAAAACGTGAGTTGCAAATATATATATATATATACACACACACACACACATATACATATATATATCGGGGCGGGTAATTTCGGGCCTGGTTCGGGGCGGGTTTAGGGGCGGGGCACTGTTACCCCGAACCTTACCCTAACCCGGCCACATGGGGGGGGGGCGGGCGTTTCCCCGACCCGAAACCCGAAAATATTATAGAAAACCCGCCGCGTTCGGGGCGGGGCGGGTTCGATTGCCAAGCCTAGGTCCAACTATCACCTAGGGTTTGCCTATAAATATAAGTTGTTGTATTCATTATTTCTTGAGCGAGGTTGCAAAAAGAGAGAAAATTTCTCGAGAGGATTTCTAGTGAAAGAAAGTGCAAGAGAACTTTTTTCAGAGAGGAAGGAGAAAACTTGTAATCTTTTGTTTTCTTTCATTCATAGTGGATTGATGTGGCTCCCGAGGACGTAGGCAAGTTGCCGAACCTCGTATATCTGTGTGTTCTGTTTTTCTATTCCTCTTTCTCTTCCTTTTCTCTGGTTTGTTTTCTGTGACGATAGTATCCCAAGATCCTGAAGTGTTTTTGTTCGTTGTGAGTCGAGCGCAAGGCTCCAATTTCCCAACAACTGGTATCAGAGCCGCGGTTGCGGTAAGGGTGTTCAACAGTTTTCCGATCGAAGCTTTTGGACAGTCTGGATTTCCAAAGGAGCTATGGGTTCAGAAGAAAGGAAATCAAAGATCGAAAAGTTCGATGGATTGGACTTTGTTTTCTGGAAGATGCAGATGGAGGACTATCTATACCAGAAGGATCTTTACCGGCCGCTGCTGAGTAAAGATAAAAGAAAGAAAAAAGAAGGGGAGACTGACGCGGAATGGGATGTTCTTGACCGGAAGGCTATAGGTCTGATCTGGTTATCACTCTCGAAGGCAGTCGTGCACAATATATTAAAAGAAAAAACTGCGTCTGATCTGATGGACGCGCTCGTGGAGATGTATGAACAGCCGTCTGCGGCAAACAAGGTGCACTTGATGAAGAAGTTGTTCAGCGTTGAGATGCCTGAAGGAGGTTCGTTTATGAAGCATCTCAGCGAGTTCAATACAATAGTGGACCAGTTGGTCTCTGTCGGTATTGAGTTCGACGACGAGGTTCAACCCGTGTTAATCCTGCCTCAGTTGCCAGAGACCTGGCAGGGTACGGTTACTGCGATTAGTAATTCGGTTGGGAAGGAGAAGCTCAACATGAGGTGCCACGCGGATCACTGTTGCTACCTTAAACGATGTAAGTCGAGCTACATAATTTTACTACTCTACGTAGATGATATGCTTGTGGCTGGGTCTTGTTTACTCGAGATAAATAGGTTGAAGCAACAGTTGGCAGCAAAGTTTGCTATGAAAAATTTGGGTGCAGCGAAGCAGATACTTGGCATGAGGATCAGCAGGGACAGAACTCAAGGGGTCTTGAAGTTGAGTCAAGATGAATATATTGAACGGGTTCTTGAAAGGTTCAATATGTAAAACGCCAAGGCAGTTGGCGTGCCTCTGGGAAGTCAGTTTAGACTTTCTGACGTGCAATCTCCGAAGACAGATGCTGAGAAGGAGCACATGGCCAAGGTACTGTATGCCTCGGCCATCAATAGTCTGATGTACGCGATGGTCTGCACGCGGCCAGACATCATGCATGCAGTGGGAGTTGTGAGCAGGTTTGTGAGCAATCTGGGGAAGCAGCATTGGGAAGCCGTCAAGTGGATACTGAGGTATCTTTGCAGGACCACGGATGTGCCATTGTGTTTTGGGAGAGCAGATTTGGTGGTGAAAGGATATGTGGATGCAGATTTCGAGGTGATCATGATACAAGGAGAAGCACCACAGGATATGTCTACACTTTGGGATCAACAGCGGTGAGTTGGGTCTCACGTCTGCAAAAGTTGGTAACTTTGTCAACGACAAAAGCTGAGTATGTAGCAGTCACGGAGGCCGCTAAGGAGATGATCTGGTTGACGGCTTTTCTGGGTGAGTTAGGTTTGAAGCAAGAGAACAGTGTTCTTTTCAGTGACAGCCAGAGTGCTATACACCTTGCGAAAAATCCAGTGTTTCATGCTAGAACGAAGCACATCGATTTGAGGTACCATTTCATTCTCTCACTTTTGGAAGAAGGGGAACTGTTACTGGAAAAGATTTTGGAGAGCCAAAATCCGGCAGATATGTTGACAAAGTCGGTCACCATCGAGAAACTGAAGTTGTGCTCAACTTCAGTTGGCCTTCGCGCATGAGGGGTTGGAGGGCCGGAATCGCACCAGGAGGGGTGAAGTTCACTACGTCCGCTATTGATTGAGGTTGTTGATATTGGTTTGCTTCAGTTATCTTCAAGTGGGAGATTGCTAGGGATGCAGACAACTTTCAACAACAGAGTTTAGCAACAAAGGTTCATGACCAGCGCATAGAATTCCGCGACATGCAGGCACGCGGTCAGGCTCGCGGTAGGTAGCGCACGACAAACAGGCTCTCGGCCGAGATGGGCCGTGGGCCGCGGCCTAAGTTGGTTGGACGGGTCCAGCTATCACTTAGGATTTGCCTACAAATATAAGTTGCTATATTCATTATTTCTTGAGCGAGGTTGCACAAAGAGAGAGAAAATTTCTAGATAAGGTTTTTAGTGAGAGAAAGTGCAAGAGAAAACTTTCTCAGAGAGGAAGGAGAAGACTTGTAATCTTTCGTTTTCTTTCGTTCCTAGTGGACTGGTGTGACTCCCGGGGATGTAGGCAAGTTGCCGAACCTCGTATATCTGTGTGTTCTATTTTCGATTCTTCCTTCTCTCTGTTTTATTTTCTGTGACGATAGTATCCCAAGATCCTGAAGTATTTTTGTTCGTTGTGAGTCGAGCGCGAGGCTCCGATTTCCCAACACTCTCTGGTCCTATCCCGCCTGTGGGCTCCCCACATCGGCGTGCCCGAAAGAGTCGCCACTCGAATTTTTGAGATAGTTCATCCGAGAAATTGAAGGCTTATTTGAGAGGAAAAGGGCTTTTTGGTCTAGCAAAAAACGTTGAGATTTTGGGTTCGGGATTACGAATGGGAAAGGTTTTGTTGGAGAAAATGCACCCCATTCGCCCGGTAAAATCGGTCTCTACTAAACTTTTTCGGGGGGGGGGGGGGGGGGGGGGGGGGGGGGGATTTAAAATACCTTTGGAAAATTAAACTCTTTAATAAACAAATAAAGGGGAAAGGGACGTGGGTAATAGATCACATTGACATGCACGTGGTGTTGACTATACAATGATGATAAGGATGATGCAGAATGAAAGGTTTCTTTCACAGAAACGTTGAGATTTCTTTCACAGAAACTGTGGTAATAGATCACAGCGCACGATTTTACAGAACGCCGCCCGGCATCTTGAATGACACGCACGGGGTTTCCAGCTGGCATCAGACAATGTTTTTACTACTGGACCATTCTGAAGAGTACCACTTAGCCATGAATGAAAATCATCTTTTATACTTTTGATCACTCGCAATGATTGAAGAAACTTTGTTTTTAAAACCAAGCATGGCTTGTAGATATAGTCTTATTTTGAAAGCTTCAACACCTGATATTTCAGCAATAAAACAAGCCTGACAGAGGATAGCTATGCTCCAGACAGTTTAGGCAAGAAAACAGTAGCTACATGAAACGTCATGCGTCTAAGTATACTACACCATGCGACGCAACGAAGCGCCGCGCAGTGTAGCTTGCTCAGCACAGAGGCTTGTTTTTGTTTTTTAAAACGGTTTTAAGCTAAGATCCAACCCAAAAGGGGTTGGTTCTAACTACAGAAAGGTTCCATCAGGGATATGGACAGAGCCTACCCTAAGAAACTAGTTTATACATTTGATCTTTGAGCTTGAATGGAGATGGACAGCTACGGATGAATGCGGATGAATCCGGGTGAAGTGAGGGTGTGGTGGACGTGAGTGATAGACGAGTACAGACGTAGTTGAAACATTTATGGAAGTGAAAGGCTCACCTCAATGATGAGGAGAAAAATGGAGGACTTTGAGAAATAAAGAACCTTGAGAATGTTTTTGGAATCATTTTCTCAAAGCTTTGGAGTGAGGAATGGGTGTCAAAGCATGATAAGAGAGAAAGAGAAAGAGAATTCAAGGCCCATTTCTCTTGAGTGGAGGGTTGTATTTATAGGCAAAAGCCAATAATTTTGAATTTCAAATGGTGGAGGTGTTTTCTGAGCGGGCCAGAAATGCCTTTCCGGTTGAGCTAACTTGTAGCAGTGGCTCAAGTGGGCGTGGCCAACAACTAGCGAAGCCAGTGAGAACTTTATCCAAAATGCCGTGCGGTTGACCTCATGACCTCGTGTGGCATAATGAAATCTATTATGTCGTGCGGTGTAGAGATGTGCCGTACGGTACTAAGGGTCTGGTCCTGGGCCTTTGGGTTTGTCTCGGGCTTTTGAGTTTGCTTTGGGCTTTCGGTTCAAGGGAGTCTTTCATCCAAGCTCTCGGAGGTATTCGTTTCCTTTGTTTCATCATCGGGACATTTAAAGTACTTTCGAGGTCCGGATTGGGGTGTCTACACCACCTCAAATCAGTTCACTCCCGCTTGTTTACCTTGACTTGTCAGAGAATAAGTTTTCTGGAAATATTCCACCAGAAATTGGTCTCTTAACAAATCTTGAAACACTCTATTTGCAAGTAAATCAATTCAATGGCTCAATTCCTCGAGAGATAGGCCAGTTGAAGTCTCTTTCTCAACTTGCAGACGGAAGGAAACAACATCACAGGCAGCATACCACCAGAGTTGGGAGATTCAGCTCAACTGCACAGGCTTGATCTTTCTTCAAATCATTTGTGTCATGGCCTAGCATTTTTCATTTATTTAATTAGTTATAGTGCCCTTATTAATTGGTGTTATGTTTGGGACCCAATTAATTATTTTGCGAGCGCTATGAATATTAATGTCACGATTGTAATATTTGGGAGTAGGAGATTGATTTTGGATAAAGTAGTGGTATCGGATGGTAATTTTATAAATTGTGTTACGCTCCATACAAATCTAATTAACTAATTAGCTATAATATAGGGAGTAGTTAGTAGTTTTAGAAAGTTAGGAGATATTTTCATAGAATAGGGTTTTTATTTGGAGAGAACGTCTGAGATAAGAAGTTTGAAAGAACTTTGTGTGAGAAAGGCAGAAGCCGCAGGAACGTCTGTGTTCGGCTGGTTCGTGATCGGGTAAATGACACTTGATTCCTTTATTCTTGTCTCTTTTTCCGTTCTTTGTTGTACATGGATTAGATCAGTTAAGTAATCGAACAAAGGAGTTACTGAGAGATTATAAGGAGTAGTGGAGATGTTGTGTGTGATGTGGGTGCGAGACCAGATGTCGAGAATTGTGCGTGACAGATTGTCGTGCGGTGCGTGATGAGTTTTGGTGGTGCTCTATGTTCATGTTGTTATGGTGGTGGGGACTTTTGTTTTGCTTATTATAATGGATATAGATTCTAGTTAATAATATTTTGGCCATGGTACTATTTGATTGTGGTTCCCCATTGTTGATGGAGTTAATATTTTGATCACCACCAAGAATATTTATTGGTTAAACGCTTCATTGATTAATTTATTTTTCTGCTAGACACCTCATATGCCAAATTATGTTTAATGGTAAATTATTTTCATCCCCGCTTTGAACTTTATTTAATATATATACTTGCTATTCACTGAGCTCGTCAGCTGACGGATTTATTCCAACTTCTCTTTCAGGCAAGTTGGGGAGTTAGACAAGGACTCTGGCTGCACCTCGGGGATTCTTTTGTTTGACCACCTTAGGGTGTCTCATCTTAGTTTTCTTTTAATAAATCGCTTCCGCATTCAAAACAATTGTCAGATAATGAATTCTTTTTATTATTGTTGGATTACTGGATATTGTTTAGTTCATGGGATGGTTGTACCCAATGTTTATGATTGAGACACATTTGGCTTTTGATTTGATTAATAACGAAAAAGGGATCATTTGATTTTTGGTTACTTTGATTTATTCAGGCTGTGTGTTCCATGGATTAGCCTCATGGTTCACGGCCGGTCACTTCTCATTTTTTGGGTGTGACAATTTGACTGGAGAGATTCCAAATGAATTAGGGAAGTTGAGTTCTCTATGGGATCTGTATCTGAATGACAACCAGCTTTCCGGTGGTACACCAAGAGAAATCGGATCACTAACTGAATTGGAAAGGCTTGACCTCTCCAAAAACAGGTTAAGTGGTCCTATAGCAGCTGGAAATCTAGAGAATTGCATCAAACTGATTACGTTGAACTTGAGCAACAACCATTTTAGCGAAAAATTCCCAGGTCAATTGGGAAAGATATCTCCTTTGTATAAATTGGATCTCAGTCGAAATTCATTGACTGGGGAGATACCATCCGCGATCGCAGGTCTCAAGAGTTTGGAGTCGTTAAACCTTTCCATCAACAATCTGTCTTGCTTAATTCCAAAGGTCTTCGAAGACATGAAGCACGTTGCTATATCCTTCAATGAGTTGAAGGGTCCCATTTCCATCAGCAAAGCCTTCACCAATACTGGCGTAGAGGGCCTCCAAGGGAATAAAGGCTTGTGCGGAAATGTCACAGGATTGCAGCCATGCAAAAATTATTTTCACACTTCACAAAAAAAGGACCACCGGAACCTTATTCTCGTCATTATGCTCCCTTTTGGCGGAGTGCTTTTACTTCTAGGTGCATTTGTCGGATTTCTAATCGTTTCCCATCGAAGAAAGAGAAAATCACAAGTAGAAGATCCCTCCAAAAATAAAGATGTATATCAACCTACGACAGAAGAGCACTGTACAATGATATCCTTAAAGCCCCAAAGGATTTCGATGCCACGTATTGCATTGGAGAAGGAAGATATGGAGTAGTGTACCAAGCAAAACTTCCATTAGGCAATACAGTTGCTTTGAAAAAACTTCATTCCTTGTATGAGAAAGACAATCGTCGTGGTTTCTTGAACGAAGTAAGGGCACTAATTGAAATAAGGCATCGCAACATAGTGAAGTTTCTTGGGTTTTGTTCGCATTCCCTGAATTCTTTTCTCGTTTATGAGTACCTCGAAAGGGGAAGCTTGGCTTCAATTTTTAGTAGAGACGAAGACGCTAAAAAATTGGATTGGCAAAAGAGGGTGAATATTGTCAAGGGTGTGGCACATGCTTTGTCATACATGCACCATGATTGCACACCACCAATTGTTCACCGTGACATATCGAGTAACAACGTTTTGATTGAAGAGGAGAATGAGGCTTGTGTTTCGGACTTTGGCACGGCTAAACTTCTAAATTTGGGTTCCTCCAATTGAAGTGCACTTGTAGACACACACGAACATGTTGCACCAGGTAATGATCGCTTTACATATAAGTTCTTGTAGATTAAAATCGAAACAAATCTAATAAAGTACATGTATATGATTTACCTATGCAGTAGCCCACCCGATAAAAAGCCAATTATACCTCGTAAATACCAATACATGAGTTGTCTCGCCTTATATGTAATACTAGTAATTGCCCGTGCCTGAAGGCACGACGCAACGCGTTTCAAACACAACTAAAATAGATTACTCTTTTCTACCGTTGACCTCCCCTGCCAAGAAAGCTGTCCTCTCTGAAAAGTCTTTTTTTCATATTAAGGTTCAAGAGTTTATATCTAGTCAATTAATTAAGGTAATTGTATTTAAGAAAAATATTAAAATTTACAACAACAAATGAATTTAATTTCTTATTGCTCATGAACCAAATATGAGTAATTGCAGACAATGGAAATGTAGAATTAAATGAGATTTCCAATCGAATTCCAGGCAACCATCAATTAACCAAGTCAATTCCATTCGTCCAACAACTAAACCAAACAAACAAAAAAAGTTAGTAGAATAAAACGATCAAATAGATAGCGTATGAAAATCCTCATTATTTTCTTTCCGGTGGGATGTTCTAGAACAAATAGTGACTGGGATATACATAGAACCCCGTATACATATAAGCTCATTGTTGTCTGAAGTTGGTGAATTCCTAGGCCTCGTAGTTGGCCGCCCTTGCTAGCTATGAATTCTGTAATTTGTAACGGAAAAAAAAAAAAACACACCCTCTTCTACCATGCTTTCTTCAAGATTAATCCTTTGAACGTGAGCAATTGCAAAATTGAATAACATCATTTCCCACAATACTACTACTTTCTAGAGAGGCTGCTCAATGCTACGACTTTAAGAAGCTAAAGAACATTACAATCATTTCTCACAAATTCATGCAAAGTGCGAACTATGTATAGAAAAACATAGTTGTGCACTGGATCACTCATGAAGCTATCAAAAGAAAGCTAGAAAATTGCATGATGCTACCAAAGGAAAGCTAGAAAATACCCGTGATTCGCCAAAACGCTCACATAATTCAACGTGCACGTTACGCCAATGTCACTTTTGATAATATATTACCAGCTTGGGCCTAAAGTAGGAGAATGAAAAAGCACACATTAAAATTGAAAAAATTTTAAATTACAAACATGTAATGCATTTGAAAAACTAAACTATTTGCATGACGTTGTTAGATTAGACTCAAAAAAGACAGGTGTCGTTTAGAGATGCTTTCATAGTTTGTCATTCGACTCCGGATAATTTTTAAAACTACCAAAAGAAAGGCAAATGATACCCTTGAATTTTGATTTCCATTCTCCACATGGATGACATTGTGATTCCGCTCATCACGGATTACTATTCCAATATTTTTGTCTCAAAGAGGTTGAATCTGAATGTACAAAGTCAGTTGAGAAATGCATGTCAATAATAAAATAATCAGAAGATTAAATATCTATTTGATTCTAAAGAAGTTTAGATAAATGAAATAGTTATACCCGTTCATTTTCATTTCCCATGGCATAAGTTGCGTTTTCTTTCCCTTTATTTGACATTTGTTTTGCCTGAACCGATTCTTGTTTCCGTTCGTCCTATAAAAGTAAGTTACGGTGTATTGTCAAAGTTTACGAAAGAAAATAGTGAATATATGGATGGAACTGATGGAGGTCGAATAGAGAGACTTGAAAGAGGTCAAACCTTATTCAAAAAATCATACCGGTGCATTTTCCTTTCCCTTGGCAGAAGTTCTTGTAAAAATTTTCTACTTGGGGGACCATTGAGCCTTCTTTTTCACAATAGATGTAAGAGGCAGAAAAAAAGAACAATATTTTCAAAATCAGACCAATATAACACCACTATGTTAAGCTTTTACACATATCCAAACAGTATATCAAAATAAACTAAACACATTCAAACTACTTAAACAAAATATCTCAAAACCCATTTAAGAACCCGTGCCAACGGCAAATCGTTCAAAAGCCAATCGTACCCGTGATCAGGAAATACTACAATCTCTAGTACAGTGGGATACTACACTAATGGTTATTGTTGACATCGCCAACAAAATCGAACAAATGCCAATTGTACCCATCCCGTGATCAGGTAAAAAAAAAAAGTTTACTCACAACCTCAACCTCAACTTAATGCTTTCTTATCTTCTTTTCTCTTCTTCCCACAAACAATTGTACCTGTGATCAGGTAAAAAAAAACTCATAGTTATACAGTAGAAGTACAACAAAATTCTATCGGTGTCGATTGAGGTTATCAGAGGATCCAAAAAAGCAACCGTTGTGAACATTGGAGACACTTAAGATTGTGTAAGATTTATTTGAGTTATTGTCTTCTTTTACTAAAAATTCGATTTGTTTAAATGTAATTCAGGAACAGATAGGTTAAGCCTTAAGTACCTGGTTCCAGTACTTCTTAGTAAAATGCTTTCACAGCAATTGAATGGAGGAAAATCCTGCACGCTTTGGAGTATGTAAAAATCCTGCTGTGAAAAAAGGGCACACACCAACCTATCTGTTTTCATTGATATGCAAAATTGAAATGAGAACACGGATGACTACTGTGCTTTAAATTAAAATAGGAAGCTTTGATATTCCACGACATGGAAAAAAAAAATCTGGATAGAGAATTCACAGTGAGTAGAGAACAAAGAACTAATTTTTTAAACAACTAATTTTTCGACTCACAGCCGCCACAACTGTTTGTTCAAAAAAGGAGAGAACAAAGAGCCATACCTGTAGAGAGAGAACTGGAGAGAGGGTAAGAGTCTGGGAGATAGGAAAGAGAACCAAAAAGAAAACGATCAGGGAGAGAGAGAGAGAGAGAGACATTCGTTCACCCAAAATTCGACTTAACCAAAATTTTGTTCAAAATTTGTTATTTTCAACAAATTAATTATTACCAAAATTCATTCACCAAAAGGCAAATAAATCTTTACCAAAATTCGTAGTCCACCTAAAGGCAAATAAATCATTACCAAAATTTGTTCACCCAATCAACGATGCCAATCAACAGCATTATAGCATGTGATTATATTACCTTACCCGATTTATAGCATGTCATTGTATTTTCCAATAGCATGTCATTGTATTCTCACCCAATCAACGGCAATTTCAAAAATCATTAACAAAAATCTCGTATAAATCCCGTAATGAGCAACTCTAGTCCACCTAATCATTACCAAAAATTCAACTGAAACCATATTGAGCAACTCTCAAACATCAGATGAAATCAATTTGAGCTATTCAATGCCAAGGGTTGAATGAAGGATGAAGATTTGTGCAGAAAAATTTGTCTTTAGCCAACAGTCAAAAAAATTTGGACTATTTTTTTCGATTGAATTTTGGAGTAATCTAACTGAACAAAGAGAATTGAAAAAAAACCCGGTCTGAACTGGAAAAAAAAACGAAGTAAAAAGCCATAAGAATTGAAAAAATCGAAAACGTAGAGAGAGAGAGAGAGAGAGAGAGAGAGAGAGAGAGACGATTAGGGATAATTGTGTGTTAATTATTAGCATGGCATTGTTCACCCAATTCAACCAATCAATGTTAATTTAGGAAATCATTCCCAAAACGTTACCAATTTTGGAAATCAGTCATTACAATCAAGTTTTTATAGTCCATAACTGAATATTTTCTACCCAATCATTACCAAAAAAAATATTGACCATATTGAGCGACTCAACGGCTAAGATTTATGCAGAGAAATGTGTGTTAAACCAACGGTCAAGATTTATGCAGAGAAAATATGTGGGCTACCACACCGTCGTGAATTGTATTATAGATTGCTTAAGTACAATTTCCTAGTTTCTTAGGAGGAGCTATTACAAGCTGTTATTAATCTCTCTCCTTTTGCATAGCTTGCTTACACAATGAAGGTAACTGAAAAGTGTGACGTGTACAAGTTTGGTGTCATACCCCAAAAATGAGAAGTGACCGACCGTGAACCATGAAGCTAATCCATGGAACACGTAGCCTGAATAAATCAAAGTAATCGAAAATCAAATGATCGCTTTGTCATTACATAAACACCCCCTCAACTACTTCCGTTACCCATGTGACACCCTTCCGTTTCAGAACTGTTAGCTGGATGGTCACATGTCAGTCACATAGACTTTTTTTGGACAAAAATGCCCTTTCATAGCAATATACATATGCAAGTCACCAATAACGCCTCAACCACCTATTTCACCACCTCCACCACTGTCACCACCACAATGCCAAACCACCACACAACCACCAGGAACCAACAGGAAGCAGCCAACAGTGCTAAGGATGGCATTCGGTGCATTCGGAGCGAATTATGGGGATTTTTCGAACCCGATCCCTGAAACTGAAATGCTACCCATATCCGCCCCGATACTTGAACGGGGAGAAGAGGAATGAACCATAACCGAACCAAATGGGATTCGGGGATTCCCCGAACTGATTGGGTGACCGAATTTGACATGAAAAACTTGGTTTATCCAATTTGTACCCGCCCCAAACCGAACTTAAATAAAATTAATCACAAATTTTCAAGCACTGATTGTCTTGCAAAAAAAATACCAACAAAAGCATGAATTAAACAAGTGCAAATGCAATTCAAATATATGTGTGTACTTAGAACTTGACTGGTTCGTACCTTACGTCGTCGCTTGTACAGAAAAAATCACTACGATCGAACGCGAGATTTGTTCATCGAAAGCGCAGATCAAACTACAGATGGCGGCATTACATGGCATCGGAGGTCGCGAGCTCTTCGTTTGCTCCTCCAATTGACTCCGACCACCACGCCGTGGACAATCAATGCTTTGGTCGAGCTTGACGAGAACGATCTAGAGGAACAAGAAGAAGACGATGACAACGACAATGGAGTACAGATCGACATTGGGTTCATGTTTCTGGAGAGAGAGGGAGTGCGTAGTGTTTAGTTGGAACAAAATTTACCATAAAGAAAAGCCAGATTCAATTTTTCCCCCAAAAGACCCCAAATTTTTACCTCAATGCCGATCCTCCTGAGAAGAGAACTCTTCAATTTCATCGTCAACATTGTTACAACCCATCTCCACCGACTCCCACTTCCGCGCTGCCGCCGCCGCAGAAGATGACTCGGATGGGGGCCACGCCGGAGGCACTTGAGGGTCCGAGGTGGGTCCGGAATCTCGAAATTAACGTCGTCTTCGATCAGGTGAAAGCTTGGATTGCTCGAAGGTTGTCTGGGAAAGGGAGGGTCTTTTGGTATGGTGGTTTAGGACTCAGAATCTAGGTCGAAATCGAGCCCAAGAGAGAACGATGGAGGTTCGAATTCAGCCATGGAAATGTAGTGTGATGATGAAGCGCCAATTTTTCCAGTGGTGGTGGTCACCGATCGCCCTCCTCCTCCTCTCTCTTTCTCGGTGGTGGTGGCACCAGTGTGATGATGAAGCTCGAATTCAGGATTTTTTATAAAAATTTTCCTTTTAAGGGTATAATAGAAAAGGGTATCTTGGTCATTTTCTCAATTCCGTTAACGGAGTTAGCATTTTTTCTTTTCCAGTAGTCGAGGGGGTCACCTTGGGCGCTTTTAAATGTGAGGGGTTGTGTACGAGAAAAGGTGATAGTTGAGGGGGTGTTTATGTACTTTCACCTTATTAATCAAATCAAAAGCAAAATATGTCTCATTATAAACATGGGGCACAACCATCCTATGAACCAAACAATATCCAATAATTCAACAATAATTAAAAGAATTTGTTATCTGACAATTGTTTTAAATGTGGAAGTGATATTTAAAATAAAACTAGAATGAGACACCCTAAGGAGGTCAACAAAAGAAAATCCTCGAGATGCCGCCAAAGTCCTAGCCTAACTCCCCAACTTGCCTGTAAGAGAAGTTGGAATAAATCCATCAGCTGACGAGTTCAGTGAATATATAGCAAGTATGTATAATAAATAAAGTTGAAAGTGTGGATTAAAATAATTTACCATTAAATCATAATTTGGCATACGAGGTATCCAATAAAATAATAAATTAATTAATGAAGCATTTATCCAAATAAATATTCTTGGTGGTGATCACAACATTAACTCCATCAACAATGAGGAACCACAATCAAACAGTACCATAGCCAAAAATAAATCTCATCAAAATTTGATCTAATATTGAACTTAGAGTCACCAGGGTTGGCAGCTCGTGGTACTTTTCCCTACGACGATATGACGAAAGAAAGCCGTTAAGCATTAGGGTCACTTGCCTAAGACGGTCTTTTCCCCAATGGCCAGGGTCACCAACAAGAGAAGGAATAATTTTCCTAGACTTCCGAAATAAATATTCCCATTAATATCCACCAAGTTCTCAACAAAAAGAATATTAACAATTGATCTCAGAAAATTCATTGCATGTCAATTTATAGAACAACTTATAAACAGTTTTGAGTCTCTGAATAACATTCATATAAATTTACGAAGTAACTACTTTTAAGGGACACATGAATCTTTCAAAACTACGTAACGTACTTAACTACTCCCCTGGGTCCAAAGGTAATCTAACCGAACAACGCAAAATGAAGGTAACCTGATGTTTATGCCCATTTTTGGCACATAATCTCGGACCAGCGCTGGAGAGCCATTTAATTAGATACTAATTAAATTGGGCCGAGATTTACAAGTTTCTCGGGCTAAAAATTAATGGGCCACATTAATTTTGTAATGTGGAGCAAGACCCAATTAATTGAAGCCCAAGTGAAGCGAGATATGCCGAATAATCTTCCATGGAAGTTATTATTCGGAGCTTTGGCATGTGCTTGTTGATACAGAAGTGGAGTGCCCGACGATTTAAAAAACAGTTGGGTTTTTTACTTGATATTGAAAGCAATTAAGGACACATGGCAACCCATGGGAAGACATTAGCCCATGATCTTTGAAACTGCTACAATCTGCCATGCATGGCAACATGGGACACTTGTTCAATTTCGGAGGTGGCAATTGATTTCCACGGCTTGGCTTGTGTGAGATTCAAGACGGAAAAGAGGTCCAACACCAATCAAAGCTCAACGCTTACAAACACTTTTCTACTTTCAGCAAAGTAGCATATCGAGTACCTCGTGCTCAAATCCCATTCGAACTCACTTTTTTTAAGTAGTTTGAATACATTCGAACTCACTTCTTCAAGTAGTTTGAATTTTATCTTTTCTTGTACTACTTTATTATCCCGGTGTAATAAAGTTACGTTTTATATTTTCCTTTTTACGCATTTCCTATACGACTGGAAATTCTAAGTCTACGACCGTGTGGCAAACCACGAACCTCATTGTGATCTTTAACATTTGGGTCACATGCAATCGCTCTTACGTTAGAAGTCAAGATTCACGAGAATCTTTATCAAAAGTTAGGCGCTACAAGTCTTGGCGTGCTCGCGCTCAACGCATTCACACCTTTACCAAAAACGAGAGTTTTCACCTGAACAAAAGAATATTACGAAATAATTAACCAATATGGATACTGGCGTTGGCTAAGTACTAACTAGGAAATAATGTATCAATGAACTACCCAGTCCCCAATCTAGATAACTAATTCAGTACCAAACCGAAACTATAAAACCCAAACTTTAATTTTCAATTCCAACAACATGCCTCCCATACAGCCACCTATTTCCCTTCCAAAAATCAATTTGTCCGCACGCCACATGTACGTGTAACACACAATCAAGGCCCAAGGCCATTTGGTTCCCTTCCCCACTGTGAATAACCAAATTCATAGCCCCACACTTGGCCATTATTTCCCACGCCACACAACGTCATGCACAACACTCGATTGACACACGATCTCACCCATTTTACACAAACCATGACAGCACATGCACGCCACCACCCAACTCACAACGCACAATCAACGAGCCTCGATCACACACTCTCTCGTACTCTCTCCCAACACACTCACAACCACAAATAAAATCCAATACATAAATTCTATACCAGTGCTCAATTCATGAACCCGATGTTTTCTTAAAAGACGAGACAAAGAGAGATGAAGAACAAAATTACCTCAAGTGAACCCAGCGGAAATCTTCTCCTACGATACCAACTCTCTCAAAAACTTCTCTCAATCTCTTATCACAAACGTTCTCTCCAAATAAAAACACTACATGGTAAAGATAACTCCTAACTTTGTAAAACTGCCCACTAACTTACAATACCCGTAAATTGTAGCTAATTAGTTAATTAACGTATAAATCCAACTGATATAGACTAGAAGAAATTAAATAGGCATCCTGTTTGGTGAACTTATTTAGGTGTCCATCCTGATAGATTTGAATACTTATGTTCTCATCCTCAAATTGTCAAGTTGCCTATTATACCCCTATCTGTACAATAATATATTAATATATATTTTTATGGGATATACCAGATTTTTAATCCCCCGATTATAGGGATTATGCAAATCTCTCTCTCTCTCTAATCCCACATATCTCCTCTCTCTCTCTCCTCCCCCATTCTGTTTAACAAACACAACGTGCTCTATTCAATTTCATCAGCAATAACCATGAAATTCCCCCTCATTCTATTCTACTTGATACAAACCCAACTCTCCTTTCCTTCCCCCATTTCCCGTTACTATGGTGGCCATAGGTAGGATAGAGAGAGAGAGAGAGGGTTTTGACTACGGAATAGTGAAGGCACCATTAGTAATAAGCCTAATCCTTTTTTGAAAAAAAGGCTCCGTTCCATTTTTTCCGTCAGCCCCATAACCCCTAACTCTCCCAACATTCTCCCACTATTCCCACATTCTCCCAGTTGAATTACAAATCCTCATAAAACAAAACAATCAGTCCTTAATCTGTGTAACCCGCACCACTCGATTTCGATCGGCCAAAGCCAACATCTCATCTGGCCTCCGCCTTTACGCTCGCCGCCTCCGCTCCTGGTTCTTTAACAGGCCATGGATGGCCCACGCCACTGGAGCAATGCAGTGCTCCTGATCATGTGGCTCCCCGTCTGCGGCTCCCCGTCTGCGAAATCATTTAGCCGTTGGTTCCGGCCAGGTGTTTCTTCATACTGATTTTGTTTGTGAGGAAATAATTTTTTTTGGGTAAACGTGAGGAAATAATTGTCATAATTTTGGAATGCGTGTTTCAGTTTCTCCGAATTTTGTCATTATTTCGGTTTAGTGTAGTTTCATGGACACAATTTTACAATACATATTCATGATCTTTTTTTGTTTTTTGGTGATTTCATAAATTTTCAGAATGTGTGTTTCGATTTCTCCACTGCTGCTTGCCATTACCGGATTCCGTTGCTGGAATATCAGTTTTAGGTATTATGTTTTTCGAATTTTGTCATGTTTGTGAATTGATGATGTTTTGTTCATATATCTCGATTGAAGCCTACACTTCTCAAAACTTGTCATGTTTTCTAATTTTTATCATGTTTTTTATTTGATCATGTTTTGTTCATCTACCTCGATTGAAACCTACACTTCTTGAAACTTGCCATGTTTTCCGATTTTGTCATATTTTTTAATTGATCTTTTTTGTTTATCTATCTCGATCAGGTTTTGTCATGTTTTGTGAATTGATAATATTTTGCTACATTTTCCAGCTTATACATTCGGTTTTGTAAGAGTTGTGTTTTCTTTTTAGATTTTAGGGGAATGAAAATATGAGAGAGAAAATTAGGAGAGAGAAAAAATTTAAAAGATTAGATGAGAGAATTGAGATAATTAAGAGAGAGAGAGAGAGAGAGAGAGAGAGAGAGAGAGATTTAAAAAATTAGGAGAGAGAAAGGGTAGTTTAGGATTTCGTTGAATTTGAGGATGGAAAGATAAATATTTGAGCATATTAGGGTGAGCACCTAAATAAGTAGAGTAAAAAGGATGGCTAATTAAGTTCTATAGACTAACTAATGAAATTAATAATTATACCTGCACCCTTGAACTAATAATAAAGCACATAGTAACTATATTGCGTAGAAAAGAAAATTGTTAATTAGGACCCACACCATAAAACTCCCAATTAATAAATGACCAAAATAATTAATAAGATAAATAAAATTTCTAGGCCGTAACATTCGGACTAGTGCTAGCAATTGAAGTGATGAAGGGAAACATCCAGGAGATTTTGCTTCCTCTCTACCAACACCGGTGTTGAACATGTACAATTGAGAGATGTATTGGACCAAATGCCTTTCACCTTCGTCTCCAAAATTTGAGGAGTTAGTGATGTTGGTTATAAAGTTGGCAATTGCATGCTTGCATTCCAATCCACAGTCTAGACCCACCATGCACATCGTTTCTCAACAGTTGTCTGCCAAATTAATCCCTTAGAGACTTTTAAAAAACTCCCAAAGGTGAAAAGAAGCCCCTCTTCATGTGATCGAGTTTATGAAATACAGATACTGAATAAATCATTCGCTCTATTTAGCATAGTGCATTGAATGTAAGATCCTTCAAGATTTCTTCTGCTAGGAAAGTGCATTAAATGTAAAACGCCGCCTTAAGTTTCCCCGTCTTTTATCGTGCTTCAGCTGGCGGCATTTTTCAAACACCAGCAAAGGATACTTTTCCTGTACTGCAAGTTCCCTCTTCTTTCCTAGAAGGCGAGATTGCTGCCTTTGTGTAAGCTATAGGTTCAATTATGCAGCAGATTGTGTAGCTAGTTGATAGCTAGGTTCAAGCATATGTAATTTTTGCAATTTGTTTTCGTTCCCTCTTTCTAGATTTTGTTATATTTCCTACTAGTTTTATGCAGGCCCAGCTCTGGGCTAAGGCCCAAGAGGCCGGCGCCTTAAACCCCCAAAAATGTGTTGTGTCTTTTATTTTACAAAGTAGATGTTCTGGTGTGTAGAGTTCGGCTTACACACAGAAGATCAGATCATCAGTTATTGTGAAATATAAGATATGGTTCACAGTCTTAGATGGAACTGGACACACCTTCGGTAGGACTGTAATACAATATTTAGTAGGTCTATCTTGACTACAGGGAATGGTCTAGTTCTAACTCATTGTGCTAGTACACTTTGTGTGTATTGAACTAGGACCGCATTGAGGTAATTGTCTTTATACTAACTTTATAAGACAATTGAAACCTCATGGTTATTATGAATGCTTATGCTCTTAATCCAAAAATAATTATTAGAGGTGTATATTTAATGTTATTGATTTTGATTCATTAAAGAGTGAGATCTTTATACGGTCAATAGTCTCAGTGAGTTGGGTCACAACATTATGTATATGGCAACTATTAATTATTGATGGAATCCACATCCCAGTAGGGATCGATGATACCCCTTGAGTAAGCTTATAAGTTTCGATTATGTTAAACCCTGCAGGTGGATATTTGTATCCGACATATCGAATAAGTTAAGTGGATAGTCTCAAGTTAAGATGTTGATTACGTGGGAGATTGTTAGTAATTTATTTTAATCAACGGGTATATGTAATCTTAACGTGGTGAGATTAATAAGTATTTAATATCATGGAGCTCGTAATATAATTGAGATAAGGACAGGAGTGCAATTATAATTCTGTAGTGGGGTGAATTATAATTAGTGAAATAAGAAATAGAATCCTGGTGGGATTAGGTTTTCTTATTTACACTGGGAGCCCAGACTTATTACTCCTTAGGTCCCTATCGTAGCCTTATATATACATGTTATGCTCTCTAGGTCACATTGATGTTTTTCTATTATTCAGTAAATAGAGGCAGACTTAGAGAGAGCAAACAGATCATGAAAGAGTCCGCATTTGGTTCGTGTTCTAGACGTGTGGGGAATACGGTAGAAGATCGTAAGGTACGGTCGAGCAATATTCGTGGTTTATAGCAAGGCGTGCTATAACAAGTTCAACCAGCGTTCGTGTCGCAGGGAGTTATGGTAAAACCCTAATTCCGCCTTATAGGGTTTTTATTTTTGTTGTCTAATCTGTACGCGTCATTACTGGGTCTTGAGGATTCGGTTTCCCAACAACTACAACAAAAAAGGTCAAAGACGAGGAAAAAATTTTGTCGGCAATTACATGATTTTCGTCGCCAAATTGATTGTTGACGAAAAATTTCATCGTTCCCGTTCGTCGTTTTATGTTGGTCGAGAAAGGCCCCAGACGACAAAATTTTTTTTTTTCGTCGGCCTTTTTTGGTTTTGGCGAGGAATTTTTTCGCCGTCTATTTCGATTTTGGGTGATGAAAAAATTTGGTCGGCATTGGTGTTTTTTGGTGAGGAAGTTTTTCGTCGGCGATTGTGTTTCCAGGAAAAAAAATTTCCACCTTATGCTCATTGTTTTTGCTCCCAATGGGTTTCGAACTCATGACCTCCCGCCTACAACACCAAAGCCCTTACCACTACACTAGCACAACATCTATTATTAGAAAACTAATATTTATTATATATACTATTTCTGATTCGTTTTTTTTTTTTTCGAAACCACCACCACGACGACGCTGCCACCACCACCACAATCACCACTCGACCGCCACCGCCATCACCACAATCACCACTCCACCACCACCAGCACAATCACCATTCCACCACCACCACCACCACATCAAAAATCACCGCAACCACCACATCACCACCACCATTCCTACAACTTCACCCAGGCCACCCACCATGCCGCCACCATCGCCAATGGATAACTATCGAAAATTTTAAACTAAACTATGTATAATATATATTACCTTTTTATGATTAAATTTTAAACTAAACTATATATGTATATTTTATTTAATATGTATATTTCTATTTATTTTTTTATGCTAAATAATATATAAAAAAATTAAAAATTAAAAAATAATCAGCCAAAATATTTGGTCAACACCGACAAATTCTAAAATTTCATCGCTAGAAGCCAACCTTTGTTGACGAATTTTTTTTCCTCGCTAAATAGCTCCCCCTATGACGACGAATTTTGAATTCCTCGCTAAAAAGCTGCCCTATGACGACGAATTTGGGATTTTCTCGCCAAAAATTTGCAATTGACGACAAATTCGAAATTATTTTTGTCGCCAAAAACTAAGCCTTCGACGACGAAATTTTTTTTCCTAGCCAATAGCCCTCCTTTGGCGAGGAAAATAAATTTCATCGCTAATTTTCATCGCCGTAGACCAACTTTGTTGTAGTGCATCGACTTGAATACTCCCAATTAACAAGTTGTAAGCCAAGTCTCACCATGCATAAAGCTACGAGTTTGAAAGGGAATGCGCAATATGCAATGACTTGAATAACCCCAATTAACAAGTTGTAAGTCAAGTCTCACCATAAAGCTACAAGTTTGAAAGGGAATGCACCGTATGCAACGACTTGTATACCCCCAATTAACAAGTTATAAGTCTAGTCTCACAATAGAGCTGCAGGTTTGAAAGGGAATGCACCGTATGCGACGACTTGAATACCCCCAACTAACAAGTTGTAAGTCAAGTTTCACCATAAAGCAGCAAGTTTGAAAGGGAATGCACCATATGCAACAACTTGAACACCCCCACTTAACAAGTTGTAAGTCAAATCTCACCATGCATAAAGTTGCAAGTTTGAAAGGGAATGCACTGTATGTAACGACTTGAATACCCCTGATTAACAAGTTGTATGTCAAGTCTCGCCATAGAGCTACAAGTTTGAAAGGGAATGCGCAGTATGCAACGTCTTGAATTCCCCCAATTAACAAGTTGGAAGTCAAATCTCACCATAAAACTGCAAGTTTGAAAGGGAATAAAATACGAAGACAAAGAATTTTGGGACTAAAATATGAACTTGAAAGTCCTTTCCATTATTTTAGGGATATAAATAAGAAACAAATCCACCATTATCCCCTTTCCAATACTGTTGTTTACAGCTTGCTATAAAAAATTCAATGCCCTTCGACTTCAGCACCTGCACCTCTCTCAACGGCGCCAAAATCCTAAAATTTGTCGCGGCATTCGGATTCTCAACTTCAGCTTCATCGGCCTCAGCTAACTTAGGTCCCATTCCAGAACGGATAATAAGTACTTATTTTTTAAGAAGACAATTTCAAGCTCAAAAATTAAGGGTTAATGAAATCTAAAAATATGCAATATAGATCTTATTTGAAAGATCTCGATGAGATCTTTAATACGGTGCAAAAAAAATCAAAAAATTATTTTTCATTTACATTATTTTTGAGTTTGAAAATGTGAAATAAGTACTTATTTTTTAAGAAAGTGTTCTGGAACGGAGCCTTAACCTTCTCCTTATTCACCGAATTTCCGGTGAGTACCAATTTGAGTTACCCGCGGCGAAAAAATGAGGATCGAAGCTGGGGAATGGACTATAGTGTTCTTTGAGGGCGTTCTGTTCGTTGTGGCCTAGTCCGACACATCGAGATCGACTGTAATGCCGAGGGCGTACCCGAGAGGGGCCGTGCTCTAATGGTGTTTGGGACAAGAATCTATTCGATCTGTTTGTTAGTTAAATCATAACTATTAATTTGAATTCTGTATTTTTTTTTTCAATATGTACGCATTTTTTTTAAAATTCCATGGATCGATCTATTTGTATTCCGGGGCAAGAATATCAAAGTGGTTGTTGTGTTGAACCTAGTTATCATGGAATATTTGCATAAATATTTCATGAAATGTTCAAGGAATATTAAATGCAAGAATTTCGTGGAATATTTGCATACATAGGTCATGAAAGTTCATGGTGTATTTGTAGAAATACGTCATGAACGTTTGTCCTGCCCATTGAGCAACAAACAGACTTCATGGTAAATTGTCCACTTTACCATATCAAAAATCCAAAAGCAAAATAAGCAAGTACATCAGAAAAAATATGGAAAAATTGACCATTAAATTTGGTTGGTTATTTTTGAAATTTACAATGAAATCTGTGAAAATACCATGATTGCTGGTAGGATTTATCCATTTTTTAGAAGTTTATCTCTTTTTGCTGAGATGTTTGCTTATGTGTTAAATATGTACTCCCTCCGTCCCTTTTTAAGTGTCCTGCTTCGTAACTCAAACTTATTAAAAAGACATTATCATTACACCTTTCGCATCGACTTTTTACTCCACTTTCCCTACTTACACATCATCATTACACTTTTACTCACTAACTTTTCAAAATGAAATATACTTTTAGGGACAAAATAGACAATGCACCAACTTTTACCCCCCTAACTTTACAAAATGGACACTTATTAAAGAACAACCCAAAATAAAATACTGGACACAAAATAAGGGACGAAGGGAGTATAACTTTGGAGCTGAGTCTCTCCTAGTTCCCAAATGGTTGTTTTGCTACTCAGTAATGGCAAGAACAGGATTGTCAGAAGCATGACAAAAGGAACATAGAAGTTGCAAAACCATGTCATAAAATCCCATTGGCTAGCACTTTATCTCTTTTGAGATTGTTGATTTTATGTATGAATATACAACAGATTGCGAGAGCCATTTCTGCCTCAGGCTACGTCTGGATCGGGGTGAAAGATATCAATTGCCTTGTGCTTTCTCGTTTCATAATAGTTAGATGATTAATTTGGCTTTATCCAAAATTTTTGAATGAACTCCGTTATGTAAGTGTCGTCGAACATTTATTAATATAATCTTCTCAATTTTGTCGGAAAAAAAGAGAGGTATAACCTCATGATAAAATTACCCTTTTACCTTTCAAATAGGTCATTTGGTACAAAAATGCAATCACTCAAGTTGGTTGTCGTTTTCGACTAAATTAAAGCACTGTATTGCAGTCACTCAAGCTTAACGATCAACGAGAGTATTTCTTAAAGCCATCTCCAGGTCTGAATCTCTCGCCTGCAGGCACATTATTTAATTTGGTATAAATTATTTCGTCCTCAATTTTCTTTTTCATACTTCAGCCATAAATATTTAAAAGGAAAAGAGAGAAAATATATATTACTTGATTTTGTTGGTACAATATTACGATGTATGTACTAAGCACGTGTACGACGACACTCCCCGTTCTCTCTTTTTTATTTTTTAAGACAAAAATGATCATCAGCAACTCATATATAGTCTCCTCTCATGTTCATTTTCTCACACACAAAAAACGTGTAAACTTTCCCTCGCATATATTCGATCAAACTTTTTTTGATATTATCTCCGCAGTAAATCATAAATCAATTTTTACCCCAAAAAAAAAAATCATAAATCAATGAGAATGAATGGAGTACTTAAGGCCCCGTTCAGAAACACCTTCTTAAAAAATAAATATTTATTTCACGTTTTCAAACACAAAAATAATGTAAATGAAAAATAATTTTTTGACTTTTTTTGCACCGTATTAAAGATCTCGTCAAGATGTTTCAAACAAGATCCATATTGTATATTTATAGATTTCATTAAGCCCTTTATTTTTTAGCTTGAAATTGTCTTTTTAAAAAATAAATACTTATTATCCGTTCTGGAACGGGAAACATAATGACAGAACTTGATTAATATGTATGAAATTTAATTATTTCGCTGTGGATTACACGCACGTACGGTGCTCTTGAAATTTGAAAGCTAGGAAATCTCCGCCGAAACCTTGGTCTCGATATCCGATTCCGAATGGTTTCGGTTTACCTGGGCTGCATGACCAGATTGCAATAGCCTCCGTCCTGTCACTTCAACAACCACAGCACGCATATTATATAGTATATAGTACAGTATTAATGAGTTACATGGATTTTAATGATTAAAAGAAAGAAAGTTACATGGATTTAACGTCTGAGTTACAACTATTTTTCTTAATTTTCTATTTTATTTTTCTGCGTAATGCCGCAGACATAAAATATAGTAATATAGACACTTTAACATAATTTTTTTCCCTGTGCTTTTGAGCATTTTTTCTGAGATTTTGTTGGATTTGATCGAGTTATGTTTTTTAAATTAATAATTTGTCTTAACAAGATGAATCTAAAAAGAAAAAAAAATGACAAAAAAGAGTTGACTAATGATTTTTTTTTTTTGAAACAACTATCTTTAATGTTTTTTTTTTTTTGTGTAGTTCTATCTAATTTTCTTTTTTAACTTTGGTCCATATTTTTGTATTTAGTCTAATTCTTCTCGTCAACACAAATGATTAACGAAACTATTTCGTTAAAAAAAATAAACAAAAGACCACTAAAAGCTGTCTTAAAAAAAATAATAATACCACTGCCTTAAAAAAAATGTTAATTTTTGCTAAACTCGTCGGAACTAGTAGTTTACAATACATGGTTAGAAGTATAAACGCCTCGATATAAAGTAAAATATATGGGTAGGGTCATCAATCATCATCAAATAGAGTGGTGTGAGATATACATTACTACAAAAGTTAATGTACTACTACGAGGCTTTTTAGCCTAACTTAATTGTTTCAGCATTTTTTTTTGTTTGTTTTTCTAATTTTTGTTATATTTGTATCAAATTTTTGAATTATTATTTAGTTGTCTCGATGAGAAAAATGTAAAGGAAGAAATAATGACTAAAAGCAAGAAAAAGTTCACTAAACACGAAAAAGATTCAAATTTTTTATTATTATCGTCTTATTTGAACTTTTTTCCATTTTGATCCATTTTTTAATGCTTTTCAGAGTACTCTCATCGAGGCCAATGATTACTCTAAAAATTAAAGAGAAAAAAATCTAAAGATTAAAAACTAAAGACAGGATTATTAAAGATTAATAATTCCGATTCCTTTAAAAAAAAATTAATAATATTGGCCAACCTCATTGAAACATGATTCATGTAGCACACTCGATTGGGACAAAAGGTTCAGTTTGGTTTGGCCAACCTCACCGTAAGTGTCCCAGCCAAGTAGTAGTTTTTTGTCGTTAGTTTTGGAAATTATGTACGTAGGTTAATAATCGTTTTTTATTCTTTGCTGATTGAATTCGAAAACTTTTTCCTCTGGTTCTCCGAAGTAGAAAAAGCCAGTGTTTAAAAAAAAAAAAAAAACATAACATAACATAGACGTTTTCTCAAAATTTCATAACATAGGCTCTTTAGTCTCCCAAGAACGATTCCAAACGGATCATTCATCGGAACTTCGAAACCCAGTTATACATACTCAACCACGAAGTATGTCGACATGATACAAATTAATGAGTTTTTCAGAACGATTGCGATGATGTTGTTAACGAAGAGACTCACTCAATTCAGTTGCCATAAGCATATATGTAATGCACTACTACGAGGCTCTTTAGCCTAACTTTGTTTCAGCATTTTTTTTGTTCGTTTTTCGGAACGAAGAGACTCACTCAATTCATATAGTACTATACTGCTAATAGAATAGAGTTGATAATGATGCTTGCAGGGACTCCTCCAGCCGCTGTCAGCAATGGAATTGAATGAAGTAAAAGAGCGAGCACAATGAAGACTGCAAAGCAGACCTTCGTAGGAAATATGATCTTCAGATAAGTACTATTAAGCTAGCTGATGAGATAAATGGGCTTCGGTAGTCCATCTATTTATATAGGAAAAAAAAAATCCGATTTGACTTGAGTTATTGGTGGTAGGATCTTCTAGACCTCGCCGGTCTTTTAATTAGTTAAAACATTGTTAATTAGCCATTCATTTTTCACCATTTAAAGCAAAACCAAGTTGGTGGTCTAAATGCTGAAAACCTTACACCAACAAATCCACTTTATTAGCCACGAAGAAAAGGTCGTTTGGGTACGATTTCGATCTTCCGGAATATTATTGTGCTATTGACGATCAAGCCCTACGCTTAAGGCGTTTAAACCCTTATTCAAAAGGCGCAATCAACCGTTAAGCATCTCAATACAAGCTTGAAGCAAAAACTGATTTTCTGGAGAACAGTTTATTAAAAAGTATTAGTATTAGTATTTTTTTATGGGAAACTGTTTGCAAATTAAATCGATTTCTGTGGATTAATTACGCTATGGAACATAGTTTCTGTGGAAAAAGGGAAAAAAGAAAACGTGTTATTAGTGTGGTCATGAGCAAAGATCGAGTTAGGGGTGTTTTCACCAACCAACTAATTAGTTTTTTTTTTTTTGATAACGGAGGAACAACACTTACTTCAGGATACTCACCAGGTGGAGAAACGAACCCCAAACCTTGAGAAATATTTCTAAAGCCTAGGTATCCTCCTGAATCACTGGGGCATGGGGGTGTACCAATTAACAAGTTGTAAGTCAAGTCTAACAAGTTGTAAGTCAAGTCTCACCATACAAGTTGCACAACAATATAAGAAAAAACACAATTGCTGACTAAAGGTTTAGTCGCCCAATGTGACCTTTTTAGTCGCGAAATGGTTTTTCCGACTAAATAATTTGGTCGGTAATTAAGTGGGGGAATGAGAGTCAGAAAATGTAATTGCCGACTAAATAAGGTTTAGTCGGCCAGTGGATGGTTTTAGCAACTAAATAGGCGACTAAAAAACTTAGTCGCAGTTTCTCTTTTAGATGGTAAAGTTAAATTTTGCCGACTAAATATTTAGTCAGCAATAATATTGCATTGTGGCGTCAAATGTTATTACAAAAAAAATTAGGGAGTGTCACCAAAATGAAAAATTAAATTGCCCTTTTGGATGGGGATTTGCCTTGGTAAGATTCCCTTGTTCCAAGATGGAGCTGTTTGGGCTGAATTAACTCAAATCAATCGACAAATAATTGTGTGCGGGCGTGCCAGAAAAGAAATAACTTCAACGAAGAAATTACTCTTTTCAAAATGATTTGAAACAACTAATTTCAATCAGGCAATTGTGTTATCCGTTCGATTACCTCAACTAAGAGGATTTTTCCTTAAGGTATCAACCAAATAAATGATTGACGCGCTTCGAAATCAGAAAAGATGATTGAACACAAACAAACCTGAATCTAATCAAAGGTAAGTTTGTATACAAACACTCTTAAGATTCTATCAAGAATAATAAAGAAATGCAAGCACACTGAATTTAATCAAAAGCGAACTTGCAAACAACTATTCTTTGGTAAGAAAAGAACTTAAAGGAAATAAGAAAACTTGAATTTAATCGAAAGTAGTCTTACATGCAAATAAGCCTTCAACTTACAAAAAAGACCCTATTCTAAACTAAAACTAATCTAAGATAGATCTCTGAGCAATCATTTTGTATGAATTGTCAGATGATATGGATTTTTTGTCGTCCCTTTCTCTTCAATTGCTTCTTCTATTTATAGACGCTGAACTTGCCTTCGATCCCCACGTCTTCGATTGATACCCACGTTGGCCACATAAAACGGTTGAGGGGGGTCTTCGAACGGTTACCCTGATATTTCCAGAATTCCTTCTTCCCCTGCTTGCTTCGATCATGGTGTTCATGGCCACTTCCTGGATCGTGATTCCTATTTTCAAGCAACGTGAATTAATGCAACGTGTTTGCCTTCCAAAATGATTCCCTGCAATTGCACCTAATCTCAATTATAAAACAGGGCAGTGAGGACACCGTTCGATGATCGTAAAGTCCAAATTAACGGTTAGATCCATAACCTCCAAAACCATCGTTTAAATACTGCTCAAACGACACCGGTTCATTCTAAAACGACACCGTTTGCTATAAAACAGTGTCCTTTTTAACTCCCGCAATCCTCTGTAATTGGTACTCGACTGGGACAGGTTTTATGCAACTGCCGTACCGTTCGGGGCCACGTGGAATTTTTTCATTGGGTGGCACTTTTTAGGATGTAAACAGGAGCCCCAAGTCTCGAATTGAACCTGAGACCATATGCTTCATCTCACACGCAACTTGCCACTACAGTACCATCGATGTATTTTTTTTTCTTTTTGGTAATAAATATACTTATACCATTCGGTTTCGTCTATTTTACTCTTATTTTTTAAATCTACGTTTTTTTATAAGCTTTTAAATTTACTTTCTTGAAATACAAAAAAAAAAAAAAAACTTGTTAGCACTAAATCTTTTTTTTAGGACCAACACACTAAAAGAGAATATTGCAATCACATTAATTCACAGGCAGAACCTATTTCTCCAAATACGCAAATTAAAACCATTATCACCCGAGCCCCACTTGAGATCTTTTTGCCTGGTTAGAACCATCTATCTTCATTTTATTATTGGTTAAAGATCATTCTTCACCGGAGATTATGGTTTGATCGTTTTTCATTAGACAATTGTTTGAACGAAAATATTAATTTATTATGAGTTCATGTCTCGATAAATGGGTTTTCTAAACCTGATCGAGTCACAAATTTACGAGGATGAATTATTCAACAAGTGTAACAAAATGAACGATCTCGATCGTAATGATTTTCTCGCGATCGTGTGGATTCTGCAATAATAAGTGCAACATAAGACCTAGTTGACTTTCAAGTAAATCAAAGGTATAGATTGTAAAACATAATATTGCCGAGTAAGTTTTTACAATGGGTGGTCTGAACCGTTAGGATTTCACTTATTACCAATTATAGCATTGTCACCAAAATCGAAGGTTACTCGATAACGGCAACCACATGATAAACTTGGAAGACGAAAATGAGACTCGGGTGAAACTAGAAGGACCATTTATATAAATTTTTCAAAAATATGTCTATTAAGCCGGTCCTTCTGGGTCAAAATCCTTGCCCGCCACTGATGGCCATGGCGTTTGCTTATACATTTCCAGCCAATGTTTTTATCGCCCACAGAGATGTGTATAAGTTTGTAAACCTTTGTCATTTTAGTTACTGTCGTAGTGTGGGCCGTAATGATAACGTTTCTCTGTGTAGTACCATTTGAGGTTCAATGGATAACGCTTGTGAGGATAGAAGTGATAGTAGGTTTTGTATTAGAATTAGAATTATTGATTTTGTTTATGTTTTATGACAAAATTGATTTCTTAAAAGTATAGGTAAAATGTTTTTATCAAAAAGTCATTTTGAAAAACAAGAAAATGCTTTGTTGTAATAGTAAATATAACTAATATTTTGATATGAGTTTACAACTAATTGCCTTCGTGCAAAAAGGGTTCTTTCGTGGGCAATAGTTATTAAGCTTTTTGTTATTTAAAGCCCGCAAATGAGCTCCACACGATCAATCATACATAATTTCATTTTTTCACACTAATAACGGCACTGCCAACGAGTCGCCTATTAGATTAGATTCATTTCACCTAGGGATAGAGCAAGGAATTTTGCTTGTTGGGTCCAAAAGTTAGATTCACGTGTTAGATACATTTCATTTACAAATCCAAAGAATAACTAAATTAAGAGGTTAATTATAAAATAGATATACACGTATATGATGTATTTCTACTTTATAATTAATTGGTTCCAAAGACTAGATACATTTTGAAAATGATCTATGACTGCTTTAGTCCCAGCAATTACCTGGTATACATGGGACAAAAAACACTAAATATTTGGGGACCAAAATAGACAGGCTGAGTGATCTTATACTTACATTAGGCTAGGAGGGCAAAAATGAAAAAAGCAGAAAAGACTACTCCAAGAAGTATGTGTGGAGTCTTTGGATCAAAGACAAGCAAGCCCAAGTCAATGGGAAGATGAAGACCTTACCTTTGACATCGACCAAGACAATGGGCAGAACCATTCAATGACCAAGACTTAGCATTTAACTCCGTGGAACCCATGATGACTCCGACAAGATGTGTATTTAATTTTTTTCTAAAATATGTAACGGGGCTTGGGTTCTTACAAAAAAAATTTTTGGTTAAACTTTAGAGATACTTTCATTGATATGAAAAACATATATCGGGAACGGCCGAATAGGTAGCCACCTCCAAGGAGAGAGGAAAGCAACCACAAAAGAGGCCTAAACTCACAAACTAATTGAAACCTTTTAATCTTTGTAATTTTCGAATTCGGAGATTAATAAAATTTTATGATTATAAAAATAATAAAAAGAGTTCTTTTATGGGAAACTGTTTGCAAAACCGATTGCTAGATTTTCGTTTCCGGAACATAGTTTATGTGGAAAAAAGGAAAAACGGAAGACGTACTTGTTTATGTTGAGATTTGAAGACAATTTTGGAGTCGCAGTAAAAATTGCCCGGGCGGTTTTGGGTCCAGCCTGGGCCGCCGTACAATGAAGAAGGCAAAAATAGGTTGCAGTAAAATTGGCCCCAGCGGAAATCAAATTGGCCCGGGCGGTTTTGGCATTTTCTCCGGGCTGCCCCGAATCCCAGCCATGTGGTCGGGCACGAGAAAATACGTGGATTTTAGTATTTTTTGGGCTTTCTGTGTAACTATAAAAGCAAAGTTAGGGTTGCCTCCTACTGTAACTCTTAGGCTCTGTTTGGAACCCAGGGAAAGGAAAGGAAAATATAAGGGAAGAAAAATGGAAGGGAAAATTTATTATTCACTACACTTGAAATTCTTATTTTCTTCGCTCTTCCACTCCCAACCAAACAATGGAAGGGAAAAATTTTTAATTTTCCTTTCTGTTCATTTCCTTTCCATGGGTTCCAAACAGAGCCTTACATACTTTCATCTTGGTGAAACACTCCAGCATCCCGTGAATGTACAATTAAGCAATCAGCTTATGTCGGAACCACGTAAATCTTTGTGTCTCTTTTCTTGCTTTAGATTATTTTATGTTCTTGGTTTGTTCTTCGATTGTATGTGTTTATTTGTGGGTTTGGACGTTTGAATCCCCAACACTTTATTGCTGAAATGGCTCGTCATTGTTTGAACAGGGATAAATTCCTCTCTGAATCCCATACCCACCAAACCACTTTTTCCTGGCCCATATATTATACCCCTCCGTACCTTTTAAGAGAGTTCGGTATTCATTTTAGGCGGTTCCTTAATCAGTGTCCATTTTGTAAACTTGGGGAGTAAAAGTTGGTGCATTTTTCATTTTACCCCTAAAAGTAGATTCCAATGAAAAGTAAGTGAATAAAAATATAATGATATCTCTCTATGGAAGGTAAGTAGGAAAAGTGACGGTAAAAATTGATGTGAAAAGTATAATGATAATATGTCTCTTTAATAAGTTAGAGTTATGAACGTAGACACTTAAAAAAGGAAGGACGGAGTATATTTCAAAAAATTTGTTTTGTTACGGATCACACTAGTATTAGTGTGATCGGATATCAAAAAGTATGTTTTGTTACGTAAATTGTAAGATGAATGGCAAATCTTAACAATTTATTGAAACTTAGACGTTACAATTTACATAACAAAACGTATTTTTGATATGCGATCACATTGATACTATTTTTTCTAGACACGTGATTTTCTGTGTATTCTCCATAATGAACTATTCGAATTATCTATGTGCGCCCGGTATGTATCTGCAAAATAGGAGTTTGTAGGGTATGGAGGGATGAGAGTCTGGAGAAGAATTGATCCCGAACTCTATTTGGTTGAATATCTAACACAAGGGAAAACAGTCTGTTTTAGTTGAACACAAAAGGTCTCATTGGATGGCCAATATTTCTTTCTTTTATCATAGTTGCCTTTGTTCTCTACGTGACTTTACAGATTGTCGGTTAGGATGAACATATATTGTGTTTTCATTTTCTTTCATTGTCAACTTGATTAACCAGTTTGATCAGTTTATTTAGAATTCGGATTATACTAGTGTCGAACAGATTTAGGAATTGTGGTTCTAGTTTTTTAAGGAATCCTAGCCTCCATCTAACCACACAACATTTGAGAATCCCTTACGATTTTTTTCCCCATAAACCGTTACCCGAATCGACTCTCTCACCGTGCAAGCTGCAAGTTTAAAAGCGAATGGTCATGTGAGTCAAGTCGTTACACCCGACATTCATGTAGCTGTAATTGGTTCTACGGAGTACTTTTCAAAAGCATTACGACGATTGGAAAACAATCTTTGTCAAGCCCTACTGGTAATCCTCATTTCTCTTTTTCATTTTACTGTTAACGGTAAGAAACTTACAGGACCCAAGACAAAGTCTAAATTCCCAAGTCTATAGGTAAATATTAAAATATGGGGACACTTACCCATAAGTGCCTTGATCATCAGCAAATACACCCCCAAAAGAAAAACAACAAAACAAGACAAAGCAAAGCAAAACATGGGACTTTTGCAGACACTTCTCTGCCTTGTTTCTTTGGTCCTTTTTGTAATACTTTTTTTCTCATCGAACACTGCCTCTGCTTCTATTGAAGAGGTTAATGCTCTCCTCAAATGGAAAGAAACCCTTCAAAGGGCCAATAGTACTTATGCGCTAACCACATGGATACTTAATCCAACAAAAGGATCCAGTTCAAGTGCTGGTAGCCCATGCAACTGGTATGGGGTTTCTTGCAATGCTAAAGGAAGCGTCACCGGGTTGAACATCACGAATTCAGGCGTGAACGGTACTCTAGAAACCTTTTCATTCGCATCGTTTCGTAATCTTGCTTACATTGATCTATATATGAATGAACTCTCTGGTCCTATCCCACCTCAAATCAGTTCACTCCCGCTTGTCTACCTTGACTTGTCAGAGAATAAGTTTTCTGGAAATATTCCACCAGAAATTGGTCTCTTAACAAGTCTTGAAACACTCAATTTGCAAGTAAATCAATTGAATGGCTCAATTCCTCGAGAGATAGGCCAGTTGAAGTCTCTTTCTCAACTTGCGTTGTTCACCAATCATCTTAGTGGTCCTATTCCTTCTTCTCTGGGCAAATTGAGCAACTTGGTTTATATATTCCTATATGACAATCAACTTTCTGGCTCCATCCCTGAAGAAATAGGAAATCTTGCCAATCTTGAGTCGGTTTGCATGGATAATAATAAACTAACTGGTCCCATTCCATCAACTTTTGGAAACTTGAATGGCTTGACCATGTTGCACCTGTTCATCAACAATCTTTCTGGTTCCATTCCTAGTGAAATAGGAAAATTGAAAGGACTAGTTAGCCTAAGTTTCCACACCAACAATCTTAGTGGCTCAATCCCACCATCCTTCGGTAATTTGACTTCCCTCACTCTCCTCCATCTGTACACGAATCAACTTTCTGGTTCCATTCCTAACGATTTAGGAAACTTGAAGTCTATCGTCAACTTTGAAGTGAGCGAAAACCATCTCAGGGGTTTCATTCCTGCTTCGTTTGGAAACCTGTCTGAACTCACACAGTTGCTTTTGAGAGCCAATTACCTTTCTGGTCCTATTCCACAAGAATTTCGCAATTTGAAAAACTTGATCACGCTGGAATTGGGCGAAAATCAATTTTCCGGACATCTCCCAGATATTTGGCAAGGAGGGAAGCTTCAAAATTTCATAATATACGACAACCAGTTTACAGGTCGTATCCCTAAAAGCTTGAGAGACTACTCAAGCCTTGTCAGAGTTCGCCTTGACGGAAACCAACTCACTGGAAGCCTATCAGAAGATTTTTGGGTCTACCCACATCTCAACTATTTGGATCTAAGTCGCAACAATTTTTATGGCGAAATTTCTGCAAATTGGAGTAAGTGCCCGAAATTGCAATCCTTGCTGATGGAAGGAAACAACCTCACAGGCAGCATACCACCAGAGTTGGGAGATTCAGCTCAACTGCACAAGCTTGATCTTTCTTCGAATCATTTGACTGGAGGGATTCCAAATGAATTAGGGAAGTTGAGTTCTCTATTGGAATTGTATCTGAATGACAACCAGCTTTCCGGTGGTATACCAAGAGAAATCGGATCACTAACTGAATTGGAAAAGCTTGACCTCTCCAAAAACAGGTTAAGTGGTCCTATAGCAGCTGGAAATCTAGAGAATTGCATCAAACTGATTACCTTGAACCTGAGCAACAATCATTTCAGCGAAAAATTCCCAGGTCAATTGGGAAAGATATCTCCCTTGAATACAGTGGATCTCAGTCGAAATTTACTGACTGGGGAGATACCATCCGAGATAGCAGGTCTCAAGAGTTTGGAGTCGTTAAACCTTTCCAACAACAATCTGTCTGGCTTAATTCCAAAAGTCTTCGAAAAGATGAATTGGTTGGAGCACGTTGATATATCCTTCAATGAGTTGGAGGGTCCCATTCCCATCAGCAAAGCCTTCACCAATGCTGGCGTAGAGGGCCTCCAAGGGAATAAAGGCTTGTGCGGAAATGTCACAGGATTGCAGCCATGCAAAAATCATTTTCACACTTCACAAAAAAAGGACCACCGGAAGCTTATTCTTGTCATCGTGCTTCCTCTTGGTGGAGCGCTTTTACTTCTAGGTGCATTTGTCGGATTTCTAATCGTTTCCCATCGGAGAAAGAGAAAGTCACACGTAGAAGATCCCTCCAAAAATAAAGATGTCTTCTCTATATCAACCTACGACGGAAGAGCACTGTACAATGATATCCTTAAAGCCACAAAGGATTTCGATGCCACGTATTGCATTGGAGAAGGAGGATATGGAGCCGTCTACAAAGCAAAACTTCCATTAGGCAATACAGTTGCTGTGAAGAAACTTCATTCCTTGTCTGAGAAGGACGATCGTCGCGGTTTCTTGAACGAAGTAAGGGCACTAACTGAAATAAGGCATCGCAACATAGTGAAGCTTCTTGGGTTTTGTTCGCATTCCCATAATTCTTTTCTCGTTTATGAGTACCTCGAAAGGGGAAGCTTGGCTTCAATTTTTAGCAGAGACGAAGAAGCTAAAGAATTGGATTGGCCAAAGAGGGTGAATATTGTCAAGGGTGTGGCACAAGCTTTATCATACATGCACCATGATTGCACACCACCAATTGTTCACCGTGACATATCGAGTAACAACGTTCTGATTGATGAGAAGAATGAGGCTCGTGTTTCGGACTTTGGCACAGCTAAACTTCTAAAGTTGGATTCCTCCAATTGGAGTGCACTTGCAGGCACATATGGATATATTGCACCAGGTAATGATCGCTTTACATATAAGTTCTTGTAGATTAAAATTGAAACAAATCTAATAAATTACATGTATATGATTACCTCCTTAGTAGCCCTCCCGATATGTTGTCACGCCTTATATATTATATTGCTTAAGTACAATTTCCTAGTTTCTTCGGAGAAGCTATTACAAGATCTTATTAATCTCTCTCCTTTTGCAGAGCTTGCTTACACAATGAAGGTAACTGAAAAATGTGACGTGTACAGCTTCGGAGTGCTAGCAATAGAAGTGATCAAGGGAAAGCATCCAGGAGATTTTGCTTCCTCTCTACAAACACCGGCTGTTGAAAATGTACAGCTGATAGATGTATTGGACCAACGCCTTTCACCTCCGTCTCCTGAATTTGAGGAGGCAGTGATGTTGGTTATAAAGTTGGCAATTGCATGCTTGCATTCCAATCCACAGTCTAGACCCACCATGCACATCGTTTCTCAACAGTTGTCTACCAAAATAATCCCTTAGAGACTTTTAAAAAACTCTCAAAGGTGAAAAAAAGCCCCTCTTCATGTGATCGAGTTTATGAAATACAGATACCGAATAAACCATTTGCTCAATTTAGCATATATAGTGCATTGAATGTAAGATCCTTCAAGATTTCTTCTACCTTTTGCGATGTTTTGTACTATCAAACTGCAATGTTGGCTTGTAATTTTAGTATTGTGGGTATTGAAATAGCTATGTTGTGAAGTTGTGAATTTAACAAAAATTTGTATGGTTTTGATTTCTAGACTTCAATTATGATGACTGGTCGTGTCCTTTCCATACCAAAAGTATATTTTAAAATAGACTAGCTAATTGCTACTATTCAAACGCATAGTGGCAAGTACTTCGAGTATCGTCCACAAGGATTACGAAGGCTAAGTTACAGTTAATTCGGTTGATTTCTAAATTAGTTCAGAAAAAAATTTGATTGTTTGATCTCCTAAAATTATGCAACCTAAATTAATTTAAAGCAATTAAAAAGTAAAGAGAGTTTATAAGGAAAAAGACCGAGGGTTTCAAATCCACCTTATCCCTCATAATAAAATTTATGTAATGATAAGGCTATCTATTCTAATCAAACCAAATACCGTAGGGGTCGCGGGCCCACAAGGTGTTACCTTAAGATAATCGCAAATCATCAAATGGCATAGGATATAGTCGCCTAGCACGAACCGTCTTACTAGTACAATCCGTCTCTATGACACGAACCGTCTAACAGCACGGCGTGTTTTACGGAGCATAGCTCATCTCATCCAATTATCACGAACTAGTGAAATCGTTGTATGAAGTGCTTGCAATCCAAACCTGCGGGGGAGCTAGCGCGGCCACATCAGTCGCGGCCCTCCACGTACTTCAGGATACTCATCCGTTGGAGAATCGAACCCCAGACCTTGAGGAGTACTTCCAAAGCCTGTGTATCCACCCGAACTGCAAAGGCAGGTCATTAGCAGGGTATTATGGTCTTTTACTTAACGTAGTTAGTTAGGCAATTGAGATTAGTTAAGGAGGCTAGAAGCTATTGTAATCAAGATTGGCTGAAAGCTAATCTGAGTATGAAAGGGGGTTTTCTCTGATTGTATCGGGAAAACCGTTCCAAAATTGGGGAAATAAAATGGGTTAAATACCGGGACACCCCTCGAACTATTCCTGTTTGTCTCGCTCACCCCCTAATAGAATTTTGCCTATGACCAGAACCTTCATTAAAGTTTTTTTGTCTTGTACACCCCTTTCGTAAGGATTCTGTCCAAAACCGTTAATATTTTCACCTAAATTCTGTTAAAGGTGGTAAAATGTTCCAATGTTGCCCCCTACTTTAATTTTTGGCCCACTTTGGTGGAGATCACCACCCACGCCACCCTTTCATCTCACTCACTGCAACTCCCGTACCTCTCTCTCTCTCTCTCTCTCTCTCTCTCTCTCTCTCTCTCTCCACAATTGGAAAACTCATCTTCTGAATCAAACCTCAAAGTCCAAACCCACAAATTGAAACTGGCACAAATTGGAAACCAAGATTCCACAAAATCAATGTCTCTGTCCACAGACCACCAATTGAAAACAAGGAACCGATTGCACAAACCCCAAATCAGAAATTGAAAACTAATGGCAACACCCACAAACCCGAAACCATAAATGATTTTTCCACCGTCATCGAGTTGTCGGTTTCCACAAAAATCGTAGAAGAATAAGAGGAGAGAGAGAGAGAGAGAGAGAGAGAGAGAGAGATAGATGGGGTACCGGTAACCTTTCTTACTGTCGTCGGAACCAAACAACGGCGACTACGCCGACAACACAAAGATCTACTGTTGTGAAGCCGAGGTTGGAGTGAGTCTCCTGGTTCTGCTATTTAGTGGTTCCTCCTCCACCTCCACCGCCGTCGTCTTCGGCCCCACCCCACCCTCTTCATCCTCCAAACCCTCCCCCTTCGTCGCGCCCTAAAACAAGGACCAGTTATAGTAACTAGGGTGATCAAGGTCGAACCCGAGAGAGAGAGAGAGAGAGAGAGAGAGAGAGAGAGAGAGAGAGAGAGAGATGGTGGTGGTGGTGGTCGCCGGAATAGGAGCCGGAAAATGTTTTTGTGTTAGATGTTGTACAGAGAGGTATGAGAGAGAGGTAAAGTGTTGAAATGAGAATATGTAGGTCTGTGGTGATATATATATATATATATATATATATATATATATATATATATATATATATATATATATATATATATATGTAACGGCAATTTGGTCTTTTCATTACTTCCGTCCAACGGCGTTACCCCCTCCAAATGGAAACTTCGCTCAGGGGGTCTGGCCGTAGGCCAAATTCTGTTAGGGGGTGAGCGAGACAAACAGGAATAGTTCAAGGGGTGTCCCGGTATTTAACCCAAATAAAATCAGCTACTTCTCTCTCTCTCTCTCTTCTTCTTGTTATGTGTTTCTGTTCTTGATAAGTACATAGAATTGAGGAATTCTACATTGTGTTATAGCGGGGCCCATTCCACCCCAAATTTTAAAAATTCACAATCCACCCCTCACGATAACAGACCAGCAAAAAGACTGCACGATGATAAAATCCAAAAGTGACTACACGTGACAGACCTCAAACACGGTTGCACATGAGGGGAGATGTTAAGGAAATAAAATTCCATATTGCTTGAGAGTAGAATGAGCACCACTGGGGCAAACCCCTGGGGGTGTACCAATTAACAAGTTGTAAGTCAAGTCTCACCATACAAGCTGCAAGTTTGAAACGGAATGCGCCGTATACAAGTCAAGTCGTGGTTAAACCCACCCACTTGTTGTTTCCAAGATTCACGCAGCTGTAATTCCTTCCAAGTACTTTTTAAATGCATTATGATGATGGAAATGTCCCATTCTCGTTTCTCCACAAATTAACAGTAAGAGAGAGGAAGGGTCCTGGAAAGGAATAAAGTGTCTAAAAATTCCACACCCTCAACACCTCTTTTTCGCTGATGAGTTGATTCTGTTTGGGCAAGATAATCTAAACATTGTGAAAGCCATGATTGAGGTTCTGAATGAATTTTGTGCCTTGTCTGGACAAACTGTTAACTTGTATAAATTCAAAATATTTATTATGAGAGTCTTAGAGATAAAAATTAATTATGAGAGTCTTGTTATAGAGCAGATACTTGATTATAAAAGTCTTAGAGATAAAATTAATTATGACCCTTTAGGATAAAATGATCAGAAAAATAAGATTTTCGCACCGGTTCAAACAGATTGAAAATTGGAACACTTCATTTTTTTTACAAGGTTCACATATCGGAATCTTACGTGCCATTTTATAGACTGAAACATATATTTTGTTTCAAACATATATTTTGTTTCAAAAAGACAGAGTTGTTTATATAGAATTTAGACTATTTGTTCGGGTATATATTCAGTTGACCATGAAAGCCACAATGTGCAGCCGCCCCTGGATCTTGAAATCATTTTCACTTCATTTTTTCTTCAATTGTGGAGAAACGAGAATTGGACATTTCCATCATCATAATGCATTTAAAAAGTATACTCGGAAAGAATTACAGTTGCATGAATCTTGGAAAAAACAGGTATGTGGGTTTAACAACGACTTGACTTGCATACGGCGCATTCCCTTTCAATCTCTTGCAGCTTGTATGGTGAGACTTGCTTACAACTTGTTAATTGGTACACCCTCAAGGTTGCCCCAGTGGTTCAGGCAGATACTCAGGCTTTGGGAGTACTCTTCAAGATTTGGGGTTCGATTCTCCACTGGATGAGTATCCTAAAGTAAGTGTGGGGCCGTGACTGGTGTGGCCGCGCTAGCTCCCCGGAGGTTTGGATTGCATAATCTGGTCCATATAATAGCCTGGCTGTAAGGTTGTTCCTCCGTTATAAAAAAAAAAAAAAAACACATGTTAGTTGGTTGGCAAAAACACCCCTAACTTGATATTTGCTCATGACCACACTAATAACACGTGTCTTTTTTCCTTTTTCCACAGAAACTATGTTCCATAACGTAAATCCACAGAAATCGGTTTTGCGAACAGTTTCCCATAAATAAAAAAAATACTAATACTAATACGTTTTGAATAAACTGTTTTCCGGAAAATTAGTTTTGCTTCAAGCTTGTATGTAGATGCTTAATTAATGGTTGATCACGCCTTTGGAATAAGGGTTTAAACGCCGTAAGCGTAGGGCTTGATCGTCAATAGCACAATAATCCGGAAGACCGGGATCATACCCATACGACCTTCTCTTCATGGCTAATAAAGTGGATTTTTAATTTTTAAACTAAGTAGGTAACGGTGTGATAGTTGAGGAGATGAAATCGTCAAAGTGGTAGTTTAGGGACTAAGTAGAGAAATTGTGCATAGTTTAGGAGATAAAAAGAAAAAAAATCTACTTTTTAAATGCATTATGATGATGGAAAATTGGAAATGTCTAATTCTCATTTCTCCACAATTGAAAGAAAAAAATGAACTCATACTACGCACGGCGGCTTAAAGAAAAAATGAAGTGAAAATGATATCACGATGCGAGCCCAAGAGCCCGATTTTTAGAAAAGAGTGACTCTGTTTTGAATTTTAGGTAAAGGTTTTAAATCTGCGAGGTTAGAAAAGAAATGGTTCGGTAATTCACTATTACATGTAGGAAAGCCAGAGCACCCTACTCCGTCCTTGCGGTACTCGTTTCTTTAAACATACAATAGAAATGAGTTATTTTCGGATGAAGATGAAATAGATGGTCATTATATTTTTCATTTTACGGATTTATTCATGGTCATACTTATTAGGGGAAATGGCAAAAACGGCCTTTCTCATAAGGGGGGAATGGTGGACTGCACCTTGGTCGAAAGGCTGCCTATGTATCTTCAGAGCGGGAGAATTCAGGTCCGCGTAGTTCGGGACTGAGAAGGGGAGAAGGTCATTAACGAGCCGCTAGGGATTATGAAGACTTACTAAAAGTCTAGAAAAATATTCATTTGGTCGAAAGCAAGTCTACGCAGAAAAGTTAGAAAAAAAAAAGCCAACTCGATCCTGAAAACAATCAATTGGGGCCGGGAGGGGTAAAAAGGTAATTTATCATTAAAACAAACCGATGGGGATAAAACATTGATTTCGAGAAGTTGTGGTAAAAAGGTCAATCGGGCCCTGGTAAAAGCTGATCGGGCTCGGAGAGGTAAAACGGTAGTTTAACACTGAAAATAACCAAACAGAGCAAGCGCCATGAATGTCTTGCACTTTAAGGGCATGTTTGATAACCCTCTTGGAGGGAGGATTGGGATTGAAGGTGAGGGACCCCTAGTCCGTTGTTTGGTTTGAGTAAGGAAAGTCTAAAATCTCACCTCCATAGAGTCAATACCAATCCCAATCCTAATTATAGTCAAAATAAACATGTTATTTACAATTCTATACTCTAATCCTGTGCAGATCAAACACGAATAAACGATTTATCTCCTCATTTTTTTAAAAATTTCATGGATCGATCTATTTATATTCTGGGGCAAGAATCTCAAAGAGGTTGTTGTGTTGAACCTAGTTATCATGGAATACTTGCATACATAGGTCATGAAAGTTCATGGTGTATTTGTAGAAATACGTCTTGAACGTTCATCCTGCCCACTAACAGATTTCATGGTAAATTGTCCACTTTACCATATCAAAAATCCAAAAGCAAAATAAGCAAGTCATCAGCGAAAATATGGAAAAATTGACCATTAAATTTGGTTGGTTATTTTTGAAATTTAGGATGAAATCTGTGAAAATACTGTGCTTGCTGGTAGGATTTATCCATTTTTTAGAAGTTTATCTCTTTTTGCTAAGATGTTTGCTTATGTGTTAAATATGTATAACTTTGGAGCTGAGTCTCTCCTAGTTCCCAATGGCAAGAACAGGATTCTCATAAGCATGACAGATGGAACATAGAAGTTGCAAAACCATGTCATAAAATCTCTTTTGGTTAACACTTTATCTCTTTTAAGACTGTTGATTCTAGGTATGAGAATACAACAGATTATGAGTGTCGTTTTTGCCTCGGGCTACGTCTAGATCGGGGTGAAAGACATCGATTGCCTAGTGCTTTCTCGTTAATTTCATAATAGTTAGATGATTACTCTGGCTTTGTCCAAATTTTTTGTAATGAATTCCGTTATATAAGTGCCGTTGAACAATTATTAATATAATCTTCTCAATTTTGTCAGGAAAAAAAAGAGGTATAACCTCATGATAAAATGCAATCACTCGAGTGTATTAACGATCTATAATGTGAGTGTGTGTGATTGGGTGTGTAATTAAGTTGGTTGTGGTTATAGACTAAATTAAAGCACGGTACATTATTTCTTAAGCCATCTAGGCACATTATTTTGATATAAAGTATTTCATCCTCCATTTTCTTTTTCATACTAAGAGCGTGTACGACACACCTTGTTCTCTTTTTTTTTTATTTTTTAAGACAAAAATGATCATTATCAACTCATATACATATAGTCTCCTCTCACGTTCATTTTCTCACTCAAATTAAAAAATAAAAAACCTTCAAACTTTCCCTCTCATATATTCAAACTTTTTTTGATATTATCTCCGCAGTAAATCATAAATCAATGAGAATGAATGGAGTACTTAACATGACGACAGAATTTGATTAATATCTATGAAATTTAATTATTTCGCTGTGGATTACACGTACGTACGGTAATTTAATTTCCTTGGCTTAAGTCAGCCACCATTTACTCGTGACCCGGTCCTTATCCTCCTCCTCCACGTACCCCATGGCCACCTCCTCCAACTCCTCCACGTACCCCACCTCCTCCACCTCCCCCACCTCCTCCACCTCCCCTTTCTCCTCCATGTCCCCCTCCATTACTCGTACTTGGGCCTGCATGACCTCTTAAACCTCCCCCTACCCCTACCCCTGCCCCTATGACTCCACGCAGCCTCCGTCCTGTCACTTCAACAACCACAGCACGCATATTTTTTATATAAAAAGAAATGACAAACAAATGACAAAAAAGAGTTCATGAAAGATGATTTTTTTTTTTTTTTTTGAAACAACTATCTTTATTCTTTTTTTGTGTAGTTTTATTTAATTTTCTTTTAACTTTGGTCCATATTTTTGTATTTAGTCTGATTCGTCAACACAAATGAGTAACCAAACTATTTAGTTAAAAAAAATAAACAAAAGACCACTAAAAGATGTCTTAAAAAATAATAATACCACTGCCTTAAAAAAAAAAGTTAATTTTTGCCAAACTCGTCAGAACTAGTTTACAAAGCATGGTTAGAAGTATAACCACCTCGATATAAAGTAAAATATAGACCAAAAGCAAATAGAGTTGTGTGAGATACACATTACTACAAAAGTTAAAGCACTCCTACGAGGCTCTTTAGCCTAACTTAATTGTTTCAGCATTTTTTTGTTTATTTTTCTAATTTTTGTTATATTTGCATCAAATTTTCGGATTATTATTTAGTTGTCTCGACGAGAAAAATGTAAAGGAAGAAATAACGACCAAAAGCAAGAAAAAGTTCACTAAACACGAAAAAAGATTAGAAAATTATTTTTATTATCGTCTTATTTGAGCTTTTTTCCATTTTGATTCATTTCTTAATGCTTTTCAAAGTACTCTCGTCAAGGCCAATGATTACTCCACAAAAAATAAAGATTAAAAACTAAAGACAAGATTATTAAAGATTAATAAAACCAATTCCCTTTAAAAAAATTAATAATATTGGCCAACCTCATTGAAACATGATTCATGTAGCCCAATCGATTGGGACAAAAGGTTCGGGTTGGTTTGGCCAACCTCACCATATGTAAGTGTCCCAGCCAAGTAGTAGTTTTTTGTCGTTAGTTTCGGAAATTACGTACGTAGGTTAATAATCGTTTTTCTTTCCCCCTTTGCTGATTGAATTCGAAAACTTTTTCCTGGTTCACCGAAGTAGAAAAAACAAAGGGATTGGCGGTGCATGTTTGTCAAGGGTAAGCCCAGTAGGCCTGAAACTTGGTAGTTTCTTATTTCCCTAGGTCTCACGTTTGAAACATCAACATCTAAGATGTTATCAATTGAATTTACAAGACCATTCTCTACAGAATTCCATTTTTAAAATGAGCTTTCTACAAGCAGACGATGTGATTAGTCTCCCAAGAACGATTCCAACCTGATCATTTATCAAGAACTTCGAAACCCAGTTATACATACGCAACAACGAAGTATGTCGACATGATACAAATTAATGAGTTTTTCGGAACGAAGAGACTCACTCAACTCAGTTACTATAAGCATGTGTGTGTGTGTATATATAGTACCATACTGCTAATAGAATAGAGTTGATAATGATGCTTACTGCTTGCATGGAGTTCAGCACCTGTGATCAGCAATGGAATTGAATGAAGTAAAAGAGCGAGCACAATGAAGACTACAAAGCAGACCTTCGTAGGAAACATGATCTCCAGATAAGTATTAAGCTAGCTGATGAGATAAATGGGCTTCGGTAGTCCATCTATTTATATAGAAAAAAACACCAGACTTGACTTATCGGTGTTAGAATCTTTTAGACCTCGCCGATCATTTAATTAGTAGTTAAAACATCATTAATTAGCCGTTCATTTTCCACCTTTTAAAGCAGAACCAAATTGGCAGTATAAACACCGAAAACCTTACACCTACAAATCCACTTTATTAGCCTCGAACGAGAAGGTCGTTTGGGTACGATTCCAGTCTTCCGGATTATTGTGCTATTGATGATGATCAATGTTACAGCCTATAAATTTTATTTATCTTTTTAGTTATTTTGGGCATTATTAATTGCAAGTGTTATGTTGTGGGTCCCAATTAATTATTTTGTACATTCTATGGGTATTGTTGTCGTGGTTATAAATTTTAGGGTATGAGATTGCTTTTGGGTAAAATAGTGGTACTAGACGATAACTTTATAAAATTGTGTTAGTTTGGACCGGATAATAAGTAAATTTATTTTTCCATTTATCTATCTAATTTTAATTATTCAGTTAGCTAATATTTAGGGCAACAAGAGTTGTGGGCGGTTTAGAGTAGCGCTTAGCGTTATAAACATAAACGGACGAGGGTTTTTACATAAGAGGTATCGTTTGAGAGAAAGAAAGCGGCAGCCTAGGACTTGACTGGTTGGTGATCGCTTACGGTATTGGTCCTGTCCTCTTCGTCTCTTTCCTTGTTTTATCTCTTCTCTTTTCATTCTACTGTTGCACTTGGTGTATGGAGTTAGGAGGTTATTTATGTACGTGGCTGTGCGTGAGGATTTATGTGAATAAGTCGTGATCTAGTGAATTGGTGATCTGAGGAAGGGATTTTGAAGTTTCAGATCAATTGGGGAGAGTTATTAGTTTAATATAATTGTGATACTAATTGCAAAAGAGATTTCGACATTAATGGTTTTGTACTGATATGCCTTACACATAAATTATTGGTGAGCAAAGTTGATCATTAATTTGGATGGGGTAACAGGTGGTGGCGTAATGTTGTTCTTGGAAATCAAAGAACTTGTTGGGCGGTGTTGTATGTGGATTTCTTTTTGGAGGCTACTGTTGGCTTAGGAATGTTTAGGTTGGGGTAATTTTATAGCAGTAGTGTCCTAGCTTGTGTTGTCAGTATTATATTTGAATTAGTTAGTTATTGGTATGCTCTATTTTTGTGTACAGGATAGTCTCATTTTGCGTTGTTCGATCGTACTACTTTTGGACCGGAGGCTACTGTTGGCTTAGGAATGTTTAGGTTGGGGTAATTTTATAGCAGTAGTGTCCTAGCTTGTGTTGTCAGTATTATATTTGAATTAGTTAGTTATTGGTATGCTCTATTTTTGTGTACAGGATAGTCTCATTTTGCGTTGTTCGATCGTACTACTTTTGGACCGGAGGCTACTGTTGGCTTAGGAATGTTTAGGTTGGGGTAATTTTATAGCAGTAGTGTCCTAGCTTGTGTTGTCAGTATTATATTTGAATTAGTTAGTTATTGGTATGCTCTATTTTTGTGTACAGGATAGTCTCATTTTGCGTTGTTCGATCGTACTACTTTTGGACCCAGGTGAGTAGTTAAGTATGTTATGTATTTTCGAAAGATCCCTGCGTCCCTTAAAAGTATTTCCTTCAGAAATTTATATGAATGTTATTCGGAAACTCAAAACTGTTTATAAGTTGTTGTATAAATTGGCATGCGATAAATTTTCTGAGATCAATTGTTAATGTTCTTTTTGGTGAGAACTTGGTAGATATTAGTGGGAACATTTATTTCGAAAGTCCAGGGAACTTATTCCTTCTCGTGTTGGTGACCCTGGCCATTGGGAAAAGACCGTGTTAGACCGGTGACTCTAATGCTCAACGGCTTTCTTTCGCTGGACCGTCTTAGGAAAAAGTACCACAGGCTGCCAACCCTGGTGACTCTAAGTTCGATATTGGATCCAATTTTGTTGAGGTTTATTTTGGCCATGGTACTGTTTGATTTTGGTTCCCCATTGTTGATGGAGTTATTGTTGTGATCACCACTAAGAATGTTCATTGGTTAAAGGCTTTATTGATTAATTTATTATTCCGCTGGACACCTCGTATGCCAAATTATGATTTAATGGTAAATTATTTTAATTCCCACTTTCAACTTTATTTATTATACATACTTGCTATTCACTGAGCTTGTCAGCTGACGGATTTATTCCAACTTCTCTTTCAGGCAAGTTTGGGAGTTAGACGAGGACTCTGGCGGCACCTCGGGGATTCTTTTGTTTGACCTCGTTAGGGTGTCTCATCTTAGTTTTGTTTTAATAAATAGCTTCCGCATTTAAAACAATTGTCAGATAATGAATTTCTTTTTATTATTGTTGGATTACTGGATATTGTTTAGTTCATGGGATGGTTGTACCCCATGTTTTTTTTTATTGAGACACTTTTGGCTTTTGATTTGATTAATATTGAAAAAGGGATCATTGATTTTCGGCTACTTTGATTTAATCAGGCTGCGTGTTCCAAGGATTAGACTCATGGTTCACGGCCGGTCACTTCTCGTTTTTGGGGTGTGACAATCAAGCCCTATGGTTAGGGCGTTTGAACGCTTATTCCAAAGGTGCGATCATCCATTAAGCATCTCCATACAAGCTTGAAGCAAAACTGATTTTCTGGAAAACAGTTTATTAAAAACGTATTAGTATTAGTATTTTTTTTTTTTTGGGTATATAACGGAGGAATAACCCTACAATCAGGTCACTATATAGACCCGACTATGCAATCATAACCTTGTAGACACCCCAATTTGGAAATCCTGGATAACTTTTAAGTCCCCAATGATGATAAACAAAGCATGATTTTAAATCTTTGGATTGATTTAAACCTTTCGAAGCGCTACCTTTCGAAAATCGTACACAAGTGGCCGATAAACTTTTCAATAATAAAATATGCCTCGAAAGCTTCAAATAAAGCTCTTTGTACTCGAAGAATGAAGAAACACTTTAGAACTAGGTTTGAGAGTGCCAAAGTGACACTTAGAATGAGTGAGTACGTGTTTTGGCCGTCATGGCACCAATGGTCTTCGGTTTAATCTGCTTTCAGCCCAATTTTCATAAATCAAACTTCCTTATTTTTATGGTTAGGAGTCCACCATCTTTTAGTACATTCAAAACCCTTTTTATCGATATATAATAAGTCTTAATCCGATTTGAAATGAGGGAGATATGAGAATTTTGCCAAAACGACCACTTTTTCGACCACTTGAGGGTAAAATTGTCATATCTTTTGATGTACAAAATTATTTTTATCCAAACCACTTGGGTTAAAAAGTAGACTTAATGAGCTTTCCAACGGTTCAAATAACACCTAAAACCGAGTTCGGGAGCCTCCGGGGCGGCCATTCGAAGTTCGGCCTGTTGAGCAGTCACTGTACCGTACGGCGGTCAACTATGCCGTACGGTGGTCAACTCTGCCGTACGGTGGACATATTTCTACCGTACGGTAGAGTTTTTGACCGCCTAAACTCAAGTCAGTTGGGATGTGCCGTATGGTGGAAGCTCAGTGCCGTACGGTGGAAGCTCAGTGTCGTACGGTAGAGTTTATGTACCGTACGGTACATGTTGCCGCCCTTATTTTTGTTTGACGACCAAGTTTTTCAGTTGCAGGCCGAAATTCTTTCTTTGCACACAAAGTATGCTTGATATCTAAGCCAATTTTGCCCTATAAATACATCTCCCCCTTCATTAGACAATACACAATATTTTGGAAGAAAAAGAAAAGGAGAAAGAACATTTTTTTGAGAAGAAGAGAGAAATTCAGTTTTATCAATCAAAAACAGTTCCAAAATGCTTTGAAAAAAATTCATACTCTTTTTCGTACCTATTTCAAATACCAAAAGCATCATCCTCTTTCGAAACCCATTTTTTTACTCCTTTTCACTTTCAAAAACACCAAAAATACCATTTTCTTTCCAAGAATATCAAGTCCAAAAAAAATCACTCAAGTCTCATACTTTGTCATCACGGCATACCGAAGCTTTGCTAGTGCCAAAAGACTTTGCAATTGTCACAATTTTCCAAAGAAGGTTTCGCTCCAAGAGGTACAAATCTTTTATCCACTATTCGTCTCTGTAATCTGAGGGGAAGCCACTAAACTCAGACTGGTTCCTCATACCAATTCTGGGCTTAGATGACTTAAACATTTTCAAAAATCGAAGCTAATGTCCCACAATCTCTACCGTGCGGCACATACTATTGCCGTACGGCAGAGATTCTTCAAGGGATACATTTTACCAAAATCTTTTTTCTTTCTTCTGTTTCATTTAATGTATAAGCATGCGTGCCTGCCTTAGATTTTCATGTGCTAGATAAACTTGTTTTAAAATTGCAAATCATAGAACATGTACCGTACGGTACATGTCTCTACCGTGCGGTAGAGTTTATGTGGGACAGATTAGTTGATTTAGTTATTTTCCGCAATTAATTGTTATATGCAAATATTTTTGTTAATATTTGTTTCTTTCATGGAATATACATTATTCATGTGCTATAATTGATTATGTGACATAAAAGTTAAGCAATAAAATGATTTTAAATCCCACAAATATTAGTAAAGACCGATTTTATCGGGCGAGGGGGGTGCTTTTCTAAACAAAACCTTCCCCCCTCGTAACCTGGCTCCCGAACCCAAAACTCTCTGTTTTTCAACCAAAACCTTTAAAAAGGTCAAAAGAGTCACATTGTTCAAATAAACGGTTTCTCGGGGTTAATCCTTTTCAAAACCCGGGTGGCGACTCTTAAACGAACCAACCATTTTCCCCCCTTTTTGTAAACTAAAAAAATACAAAAAAGAGATATGGGGAATTTTTCCGGGCGCATAGCCCACAAACCTCTAGAGGAGCTAGTACGGCCACACCAATCACGGCGCCACACTTACTTCAGGATACTCACCCGGTGGAGAATTGAACCCCAGACATTGAGGAATACTCCCAAAGCCTAGGTATCCGCCTGAATCACTGGGGCAAACCCTGGGGGTGCACCGATTAACAAGTTGTAAGTCAAGTCTCACCGTACAAGTTGCAACACTACAAGAAAAAACACAATTGCCGGCTAAAGGTTTAGTCGCCTAATGTGACCTTTTTAGTCGCGAAATGGTTTTCCTGACTAAATAATTTCTTCGGCAATTTAGTCGGAGAATGAGAGTCGGCAAATATAATTGCCGAGTAAATAAGGTTTAGTCGGCCAATGGATGGTTTCATAGACTAAATGGGCGACTAAAAAACTTAGTCACAGTTTCTCTTTTAGCTGGTAAAATTGACTTTTGCCGACTCAATATTTAGTCAGCAATAATAATTGCATTGTGGCGTCAAACATTATTTTAAAAAAATAAGGGGGTGTCGACAAAATGGAAAAATTAAATTGCCCTTTTTGATGGGGACTTGACTTGGTAAGGTTCCCTTGTTCCAAGATGAGCCCCAAGTCTCAAACCTGAGTCCATATACTTCATCCCACACACAAATTGCCACTCCACCACCGCTATATATACTTCGTTTTCTTTTTGGTAATAAATATACTTATACCATTCGGTTTTGTCTGTTTTACTTTTATTTTTTAATTTTACTTTCTTAATTAAAATACAAAAAAACTTGTGAGCACTAAATCTTTTTTTTAGGACCTACACCCTAAACTAGAATATTACAATCACATTTACAGACAGAACCTATTTCTCCAAATACGCAAATTAGAACCATTATCACCCGAGCCCCACTTGAGGTCTTTTTGCCTGGTTAGAACCGTCTATCTTCGTTTTATTACTAGGGTTAATGATCATTCTTTACCGAAGATTGTAGTTTGATCGTTTTTCATTAGACAATTGTTTGAGCGAAAATATTATTTAAATATGAGTTCATGTGTCGATAAAGGGGATTTATAAACCTGATCGAGTCATAAATTTACGAGTATGAATTATTCAACAAGTGTAACAAAATGAACGGTCTCGATCGTAATGATTTTCTTGCAATCGTGTAGCTTCTGCAACAATAAGTGCAACATAAGACCTTAGTGACTATCAAGTAAATCATAGGTATAGATTGTAAAACATATCTGCCGAGTAAAATTTTAAAATGCTTGATTTGAACCGCTATGATTTCACTTATTACCAATTATAGCATTGTCACAAAAATCAAAGATCACTCGATATCGGCAACCACATGATATACTAGGAGGACGAAAATGAGACTCGGATGAAACTAGAAGGAACATTTATATAAATTTTTCAAAAATATATGTCTATTAAACCGGTACTTCCTGGTCAAAATCCCTGCCCGCCACTAATGACCATGGCGTTCGCTTATACATTTCCAGCCAATGTTGTCTCGCCACAAAAATCAAAGATCACTCGATATCGGCAACCACATGATATACTAGGAGGACGAAAATGAGACTCGGATGAAACTAGAAGGACCATTTATATAAATTTTTCAAAAATATATGTCTATTAAACCGGTACTTCCGGGTCAAAATCCCTGCCCGCCACTAATGACCATGGCGTTCGCTTATACATTTCCAGCCAATGTTGTCTCGCCTACAGAGATGTATAAGTTCGTGAACCTTTGTCGTTTTGGCTACTGTCGTAGTGTGGGCCGTAATGATAACGTTTCTCTGCATAGTACCATTTGAGGTTCAATTGAAAACGCTTGTGGGGATAGAAGTGATAGTTGGTTTTGTATTAGAATTAGAATTATTGATTTTGCTTATTTTCTATGACAAAATTGATTTCTTATAAGCATAGGTAAAATATTTTTATTAAAAAGTCATTTTAAAAAACAAGGAAATGCTTTGTTGTAATCCTAAATAAAACTAATGTTTTGATATGAGTTTATAGCTAAATGCCTTCGTGCAAAAAGCGTTCTTTAGTGGGCAATAGTTATTAACCTTTTTGCTATTTAAAACCCGCAAATGAGCTACACACGATCAATAATACATAATTTCATTTTTCTTCACACTAATAACGACACTGTCGACGAGTTACCTATTAGATTAGATTCATTGAACCTAGGGGTGGAGTAAGGAATTTTGTTTGCTGGGGTCAAAAGTTAGATGCACATGTTAGATTATTTTCATTTGCAAATCCAATGAATTACTAAATCAAGAAGTTAATCATTAAATAGATATACACTTATAAAATGTATTTATGCTTTATAATTAATTGGTCCCAAAGAGTAAATACATTTTGAAAACGATGCATGACTGGTTTAGTCCCAGCGATTCCCTGGTATACGTGGGACAAAAATCAGTAAATGAATGGGGACCAAAATAGACGGCAGAGTGATCTTGTACACTTACGTTAGGCTAAGAGGACAAAAATGAAAAGGGCAGAAAAGACTACTCTAAGAAGTATGTGTGGAGTCTTTGGATCAAAGACAAGCATGCCCAAGTTAATGGGAACGTGAAGGGCTTACCATCAACATCGACCAAGACAACGGTCAGAACCATCCAATGACCAAGACTTAGCATTTAATCCGTGGAACCCATGATGACTCAAATATGATGTCTATTTAATTTTTTTCTAAAATATATAACGGGGCTGGGGTTCTTCCCAAATTTTCTTTTGGTCAAACTTTGGAGATACTTTCATTGATATGAAAAACATGTATTGGGAACGGCCGAACGGGTAGCCACCTCCTAGGAGAGAGAAAAGCAACCACAAAAGAGGCCTAAAGTCACAAACAAATTGAACTACTACAAGAAAAGACACTATTGCCGACTAAAGGTTTAGTCGCCTAATGTGACCTTTTTAGTCGCGAAATGGTTTTCCCCACTAAATAATTTGGTTGGCAATTTAGTCAGGGAATGAGAGTTGGCAAATGTAATTGCCGACTAAATAAGGTTTAGTTGGCCAATGGATGGTTTTAGCGACTAAATGGGCGACTAAAAAACTTAGTCGCAGTTTCTCTTTTAGTCTGTAAAGTTAACTTTTGCCGACTAAATATTTAGTCGGCAATAATAATTGTATTGTGGCGTCAAATGTTATTACAAAAAAATCAGGGGGTGTCGCCAAAATGAAAATTTTAAATTGCCCTTTTTGATGGGTATTTGCGTTAGTAATATTCTCTTGTTCCAGGATGAGCCTTAGGCCTTGAACCTAAGACCATATGCTTTATCCTACATGCAACTTACCACTCCAACACCACTGTACTTTGTTTTCTTTTCGATAATAAATATTCCTATACCATTCGGTTTCGTCTGTTTTACTCATACTTTTTAGTTTTAGTTTTTTTTATAAGCTTTTAAATTTACTTTCTTAAAATACAAAAAAACTTGTTAGCACTAAATCTTTTTTTTAGGACCTCCACCCTAAAAGAGAATATTGCAATCACATTCAAAGACAGATTCTATTTCTTCAAATACGCAAATTAGAACCATTATCACCCAAGCCCCAATTGAGGTCTTTTTGCCCTGTTAGAACCATCTCTCTTCGTTTTATTACTGGGTTAAAGATCATTCTTTACCGGAGATTATAGTTTGATCGTTTTATTTTTCATTAGACAATTGTTTAAACAAAAATTTTATTTTATTATGAGTTCATGTCTCAATAAAGGGGTTTTCTAAACTTTGTCGAGTCGCAAGTTTACGAGGATGAATTATTCAACAAGTGTAACAAAATAAACGGTCTCGATCGTATGATTTTCTTGCGATCGTGTGTGTGAGACCCGTACTTCATTTTTCTACTGGGTCGGGTCGTGGTGGTGGTTGACTCGTGTATTAAAATAATCTTTTCACTATAAATCCGAATTTGCGAGGCTGTGCATGTGAACCGTTGGATGTGTGTGTGAACGTGAAATTAAGCTGAAAAATGGGACACATTTTTGGGACGAAAACAAAGAGGGGTGTGTGTGCAAGTGAATTTCACGTGATTGGGATTATCAAACAAAACTTGCCGTGGATTTTAGAAGTTACATATGTCTTTGGTTAACTGGGTTTAGGGAGTATTAGAGATACTCCTTAGAAGGCTTGGCTGCTGGTAGCCTAGTACACGTGTACGAAGGGAGAAGTTTACTGCCTCAAAGTACTACACGTGCATGTGTGCATGGGAGGAGAGAATATGTGTGATTAATACACAAGATTAATAAGGAGACAAGGGGAGGGGGGAACGGGGAAAAAGGGGGGAAAAGGGAAAAGGGGGTTCACGGCTGTGGTTTTTTTTTAGTTGATGGGATTAAATGGAAAGGGCCGTGGGCATATGAATTGGGGGATGGGTTTCTATAGACTTCACCAATTGTTTGTGAGTTTTAATAATTTTGCCATGTAACAATACTGTCGTAATGAGAAGGACGAAGTATGTGTGATGGTTTTTTGTGTAGGTATTAAGGAAGTGGTTTATATTTTTAATTCGGATTATGATACTTTGTGGTGCTTGACGAATTGGATCGTTACAGTGTGGCTTCTACAACAATAAGTGCAACATAAGATTTAGTTGACTATCAATTAAATCAAAGGTATAAATTGTAAAACATAACTGCCAAGTAATTTTTTGTAATGATTGATCTAAACCGTTAAGATTTCACTTAATACCAATTAAAGCATTTGCACCAAAATCGAAGATCACTCGATATTGGCGACCACATGATATTCTTGGAGGATGACAACGAGACTCGGGTGAAACTAGAAGGACCATTTAAATAAATTTTCCAAAAAAATAGGTCTATTAAGCCGGTCCGTCCGGGTCTAATTCCCTAGCCGCAACTAATGATCATGGCGTTCGCTTATACATTTCCAGCCAATGGTGTCTCGCCCACAGAGATGTATAAGTTCGTAAGCCTTTGTCATTTTTGTTACTGTCGTAGTGTGGGCCGTAATGATAACGTTTCTCTGTGTAGTACCATTTGAGGTTCAATTGATAACGCTTGTGGGGATAGAAGTGATAGTAGGTTTTGTGTTAGAATTAGAATTATTGATTTTACTTATGTTCTATGACAAAATTGATTTCTTATAAGCATAGGTAAAATGTTTTTATTAAAAAGTCATTTTGAAAAACAAGGAAATGCTTTGCTGTAATCCTAAATAAAACTAATGTTTTGATATGAGTTTATAGCTAATTGTCTTCATGCAAAAACTGTTCTTTAGTGGGCAATAGTTATTAAGCCTTTTGTTATCTAAAGCCCGCAAATGAGCTACACACGATCAATAATACATAATTTTATTTTTCTTCACACTAATAACGACACTGCCGACGAGTCGCCTATTAGATTAGATTCATTGAACCTAGGGGTGGAGCAGGGAATTTTGTTTGCTGGGGCCAAAAGTTAGATGCACTTTTTAGATTATTTTCATTTGCAAATCCAATGAATAACTAAATTAAGAGGTTAATTATCAAATAGATATACACTTACAAAATATAATTCTGCTTTATAATTAATTAATTGGTCCCAAAGACTAAATACATTTTGAAAGCGATGCATGGCTGGTTTAGTCCCATCGATTCCCTGGTATACGTGGGACAAAAGTCACTAAATAATGGGGACCAAAATAGACGGGTAGAGTGATCTTGAACACTTACATTAAGCTAGGAGGACAAAAATGAAAAAGGCAGAAAAGACTACTCCAAGAAGTATGTGTGGAGTCTTTGGATCAAAGACAAGCATGCCCAAGTTGATGGGAATATGAAGGGCTTACCATCGACATCGACCAAGACAATGGTCAAAACCATCCAATAACCAAGACTTAGCATTTAATTATGTGGAACTCATGATGACTCCGATAGGATGTCTATTTAATTTTTTTTCCAAAATATATAACGAGGCTGGGGTTCTGACCAAATTTCTTTTCTTTTTTTTTTTGCCAAACTTTAGAGATACTTTCATTGATATGAAAAACATATATCGGGAACTGCCGAACGGGTAGCCACCTCTAAGGAGAGAGGAAAGCAACCAACAAAGAGGCCTAGAATTTCTTTCCGGAACATAATTTCTGTGGAAAAAAGGAAAAACGGAAGACGTACGTGTTATTAGTGTGGTCATGAGCGAAAAGCAAATTAACTTGCCTGAACTTGTTTATGTTGAGATGTGAAGACAATTTTGGAGTAGCAATAAAAGTTGCCCGGGTGGTTTTGGTTCCCGCCTAGGCCGCCATACATTGCAGAAGGCAGAAATTGGTTGCGCTAAAATTGGCCCGGGCGGAAATCAAATTTCCCCTGGCGGTTTTGGCATTTTCCCCGGGCGGCCCCGAATCCCACCCATGCGGTTGGGCACGAGAAAATACGTAGATTTTAGTATTTTTAGGGCTTTCTGTGTAACTATAAAAGCAAAGTTAGGGCTGCCTCCTATTGTAACTCTTACATACTTTCATCACAGTGAAACACTCCAGCATTCCGTGAATGTACGATTAATCAATCAGCTTAAGTCGGAACCACGTAAATCTTTGTGTCTTCTTCTTTTCTTGCTTTAGATTATTTTTTGTTCTTGATTTGTTCTTCGATTGTATGTGTTTGCTTGTGGGTTTGGACGTTCGAATCCTCAACAGTTTTTGCTAAAATGGCTTGTCACTGTTTGAAGAGGGATAAATTCCTCTCTGAATCCCATACGCACCAAACCCCTTTTTGCAGGCCCGTATATTATACCCCTCCGTCCCTTTTAATAGGGTTCGGTATTCATTTTAGGTTGTTCCTTAATCAGTGTCCATTTTTGTAAACTTGGTGGGTAAAAGTTGATGTATTTTTCATTTTGCCCCTAAAAATAGATTACAATTTAAAATGTTAATGAGTAAAAGTGTAATGATATCTCTCCATATAAGGTATGTAGGGAAAGTGAATGTAAAAGTTGATGTGAAAAGTGTAATGATGATGTCTATTTAATAGGTTGAAGTTATAAACTCGGACACTTAAAAAAGGAAGGAATGAGTATATATCAAAAAATTTGTTTTGTTACGGATCACACTAGTATCACTGTGATCGGATATCAAAAAGTATGCTTTGTTACGTAAATCGTAAGATGAATGGAAAATCTTAACAATTTATTGAAACTTAGACCTTACAATTTACATAACAAAACATATTTTTTGATATCCGATCATACTGATACTATTTTGTCCAGACACGTGCTTGTGCTTTTCTATGTATTCTCCATAATGAACTATTCGGATTATCTATGCGCGCCCGGTATGATTTCGCAAAATAGGAGTTTGTAGGGTATGGAGGGATGAGAGTCTGGAGAAGAATTGATCCCGAACTCTATTGGTTGAATATCTAACACATGGGAAAATAGTCTGTTTTAGTTGAAAAAAACCGAGGGTTTCAAATCCACCTGATCCCTCATAATAAAATTTATGTAACGGTAAGGCTATCTATTCGAATCCAAGCAGATACCGTAGGGGTCGCGGGCCCACTTGGTGTTACCTAAAGATAATCGCAAATAATCAAATGGCATAGGATATAGTCGCCTAGCACGAACCGTGTTATTAGTACAACCCGTCTCTAAGCCACTGACTGTCTAATAGCATAGCGTGTTTTACGAAGCACAGCTCATCTCATCCAATTATCACGAACTAGTAAAATCATTGTATGAAGTGCTTGCTTGCAATCCAAACCTCCGGGGGAGCTAGCGCGGCCACACAAGTCACGGCCCCCCACTTACTTCAGAATACTCACCCGGTGGAGAATCGAACCCCAGACCTTGAGGAGTACTCTCAAAGCCTGGGTATCCGCCCGAACCACTGGGGCAACCCCTGGGGGTGTACCAATTAACAAGTTGTAAGTCAAGTCTAACAAGTTGTAAATCAAGGCTCACCATACAAGATGCAAGTTTGAAAGGGAATGCGCCGTATACAAGCTGCAAGTTTGAAAGGGAATGCGCCGTATACAAGCTGCAAGTTTGAAAGGGAATGCGCCATATGCAACGACTTGCAGTTTGAAAGGGAATGCGCCGTATGCAAGTCTAACACAAGTCTAACACATTGTAAGTCAAGTCTAACAAGTTGTAAGTCACGTCTCACCATACAAGCTTCAAGTTTGAAAGGAAATGCGCCGTATACAAGCGGCAAGTTTGAAAGGGAATTCAACGTATACAAAAGGGAATTCAACGTATATAGGCTTTTGAAAGGGAATGCGCCATATGCAATGACTTGCAGTTTGAAAGGGAATGTGTCGTATGCTAGTCAAGTCGTTGTTAAACCCACTTACCCTTTTTTTCCAAGATTCATGCAGCTGTAATTCTTTCCAAGTATACTTTTTAATTGCATTACGATGATGGAAATGTCCAATATTCTCGTTTCTCCGCAATTGAAAGAAAAATGAACTCATACTATGCACACCGCGGCTTAAAGAAAAAATGAAGTGAAAATGATTTCACGATAGGAGCCTGAGAGCCCGATTTTTTGAAAAGAGTGACTCTGTTTTATTTTTTAGGAAAAGATTTTAAGTCTGAGAGGTTAGAAAAGAAATGGTTCGGTAATTCACTGTTATATGTAGGGAAGCCAGAGCACCCTACCCCGTCCTTGCGGTACTCGCTTCTTTAAACATACAATACAATGAGTTGTTTTCCGACGAAGATGAAATAGATGGTCATTATGTTTGTCTACGGATTTATTCATGCTCATACTTATTAGGAAAAACGGCAAAAACGGCCTTTCTCAGAAGGGGCGAACAGTGGACCGCGCCTTGGTCGAAAGGCTGTCTACATATCTTCAGAGCAGGAGAATTCAGGTCCGCGTGGTTCAGGATCTGAGAAGGGGAGACAGTCATTAACGGGCCACTGGGGATTATGGAGACTTACTAGATGTCCTAAAAAATATTCATTTGGTCAAAAGCAAGTCTACGAAGAAAAGTTAGAAAAGGACAACCCGGACCTGAAAACAGTCAACTGGGACCCGAAGGGGTAAAAAGTAATTTATCGGTAAAACAAACCGATGGGAATAAAACATTGATTTTGAGAAGTTGTGGTAAAAAGGTCAATCATGCCCCGGTAAAAGTTGATCGGGCTCGAAGAGGTAAAACGGTAGTTTAACACTGAAAATAACCAAGCAGATCGCGCAAGCACCATCGATGTCTTGCACTTTAAGGGCGTGTTTGATAACCCTCTTGGAGGGGGGATTGGGATTGTGAAGGTAAGGGACCCCTAGACCCTTGTTTGAATTGAGTAAGGAAAGTCTAAAATCTCACCCCCATAGAGTCAAATACCAATCTCAATCCTAATTATAGCCAAAACAAATATGTTATTTACAATCCTACACTCTAATTCTGTGCAAAACAAACATGAATAAACGTTTCATCTACTCATTAATAATCTCATCTCATTACTAATCACAATCCTAATCTCGCCTCATTACGAATCCCCCCATAACAATATATGCTATCAAACATGCCCTAAGTGTATTGTTTCTCTTTTTGCTTCTTTCTGATCACAAGTCTACTTTTTGACAACAAAAAAAAATCCAATGCCTATAAATGTTGCTATCATTTGTGTGTCTAGGCATTTTCAAGGAAAAAGAGCTCTGTTTTGGAGTAATATAGGGAAAATTTTGATTACTAATGTTACCAAATTGTCGAGAGATAGAGATATAGAAGTATAACATATAATAAAAAAAAAATGTACGAGAGCGTGAGATTTGGTAAGGAACACAATTGTTGGACGGCCCTAGACATTTTTTTTTTAAAAATTACTCTGTCAACACAAAGAAACAGTTATCTTTACATCAAATATCTCGAAAAACACCTATTGGTGCCAAAATAATTTTGCCAACGTACTTTTGAGACTAGCTAGAGGTTAAAGAAAAGAAAAGAAATGATAATGTTGCATAATGTTGCTGAACCGATCACTTTCATCCTTATGTATATTAAGTTCCTAACTTCCTGTAATAAGAAGATACTTATGGTATCGAGACAATTGGAACAAAAACAAACCCTAGGTTTTGAGAAAGAGGGAAAAGTTGGATATTTGAACTTACAGTGGTGATGATCGATTGAAGCCCTAGGATTTTATGCTGTAGGCTATGATCTTTCGATTCGTCTCAATTTCTATGATTAACCAAGCATTTCAATTTTCAATGATCAAAGACAGTAATAAGTAAACTGAGGGGTGTGTGGGTGAGAGAGAGAGAGAGAGAGCACTTTTTCGCGTTTATTCCGAAAGTTGGGCTTTTGGCTCAGCGTAAACCCGCTATATATGTCCAGCCCATTTTCTCCATAACTAGCCCTATCAACCAACATATGTTGGTCCGAACCAACTGTCCCAAAATAGGGAAAATAACGGCCAAATGCGTGTTTTGATAATTAATATCCGTCAAGAACATTTTGTTCATTAACAATTGTGCTAAGCATGTCCTTGAAAGATATTAATTATCAAAACACGTCCTGGGCCGTCATTTTCCCCCCAAAATAAGTGTCCTGATCCGCAAAATAAGAACTTAAAAATAATATGAATTTTGCAAAAAAAATTCAATATTGCACTAAATATCTAGCTATAAGTTCTTTTAATTTATGAAAAAAGTTGAAAGTTTTTCTTGTAGAAAGGGTATTATTTTTAAATTCTCGTTTTGCGGACCGGACTTTTATTTCGGGACGGATGTAGTAATATATCAAAAACGCACCTTTAATTGCTCCTCAAGAACTATCAAGTGATGTTCTTGGAGCTTACTCCACCGTACATTTTTATGGTTTTGAAAAATAAAGATAAAAATTAATGTGAAAGGAGTAATAACAATGTCTCTCTAATTAATATTGTAAATTAGAATTATGAAATTGAACACTTAAAAGGGACGGAGAGAGTAAATTAATAAATTGAGACATATACCAACTTCAGTTATACTGGAGTATATATGAAGCAAAAGAGCTATCAAGCACCACGTGGCATCAGCCTAATTTGTTTAGATTTCTATTTTAAAGATGTCTGCAAAATATCTCATTGGTTATTAGTCATGACAGAAAAAATAAGACTAGATCAGTTCTCACACTTACCACAAGTTCTATTACCTAGTTACTTTGTAAGTAGCCTGGACACAACACCGAAACGGCACATACAGGCAGACACAACATGGATACGTACTTCTTGTTCAACCTATGAAGAGCTCTTACATACAAACCATTTTCAGAAACATTGCGCACACACACACAAAAAAACACTATTTGATGTCATTAAGCTGACAAACTTGCAACAAAAACTCCGTTCCTTGAAATAATTTGAAGAACCTCTTCCAAATTTTCGACACATGAATTCCCATGCTTCACCACGTAATAGAAGATTGCAGTAGAAGATTTCAATGCACTAGTTGTTATAACTGTCACTATCATGATGCCTACAGTAATTTAATGGGTACATTGCAGTAAGTTCAATGGGAAAAAATCAACAAAGGGTGCCAAGAACTCATAGCTAAAAGATATGAACTTAATAGATAGTACTCCGTACTATTTATTTTGGAAACAAAATATCAGCTCCTTTCATTCTAACATGGTGAAACCAAACTTCGTGAAATGCAAATGAGCAAAGTATAGTAGATATGACAGCTAAGGAGGAAGGTAACCCACAATGAAACACCGGCACCCCAATTTAACATCATACTAACGCTTGACACTGCTATTGACTAGTTTCGACACTCCTTGGAAATGGGTTGAACACATAAATTTACTTTTCTAACAAAAATGTCAAGGACACAAGGACACTCTAGGGGTTGTAAAGCAACGTATGAAGATGCTTGAGCACATTCGTTTACTACCTGAGCTGAAATCTCAGCTCAAGCTTGGTTTGAAACTTTAGCTCAACTCATTAGTAAATAATCAAGATAGAAATCAGCTTGAAGTGACAAGCATAGAGCATTTGACAAATAGACTAAGATGGGAGCCAAGGGAAAAACATGAACTTCAGGTTTTGAGAAGTAAAAATTATCCCCCTTGGGAAGCCGTGGCCAGCCTTGTCGGTTGCCATGACACGACAGTATTCTGAAAAAAAAAATGAGGAGAGAAATAACGCATAGAACTTCATGTGCTAATATATTCCTAATATATGTGCAAGAGATAACCTAATTAGTATAATCAACCACAAATCAAATAGTTTTCGATAGCCGGTACATACTATAGCAATCAAAAGGATTACTTTTGTTTGCATGCGCATTAACAAAATGTTGAGAATGGGGGTGCAAACATGGTTTAAGTAGTCATTTACTTTCAGTCTCCTAGGAAGAACACGGAGACAGCTTGATTTTGTTTCTCAAATCTTTGCTTAGACTAGCATTCTTCAAAATTGTTGCTATTTCATCTTTATCCTTCGCTTTCTTGGAGTTTGGAAGCATAGCATCGCAAAGAAATCAACTGCCCCTAGAAGACACCATTTCATGGTTTCACTAAAACTAGTGATTCCATGAAAGTATCAGCGGTAAATGCATCAGCACTCCCGGTATATCCAGCATTTGTCAAAGTTTTGGTCTCACAGTCGTACCAATGTAGCCGTTTGTGATTTTCACTCATCGATAACAGAACTTTACCATTTTCCCTTAATCCTACTGTCTGGTACAACACTCCTGGAAGAGTAATATTGTATAATTTAGCCCACGATTCTGCAACTCCATATTCTTTCATCACCCATATGCAACAAGAACCCTCCTCCAGTTGTCCATGACATAACACCGCCAATGATTCTCTATATGCCATGATGGCCAGGCACAATGGGCTTTGACTAACTAGAGTGGCAGGCATCATCATCACCGAGAACGCTTGAGAACCCATATCGAACAACATTATTAAACTGCTTAGACCATTCACCACTCTCGTGTCTATTGCAATCCAATGTATGGCACCATTAACAAAAGCATGTAGGCAACTAAAACGCGCAACCTGATGTGGACGACCAACAATAGCGATGGATCTCCATGATCTTGTGCCTTGGGTGTAAAGCTCAACCTTGGAAGGAAATTTTCCCAGATCATCTGTCTTCTCGTAAACAATAAACACCAACATGTACTCATGCGTAGTGGGGTGGGCACCAAATCCCAAAACAAACGGCGGAGGAGCAGTTTCTGGCAGAGAGGGCATGGGAAGAATTAATGATTTCCTAATTAATGGATTCCACAGAATAATCCACGGTGGCGAAGTGGTATCAACCATACAAAGCAAACCATTACAATTACCCACTACTTTTCTATGCCCAAGTGAAGTACTCAAAGGAGACACCAGTTCGGCGAACTCATCGCCATGGCACAACAGGAGGCGCTCTCTGTTGTCAATAAAGGTGTAAGTCGTAAGGAGAAGGTTTTCGGTGTTTCTTTTGCTGTGGTTGAGGTGTTTGGCGATGAACCTAGGGCTTGTTATAAGGGAATGCCATGTTTTGCATACGGATGTGAATCGAATCAGAGATTCTACGGGCAGTCTTACGATAATTTCAGCTAAAAGTTCAGTTGGTATATAGTCTGACATTGTTCCTGCAACAAGACGATAATATGGGTATCGAGACAAGTGGAAAAAAAAAAAAAAAAAAAGAGCCTAGGTTTTGAGGAAGAGGGAAAAGTTGGGCATAAGAACTTACAGAACTAGTGATGATCGATTGAAGCCCTGGGTTTTCGAGCTGGGCTATGATCGTTCGATTCGTCTCAAATTTCTATGATTTTCCCAGCATTTCAATGATCAAAGACAGAATAAGCAGAAGCTGCATAACTGAGGAGAGAGAGAGGCAAGTCGGGCGACCGAGCTTTCCTTCAATCCTTCGTTTTCCCAACATTTTCGCGTTTATTCGGGAATGTTTCATTTCGCCTCCTGAATTTTCAACCAAATATCACATAAGCCCTTATCCTTCGTTTTATTTCAATTAAACATCTGAACTTACATAAATAGAAAGAAAAAAAAAACAGAAATAGGCACCTACCGTCTTTTTTTTGTTTTTGTCATACGGTATACATCAGTGGGAGTTAGCGGGATGTTAATATGTTAATCAGCGGGAGGTTCAAATCACCACTAGGGAAAGAAATAAGATAACCAAATTGACAAGCTTGGTTTCTCCCATCTACCGTCTAAAACCATCTAATTTCTAATGGAAACTATAAGATAGAATATTCACATGCGAGTATATGCAACGGAAATTAGGAATCTATTAATCTCTAGCCATTGTTGTTCAAGCTGAACACTAGACTCACACACTCTAGATTTAGGTGTCTTCTATATATGCATGACTTGAGTTTATTGATTGATGGATATCATATGCTTTATATAAAGCTAGGTTAGGGACCATTAATCTACTTTAAGAAACCTTATTAGTTTTCCTCCATCATAGAAACTTAAACACAACATAATGAAATAATGGATAAGCTAAGAGCCTTTGAAACCACCACTAATCTTATAATGGAATTTATGGTATTGGAATTGTAATTTGGTAAAATGTGCATGGAAAACCCTTTTTTTGGGTATTTATGTACGTAATTGAGAGGATTTTGATTATGGAAACTTATCAATGTTATCGTTTAAAATCGAGGGCGTAATAGAAAATATGTTACAAATTGAGGATTATAAGAAAAGATTGAGGAAGTTAGAGAATTGCAGAAAAAGATGAGAACCAAAAAAGTTGTATCTTTTTTTTTTTTGGTTAGTTTGTATATTTGCTTCTTTTTTACTATAACATGATTCTACTTTAGTAGAAGATGAGAACAAAAACGTCCCAACTTAATTCCCCCAATCTCACCTATTTTTCATGCTGCCTGCCTGATGTATTGGAGCATGCTTGTGGAGTAATACTTTTGTTGCTTCATACGTGAGCCATTGTTTGATAACTGTAACACATTATCGATCAACAGAATAATTCCTTGTTCCGACTACCCGGGATGGTGGGTTAAACTCGTTTACTACTCGGCTTTGATATACTTGTTATGAAGTACTACTCGGGCGAAACGGTTAATTGAGTGGTTCCTATTCTCTTTACTCTACTTTTGTAATGGCAAATCTTATCAAAAACAGATTCAAGCAGGCCATCTGATACGATGGAATAGAAACAGACAAGAACGAATTGACAAAAGGCTGATTTGATATTGCTCTTGCTGGCAATAATAAGGTTTTCTATTTTTTTCTGATCCCACGACAACTTTTTGACCAAAAAAAAAATTGGATGCCCATAAATGTTGCTCTCAATTCTGTATTTCTGTGTCATCCAATCCATCAAACTAAACCCATTTCGATAAAAATCTATTGGCATGAATGACGTGGTAGATTTGGCAGCCTGAATGAGGAGGCAAATTTGGCAAAGTCAGAGTTGCCGCCAAAGATGCTTTCCCTTTCTAACACCACCTTTGCCTAACAGCTGGAATACCACTTCGCCAAATATTTTTCTAAATTTTAACTTTGGCAGCCTAAATCGCTCATGGGTAGGCTTGCTACAAAAAAAAATTCAAAACCCGAAGGCAAACAACCTAAATAGAAGAGCATACTCCATGAATTCTGCAAAGTGAAGGAGGGAGCAAGCTTGCAAGGAATGCCTCGAAGAGACTACTGCTACCTACCTAGAGCCACGACCACCTGCAAGATGAGCGTTAGGAAAGCCAAGACTATTGTACTCGCAGACGGCCAGTGAAGAAACCAAAATTTTGAATTTGACAAACCCTTTCTGAAAATCTACCATCCTTTGTTTGATTAGAGAGAGTATGAAGCAACATAAAGGTAATGATAGCAACATGAAACGGGAATATTCTGAATAATCTAAAAGTTAATTACAGCACATCATCATATTCGACCAGACAACTAATATATCATCATAGTTCCCAATCCGAAAAGCCAGAGGTTATGCAGCAGTTCTCTTTCACTCACCACGAGTTCTATTACCTAGTTGCTTGGTACGTAGCCCAGACACAACACCAAAATGGCAAACACAAGCGGACACGACACGGATACATACTTGAAGTTCAACTGATGAAGACCTCTTCTCCCTAAAAATCATTTTCAGAAACATTGCAGCTAAAAACAAACTATTTGATGTAATAATTTTGAAGAACATCTTCGGAGTTGTCAACACATAAATTCCATGCTTTTCCAAGTAATAAGAACATGCAATAGTAGATTTCAATGGCACTAGTTGTTATCATTACTGTCACAATCATGATGCCTACAGAAATTTAATGGGTAAAGGTGCAATCTACTTGCATTGCAGTAAGTTCAATGGGAAAGAATCAACAAAGGATGCCAAAGAACTCATAGCAAAAGATATTAACTTAATAGATAGTATTTTATTTTGGAAACAAAATATCACCTCCTTTTGCTCTAACATAGTGAAAAGGCAAAATGAGCAAAATATAATTAGGAGATGATACCTAAGGAGTAAGGTAACCTCCAATGAAACACGGGCACCACAATTTAACATCATACTCACGCTTGACACTGCAATTGACGAGTGCTAATTGTCGACACTCCTAGGACATGGGTCGAAACATTATTTCATTTTTCCAACAAACAAAGATAGACTAAGATAGGAGCCAGGGTAAAAACATGAACTTCAGGTTCAGAAAAGTAAAAATTAACTAGAGAAAAAAAAGAAAGGGGAATCAAGCAAAGGACAACATGTGCAAACACATTCATAAGATACGGGTAAGAGATAACCCAACTAGTATAATCAACAACACATCACATGGTTATCAGTACATACTAATATTCAATAGCAACGAAATGAGTGCTTATGTCTGTATGCACATGGACAAAATATTGAGATTCTGAGTGCAGACATGGTTTTGAGCAGTGATCTCCTAAGAAGATCAACTGGATATCTTATTTTGTTTCCCAAATCTTTTGTTGGACCGGCATTCTTCAAAATTGCAGCTCTTTCAGCTTATTCCTTTGCTCTCTTGGAGTTTGGAAGCATAGCATCACAAAGGAATCAACTACCCCTAGATGAAACCATTTCCTGGTTGCACTAAAACTAGGGATTCCATGAAAGTATAAGCAGAAAATGCATCTGAACTCCCAGTATATCCACTATTTGCAAAAGTTTTGGTCTCACAGTCGTAACAAAGTAGCCGATCGTCACTTGTCGATAACAGAACTTCACCATTTTCCCTAAATCCCCTTATCTGGTCCAACACTCCTGGAAGAGTAACAGTGTATAATTTAGCCCAAGATTCTGCTACTCCGTATTCTTTCATCACCCATATAGAAGAAGAACCCCCTGCCGAACTTCCATGACATAACACCGCCAGTGATTCTCCATATGACATAATGGACAGGCGCAATGGGCTTTCACTGACTAGAGCGGCAGGCATCATCAAAACAGAGAATGCTTGAGAACCCATATTGAACAACATTATCAAGCTACGGACACCATCATCGAAAGCCCTCATGTCAAGTGCAATCCAGTGTACGGATCCATTTGCAAAAGCCGGAAACCAATCATCACATGCAAGGCAATGTGGATGACCAACAGAAGGGATGGATCTCCACGATCCTGTGCCCTGGGTGTAAAGCAAAACATTGGAAGGAAATTTCCTCTGCATTACATCCGCCATCTCGTAAACAATGAACACCACTATGTATTCATGACTCTTGGGGTGGGCACCAAATACCAAAACAAGCTTACGACAAGAACTTTGTGGCAGAGAGGGCATGGGAAGAGTTACTGATTTCTTAATCGATGGGTTCCATAGAATAACACTCTGCGACAAAATCGGCATTGACCATACATAGCAAACCATTGCAACTACCAAGTATTGTATTATGCCCAAATGGGGTACTCAAAGGAAACTCCAGTTCAGAGAACTCGTCACTAAATTTTTCATCTCCACGGCACAATAGATAACGCTCTTTCTTTTCATCAAAATTGGAAGCCTTAAGGAGAAGGTTTTTAGTGTTTGTTGTACTGTGGTTGAGGTGTTTGGCGACGAAACTAGGGCTTGTTAGTTATGAGAGAGTACCATGATTTGGATAAGGATGTGAATCGAATCAGAGATTCTACAGGTAGTCTTACGAGAATGTCAGCTAAAAGTTCAGTTGGTATGTAGTCCGACATTGTTCCCAAGGTCCTGTGATAAGAAGATACTTAACAGAAAAAACAAAGAGCTAAGCTTTTGAGAAAGAGGGAAAAGATGGACATGAACTTACAGAACTTGTGATGATCGAATGAAGTCCTAGGTTTTCGAGCTCGGCTATGATCGTTCGACTCGTCTCAATTTCTATGATTTAACCCAGCATTTCAATGATCAAAGACAGTTAAACTGAGGTGAGAGAGAGAGAGCGGGAGTGAGTTTTCCTTCGTTTCCCCTGCCTTTTTGCGTTTATTCAGAAAGGTGGGCCTTTGGCCACGCAACGCAAACAAAACCCTATGGCAAACCCCCAAACCGTTGGATAGCACCGAACCGTTTGGTGCGGTTTTTTACCGAAATCTTAACCATAGCTTTGATTTTGGTTATTGAATTTTAAAATCAGTTTAGGTGATAATTGAACCGTAACCATAATCGGACCGAGACATAATTACATAACTATCCTCATATGTTATGTTATTTTGTTGTTTTTGAAAATGACTATTTTAGTGTCTTCGAACATTTGGTGTATTAGCTTGTTGCCTATTTGGATATTTCGTTGTCGGACAATGAGTTTTAGTGTCTTTGAACTATTGGAGTAATAGTGCATTAGTTTGTTCGCTTTCATAGACATTTTGTTGTTAAATATTTTGTGTCTTTGCCGATCAAAAAATATACTCCATATATTTGTGTCTTCAACTCAATTAAAAATTTTGACCTCCGATTTCAGTGAAAAATCGTATCAAATCGAAAACCGTGATTCTGGTTATGGGTATGGATAGAATGAAAGCCGCTGGTTTGCTTATTGTTTTGGTTTAAGATATTTATTTCGGTTTTGGTTTTGCAAATGACCGAACTATACCCTGCCCATAATTAGGCCTATCACCAACATATATTGATCCAACCTTGGTCACTTAATAATCCTTTAAAATGTTATGCGCTTTCACTTTCTCTCAATCTTCACACTCTTGCTCACATTCTTATTTCTCGCTTAGTTATTTGAGATGTGATTCAAATACACTTTCTCGCTCGCGCGGACTCACATGCAAGTGATTATGTGACTTGGGATCCAACCCCTTAGTCACATAATGTGTTAATCCTCTTCTCAATCGTCACACTTTGCTTATGGTCTCAATTCTCGCTCTTGCGAATTTTTGTAGTTTGAGATATGTTTTAAAAAACCTTTCATGCTCACTCACGTTTAAATTATGTGACTTAGTCGGTTAGTCCTACCCAACTCGACATGTTCATTGGTATTTGGTTTTTTCAATCGCAAAGAGAAATTTTATTTATTTATTAGATAAGGGTGGGGATACAAAAAACATGGGATAGCCATCCAATAAACATCAAAAAGAAAAAAGAAAAGCCTTTCAAAAAAGAAAAATGCATTTGTGTACAATTTATGTTCTCTTTAAAAATAATAAAAGGCATTGAGCCCAATTTATGTACTCTCATACTGTTTATTTTGTAAATTTTCTCTTACTGTATGAAAAAAAATACTCTTAGTCGTTTATTGTACTAGTTTACGTTTAGCTAAAAATTAATCAAAAGTTTGCCATCCTTTTGTATCTAATTTTTTACTAAAGAATTATAAATATGCAGGAATACAAGAGGTGTCGAAGGAGCTCGCGTTTTCTGTACAACTCCAAAGATTATCACTAATTTTTGAGGTTAATTTGAAAACGATCTACGAAATTGGCCCTCGCAAGTCATTAGAGTAAATAATTTCTTAACACTCTTATATTTGTATAAAAAAAATCACATAAAATTTTAATTCATCGCTTAACTTATTTATTGCGTATTGAACAAACAATTTTTTTGTTATCAAGTACAAATACGTTTAGTGCATACATACAAAGTGTTAGAACTGTGGCTCACCGATGATCCAGTGAAAGTAGACTGGGCGAAGGCCCAGGCGTTCCGTAATTGGGGATTGCGAGGGGCTATGCCCCGCGTTATGGTACGATATCGTACAAGGGTATTTTTGGGATACAAGCCAAACCCGGTTAGGACTAGAATAAAGTAAGTATGAATACTCTATATTGTAAACCCTATTCTATACTGTGATAATAAAGAACAGCAGCCGCTCTCGCTCTCTTGGATGTACACGGCTTTGGGAAACCACGTATATCTCTGTGTTGATTTCTTTATTGTTTATACTTGCATATCGTGTGTGTGATGATCCTAACACAAAGGGTTCCACTAACTAAAATAAGCACTCCCTTCGTCCCTGTCCACTACGGTTTTGCGTATATTTTCAACGGCTTATATCTCTCGACATATATTATTTTTATATTTTTGAAATCATTGTCTTATAGAAAAAATTGAGATCTATCAAATAAAATTCATATTGCATATTTTTAGCAATATACGTCAAGAGATATAAGCAATTGAAAATGCACGCAAAACTGTGGTGAACAATTAAATAGAGATGAAGGGAGTACTTTATTTTTAAAAAATAAATATTTATTTTTGAATTAAATATAATATCTTGTAATATAATAACATGTCTCGTAAACTAAGAAATAATTACTTAAAAAATAGTACCTTAACGAAATAGAACCTAAGTATAAATTCTGTGTTGCCCGCACAATATATAACACTAAGGGCTTGTTCGTATGGTGTGTTCAAAATCTATACGCACGGTCTCCAATATATTTTCTCTATCTATCTCTTTTCATTCATTATATTTTAAAATCTCCCTCTAAATCTAAACCGAACAAGCCAATCGCTCATTCATAGTCAAATTTCGAGTTACGTACCAAACACAACATAAATATAAACAAAATAGCACATGTCACACCACCATTACCACCCTATTCCACATCAAAATATGAAAATACTAAAAATTGCCGGCTAATCACTATTAACAGAATAACCGGAATTCCCTCCGTCGTTATCTCTTTTTGCCCAACGTCTCTCAATGCCAATCACTATAACCCAAGCCAAATCCTCCAAAATCATAATCTTCATTCCCAATTTACCCCTAACTTTTCTCCACAAATCGGCCGGCCCACAAGCCCATTTCAGTAATCTCCCAAAGCCAGCCGTCGTCATCCGCCGGCTACGTGCTGCAGTACCTGCTTCTTGCCGCCTCTTTCCAAGCATTTGTTTTCCTTCTCATCCATTTCCGAAACAGTCAACTCCTCTCCTCTCTCTCTCTCTCTCTCTCTCTCTCTCTTAAATTCTCTTGATAAGTTGTTAGGCTTGTGAAGCTTGATTCAGTTTAAGTTGCGCTTCTCTATTTTTTTTAGTTGGGGATTCACGTATAAATCTCTGTCTCCTTTCTTGTTTTTTGCGTGTCGCATTTGTTTGTTGGTTTGATCGATTTCTGACGCAAGCCATGAACTCGGACAGCGAAACAGGGCATCCCCATGGATCTCCGAAGCCGCGCCGGCCCAAGTCTCGAGACGTCAGCTCTCGGTATCTATCTCAGAGCTCTCTCTCCTCTCCCGAAAGAAAATTCGATCTCCCGTCTCCGAGACAGACTCTCTCTCCCAGGCAGAAACCGCCCAGATCGTCGTACGATACTAGAAGGCAGAGAAGCTTCGGCGGCAGCAGCGATGACGACGGCGGATTAATCCGTGGACTATGGCCCGCCCCAACTCCGATAAAAACTTCTTCTTCGAGTAAAAAGCTGGACACTTTCGGTGATTATCTAGGAAAGGAACGGCTCAGAGACCTCAAAATCGACAACAAGAACAACAAAGTCAAACAAAACATCGAGAATCCTCTGTTTGAGTACGAGATGGCCGGGGAAAAAATCGCGAAAGAGAATCACAAATCTTTTTTTGGTGGGTCGATGAGGTTAGGATTTCCGCGGCGATCGTCAAAGACGCCGGCGAGTAAGTCTTCGTATTACTCGCCGAATTTATCAGGTAATGAAACAGGTATAGCGCCCGGGAGATTTTCAGTTGACGAAACTGTGCTCCGCCGGAGATCACTCGGTCCGGCATCAGATACCGCAGACTCGGGGTCGGAGTGCAGCGACGTAAGCTCCAGCTACAGGTCCGGCTTGAGCGGAAAGACCCCAAGGAAAAACCCATCCCTGGAGTCTTTCAAGAGTTCCACGGCGAGTGCAAGAAGGTCCTGTCTAAACTTTATATCCAACCTAAAACTTAAACTATGTATTACTTGACATTCCCGTTATCTACGGTCTATTTTGAGGTCTGTCACGTGACTCACGTGTAATCTCTCTTTGGGTCAATTTTAGATTAATGATCGTGCCCTTTTTTTGTTGGGTCTGTCATTGTGAGTCATGGAGTGTGGAAGCAAGTTTTTTTTTTGGCTTAGGGCGGAATGGACTGCTATATGAAAACTTTATATCCAACCTAAAAGCTTAAATTACGTATTTCTTGACAGGTCTGGTGTCGAAGTTTCGTCAAAGTATTTGCAAGATTTAAGGGCCAAAACACGAGTCGGGACGCCGGATTCAAACGTCCCGATTCCGAGTTCTTTAGACAAGTCTCCAAGTACACGTACTTCGAAGAGTTCGGCGATGTATAGCGGCGGTCCAGCAGCGCCGAAGTGGGCGATGTCCCCAGGAAGAGAGGTGTTGCCGCCAGTGGATAGCAGGGGAAAGCCGCCGCCGGCATTTTCGAACTTGAGGCCGAAAGGGAAAGGGGTGGGGGATTTGTTGAGCAAGGGGTTGGGTTTGTTTAAAGGTAAGAAGTCTACTGTGGTGGCCGAAGCGACGAGTGGTGGTTCAACACCCGTCGCTTTGGCGCCCGTCCCTTCGGCAGTGGTAGGTGGTTTGGCTGTGGGGTACGGTGGTGCGGAGTGTGTTCATGAGCTTCGTTTGATGGATACCCGTTTGATTCAGTGGAGTTTTGTGAATGCTAGAGGAGCTTTTGTGAATCTGCGCATGACTAACAAAGCAGAGGTTTATATTATTTTTTGATCTACTAATCAATAGTTTTTACAATAATTCTAAGTACCCAAAAAATATACCCGAAATTACTCCGAAAAGATAAGGCATAGATTCACTGTACCATTGATTTACCTTGCCAGAGTAATTTCGAGATTTATTTTCTGTGTACCAAACTTGCTCTAGTTTTTATGAAGCATGTTTGGAGGCTGCTTTTTTCTTTTTCAAAACATTTATTAGTATGCATTATTTTCATTTATTGGCGATTCTAAAGAGATGATATCTCTTAATTAAAGAAATCAAATGAAATATGAAAAGAGAGAACTAAAAACGAAATAAACATTATTTATGAAATTAATCAAGTTTTATGTCTAAAAAGTAAAAACCTCTAAATTGAAGAAATTTGAAAAGAGAGCACTAAAAATGACAACATGATATTTTATTTGAAAAATAGCTTTCTAAGTAGTCATTTTTTTTTAACGTGAATATCTATCATTCTTCGACTAAAATTCCATGCCACGTAAAATTGGTGAAAAAATCCATTAAAATTCAAATTCAAATATCAAGAAGTGATTTCAGCATCATCGCGATCTCTCTGCAACAAACATATACACACAATTGTTGAACGGAAAACTACATGATTTCACAAAGCAACTATTTTCATGTTATTTGCATAAGATGATCCTCATTTTGACATTCTTGTACTTCTCTACCAGGTTCAGATTGGAGTGGTAGTCCTGACTAACACATTTCACCTTTGTGATTTTACAGAGAAATTTTATAGGTGCATGGCATAGTATTACAAAGTTGCAACATTCTGTGGTACAAAAGAAGCTACAACTTGACAAAGAGAAGCTTGAGATGAAGCTGAGTTTTATTCTTCACTCCCATGTCAGTATCTCACACCACCCGAATTCTCGTGATTGTACGCTTAAAGTTCAAACTGCATTGTTAGACAAGTTAAATGTGTATACTTTGTTACCGAATGAATGTCTAGGTCGCCGGTTAACTCTGTGAAAGTAATCATTTTTTGGTCAAATAAGCCAAAAATAAATAAATAAATAAGCCAAAAATAAACAAATAAATAAATAAAGCTAAATGGGTTGTTATTCAAAATAGTTATCAAGCACTATCGAATAACTTTTTTAAAGCAAATAAGTTAGATTATAAGTACCAGCAAACAGGGTCTCTGAACTACACTACTTCATTATTGCATTCATTGAACCTTATTCTTCATTTCCGGAGTCAGTATTTTATTAACTTACGATTGTTTGATCAAATAACACTCTTCGAAAGTTCACAAATGTTGAAAATAATGGTATGTACGGGTTTGAATGTGCTCTCATATAGATCAAGTCATTGGAGGCTTGGGGAGACATCCAAGCACAAAACCTATCAGCAGTTTCAGGCGCCAAAGACAGTTTTCACTCTGCCATTTGCAGAGTACCCCTTGTGGATGGTGCAAAGGTGGTAAGTAAAGCTAATTTTTGATGTTTTGAGAAATTTTTTGATGCAATGAGTGATAATAAGTGGAGAGAGATAGATAAAGAAACCATGTAAAAGAACAAAGTGAAAAACATTTCTTTTTCCCCTAAAGAAAGTTCAAAATGGAAATGTACTTTTCTATTCACAACATCTAGTGTTTGATGTAGTGACAAGTGAAAACGACATTTTCGTGTGTTTCGTTTTCTACCTTGTTTCGCAAAACAAATTTTTCAGAACCAAAATAAAATAAACGAGTCAAATATGTTTTTGCTTTGTTATGATTTTATTCTTTTTCTGGAAAAAGAATGAACCAATCGGTTCGTTGTTCATGTTAAGGAACATTTAGCGTTTAACCGACACCCGTAAACTTGCAGATGGATCCACATTCAGCTTACTTAGCACTTCAACAAGCTGCAAATCTTGCGACATCCGTAAATTCGATGTTATACACAATTTCACCGACGGTGAGATGTGTATCTCTCTCTTCTTGTTTTGCCTTTTCTTTTTTATGCCTTTTCGTTTGTTATGTTCGCGTATTTGAGGAGCCTGAGGATAATAATACCATGTTGTACCGCAAAATGATTATGTTATACAGGCGGAGAAGACAATAACACTGATTTCGGAATTAGCAAAGGTAGTCAGACAAGAAAAAGCTCTTTTGCAAGAATTCTTGGAGCTTTTGAGGATCATTTCCACGTTAGAGGTAAACGAAGATGCGTATGTGTTTGTTTGGAGGATTAGTTATTTCATAAGGCCGTAAACATAACTGTGTTCTGTTTGGCATATATAAGTAACGATTTAATTCTGCATTCATAAAATGGAAATGTTTTGATCAATCTCTCTTTCTTTTTCTTTCGTCGTCCTTCTTCACGTGAAACTATAAATCATCATTTATATATGAGTTGTGCTATGTGCACGGCAAGCTGTGCACAGCAGCCATTTTCTCCCATCTCGGGTCGCACAAAGATGATCGGAGCCGCTCATTTTGTTCAAAATACGTCGTTTAAGGTCTCTGCAAAAAATGAGCTTCGTTCGATATTGTTAGAGGCATTAACAAGACACCCAAAATCACTTCAGCGCACCGTACGACCCGAGGCTCATTTTGGGTGTTTTGTTAACGCCTCTAACGATATCGAACGAAGCTCATTTTTTGCAGAGATCTTAAACGACGTATTTTGAACAAAATGAGCGGCTCCGATCATCTTTGTGCGACCCGAGGCGGGAGAAAATGGCTGCTGTGCACAGTGCACGAATCATTTCTGCTTATATATATATATATCAACAATTGAGTCTTTTATTACACCCACGAAAGGGTAATTTTGAATTTCTCATGATAGCGATAAAAAGGGAGCGAATTTGGATAAAAGGGGAGTGTTTTCAACAATTTTTGCGAGAACGAATTGTTGTCTTAGAATGCTACTATGTACCAAATGGAGTGGCTCAGTTTCCTGGACACTATCAAAACACAAGGGTCAATGAACCACAAACTAATATGCATTTCTTGCTGTACAAAGTTACAGATTCTGAACGCTGTTTTTTTTTTGGATTTGAATGTGCAGATTGAGGAGAGGAGCTTGAAGTGTAGTTTGATTCAAATAAAACGATCGCAACAGCAGCAGCAGCAGCAGCAAAACATCCACCACCAACAAACTGCTTCATGAATCGTGATTTCTTTCTCTGCTTTGATCATGCCAGAAGATCACTATAATTTTCACTGCTTTGATCAATGACAAACGCTTTCCTTAGTTCTCACTAAGATCGACATTTTGCGGTCGTGATGCTCAACCTAGTCCTAAATCAATGGGGGATATTTCTTGCCGGATTAATCTTACTGACCTTTATTGCCTGGTGTAAGCCTGAGGCATATGATTGCCCGGTCAGGATTCGGGGCCGGGTTGGGGCTGTATGGTGCTCTGCTTGTTTCATTTACTACTTCAATCATTCTTTTCTTCCTTTATTCATTGATGGGAAGTCAAGCAACATGGTTATCTGAATACTTGAAGCACTACCTTTCTTTCATATCCTTTTTCTTTTTTGAGAAAAATACAAGAACTCGATTCGTATGAAAAGGCTCATACATTTTCATAACAACAAAAGGTTTCAACTCCACGAGATTTCATTAGAACATCATAGGCAGGAGCATACACAAGCATAAGGCCAACCCCTTTCCCGTTTAGCTCCTGTTTTCTTGGTTTTTTATGACCTCCTTGTGTTTTATTAATGACCAATTCGCCTCCTTATGGTTTTGGAGTAAAGTGCAACCCTTTCATTTTCCGTCCAAAGTAACTGTGAGTATGCCTCATGCGCTCCTACTGCATGTATGGCATGAAAAATTGTACTTTCCTCATAAAGTAGTATGATAAAAAGACAATACTACCCCTGGTCATCTTCTTTCCCAAATCACCGTAACGCCACCATCCACCACAATCCCACACTACGGCCCCTTTGGCTACACAGGAGAGAAGAGAAAAGAAAGAGGTTTGATCTCCTTTATTAGTGAGAAAAGAAAACAAAAGAAAAGAGTGTGGTTTCTCACCTTGTCAACCAAATAACCGTGAGAAATCAAACTCTCTCCTTCCCATTCCGGCGACCAAACATCTCTGGCGACTCTCCGGCGACAAAATCAAAGGTTCAAAACTCAGTTTTGATCACAGAATTAGCTTTGCCTTGACAAGACGAAGACAACGGTATAGGTACGACGACGATCCGACGAGAAGGTGGACCGCACGTGATGTCGGAAGTCGACAAGATCCGTTCGTTCTTCCTTTCTCACGGAATCGCGCCACTTTTGGCGAGAAACAAAAGTCGGCTTGGAAGGGATTCTGCTCTCCCACTGTTTCCCATCTCTCCCACCTCTTTGATCATCCAAACGTGGGAGAGAATTGATAATCCCTCCGTTTCTTTTCTTCTCCCCTGAAATCACGTCATCCAAACGACCTGTAAAAGCACTCATCAAACCCCACGCAATTCACAATTCCACTCAACCCAAATCCCAACTGATCCAGAGTCTCTCCCTCTCTCTCTCTCTCTCTCTCTCTCTCTCTCTCTCTCTCTCTCTCTCTCTACTCATGACACACACACAGTTGTATCTATCTATCCATCTATAGGTTTGGACAATAATGACAAGCATAAAGGGGGTGAACAGATCGGCGTTCGACCCCGACGCCCCGTACATGGCAGGGTGTTTGGGTTGAATTAACTCAAATCAATCGACAAATAATTGTGTGCGGGCGTGCCAGAAAAGAAATAACTTCAAAGAAGAAATTACTCTTTTCAAAATGATTTGAAACAACTAATTTCAATCAGGCAATTGTGTTATCCGTTCGATTACCTCAACTAAGAGGATTTTTCCTTAAGGTATCAACCAAATAAAAGATTGACGCGCTTCGAAATCAGAAAAGATGATTGAACACAAACGAACCTGAATTTAATCAAAGGCAAGTTTGTATACAAACACTCTTAAGATTCTATCAAGAATAATAAAGAAATGCAAGCACACTGAATTTAATCAAAAGCGAACTTGCAAACAACTATTCTTTGGTAAGAAAAGAACTTAAAAGAAATAAGAAAATTTGAATTTAATCGAAAGTAGTCTTACATGCAAATAAGCCTTCAACTTACAAAAAAGACCCTATTCTAAACTAAAACTAATCTAAGATAGATCTCTGAGCAATCATTTTGTATGAATTGTCAGATGATATGGATTTTGTCCTTTCTCTTCAATTGCTTCTTCTATTTATAGACGCTGAACTTGCCTTCGATTCCCACGTCTTCGATTGATACCCACGTTGGCCACATAAAACGGTTGAGGGGGGGTCTTCGAACGGTTATCTCGATACTTCCAGAATTCCTTCTTCCACTGCTCGCTTCGATCATGGTGTTCATGGCCACTTCCTGGATCGTGATTCCTATTTTCAAGCAACGTGAATTAATGCAACGTGCTTGCCTTCCAAAAATGATTCCCTGCAATTGCACCTAACCTCACTTACAAAACAGGGCAGCGAGGACACCGTTCGATGATTGTGAAGTCCAATTTAACGGTTAGATCCATCACCTCCAAAACCACTGTTTAAATACTGCCAAAACGACACCGGTTTATTCTAAAATGACACCGTTTGCTATTAAACAGTGTCCCTTTTAACTCCCGCAATCCTCTGTAATTGGTACTCGACTGGGACAGGTTTTATGCAACCGCCGTACCGCTAGGGGCCACGTGGAATTTTTTCATTGGGCGGCACTTTTAGGATGTAAACACACCCCCCGCATTAACATTTTATTTATGCTAAATAAATGTTAATGGCACACGTTCTCTGCCCACATCCCTTCAACTTCGGATGCACGAAGCATGACAGGATGTTATTCCCATGCACGTCTATTGAGCTTCCCCAAGATAGCTACAATAATTTCCCTATAAATGGCAGTTAATGATAGGGTTTAACGAATTACATTATCCTTCATAAACCCTTCGAATTTGAGTCTTTTCTGTTAAGAAGTCTTACATTTATGGACTCTCTTCCAGAAATTAATCTTATTTTAGACAATCTTGATTGCCAAACCCCTTTTCCTCAAATGTCTCCTCCAAACTCTCCTCGAATGTTGGCAAGCAAAATCCTTTCGGATCGAACATTCCATTCCCCCAACCCATCTCCCACAGGTTGGGACTCCTCTTTAACCCGTTCGAACTCGTTCGATGGGTCCAACTGGGGCTCATGGGAAGAAAACTCTACCAATACCAACTCTGGCACCATTCTGGTCAGGTTCGATCAGCCTGATCCTACACCTCATAAATTCCATCACTTTCGAACTCTGTTCGCAAGCCAATTCCTACCCCTGAGCAGCAACGACACTGTTCACATGGGTATGCTCGAATCCATTTACTCCTCTCTCAAATTTTCCCCTTTCCTGAAACAAGAGGAAAATTATCTGGGGCCCGCCCCTTACTGCGACTTCAAACGCATGGCTCGAACCCAACAGTCCCTCTGGCTCACAGAGGTGCAAACCCCACATTATCCAGCTAACTTCGAGGAAACCAACAAACTGGCTCCTCTTCCTGAAGAGCCTGACTGGTTCAATGAGGTGAATAACCTTGCCGTCAATACCCCTCATTTCCAATGGCAATATGGTTATTCCATCTACCCTGCTGACAAGAGTAAAGCTCTACAACTCCTGGCAGCCTTCTCTTTCCTGGATATTTCTATCCTGGAAAAACAAGTTCCACTAACTAATTTTAAGTGGGCTTGTGAGACATTGGTGCTATGTTCCATCCCCCCCACGGTTTCCTATCAAATCCACTGCTTCCTGGACTTTTTACCAGTGATCAAGTCATGGCTCGAAGCCAATACCGCTGCGTATTGCTTCGATCAAACCCTTCAAGATTATGATCTGGCCAAGGAAAGGATTGAGAAGCTGCATGACCAAATCCATAACTTCACTGCTGAGTCCTTCGAAGTGGTGCCAGGCCATGCTGACAAAAAGCTTCGAAGGCGCTTCAAAAGACAACAAATGAAGCGTCCAACAAAGGAAGCTCGGCTTCGAAGGAAAGCCAAAGCTTTGGTGCTCTGCTTTAGGCCCTTGTTGGAGAAAAAATTGGAGTCAGACTCCAAAGAAGACATGAGGAAGATGGAGCTGAAATTCCTCCAGTTTGCATGGAACAAGTTCCATAGTCTTGTTACTTGGTCCTTTCCTCATTACTTTGAGAATAAAAAAGCAACCTCTCAGCACTCAGGCCCTTCGAAGGCCTAATTTGTATTTCTTTTCATAGGAATTAGGATTTCCCTTGTTTTGCTTTTTTTCCCTTTCGTAAATACGTAAATTTCAACTTTGTAATCCAGTAGGTTTGTTCAATGAAATTTCCCTTTCTTTCCACGCTGGACTTGGATTTATTGTTAAAATAGAAATTCTAACAATAATAACTCTACTAAAGAGAAAAAAACCAAACCCAGCGGACCCCAGGGTATGGGCCCACTATAGGCCTGGCCCACTTGCAGGAGTATAAAAGCGGAATTCATTCAAAACCACCCCCTATACTCAATGCGTTCAAGCTCTCTCAAACTCAAAAGCTCTTAAGAACAGAACTCTCTCTCCTTTTCCTCTTTAACAACACTAAACCCAAACTGAATCAATGGCCTCTTCCAGCAATCCAGCAACTCGAGAACATGTCACTCCCTCTTTGGCCTTGAGACGGTTCGTGTCAGGACAAACACCAGGACCGACTGAAGAGCCCTATCTTGATGCTAGGATCTTCATTCCAAACCCTAGCGAAGAAGGTACTTATATTTTGGGTCCTCAATTTATAGGAGAAATTCCTGCTTCTCTTTCTCTTTATTACCCTCGGTTGGGAGATGCTGAAATTCGAGCTTGTTTAGACCAAGATTGGCAAAACTTCCCAAGGAAATCCTTTCCTTGCTGGCCCACATTGGACAAAGATTGGAAGATATGGACCACTCGTATGTTAGCTGCGAAATCGGACGATTTAGAGAAGGTGGGTTTAAAAAGAATTATTACCCTCCTTCGAAGGGGGGTCCCACAAAATCCTTCTCTGATTCAGGCCGCCTTGGCCTTTTGGGACCCTTCTTTCAATTTCTTTCGCTTTAACTGTGGCATGATGGCACCCACAGTTCTGGATGTTACCCAAATGCTGGGACTTATCCCATATGGCCCCCAATTCGACCCTACCAAGGAGTTCCATCCTCCCGAAGGATTTACTCGTTTGACTGCCACCAACGGAGCCTTTTCCCAGTTCTACCACAGGGAAAAGAAATTAGTAGGAGAAGTAACTGAAACAGAGTTCTTCGCCTACATTCTCTACACCCTCTGCAAACACATTTTCTGCCACTCTGGGAAAAGAGTGATGAATGAATTTGTTCCATTGGCACTGGCACTTGCTAGGGGAGAAGAGTTCGACTTTGCTTCCTACTTCTTGGGCCACGTTTACAAAGCTGGGTTCGACTTCTACCAGAAGGGTTTGAACTATTCGCAGGGAGGGCCCCAATGGTTTATCCAACTATGGCTTCATGCTTACTTTCCTGAGTTGGGTCCCTTCAAAGCACCCACATCCCTTGCCGGCGTCGTCGAAGCGCCCAATGTTCATGGTGACAACTACGTTCACCCAGAGGATAACACAACTCAGACTTTGGTGTACTACCTCTGCTTTTTTGCTGGTCTAGCCTCAGATAGGGAGTGGCCCAATCCATACCCTACTCTTGTTGGGCCCGAATGGTTGTTTGACATTCTGGCAGACAGACAGGGAAGATCCTCTCGAGCTCTCCAAGCATGGGGCAACATTCTTACAAGCAGAGAGATCTTCATTTCCTCGTCGAATACCCTCAAGTCCATAGCACATGCAGAGGTATATTGTCCTGCACAATTTGCTAGGCAACTGGACTTTGTTCAAGGCATACCCACTCCTTACTGTGGCCTTGCCAATATCTGCATGTCTGAACGATCACCGATCATGGCTGACCAATTCCTGACGGGGTTTGCCCACGCCAGACATGCATTGAGGAGGACAATCACTCAGGAGTTCAGGGAACCTGAAGTGCGCACCACCCCTGCATTTGACAACTGGTGGTACTCCAACTGCTCCTTCCTCTCAGGGATTAAACCCTTCAAGCAGTTTCTAGCCCACATTGGGTTTGAGAAGTCTGAGTTTGGGCACGGAGGAAAAGATAACTTGTCATCTTTCTCCTCTGACAATGAATTCGGTTTGGCTGGAGGGATCGAAGATATTGCTAGGGGCGAAGTTGAACAAAGACTGACTCCAGTCGAAGCCTCCCCAATCGCAATGGTCGTTCCCCCTTCTCCACCAAGAAGGCAATCTACAAGGGTAACACAAAAAAGAGGTAATTGTCTCTAAACATCTCTTCTCTTTTGCTGAAACCAAACCTAACTGCATTCCACCCTACAGGTGCCACCTCTTCTTCAGAAAGTGCTTCGAAGAAGAGAAAGATCACTTCCCAGCCTACAGAAGTAATTCCCACCAAGCACTATTTTGAGCCCTCAGCTGCACCTCCAGGTTGGTTTCTTCCTTCTAATTAATCTTTAAAACTCCCATATCATTTATCCAAGTCACTTCCTTACCCCTTTCCTTTCAGCTTCGACGAGGACAAGGACCACCAGGAAGCGTGGCCCTCAGGTTTCTTCCAGTGATGAAGAAACAGAGAGTGACACAGAGATACTGGCCTTAAGGGGTAAATTCCTTCCCCATTTATGATTCAGTATTCCCTTACGAATAAGAGGATTTTACTGTAATTCTGATTCTTGAGTTCGAACCAGGTGAAACAAGACAGGTGAAGGAGACCCTCCGTTATGTGAGGAAAACAACTCCTCCCAAGAGGCCTGCTTCTCCTAAGAAGCCTTCCTCCCCAAAAGAGGTAAGTTAATTTAAACTGCATACATTCTCATGTGTCTTCTATGCTCATGACTTGCTGTTAACCTCTTTGTAGACTCAAGTTGCACCCTCTGTTAAGGCGTTGGACCTAGCTCTTGTTCCATGCCCTCAACAAGAAGTGATAGAGCCCTTAATCCAAATGCCAGCAGATGCTCCTTACAAGGTTTCTTCTGAATACTCGCCTTTCGAATTATGAAAGGACTTACTCTAACTTTCTTCTGTTTTTTACAGGCAACCCCTATTCAAGCTCTTCCTATACAGAAAGACTTTGCTGCAAAGGATATTGACATGCACACTTTGCTGTCATTCCTTACTGAGCCAAGCTTTGCACAGGTACTGGCCAGTTTGGCTCCTTCGAAGACTCTGGGGCCACTTCCCATCCTTCAAGGAGACTTCCCTTTTACTCCCTTATCGGCTTCAGGGGAGAGACCCTTAAGGATAGATTCTACTTTGGCTTCGAAGAGTCACATTCTTAGAAATGCTGAGGATCAAAGCTCCAGTTTGGCCTCCTCCTCAGATCAGGTACTCTTGATACTCAATCATACCTTTCCTTTCTTGTTTTACATTCTACTTAACCTTCTAATCCTCATGCAGGGAACAGATATGGCCCTTTTCCCTGAAGATCATCCCACATCTTCCTCTGCTCCAATTGACTTGCCGTTAGTGGTTTTTGATATATCCCTCTTCAAGAGCCAATTGGGAAAATTTTGTAACCAGATTGCTGAACCCATCCTTCCTTCCTCTTCGAATTCTCTCGAAAGCCTTCAACAACTTTTGAGCCCTTCCATGCCTTCTGACTTACCTTCCTTTAGAATTAAACATGTTCTTTCAAAGGAGGAAGTTTTAGCACTAAAAAGTTTTCTGAAATCTTTAAATCATTTAGGACTTCCTGCTTTGCTTGAACATAGTTTAACCTATAACTTCGAGGTATGTTATCAGGCCTTGCTTCTTTCCCAAGGACTCCCTTCTTCAATCAACTTCACTCTTCAACAGCATCTTAAACAATTTAGTGAATTGATTGCTTATAATCACTTCTTGTCTGAGAGCATTGGCACAACCATTGGGAAAACCAACAAATTGGAAGCCAAAGCACTTGAGATTGCTTCTCGTCTGTCTCTTTATCAAGCCCGAAAGGATAAACTTTCAGAACTTGACAAGAAGATGAAGTGGTTACAAGAAGAAATGAAGAAGGTCAGGGAAGAGATAGCTGAAGCTTCGAATGGCTTTCCAGAGCTTGAAGATGAAGCATTACGAGATGAATCAGCACTTCCACAGCTTATTCCTTCTCTTCGAGAGGAACAGAGAAGAAAAGCTGTCCATTCTTCAATTTTGGATACTAACTCTAATTCTCTTCGAGGGCTACTAACCACCATTCATGATGTAATAAGCCCCTTTTTGTAACTTCACGTAGCTTGTACCCTTTTTTTTTTTTTTTTTTTTTACTTTTGGGATAAGTACAACTGTAATTAAGATCAGCACTAGTTTGTACTTTTCCTTGCTCAAAAGCTTACTATGCCAACTCCTCACCTACCGTATCTTAAAGAGCCATAAATGACTATCTACTAATATAAATAGAGGTCTCTGGGGAAAGAAAAACTCACCGATCATCTTCTCCATTTCTCCTTACTGTAGCATCATTCAAACCAAGCTTTTCATTAAGGCCACAAGAACGATAACCATCATGAAGTCTCGTCTTGTATTTTTGAGGAAACACTTCGAAACATAGCCACATCAACGCTCATGATATTTCCCTTGAACCCTAAAGCCCTTAGGTATAGACACATCAACACTCATGATGTGTCTGTACCGGGCTGTTGCTTCGAAGACAAGAATGGGCTTTGAGCTCTATCTCCCTACCAATGGAGCTTGTAAGGAGATAGAAAGTCAAGTTCCAACGAAGCTTGGTTCAAGTCTTTGTATCTCAGTTGGTTGATCCCTAGAGATCCTCCACCACGGTATTATTAGGCCCTAGATAGGTTCCCCAATGTAACCTTCTGTGTAACTGTTATGAGCAAAGAAATTATTTACCAATGTACCGATCTTATCCTAATGGCTTTGACCAATAAACTGGTGTTCTTAGCCATCCCTTTCTATTTAATGTTATTAATGAAAACATGATAGCATGAAAGAAGAGACAAACAGAAATCTTCTTTCCAATACTGTGCTCCTTTACTCCATGTCTATTTATTACTTTTGCTTCGAAGTGTGTTGATGCTTCGAAAACTAAGTTAGTATAATTCCAATCGCTCCAACTAACTCATTTAATTCCAGTAGCTTCTTAGCCGTCTCCTCGTAAGTTGTAAAAGATCATATACTCTTGACGTATGACGCCTAACGCTCTCAAACCTTTCACCTTCCAGGCTCTATGCGTCTGCAACCAATTTAATACTGGTAATAAATGAGACGGATTCCCCGTATTTCTTTGGGTTATAAATACATCTGGACGTCAATAGATCACAGCATCTCTTTCGAACAAACATGGCTGAGAACCACCCAAATCTTGCTGATCTCATGAGTCAATTGGCCAACCTGACCAACATGATCATGGAGCTGAAGAGGGACGCCCACGCTGAGTCCCAGGCCCTTCGAAGTGAGATCACTCAGCTTCGAAGTCAACTGGTGTGCGTGGAAACAGCTTCACGCCTCTGCTTGGCTAGGACCTGGGATGATCTTTCGACCGTCCTCTCGGCTCATGAGGCAAAAAGTCCTCCAGAGGGAGGATCCTCTTGAAGATTCTCCTTTGGGACTATGAAGATCACCAATGGTCTTAATTTTTGCTTTTTTGGGACCAGAGTTGGTCCTTTTTTTTTTTTGTTCAGACCTACTTGGGTCTGTTTTGTACTTAGACCTGCTTGGGTCTTTTTTTATTAATGAAATGAAACTCTTGCTTGGCTACTCTTGAATCTTTATAGCTTCGATTATGATAACTTGTTTGTGACTTCGAATGCTAAAGGTAACTTTTATGGAAAAGCTTTTAGCATCAAACCACTCAACACTAAATCAGCCAATCAGAATCATCAATGTGTAACCAAACTTGTTTACACTACCGCTTGTGGAAAGACTCCCATATGGAAGGAACATAAACTTTCAGATGTCTTCCATTTATCTTCCTTCGATGAACATATCCATTCAAATTTCTCAAATGATAAGCTCCCCCTTTTAAGACCCTATGGATTTGAAAAGGCCCATTCCATGTTGGTGCCCATTTCCCTAATCCATCCTTTTTAACTCTCCTATCTCTAATAGGGAGGATAACTTTCCATACGAGGTCTCCTTCATCGAAGCTTCGAAGAGCCACTTTTTTGTTATAACTTCTGGCTATTCTTGCCTTTTGTAACATAATCTGGTTTAAGGCTTTTATTCTAGCCTCATCAATATCTTCCAATTCCATATGCATGGCTTGATGATAAGATCCTGTATCTAAATCATTTTGACATGCTACTCGCTGGGATCTTACAGTGATCTCCATGGGTAGCACAGCGTCATGCCCATATGTTAATGCAAATGGTGTGGTGCCCGTACTAGTCCTTTTTGTATTCCTATATGCCCATAACACATCAAGTAACAGATCATGCCAAATTTCTGGGTTTTGATCCACCATTTTTTGGATCCCCTTCTTGATAATTTTGTTAGTTGATTCTGCTTGACCATTGGACTGAGCATAGTAAGTACTAGTATATATTAATGAAATTCCATGATTCGTGGCGAAATCCTTCACCAATCGTCCTTCGAATATGGAACCATTGTCCACTGTTATCGTTTGAGGACTCCCAAACCTGTATATGATCCCTTTTATGAAATCTATCACGTGGGTTTGTTTGACCTCCTGACAAGCTTGGGCTTCTACCCATTTTGTGAAATAATCAGTAGCCACTAGGATAAATTTATACTTTTCCAATGAAGGAGGATAAATCATTCCAATCATGTCCATAGCCCATCCCCTAAAGGGCCATGGTTTTATTACATATTGCAAATCTGTGACTGGCAAATGCTTGAGTGGACCTGTTTTTTGGCAGGCTTGACACCCCTTTGCATAATCTATACAATCTTTGAGGATGGTGGGCCAATAATACCCGTATCTCCTTATTAACCATCTCATTTTTATGCCAGCTTGATGTGCTCCACAGATTCCTTCATGCACTTCAGCCATTACTTTAAATGCATTTACTTTGCTCAAGCATTTCAAAAGAAGACCATCCATTCCTCTCTTGAATAGCTCATTATTATACATTATATAGTTCATTGCTTTCAACTTGGTTGCCTTATCTGCAACACTATCTGGCTTGGTTAGGTATTCGATCAATGCTTGCCTCCAATCAGCGTTTTGATGAGTTAAAGCATCGACTTTGAATACTTCGAAATCCATCAATCTATTGTGTACCATAGGCAGGGATTTCCTCAAAGTTAATTGACAAAATTCCTTGTCAATTTCTGATAAAACTTTGTAGCCAGACGCTCTTTGAGCTATTTCGTCAGCCTCTTCATTAAAGAATCTAGGGATATAAGTTAAAGTAAGCATATAGAATTGATTCATCAACTTCTTGGCATGTTGATAATAAGTTATCAGCGCTGGACTGGCACATTTAAACTGTCCATTTAGTTGGTTAATCACTAACTGAGAATCTCCGAAGATTTCAGCAACGCTAACCCTTAATTTAAGCAAAATTTCTAGTCCAATAATCAAGGCTTCATATTCTGCCTGGTTATTGGAACATTGTCCCTCACTGAGTCGAAAACCATATTTGGTTTTCAAGCCTTGGGGGGACTCCAGAATTATGCCCACTCCAGCCATCTGAATAGTTCTTGATCCATCGAACCATAATTTCCATGGCCTGATTTCCACTGTACTAGCTTCCAATGTTATTGGTGCCTCACACTCATTTGGATGATCGGCCAAAAAATTGGCCAATGCTTGGCCTTTTATTGACTTTTGAGGCACATACTCAAGACAAAACTCAATTAAAGACACTATCCATTTCCCAATCTTCCCACTAAGCACTGGTTTAGAAAGCATGTGCTTAATTACATCAGTTTGAGAAATAACATAAGTTATTCTAGGCAACATATAATGCCTGAGTTTCTTAGAAGCATAAAATAAAGCTAAACATAGTTTCTCTACTGCAGCATACTTGCATTCACAAGAGTTTAAAAACCTACTAAGATAATAAACTGATCTTTCCTTGCCATCCTCATTGTCTTGAGCCAACAGAATTCCTATTGAATCTTGCGTTGCAGCTAAGTACAACTTTACTGGCTTTCCTTCAATGGGAGGCGCCAATACAGGAGGGTTGGCTAAGTATCTTTTGATGGCTTCGAAGGCTTCATCATGCTCCTCTGACCACTTGAATTCTTCCCCTTCCTTCAGTTTCAACAAAGAAGAGAAAATTTTAGTTTTTCCTGCAGTATTAGATACAAATCTTCGAAGGAAATTTAATTGACCTAGAAACCTTTGCAACTCCTTCTTAGTAGAAGGTGGTTTAGCCTCAATGATGGCCTTAGCTTTGTTTCTGTCAACCTGTATTCCTTTGCTGTGAACTAAATATCCTAAAAACTTCCCAGCTGATACTCCAAAAGCACATTTCTCTGGATTTAACTTCAGCTGATAGCGTTTCATTTGCTGAAATGTCTTTTCTAGGTGTTGTAGATGATCCTCATCAGAGTTTGACTTCACAATGATATCATCTATGTAACACTCCAGAAAAGTTCCCACTAAGTCATGAAATATAGTGTTCATTGCTCTTTGATATGTTGCCCCAGCATTCTTTAGCCCAAATGGCATTTTAACCCATTCGAAGATGCCAATGTTACCTGGGCAGGCAAATGCTGTTTTATGCACATCTTCTTCTGCTATGCAGATTTGATTGTACCCTGAATGCCCATCTAAAACAGACAATATCTTGTGGCCAGCAGAACTGTCCACAAGTGTATCCACATTAGGCATTGGGTATTCATCCTTAGGAGTCGCAGTATTTAGGTTTCGAAAATCAACACAGATTCTGATAGTTCCATTCTTTTTAGGGACTGGAACTATATTAGATAGCCATTCGACATACCTGGCTGTTCTAATGAAGCCTGCATCTAGAAGCCTCTGCATTTCCTTTTTAACACCTGCAATAGTTTCTGGACTCATCTTCCTAGTCGGTTGTTTCACAGGTTTGAATTGTGGCTTGATAGGTAACCTATGCTCCACCAATCCCCTGTCCAAGCCAGGTAGTTCCTTGTAACTCCATGCAAAGCATTCCTTATTTGCTTTCAATAGTGCTACCAATTCAGCTTTCATACCAGGTTCAAGTTGTTTATTAATAAGCACTGGGTTGGGATTTTGTGCATCTCCCAACCTTACTTCTTCCAACAGATCTTGTGATTCAACCTGTTCCTCAGAAGTGAGTTGGATTTTTTTCACATGAGGGTTATCGTTCTGTATAACCTCTTCCCATATGTTCTCTTCTTGGATCTTCTGTTCGACCCCCAGAGCAACATACTTTACTAAAGCCAATGAGTTGGCTTCCTCTTCGGCCTCTCTCTTGGATTCACATCCAAGCAGCATCATCTTTTGGGGTGTCTGATTCATAATCAACAGCTTGTTTCAGCTTCGATTTCAGCTCTGCCAATTCCCCCAGTTCCATCTCGTTGGCTGGGTAGGTGGCTGCTTGAAATAGTTCACTCAAAGGAACTACATCTGATTTGTACATTTCTGCTTCAGCAAAATTTGCCGTGGCACCAAATGGATGTGGATCAGCTTTGACTCCTTCAACACCCACTTCTTTGCCTTTGTCATACTTAACAATCATTAATTCCTGATGCATAGAGGAAGGAATACATCCGTTAACATGAATCCAATCCCTTCCCAATAAAGCATTATATTTAGCATATGTGTCAACTACAAAGAAAACAGTATCAGTTTCTATTCCTCCTACTGCCAATCTAATGGAGATGATTCCCCTGGCATGTTGGCTTTCCCCAGTAAATCCTGCAATGGATGTGCTGGTTGGAATCAATTTTGCTTTTCCTTTTCCTAACTTTTTCAGAGTTTGGAAAGGCAAAATGTTCACCGCAGCCCCATTATCCACCAAGATTCTGTTAAGTGGGACTCCATCAAAGTGTGCAGTGATATACAATGGACGCAAATGCTGTCTCATTGCATTAGTAGGCAGTTTAAATGGATATGAAATTTCCACATAATGTAAATCTATTACCAGGGGGTATTCGACGTCGGACATGGAATCTGACACGAAACAAGCACTTTCTTTTGAGCTTACCTCCAAACTTTCTTGATTCTGCTCAATTTCACGTACCAAGTTCTTACCCATCTCGATCTGAGATACTTCTTTCAAGTCACAGTCGTTGCATATGATATTTAACTCCTTATCACTCAGAGTTTCTTCAGAATTCTCTGGCTCACCCAAGTTCGACCAAGCAGTATCTTGATCTTTGAACGTCTGACCATTTGAGAAGAAATCCATAGAACTTGGATAAACCATATTAACTTGTACTTCTGGCTGATCTCCAAATTGGATTGTAGCCACTTCTTTGATTGGTTTAACTGCTTCGATCTCCTCAGCATCCTTCTTTTCGAATTCTTGTGTGGATACCTCCATAGGGGAAAAGGTTCCTTCCATCCCCTGTTGTTCCACTACCATGGCCTCGAGCAAACCAGTCTGATAACTAGCTAGCGAGTTAGGAGAAGGCGGCTCAAAATCCTCTTCGAGCATAGCAGAGGCAACCTTTTCCAAAGTCTCCCTCTCGTGATACTGGGTTCGAAATTCCTCTGGGTCCCTTTCGATCCTATCGAACCGTGGATTAGGTTTTGCCCATTTGCTTGATTCTTCCCCCGTTGAAGATTCTCCTGACTGGAAGAGCGTATACTTCCTCTGGAGCTTTCTCTTTTGAGTTCTTGAGAGCAATGGAACCATCTGTGGTAATTGAGACTTGGGATCCCTAATCAACACCCAGTTGCCAGAGTTCGAAACTGGTGGCTTGAAAGTTCTGCTTGCATTCCTGTTTGAACCTTTGTATCCTTGGAACAAATCGGGTTTAACTTGCTTCAGAAACCAGTCAGGAACCCCCTTCACCAAGGTGAATTCTTCTTGTTTAGCCTCTTCTTGCGCCTTCGATGTTTGGCCAATATTGGCCTTCTTCGAAGGTGGCAGCTCCTTCTGTGAATAGCTGGAATAGGGCTAGTAGGCATGTCCCTTTTTGGTGTCAACCAAGACTTGCTGTCACTTGGCTTTGCTTGAACTGGGGCCATTCTTTTCATTCCCATTTCTTTTGGGAAAAAACTCACGCCCTTTCTATCCAAGTCCTTGAAAACCAAATAGTTGGCCCTGCATCCTACACACAGGCATTCCAAAAATGAGGCTTCTAGCATAGGCAGGTGATTATTACCTGAGAATTTCTGGAAAGAAAAAACCATCATTGGCTCGCCTATAGGAACTTGGCCTTGCTCCCATGCCTCGAGGGTGGCCAGCGTATGGCTTGCCTCTTCCATATTGAACAGTGCTCATGTTCACTGGTGCTTCTTTGTCCTGCCAATATTTCTTGACAGTTCGAGCCAGTGAGGAGGGCACACTGGTGTTGACCTCTTCTACCTTTGGAAAAGGCACTGCATCTATCCCCATAGTCTTTTCAGGGAATTTGATTCTTCCTTTCTTGATTTGTTCCTGAATTCTGTCACGAAAAACATTACAAGATTTAGTTGAATGAGACCAAGAATCATGCCATTTGCAATAGGTCTTTCCATTCTTTTCTTCCACTGTGGGCAGTTTCATATTCAAAGGCAGCTTAATGATTTTCTTTCTTAGCAAGAAGTCAAAGATCTCATCAGCTTTAGATATATCAAAAGAATATACTTTAGTAATTTCCTTTTGTTTGAACTTCTGCCCAAGAGAGACATTCTTCTGAATTAAGGGCTCACAAACACAAGGTTCGTGCTCTATAATTTCAGCAGCATCTATTTCATAATTAGGATCCCTATAGTATGTTGGGTAAGAGGAATTATGCCTATCCATATCTTCCTCTAGCAGTGATTCATATCTAGCCACTTTATAGGTTAGATCTGCAAAGTCCCTGAACTCTGTAGAATCAAACCTCTTTCGAAGCTCCCTTTCTAAACCATCTTGTGCTAATCTCACAAACTCTGCCTCTGGCAGATGGAGTTTGCACTTGGTTTTAGCTCTTTTGAACCTAGATATGAAATCTGCTACCTTTTCATCTGGTTTCTGCTTTAACCTAGCTAAGTCTGCCATAGAGACTTCAGGCTCAGCATTAAAGAATTGTGCATGAAATGCCTCTTCCATTTGAAACCAACTTGTAATCGATTCTGCAGGCAAATTTGTATACCATGCAAAAGCTGGCCCAGACAAAGAATTTGGGAACAATTTCAACTTCATGAAACCATTCTGAGCCAAGTTCTTACATTGGGCAGAAAACCTAGCAATATGTTCTATAGAAGATTGTCTCCCATCCCCATAAAACAAAGTAAAGTCTGGGATTTTAAATTCTCTAGGGATCTGGAATGTTGTATCAATCCATTCTGGATATGGTTTTCTATAGATTTGAGGTTGTACCCCCCGAGTTCGAGGCCCACAAACTTCTTGTATGAGATCCATAACTTGGTCTCTTAGTATTGGATTGCCTACAAGGAAATTTTGTTCTTGATTTCCTACCGGTGGATTTGGTTCTACCAAGTCATCTCTATGCATTTCCCTTATAGTGTTAAAATCCTCTTGGTTTTCTCTGGGAAATCTCTCATACCAAGGTTGCTGCATTGGGTTGGCCGTAGTGTTCACCCGAGCAGGCCTATGGCCTCCATAAACCACTGTGGTGGGATTTTTGGTGTTTGGGAGACTTTGACGAGAAGGCTGTGCGTTATCCCTCGTTTTCTCAGGCCTATAACCTCGTTCTAGCTCTACATCATCCTCCCATCCCCCAAGTGTGGGTTCGAAGAGAGGATTAACGCTTTGCCTGTCTCTAACATTTCTTGGAATTCCAATAGGAATTCCATGGGATTGGTCTGGGATTTCGAAGACAGGCTTTGTAGGCTTCAAAGGCTCATACCAAGATTGTGGTATTTCCTCTGGATACATTTTTTCCTTGCCCTTTCTAGACCTTATCTTACCCTGACCAACATCCTCTCCAAGCCTTCCTTCGAAGGGACTTTGGTGAGTAGTTGAATTAGCATGATCATCTAGCCCAATATTCCCTGGACTGTTTCTTGTTACCTCTAAGTTGGGCAACCTACTTCTTATGCTTTTGATCATGGCTCTTTGGGTTTGAGCCATCTCTCGGAAAGCTAACATCATTTCTCTGAACATTTCCTCCTTATCATGGTTTTTACCACTGGCTTGTCCCGTTTGGAAATTTGGAGGCCCTTCATAAGGAGGTACTTCATAAGAAGGCTCCTCATAAGGAAGCTCTCCCATTTCGGGAGCCAATTGGGGAAACTCATGATTCATAGGCGTTCCCTGTTCCGTGGCCTGTTCTGGCACAGCTTGTTCCTCTGGCACTTGACCACCAACAGGTGTCCCTATCTGCTTTCGAAGCCTTGGCATTTTGACACCCTCGGGTCCCACCGGGCGTGCCAAAAATTGTTTGGGTTGAATTAACTCAAATCAATCGACAAATAATTGTGTGCGGGCGTGCCAGAAAAGAAATAACTTCAAAGAAGAAATTACTCTTTTCAAAATGATTTGAAACAACTAATTTCAATCAGGCAATTGTGTTATCCGTTCGATTACCTCAACTAAGAGGATTTTTCCTTAAGGTATCAACCAAATAAAAGATTGACGCGCTTCGAAATCAGAAAAGATGATTGAACACAAACGAACCTGAATTTAATCAAAGGCAAGTTTGTATACAAACACTCTTAAGATTCTATCAAGAATAATAAAGAAATGCAAGCACACTGAATTTAATCAAAAGCGAACTTGCAAACAACTATTCTTTGGTAAGAAAAGAACTTAAAAGAAATAAGAAAATTTGAATTTAATCGAAAGTAGTCTTACATGCAAATAAGCCTTCAACTTACAAAAAAGACCCTATTCTAAACTAAAACTAATCTAAGATAGATCTCTGAGCAATCATTTTGTATGAATTGTCAGATGATATGGATTTTGTCCTTTCTCTTCAATTGCTTCTTCTATTTATAGACGCTGAACTTGCCTTCGATTCCCACGTCTTCGATTGATACCCACGTTGGCCACATAAAACGGTTGAGGGGGGGTCTTCGAACGGTTATCTCGATACTTCCAGAATTCCTTCTTCCACTGCTCGCTTCGATCATGGTGTTCATGGCCACTTCCTGGATCGTGATTCCTATTTTCAAGCAACGTGAATTAATGCAACGTGCTTGCCTTCCAAAAATGATTCCCTGCAATTGCACCTAACCTCACTTACAAAACAGGGCAGCGAGGACACCGTTCGATGATTGTGAAGTCCAATTTAACGGTTAGATCCATCACCTCCAAAACCACTGTTTAAATACTGCCAAAACGACACCGGTTTATTCTAAAATGACACCGTTTGCTATTAAACAGTGTCCCTTTTAACTCCCGCAATCCTCTGTAATTGGTACTCGACTGGGACAGGTTTTATGCAACCGCCGTACCGCTAGGGGCCACGTGGAATTTTTTCATTGGGCGGCACTTTTAGGATGTAAACACACCCCCCGCATTAACATTTTATTTATGCTAAATAAATGTTAATGGCACACGTTCTCTGCCCACATCCCTTCAACTTCGGATGCACGAAGCATGACAGGATGTTATTCCCATGCACGTCTATTGAGCTTCCCCAAGATAGCTACAATAATTTCCCTATAAATGGCAGTTAATGATAGGGTTTAACGAATTACATTATCCTTCATAAACCCTTCGAATTTGAGTCTTTTCTGTTAAGAAGTCTTACATTTATGGACTCTCTTCCAGAAATTAATCTTATTTTAGACAATCTTGATTGCCAAACCCCTTTTCCTCAAATGTCTCCTCCAAACTCTCCTCGAATGTTGGCAAGCAAAATCCTTTCGGATCGAACATTCCATTCCCCCAACCCATCTCCCACAGGTTGGGACTCCTCTTTAACCCGTTCGAACTCGTTCGATGGGTCCAACTGGGGCTCATGGGAAGAAAACTCTACCAATACCAACTCTGGCACCATTCTGGTCAGGTTCGATCAGCCTGATCCTACACCTCATAAATTCCATCACTTTCGAACTCTGTTCGCAAGCCAATTCCTACCCCTGAGCAGCAACGACACTGTTCACATGGGTATGCTCGAATCCATTTACTCCTCTCTCAAATTTTCCCCTTTCCTGAAACAAGAGGAAAATTATCTGGGGCCCGCCCCTTACTGCGACTTCAAACGCATGGCTCGAACCCAACAGTCCCTCTGGCTCACAGAGGTGCAAACCCCACATTATCCAGCTAACTTCGAGGAAACCAACAAACTGGCTCCTCTTCCTGAAGAGCCTGACTGGTTCAATGAGGTGAATAACCTTGCCGTCAATACCCCTCATTTCCAATGGCAATATGGTTATTCCATCTACCCTGCTGACAAGAGTAAAGCTCTACAACTCCTGGCAGCCTTCTCTTTCCTGGATATTTCTATCCTGGAAAAACAAGTTCCACTAACTAATTTTAAGTGGGCTTGTGAGACATTGGTGCTATGTTCCATCCCCCCACGGTTTCCTATCAAATCCACTGCTTCCTGGACTTTTTACCAGTGATCAAGTCATGGCTCGAAGCCAATACCGCTGCGTATTGCTTCGATCAAACCCTTCAAGATTATGATCTGGCCAAGGAAAGGATTGAGAAGCTGCATGACCAAATCCATAACTTCACTGCTGAGTCCTTCGAAGTGGTGCCAGGCCATGCTGACAAAAAGCTTCGAAGGCGCTTCAAAAGACAACAAATGAAGCGTCCAACAAAGGAAGCTCGGCTTCGAAGGAAAGCCAAAGCTTTGGTGCTCTGCTTTAGGCCCTTGTTGGAGAAAAAATTGGAGTCAGACTCCAAAGAAGACATGAGGAAGATGGAGCTGAAATTCCTCCAGTTTGCATGGAACAAGTTCCATAGTCTTGTTACTTGGTCCTTTCCTCATTACTTTGAGAATAAAAAAGCAACCTCTCAGCACTCAGGCCCTTCGAAGGCCTAATTTGTATTTCTTTTCATAGGAATTAGGATTTCCCTTGTTTTGCTTTTTTTCCCTTTCGTAAATACGTAAATTTCAACTTTGTAATCCAGTAGGTTTGTTCAATGAAATTTCCCTTTCTTTCCACGCTGGACTTGGATTTATTGTTAAAATAGAAATTCTAACAATAATAACTCTACTAAAGAGAAAAAACCAAACCCAGCGGACCCCAGGGTATGGGCCCACTATAGGCCTGGCCCACTTGCAGGAGTATAAAAGCGGAATTCATTCAAAACCACCCCCTATACTCAATGCGTTCAAGCTCTCTCAAACTCAAAAGCTCTTAAGAACAGAACTCTCTCTCCTTTTCCTCTTTAACAACACTAAACCCAAACTGAATCAATGGCCTCTTCCAGCAATCCAGCAACTCGAGAACATGTCACTCCCTCTTTGGCCTTGAGACGGTTCGTGTCAGGACAAACACCAGGACCGACTGAAGAGCCCTATCTTGATGCTAGGATCTTCATTCCAAACCCTAGCGAAGAAGGTACTTATATTTTGGGTCCTCAATTTATAGGAGAAATTCCTGCTTCTCTTTCTCTTTATTACCCTCGGTTGGGAGATGCTGAAATTCGAGCTTGTTTAGACCAAGATTGGCAAAACTTCCCAAGGAAATCCTTTCCTTGCTGGCCCACATTGGACAAAGATTGGAAGATATGGACCACTCGTATGTTAGCTGCGAAATCGGACGATTTAGAGAAGGTGGGTTTAAAAAGAATTATTACCCTCCTTCGAAGGGGGGGTCCCACAAAATCCTTCTCTGATTCAGGCCGCCTTGGCCTTTTGGGGACCCTTCTTTCAATTTCTTTCGCTTTAACTGTGGCATGATGGCACCCACAGTTCTGGATGTTACCCAAATGCTGGGACTTATCCCATATGGCCCCCAATTCGACCCTACCAAGGAGTTCCATCCTCCCGAAGGATTTACTCGTTTGACTGCCACCAACGGAGCCTTTTCCCAGTTCTACCACAGGGAAAAGAAATTAGTAGGAGAAGTAACTGAAACAGAGTTCTTCGCCTACATTCTCTACACCCTCTGCAAACACATTTTCTGCCACTCTGGGAAAAGAGTGATGAATGAATTTGTTCCATTGGCACTGGCACTTGCTAGGGGAGAAGAGTTCGACTTTGCTTCCTACTTCTTGGGCCACGTTTACAAAGCTGGGTTCGACTTCTACCAGAAGGGTTTGAACTATTCGCAGGGAGGGCCCCAATGGTTTATCCAACTATGGCTTCATGCTTACTTTCCTGAGTTGGGTCCCTTCAAAGCACCCACATCCCTTGCCGGCGTCGTCGAAGCGCCCAATGTTCATGGTGACAACTACGTTCACCCAGAGGATAACACAACTCAGACTTTGGTGTACTACCTCTGCTTTTTTGCTGGTCTAGCCTCAGATAGGGAGTGGCCCAATCCATACCCTACTCTTGTTGGGCCCGAATGGTTGTTTGACATTCTGGCAGACAGACAGGGAAGATCCTCTCGAGCTCTCCAAGCATGGGGCAACATTCTTACAAGCAGAGAGATCTTCATTTCCTCGTCGAATACCCTCAAGTCCATAGCACATGCAGAGGTATATTGTCCTGCACAATTTGCTAGGCAACTGGACTTTGTTCAAGGCATACCCACTCCTTACTGTGGCCTTGCCAATATCTGCATGTCTGAACGATCACCGATCATGGCTGACCAATTCCTGACGGGGTTTGCCCACGCCAGACATGCATTGAGGAGGACAATCACTCAGGAGTTCAGGGAACCTGAAGTGCGCACCACCCCTGCATTTGACAACTGGTGGTACTCCAACTGCTCCTTCCTCTCAGGGATTAAACCCTTCAAGCAGTTTCTAGCCCACATTGGGTTTGAGAAGTCTGAGTTTGGGCACGGAGGAAAAGATAACTTGTCATCTTTCTCCTCTGACAATGAATTCGGTTTGGCTGGAGGGATCGAAGATATTGCTAGGGGCGAAGTTGAACAAAGACTGACTCCAGTCGAAGCCTCCCCAATCGCAATGGTCGTTCCCCCTTCTCCACCAAGAAGGCAATCTACAAGGGTAACACAAAAAAGAGGTAATTGTCTCTAAACATCTCTTCTCTTTTGCTGAAACCAAACCTAACTGCATTCCACCCTACAGGTGCCACCTCTTCTTCAGAAAGTGCTTCGAAGAAGAGAAAGATCACTTCCCAGCCTACAGAAGTAATTCCCACCAAGCACTATTTTGAGCCCTCAGCTGCACCTCCAGGTTGGTTTCTTCCTTCTAATTAATCTTTAAAACTCCCATATCATTTATCCAAGTCACTTCCTTACCCCTTTCCTTTCAGCTTCGACGAGGACAAGGACCACCAGGAAGCGTGGCCCTCAGGTTTCTTCCAGTGATGAAGAAACAGAGAGTGACACAGAGATACTGGCCTTAAGGGGTAAATTCCTTCCCCATTTATGATTCAGTATTCCCTTACGAATAAGAGGATTTTACTGTAATTCTGATTCTTGAGTTCGAACCAGGTGAAACAAGACAGGTGAAGGAGACCCTCCGTTATGTGAGGAAAACAACTCCTCCCAAGAGGCCTGCTTCTCCTAAGAAGCCTTCCTCCCCAAAAGAGGTAAGTTAATTTAAACTGCATACATTCTCATGTGTCTTCTATGCTCATGACTTGCTGTTAACCTCTTTGTAGACTCAAGTTGCACCCTCTGTTAAGGCGTTGGACCTAGCTCTTGTTCCATGCCCTCAACAAGAAGTGATAGAGCCCTTAATCCAAATGCCAGCAGATGCTCCTTACAAGGTTTCTTCTGAATACTCGCCTTTCGAATTATGAAAGGATTTACTCTAACTTTCTTCTGTTTTTTACAGGCAACCCTTATTCAAGCTCTTCCTATACAGAAAGACTTTGCTGCAAAGGATATTGACATGCACACTTTGCTGTCATTCCTTACTGAGCCAAGCTTTGCACAGGTACTGGCCAGTTTGGCTCCTTCGAAGACTCTGGGGCCACTTCCCATCCTTCAAGGAGACTTCCCTTTTACTCCCTTATCGGCTTCAGGGGAGAGACCCTTAAGGATAGATTCTACTTTGGCTTCGAAGAGTCACATTCTTAGAAATGCTGAGGATCAAAGCTCCAGTTTGGCCTCCTCCTCAGATCAGGTACTCTTGATACTCAATCATACCTTTCCTTTCTTGTTTTACATTCTACTTAACCTTCTAATCCTCATGCAGGGAACAGATATGGCCCTTTTCCCTGAAGATCATCCCACATCTTCCTCTGCTCCAATTGACTTGCCGTTAGTGGTTTTTGATATATCCCTCTTCAAGAGCCAATTGGGAAAATTTTGTAACCAGATTGCTGAACCCATCCTTCCTTCCTCTTCGAATTCTCTCGAAAGCCTTCAACAACTTTTGAGCCCTTCCATGCCTTCTGACTTACCTTCCTTTAGAATTAAACATGTTCTTTCAAAGGAGGAAGTTTTAGCACTAAAAAGTTTTCTGAAATCTTTAAATCATTTAGGACTTCCTGCTTTGCTTGAACATAGTTTAACCTATAACTTCGAGGTATGTTATCAGGCCTTGCTTCTTTCCCAAGGACTCCCTTCTTCAATCAACTTCACTCTTCAACAGCATCTTAAACAATTTAGTGAATTGATTGCTTATAATCACTTCTTGTCTGAGAGCATTGGCACAACCATTGGGAAAACCAACAAATTGGAAGCCAAAGCACTTGAGATTGCTTCTCGTCTGTCTCTTTATCAAGCCCGAAAGGATAAACTTTCAGAACTTGACAAGAAGATGAAGTGGTTACAAGAAGAAATGAAGAAGGTCAGGGAAGAGATAGCTGAAGCTTCGAATGGCTTTCCAGAGCTTGAAGATGAAGCATTACGAGATGAATCAGCACTTCCACAGCTTATTCCTTCTCTTCGAGAGGAACAGAGAAGAAAAGCTGTCCATTCTTCAATTTTGGATACTAACTCTAATTCTCTTCGAGGGCTACTAACCACCATTCATGATGTAATAAGCCCCTTTTTGTAACTTCACGTAGCTTGTACCCTTTTTTTTTTTTTTTTTTTTTTACTTTTGGGATAAGTACAACTGTAATTAAGATCAGCACTAGTTTGTACTTTTCCTTGCTCAAAAGCTTACTATGCCAACTCCTCACCTACCGTATCTTAAAGAGCCATAAATGACTATCTACTAATATAAATAGAGGTCTCTGGGGAAAGAAAAACTCACCGATCATCTTCTCCATTTCTCCTTACTGTAGCATCATTCAAACCAAGCTTTTCATTAAGGCCACAAGAACGATAACCATCATGAAGTCTCGTCTTGTATTTTTGAGGAAACACTTCGAAACATAGCCACATCAACGCTCATGATATTTCCCTTGAACCCTAAAGCCCTTAGGTATAGACACATCAACACTCATGATGTGTCTGTACCGGGCTGTTGCTTCGAAGACAAGAATGGGCTTTGAGCTCTATCTCCCTACCAATGGAGCTTGTAAGGAGATAGAAAGTCAAGTTCCAACGAAGCTTGGTTCAAGTCTTTGTATCTCAGTTGGTTGATCCCTAGAGATCCTCCACCACGGTATTATTAGGCCCTAGATAGGTTCCCCAATGTAACCTTCTGTGTAACTGTTATGAGCAAAGAAATTATTTACCAATGTACCGATCTTATCCTAATGGCTTTGACCAATAAACTGGTGTTCTTAGCCATCCCTTTCTATTTAATGTTATTAATGAAAACATGATAGCATGAAAGAAGAGACAAACAGAAATCTTCTTTCCAATACTGTGCTCCTTTACTCCATGTCTATTTATTACTTTTGCTTCGAAGTGTGTTGATGCTTCGAAAACTAAGTTAGTATAATTCCAATCGCTCCAACTAACTCATTTAATTCCAGTAGCTTCTTAGCCGTCTCCTCGTAAGTTGTAAAAGATCATATACTCTTGACGTATGACGCCTAACGCTCTCAAACCTTTCACCTTCCAGGCTCTATGCGTCTGCAACCAATTTAATACTGGTAATAAATGAGACGGATTCCCCGTATTTCTTTGGGTTATAAATACATCTGGACGTCAATAGATCACAGCATCTCTTTCGAACAAACATGGCTGAGAACCACCCAAATCTTGCTGATCTCATGAGTCAATTGGCCAACCTGACCAACATGATCATGGAGCTGAAGAGGGACGCCCACGCTGAGTCCCAGGCCCTTCGAAGTGAGATCACTCAGCTTCGAAGTCAACTGGTGTGCGTGGAAACAGCTTCACGCCTCTGCTTGGCTAGGACCTGGGATGATCTTTCGACCGTCCTCTCGGCTCATGAGGCAAAAAGTCCTCCAGAGGGAGGATCCTCTTGAAGATTCTCCTTTGGGACTATGAAGATCACCAATGGTCTTAATTTTTGCTTTTTTGGGACCAGAGTTGGTCCTTTTTTTTTTTTGTTCAGACCTACTTGGGTCTGTTTTGTACTTAGACCTGCTTGGGTCTTTTTTTATTAATGAAATGAAACTCTTGCTTGGCTACTCTTGAATCTTTATAGCTTCGATTATGATAACTTGTTTGTGACTTCGAATGCTAAAGGTAACTTTTATGGAAAAGCTTTTAGCATCAAACCACTCAACACTAAATCAGCCAATCAGAATCATCAATGTGTAACCAAACTTGTTTACACTACCGCTTGTGGAAAGACTCCCATATGGAAGGAACATAAACTTTCAGATGTCTTCCATTTATCTTCCTTCGATGAACATATCCATTCAAATTTCTCAAATGATAAGCTCCCCCTTTTAAGACCCTATGGATTTGAAAAGGCCCATTCCATGTTGGTGCCCATTTCCCTAATCCATCCTTTTTAACTCTCCTATCTCTAATAGGGAGGATAACTTTCCATACGAGGTCTCCTTCATCGAAGCTTCGAAGAGCCACTTTTTTGTTATAACTTCTGGCTATTCTTGCCTTTTGTAACATAATCTGGTTTAAGGCTTTTATTCTAGCCTCATCAATATCTTCCAATTCCATATGCATGGCTTGATGATAAGATCCTGTATCTAAATCATTTTGACATGCTACTCGCTGGGATCTTACAGTGATCTCCATGGGTAGCACAGCGTCATGCCCATATGTTAATGCAAATGGTGTGGTGCCCGTACTAGTCCTTTTTGTATTCCTATATGCCCATAACACATCAAGTAACAGATCATGCCAAATTTCTGGGTTTTGATCCACCATTTTTTGGATCCCCTTCTTGATAATTTTGTTAGTTGATTCTGCTTGACCATTGGACTGAGCATAGTAAGTACTAGTATATATTAATGAAATTCCATGATTCGTGGCGAAATCCTTCACCAATCGTCCTTCGAATATGGAACCATTGTCCACTGTTATCGTTTGAGGACTCCCAAACCTGTATATGATCCCTTTTATGAAATCTATCACGTGGGTTTGTTTGACCTCCTGACAAGCTTGGGCTTCTACCCATTTTGTGAAATAATCAGTAGCCACTAGGATAAATTTATGCTTTTCCAATGAAGGAGGATAAATCATTCCAATCATGTCCATAGCCCATCCCCTAAAGGGCCATGGTTTTATTACATATTGCAAATCTGTGACTGGCAAATGCTTGAGTGGACCTGTTTTTTGGCAGGCTTGACACCCCTTTGCATAATCTATACAATCTTTGAGGATGGTGGGCCAATAATACCCGTATCTCCTTATTAACCATCTCATTTTTATGCCAGCTTGATGTGCTCCACAGATTCCTTCATGCACTTCAGCCATTACTTTAAATGCATTTACTTTGCTCAAGCATTTCAAAAGAAGACCATCCATTCCTCTCTTGAATAGCTCATTATTATACATTATATAGTTCATTGCTTTCAACTTGGTTGCCTTATCTGCAACACTATCTGGCTTGGTTAGGTATTCGATCAATGCTTGCCTCCAATCAGCGTTTTGATGAGTTAAAGCATCGACTTTGAATACTTCGAAATCCATCAATCTATTGTGTACCATAGGCAGGGATTTCCTCAAAGTTAATTGACAAAATTCCTTGTCAATTTCTGATAAAACTTTGTAGCCAGACGCTCTTTGAGCTATTTCGTCAGCCTCTTCATTAAAGAATCTAGGGATATAAGTTAAAGTAAGCATATAGAATTGATTCATCAACTTCTTGGCATGTTGATAATAAGTTATCAGCGCTGGACTGGCACATTTAAACTGTCCATTTAGTTGGTTAATCACTAACTGAGAATCTCCGAAGATTTCAGCAACGCTAACCCTTAATTTAAGCAAAATTTCTAGTCCAATAATCAAGGCTTCATATTCTGCCTGGTTATTGGAACATTGTCCCTCACTGAGTCGAAAACCATATTTGGTTTTCAAGCCTTGGGGGGACTCCAGAATTATGCCCACTCCAGCCATCTGAATAGTTCTTGATCCATCGAACCATAATTTCCATGGCCTGATTTCCACTGTACTAGCTTCCAATGTTATTGGTGCCTCACACTCATTTGGATGATCGGCCAAAAAATTGGCCAATGCTTGGCCTTTTATTGACTTTTGAGGCACATACTCAAGACAAAACTCAATTAAAGACACTATCCATTTCCCAATCTTCCCACTAAGCACTGGTTTAGAAAGCATGTGCTTAATTACATCAGTTTGAGAAATAACATAAGTTATTCTAGGCAACATATAATGCCTGAGTTTCTTAGAAGCATAAAATAAAGCTAAACATAGTTTCTCTACTGCAGCATACTTGCATTCACAAGAGTTTAAAAACCTACTAAGATAATAAACTGATCTTTCCTTGCCATCCTCATTGTCTTGAGCCAACAGAATTCCTATTGAATCTTGCGTTGCAGCTAAGTACAACTTTACTGGCTTTCCTTCAATGGGAGGCGCCAATACAGGAGGGTTGGCTAAGTATCTTTTGATGGCTTCGAAGGCTTCATCATGCTCCTCTGACCACTTGAATTCTTCCCCTTCCTTCAGTTTCAACAAAGAAGAGAAAATTTTAGTTTTTCCTGCAGTATTAGATACAAATCTTCGAAGGAAATTTAATTGACCTAGAAACCTTTGCAACTCCTTCTTAGTAGAAGGTGGTTTAGCCTCAATGATGGCCTTAGCTTTGTTTCTGTCAACCTGTATTCCTTTGCTGTGAACTAAATATCCTAAAAACTTCCCAGCTGATACTCCAAAAGCACATTTCTCTGGATTTAACTTCAGCTGATAGCGTTTCATTTGCTGAAATGTCTTTTCTAGGTGTTGTAGATGATCCTCATCAGAGTTTGACTTCACAATGATATCATCTATGTAACACTCCAGAAAAGTTCCCACTAAGTCATGAAATATAGTGTTCATTGCTCTTTGATATGTTGCCCCAGCATTCTTTAGCCCAAATGGCATTTTAACCCATTCGAAGATGCCAATGTTACCTGGGCAGGCAAATGCTGTTTTATGCACATCTTCTTCTGCTATGCAGATTTGATTGTACCCTGAATGCCCATCTAAAACAGACAATATCTTGTGGCCAGCAGAACTGTCCACAAGTGTATCCACATTAGGCATTGGGTATTCATCCTTAGGAGTCGCAGTATTTAGGTTTCGAAAATCAACACAGATTCTGATAGTTCCATTCTTTTTAGGGACTGGAACTATATTAGATAGCCATTCGACATACCTGGCTGTTCTAATGAAGCCTGCATCTAGAAGCCTCTGCATTTCCTTTTTAACACCTGCAATAGTTTCTGGACTCATCTTCCTAGTCGGTTGTTTCACAGGTTTGAATTGTGGCTTGATAGGTAACCTATGCTCCACCAATCCCCTGTCCAAGCCAGGTAGTTCCTTGTAACTCCATGCAAAGCATTCCTTATTTGCTTTCAATAGTGCTACCAATTCAGCTTTCATACCAGGTTCAAGTTGTTTATTAATAAGCACTGGGTTGGGATTTTGTGCATCTCCCAACCTTACTTCTTCCAACAGATCTTGTGATTCAACCTGTTCCTCAGAAGTGAGTTGGATTTTTTTCACATGAGGGTTATCGTTCTGTATAACCTCTTCCCATATGTTCTCTTCTTGGATCTTCTGTTCGACCCCCAGAGCAACATACTTTACTAAAGCCAATGAGTTGGCTTCCTCTTCGGCCTCTCTCTTGGATTCACATCCAAGCAGCATCATCTTTTGGGGTGTCTGATTCATAATCAACAGCTTGTTTCAGCTTCGATTTCAGCTCTGCCAATTCCCCCAGTTCCATCTCGTTGGCTGGGTAGGTGGCTGCTTGAAATAGTTCACTCAAAGGAACTACATCTGATTTGTACATTTCTGCTTCAGCAAAATTTGCCGTGGCACCAAATGGATGTGGATCAGCTTTGACTCCTTCAACACCCACTTCTTTGCCTTTGTCATACTTAACAATCATTAATTCCTGATGCATAGAGGAAGGAATACATCCGTTAACATGAATCCAATCCCTTCCCAATAAAGCATTATATTTAGCATATGTGTCAACTACAAAGAAAACAGTATCAGTTTCTATTCCTCCTACTGCCAATCTAATGGAGATGATTCCCCTGGCATGTTGGCTTTCCCCAGTAAATCCTGCAATGGATGTGCTGGTTGGAATCAATTTTGCTTTTCCTTTTCCTAACTTTTTCAGAGTTTGGAAAGGCAAAATGTTCACCGCAGCCCCATTATCCACCAAGATTCTGTTAAGTGGGACTCCATCAAAGTGTGCAGTGATATACAATGGACGCAAATGCTGTCTCATTGCATTAGTAGGCAGTTTAAATGGATATGAAATTTCCACATAATGTAAATCTATTACCAGGGGGTATTCGACGTCGGACATGGAATCTGACACGAAACAAGCACTTTCTTTTGAGCTTACCTCCAAACTTTCTTGATTCTGCTCAATTTCACGTACCAAGTTCTTACCCATCTCGATCTGAGATACTTCTTTCAAGTCACAGTCGTTGCATATGATATTTAACTCCTTATCACTCAGAGTTTCTTCAGAATTCTCTGGCTCACCCAAGTTCGACCAAGCAGTATCTTGATCTTTGAACGTCTGACCATTTGAGAAGAAATCCATAGAACTTGGATAAACCATATTAACTTGTACTTCTGGCTGATCTCCAAATTGGATTGTAGCCACTTCTTTGATTGGTTTAACTGCTTCGATCTCCTCAGCATCCTTCTTTTCGAATTCTTGTGTGGATACCTCCATAGGGGAAAAGGTTCCTTCCATCCCCTGTTGTTCCACTACCATGGCCTCGAGCAAACCAGTCTGATAACTAGCTAGCGAGTTAGGAGAAGGCGGCTCAAAATCCTCTTCGAGCATAGCAGAGGCAACCTTTTCCAAAGTCTCCCTCTCGTGATACTGGGTTCGAAATTCCTCTGGGTCCCTTTCGATCCTATCGAACCGTGGATTAGGTTTTGCCCATTTGCTTGATTCTTCCCCCGTTGAAGATTCTCCTGACTGGAAGAGCGTATACTTCCTCTGGAGCTTTCTCTTTTGAGTTCTTGAGAGCAATGGAACCATCTGTGGTAATTGAGACTTGGGATCCCTAATCAACACCCAGTTGCCAGAGTTCGAAACTGGTGGCTTGAAAGTTCTGCTTGCATTCCTGTTTGAACCTTTGTATCCTTGGAACAAATCGGGTTTAACTTGCTTCAGAAACCAGTCAGGAACCCCCTTCACCAAGGTGAATTCTTCTTGTTTAGCCTCTTCTTGCGCCTTCGATGTTTGGCCAATATTGGCCTTCTTCGAAGGTGGCAGCTCCCTTCTGTGAATAGCTGGAACAGGGCTAGTAGGCATGTCCCTTTTTGGTGTCAACCAAGACTTGCTGTCACTTGGCTTTGCTTGAACTGGGGCCATTCTTTTCATTCCCATTTCTTTTGGGAAAAAACTCACGCCCTTTCTATCCAAGTCCTTGAAAACCAAATAGTTGGCCCTGCATCCTACACACAGGCATTCCAAAAATGAGGCTTCTAGCATAGGCAGGTGATTATTACCTGAGAATTTCTGGAAAGAAAAACCATCATTGGCTCGCCTATAGGAACTTGGCCTTGCTCCCATGCCTCGAGGGTGGCCAGCGTATGGCTTGCCTCTTCCATATTGAACAGTGCTCATGTTCACTGGTGCTTCTTTGTCCTGCCAATATTTCTTGACAGTTCGAGCCAGTGAGGAGGGCACACTGGTGTTGACCTCTTCTACCTTTGGAAAAGGCACTGCATCTATCCCCATAGTCTTTTCAGGGAATTTGATTCTTCCTTTCTTGATTTGTTCCTGAATTCTGTCACGAAAAACATTACAAGATTTAGTTGAATGAGACCAAGAATCATGCCATTTGCAATAGGTCTTTCCATTCTTTTCTTCCACTGTGGGCAGTTTCATATTCAAAGGCAGCTTAATGATTTTCTTTCTTAGCAAGAAGTCAAAGATCTCATCAGCTTTAGATATATCAAAAGAATATACTTTAGTAATTTCCTTTTGTTTGAACTTCTGCCCAAGAGAGACATTCTTCTGAATTAAGGGCTCACAAACACAAGGTTCGTGCTCTATAATTTCAGCAGCATCTATTTCATAATTAGGATCCCTATAGTATGTTGGGTAAGAGGAATTATGCCTATCCATATCTTCCTCTAGCAGTGATTCATATCTAGCCACTTTATAGGTTAGATCTGCAAAGTCCCTGAACTCTGTAGAATCAAACCTCTTTCGAAGCTCCCTTTCTAAACCATCTTGTGCTAATCTCACAAACTCTGCCTCTGGCAGATGGAGTTTGCACTTGGTTTTAGCTCTTTTGAACCTAGATATGAAATCTGCTACCTTTTCATCTGGTTTCTGCTTTAACCTAGCTAAGTCTGCCATAGAGACTTCAGGCTCAGCATTAAAGAATTGTGCATGAAATGCCTCTTCCATTTGAAACCAACTTGTAATCGATTCTGCAGGCAAATTTGTATACCATGCAAAAGCTGGCCCAGACAAAGAATTTGGGAACAATTTCAACTTCATGAAACCATTCTGAGCCAAGTTCTTACATTGGGCAGAAAACCTAGCAATATGTTCTATAGAAGATTGTCTCCCATCCCCATAAAACAAAGTAAAGTCTGGGATTTTAAATTCTCTAGGGATCTGGAATGTTGTATCAATCCATTCTGGATATGGTTTTCTATAGATTTGAGGTTGTACCCCCCGAGTTCGAGGCCCACAAACTTCTTGTATGAGATCCATAACTTGGTCTCTTAGTATTGGATTGCCTACAAGGAAATTTTGTTCTTGATTTCCTACCGGTGGATTTGGTTCTACCAAGTCATCTCTATGCATTTCCCTTATAGTGTTAAAATCCTCTTGGTTTTCTCTGGGAAATCTCCCATACCAAGGTTGCTGCATTGGGTTGGCCGTAGTGTTCACCCGAGCAGGCCTATGGCCTCCATAAACCACTGTGGTGGGATTTTTGGTGTTTGGGAGACTTTGACGAGAAGGCTGTGCGTTATCCCTCGTTTTCTCAGGCCTATAACCTCGTTCTAGCTCTACATCATCCTCCCATCCCCCAAGTGTGGGTTCGAAGAGAGGATTAACGCTTTGCCTGTCTCTAACATTTCTTGGAATTCCAATAGGAATTCCATGGGATTGGTCTGGGATTTCGAAGACAGGCTTTGTAGGCTTCAAAGGCTCATACCAAGATTGTGGTATTTCCTCTGGATACATTTTTTCCTTGCCCTTTCTAGACCTTATCTTACCCTGACCAACATCCTCTCCAAGCCTTCCTTCGAAGGGACTTTGGTGAGTAGTTGAATTAGCATGATCATCTAGCCCAATATTCCCTGGACTGTTTCTTGTTACCTCTAAGTTGGGCAACCTACTTCTTATGCTTTTGATCATGGCTCTTTGGGTTTGAGCCATCTCTCGGAAAGCTAACATCATTTCTCTGAACATTTCCTCCTTATCATGGTTTTTACCACTGGCTTGTCCCGTTTGGAAATTTGGAGGCCCTTCATAAGGAGGTACTTCATAAGAAGGCTCCTCATAAGGAAGCTCTCCCATTTCGGGAGCCAATTGGGGAAACTCATGATTCATAGGCGTTCCCTGTTCCGTGGCCTGTTCTGGCACAGCTTGTTCCTCTGGCACTTGACCACCAACAGGTGTCCCTATCTGCTTTCGAAGCCTTGGCATTTTGACACCCTCGGGTCCCACCGGGCGTGCCAAAAATTGTTTGGGTTGAATTAACTCAAATCAATCGACAAATAATTGTGTGCGGGCGTGCCAGAAAAGAAATAACTTCAAAGAAGAAATTACTCTTTTCAAAATGATTTGAAACAACTAATTTCAATCAGGCAATTGTGTTATCCGTTCGATTACCTCAACTAAGAGGATTTTTCCTTAAGGTATCAACCAAATAAAAGATTGACGCGCTTCGAAATCAGAAAAGATGATTGAACACAAACGAACCTGAATTTAATCAAAGGCAAGTTTGTATACAAACACTCTTAAGATTCTATCAAGAATAATAAAGAAATGCAAGCACACTGAATTTAATCAAAAGCGAACTTGCAAACAACTATTCTTTGGTAAGAAAAGAACTTAAAAGAAATAAGAAAACTTGAATTTAATCGAAAGTAGTCTTACATGCAAATAAGCCTTCAACTTACAAAAAAGACCCTATTCTAAACTAAAACTAATCTAAGATAGATCTCTGAGCAATCATTTTGTATGAATTGTCAGATGATATGGATTTTGTCCTTTCTCTTCAATTGCTTCTTCTATTTATAGACGCTGAACTTGCCTTCGATTCCCACGTCTTCGATTGATACCCACGTTGGCCACATAAAACGGTTGAGGGGGGGTCTTCGAACGGTTATCTCGATACTTCCAGAATTCCTTCTTCCACTGCTCGCTTCGATCATGGTGTTCATGGCCACTTCCTGGATCGTGATTCCTATTTTCAAGCAACGTGAATTAATGCAACGTGCTTGCCTTCCAAAAATGATTCCCTGCAATTGCACCTAACCTCACTTACAAAACAGGGCAGCGAGGACACCGTTCGATGATTGTGAAGTCCAATTTAACGGTTAGATCCATCACCTCCAAAACCACTGTTTAAATACTGCCAAAACGACACCGGTTTATTCTAAAATGACACCGTTTGCTATTAAACAGTGTCCCTTTTAACTCCCGCAATCCTCTGTAATTGGTACTCGACTGGGACAGGTTTTATGCAACCGCCGTAACCGCTAGGGGCCACGTGGAATTTTTTCATTGGGCGGCACTTTTAGGATGTAAACACAGGGGCAGTGGACCTGTAATTCAGCTCATCGGTGATTCTCGAGATCTTCAAGCTCAACTTCCAGCCGGAAGATCGCGAGATACCGGTCGTTGGCAAGTCGATTATCTCCGAGCGGTGCAACCGGTTGTCGTGGGGGAAGTTCTGTCTGAGATCCGAGGATTTCTCGCTCGGTCTCATCAACGATGGTCTGGTCGATGGGGCATTTACATTAATTACCACATTTTTTTTCGTAATATTTCGGACTGAGGATGAGTTTTGTAGAGTTGTTAGTGTGGTATCCGAGTAATTTATGATCAATTAGCTGTCAAAACTCCTTGATTTTTTTCCTGGTTCTTGGAGATTTTGGACTGAGGCCGGAGATTGGCGCCGATGAAGTTGGAGGGAATTCCGGCGGCAATAAGCTCAGGGGGAAGAATTTTTATCTAATAGAAAAAAAGAAGAAAAAAAAAGTAAGGGAATACTAAGGAAAGGAAATTAAAGTTGGAAGTTTTTTTGGGAAGAGGGGAAAATAAACTTAATGAAAAATTATAGAAGATACTAATAAATTGAAGTAGAAGTAGAAAGTCTAGGCATTTTTTCCAATTACAATATTATCATTTCATTTTTTTTTCCCTCGGTTGTGATAGGTACACTGTTTGTGGATTGTTGAAAAAATGGTTTAGTTAATTTTTTTTTTTTTGGGCCAAGAAAGGACTGAAGGTGAGAAAGAAAAGGAATAAGATACAAGGACATTATTGTCAAGTTATCTTTTCTGACCGAGTTATGATTGCCCTTTACTCCGAAACCATAGAGAACTGAATTGGTTATTAGTAAAACACAAAGGGGTCATCTGTTAAATGACCAAACCACATAGAGATAATCTGCACTTTGCCCAAATTGAATACAGAATCATGAGGATCTCTTCGTTTCCAAAAATAAAAAATTTTGTCATGTGGTCCGAATAGGAACCCAGCACACTGTATGAGTTTTGCAATGTTGGGATTTTACCTTAAAAATCCACCACCGCCACGATGACCCTTAAATTATTATTAGTCTGTGTTGAATTTTTGAAATTTTTCGAAGACTGAAATCCAAACGCTTTTGGTCAGAGTTTGCGTTAATGGAACGTGAAATATGCTGAGTCAAGAGGTGGAGATTAACAGGTGTCTTCCTTACCTGTTTCACTGCCTTTTCACCGATATATATATATATATATATATATATATATATGGGTAATTATTAAATTAGAAGACAAAACAAAATAAAAAGAGATTTTTTTGAACCGTTAGCCATTCTCATTAACTCAAAGTCTCAATCGAGGCATCAGCTTTACAAATGACAGAAAGAGCAAAAGGCAAAATTGAGACCCAATCTAAGGGGATAGAGCTCTTAAAAACCTGAGAGGCAACCCAGTGAGAAGCCTTGTTACAAAATCTAGGCACCCAAGAAAACTTCCTAGCAAAATTAGAAGAAAGCAGTCGAATATCTTTGATCAAAGTAGCGCAGTCCCAGGGTGGGACATTTTCTGTAGAGCATAACTTGATGGCCATTTTGTTGTCGCTTTCAATGATAGCTTGGGAAATCTGATTCGAAATGATAAGATGACAAGCTAACCGAATTGCTAAAATCTCTCCTTGGATGACTGACGAAGTATTCACCAGAGAAGAACATCCATCCAGCACTTCGCCTTTATAATTCCTAAGCACCACTGCAATTGCTGCCTTGGAAGATCCCTTTTTCAGAGCCACATCGCAATTTGCCTTAACCCACCCCTCCTCTGGGCATTCCCAATGTGTGCCAGTAGTAACTTGTTCCATGTGATGCCTTGAAATCTCTTGATTCCCCAAGCTTCCCTGGAATTCAGACCATCCGAAATTTGCTTTAGCAATGGTTTCCTGTGGGTCAACTGGTATATGATTAAAGACCCAGTCATTTCGCGATTTCCATATTTGCCACGCCAGGAAAATGATTTTACCCATTCACGAAGGCCCATCTATAGCTGAATCCAAGTGGTCCATTACAGAGATAGTCCACTTCATGACAGACGAGATTGCCACAGAATCCACTTTGTAACTTAAGCTGCTCCCAAACCAAACTGCATTTGTCCAGTCGCATCGGAAAAGAAGGTGCTCAACGCTCTCAGGCTCTTGAAGACAGATTGGGCAAACTGGGGAGGGATTGCATCTTCTCCTATGTAAGTTTTCCTTAGTAGTCAGGAAGTTACAACAAGCTTTCCACCAAAAATGCCTTAGTTTTGGAGGAATATTCAGATTCCAAATAAACTTCCAAACCTTGTCAGGTGGTTGGAAAGAGGTAGATGGTCTATTAGAGCATTGTTTTAGGTCGGCTTCCATAGCAACATGATATCCAGTTTTAACGGAATAGGACCCTTTTGAGTTATAATGCCATACCAGAGAGTCACCGTTGCCCATTTGAGAGATAGGAATGCTCAGGATTAAATCTGCTTCCTCCCTTGAGACTAGAGACCGAATATCATCTTCCTTCCAAGCCTTTGTGTTGTTGTCAATTAGGTCACCAACCACTTCCACAGTACAGCCCGGGGGTCTAGCAGAATGAATCTTGAAATCCTTTGTCCTAGGAATCCACTTGTCATTCCAGAAGGAGATCTTTGACCCGTTTCCCACCTGCCATCTGATTCCCTTTTGGAGGATATCCCTGCCTTGGATAAGGCTGGAACAAGCCCAAGAGGCTCGTTTCCCTTTTGATGCATGTAAGAAGTCAGAATTTGGGAAGTACAGCCCTTTCATCATCCTTCCCCAGAAAGAATAAGGATTAATGGTAAGTCTCCAGCCCTGTTTTGCCAACATAGCCAAATTGAAATTCCGAAAATCACGAAAACCAAGGCCCCCCTTGAGTTTAGATTGAGTGGCTCGAGTCCAACTTGCCCAATGCACTCCTCTACTTTCTGGATCACCTCCCCACCAGAAATTAGCAATGTACGAGTTCAACTTATCACAAAATTTTTTGGGAAGGGCAAAACAAGCCATGGCATAGGCTGGAATGGCTTGGACCACATGTTTTATCATAACCTCCTTTCCTGCCACTGTAAGTTGCGTTTGTTTCCATCCTTGGAGCTTAAGCAGGGCACGCACTAACAGGAACTCATATGCTTCTGCTTTTGATCTTCCCCAGAACGCTGGAAGGCCGAGGTATTTAGCATTTTTGCTCAACTGGGGCATGTGGATCAGATTACAGCTTTCCTCTTTTAATGTAGCGGGGGAGTTGGTTGAGAAAGTAACCCCAGATTTGTCGAAATTGACCAGCTGACCAGAAGCTGCATTGTATAGGTCTAGGATGGCCAATATTTTCGCACATTCATCCTTATCAGCTTTGAGGAAGAGAATTGCATCATCTGCAAAGAAAAGATGGGAAAGAATAGGACATGTTGGTTTCAACTTGATTCCAGCTAGTCTATGGTTAGATATTTCCAAGTTTAGCATCTTTGAAAGCACATCAATGACAAGGAGGAATAAGTAAGGGGAGAGGGGATCCCCTTGCCTAAGTCCCCTGGATGGTGTCACAGAACCTCTCTTTTCCCCATTGGCAAAAATAGAAAACTTCACCGTGGAAACGCACTGCATAACCCAATGGATCCAGATTTTGTCAAAGCCCATCCTCTCCATAACGAGCTCGAGGAAGTCCCATTCCACCCTGTCATAGGCTTTGTTGAAATCCAAGCTGATAGCCATACTGAAATTCTTCCCCTTCCGGTTAATTTTCAACTGGTGAAAGGCTTCATGGGCTAAAATGATGTTGTCCTGAATCAAACGCCCAGGAACGAAGGCTGATTGCTGGGAGGAAATTATTTGATTGAGGAAAAGTTTCAATCTGTTTGCAAGGATTTTGGTGATGATCTTTAGGCTTAGATTACACAGAGAGATGGGGCGAAACTGGGTGAGCTTTTCAGGAGCAGGAGTTTTTGGTATGAGGATTAGGTTAGTAAGATTCAGCTCTTTCAAGATATAGCCATTATTGAAAAAACTTGAGACTGCCGAGAAGATGGTTTCATTGACAATTCCCCAATAGGTTTGATAGAAAAAACCTGGATATCCATCAGGGCCAGGAGCCTTTAGGGCTCCTAATTGGAACACAGCCCTCTCAATTTCCCCATCCGTAATCGCTGCCGTAAGAGCAGAGTTCATGGAAGGGGTGATCACTTGAGGGATGGTCGAGAGAACATCCTCCATGTCTCTGCTGCCTTTGCACTGGAAAAGATTGTTGAAATACTCTTGGAGAAGCAGGTTGATATCCCCTTCAGAAGTAGCCCAATCCCCATTATCATCCTTTAACCTTAGAAGTTGGTTTCGTTGCCTTCTTTGGATTACAGAAGCATGGAAAAAGGAAGTATTCCTATCCCCATATTTTAGCCAGTTGACTCAGGATCTCTGGTGATAAAACATTTCCTCCCTATCAAGGAGAGTTTCAATCTCCTTCTTGATCTGGTGTACCTCCCTCACATTGGAATCAGAAGGTGAGCCAGCTTGGATAACTGCTAGCTAGGATTTGAGGGCCTCAAGCTTGCGTTTATTATTCCCAAATTCCTTCACACTCCAGTCCTTTAGGCTTTGACGGCAGTTACGGAGCTTTTGGGCTAGTCTAAACATAGAGGATCCATTAACATGTGACTTCCAGGAATCAGAAATGACTCCTTCACAGGAGGGGTGGGTGGCCCACATGGATTCAAACTTGAAGAGTTTGGGAACTCTTTTTAGAGCAAGGGTACAATTCAGAATTAGGGGACAATGGTCAGAACCCAACACCACTTCATGGAAAACCTGCGCTTTAGGGAAATGTTGTCTCCACTCAACATTAGCCATAGCTCTATCAATCCTCTCACAAATGTTAGCCTCCCCCACTTGATTGTTCGTCCACGTAAAAGCATTCCCTTTGAATTCTAAATCCATAAGGGCACATTCAGACATAGTGGCCTGAAAATTCTCCACACGACTAACTCGCCCCAGAGTGCCTCCCCTTTTCTCCCAACTAGCTCCAATTTCATTAAAGTCACCAACACATAACCAAGGAAAAGAACTTTCTTTGCCCATTTTCACAAATTCTTTCCAAAACACAGTCCTGTCACTTTGTTTAGGAGGAGCATATATAAAAGTAGATACAAAGGAAAAATTATGGGATAAACGAGTAACAATAGCTCTAATAATGTTTTTTGATTTTAAACGGATATCTAAATCTACCTCATTAGTCCACCATAAGGCCAGTCCCCCAGATGTGCCCTCCGGATCGACGTAGCATTTATTCTGAAAATGGAGGCTCCTCCGGAAATTTTCAAGCAGAGCTTGTTTATTCTTTGTTTCCATGAGAAAGACCACCATGGGACGATGGGCCGAGCACAGCCCTCGTAAGATCTGGAATGTCAGAGGTCGCCCCAACCCCTGCACATTCCAGCTGATCATCAACATTGAGCTGGTGGCTGTTTTGGGTCAGCCACTACAACCCTTTCTATTGATGGAGCTCGTTTATGCACCAATGTAGCTTCTGATTCCATCTCAGAGACACTAGAAACCAGGACATCAACCAGCATTGAGTCAAGATCAGCCATGCCTTTATTCTTGGAGCCACTAGGACTTTTGCGGCTCCGAGACCGAGTAATGGGGCGGTTACTATTTTTGGGAAGGCCAATAGGGAAGGAGGGATTGGGGGCATTATGGGGCTGAGAGGATTTTAGGTTATTCTCAAGGTTTGGAGCACAGAGGCGAGGTAACTTGGATTGAGAGGGTTCGTTTAGCTCGGAGGTTGGTTTTCTTTTGAGGGAGAGGGAGTTGAAAATAGAGGACAGGGGTACATCGAAATTGGAGGGCTTCGGAGATTTGGGTTGGATAAGGTCCAGGTTTGGCAGTGTGAGTTGGGGATTTTGAGGAGGTTCAAAGACATATGGGCTGGAATGAGGGCGTTTTGGGCTGTCAGAAGGCTCTGTAACAAAGTAAGGTTTGTTAGATGGGCTAGATGGTGGGGAGTCGGGAATTGGAGAGGAGGTGGTTATATAATTGGTTAAAATGGTAATGTTGGGGCTCCCAATTAAATCAGTGGGTCCAGTACTAGAAGATAACGGGCGCGGAAATTCCAAGGGGGTGTACGTGGATATAGACGACAAAGATATTGGATTTGTAGTATGCGGAATACCGTGTAGCCCGGTCTGTTTGCCACCTGGCATAACCTGGACGTCAGCTGGGACGACGGAATGCGGCTGTCCCAAATCCTCCACCTCAGTACGGATATTCTCTTTAGCTGTACTCGGCACGCGCTCATTTCGATCAACATTTCCACGCGCCTCTACAGAGTGAAACACAGGGCGGCGATGGAGAAGCTCTTCCACCCTCAAGGCAGCTTCATCGACTTGCTGTTTCAAAGGCGCTCCAGGAAGAAAGGGTTTCCTGGCCCTACCCGTTCTCATTTCAGGGCCATAGCCTGACTGAACTCCTTCTTCACGCGAAACAAACTTGCAAGTTTTGTTTTCATGGCCAATCCTTCCACATGCGTAACAAAAGTCTAAGAGTTTTTCATATTTATATGAGATCCATCGATCCTTGCCGGCAGCCGACGTACGGCGAAGCCAAAACCCCCTCGGAAGAGGTAAGGAAAGATTTACCTCCACTCTAATACAAAGGAAGCTCCTATTCAACAGTAGCTCACCCGGGCCGGCCTCCACACCCAGGAGGGATCCAAAGCGGCGTCCCAAAAGTTCTGCATTAGAACGGGTCATCTTCTCAATCGGTAACCCATGAACCTGAACCCAGAATGGACACTTAGAGAACTCCAGATCCGAAACTGCTATTCCCTCTTCCAGGGGTTGAAGAATAAGAAGACTGTTCATGACCGACCAGGGGCCGTCTAAGAGAATAGTATTCTTATCCTCGGGGTCTTCGAAACGGAAAAGGAAGAGGTTATCAAGGTTATTGGGGTTATTGCTCCAGGGTATGATAGAAAATTCAGATCTCGTTTTCCAAGCAATTTTGAGGATGTTGGAAACAGCAGAAATATTGAGGGCTTTTGGGTGGAGGATTTTTCCAGCAAGGCAAAGCTGGTTTAGATCGTCAGTACCCCCAGAGCCCTCTTCGAGGTCAAAAATTTCTTGTTCCGCCATCATAGAAGAAAATAGGCGAAACAGGGTAGTCGAGGCTCAGAGAGAGAAGAGGAATGAGGAAGGTTGGGTTAGGGCGAGGAGAAGTAAGGGAGGTGAGAAGAGAGGTAAGAAGGACGAGAAAATGGTAGGGTAGGGTAGAAAGAGGGAAGAAGATGAAGGCGGGAGGTGGACAAAGGTAGCAGAAGATGGATTTAAGCCACACGGAGGCCAGGCTCCCACAGGGGAAGAGGGGCTCTCATTTTAGAGAGAGAAACTCTCATTTTAGAGAGAGAGGATTTTTCTTAAAATAAAAAGAGATTGGTAAATGAGAGAGAGACTCCTGCCTATTCCTTTTTACCGAGATCCACCGCTTTCGTTTCCATTCGTTTCACCAAAGAATTTCTACAATTCCTTTTGGTAATCTTCTCCTCCATTAATCTATTTTATAGTTAATAGGAAATATGTATCTGTTTATGATAGAGGAAGTAGATTTGGGGCAAAACTTCTTACAACTCACACACGCATAGTGCACGTATCGCTGAATAACGGTGGCCATGGCTGCCGGCCATCTCGACACCACTTCGGCCACTCTCTCTCACATTTTCACCTCATCTTGTCTCCTCTCGCATACATAGCACTCGAACCCCTGAAATTTTCACACAAGCGAAACCCCTTTCGGCAAAGAATTTTATTTCGGAACTTGCTGCCGTAAATTAATTTAAGTAGATTGTTTGCAGATGTTACTTTGACTGTTTTAAGCTCTAAATTTAGGAGATTAATATAGGAGTTTGAACTTAATTTAGTAATTGACTCGAATTTCTTCATTAGGCCGTCGGGTCGGCATAAGTACTATTATTATTTTTTTTTTTTTAAAGTTCTATTACAGAGGAGGTATTTAGTTAATCTATTATTATTCCTAGAAGCTGTGGGTACAAAAAATAACGTATAAGTTTGAAAAAGATTTCATCCATTAGAATAGGTAAGAAGAATTGGTGGTCTTTTAATTGACTTAATCAAACTCCTATATTAATCTCCTAAATTTAGAGCTTAAAACAGTCAAAATAACATCTGCAAAGAACAACCTACTTAAATCAATTTACGGCGGCGAGTTCCGAAACAAAATTCTTTGCCGGAAGGGGTTTCGCTTGTGTAAAAATTTCAGGGGTTTGGGTGCTACGTACGTATGCGAGAGGAGAAAAAGATGCAGTGGAAGGTGAGAGGGAATGACCAGATTGGCGTCGAGCTGACCGACAGCCATGGATGCTATGTGCGCTGAACGTGTGTGAGTTGTAAGAAATTTAGCCCCAGATCTGCTTCCTCTGTTATAAACAGTATACATATCTCTTACAAACGGAACGGTAGGCAGTCTGTCGGTGGATTTCGGCAAGAGGAAGTGTAGGGTACAGGAGACTCTCTCTCTCCTTTACTATTCTCTTTTTATTTTGTTTTGTCTTCTAATTTAATGATTACCCGTATGTATATATATATATATATATATATATATATATATATATATATATATGAATTTTCAAGTGAGGGATCCCTCATTTTAAAAAATGAGGGACTTTCATTTCCCGATTAAATTTTGAAAATCCGAGCCGCTCAATGTGTGCAGAACGTGATTTTAAGGATACTCGCGAGAAATCAGCAAAAAAAATGACCGGGAAGGGCTTCATCCGAGCAATTTTTTTTTGAACCGTTCAATGAAAACTGCTCGGATGAAGCCCTTCCCGGTCATTTTTTTTGCCTGATTTATCGCGGGGACTCTTAAAATCACGTTCTAGTCACTTTGAGCGGCTCGAATCATCGAAATTCAATCGGGAATGGGAGTCCCTCATTTTAAAAGAATGAGGGATCCCTCACCGGAACCTAACTCTCGTATATATATATATATATATATATATATAGCGAATGCCCGTGCCTAAAGGCACGGCGCAACACATGTTGAAGACAACTAAAACTATTGGTCGAATAATGAGCAAAGGGAGGATCAAACTAAACTTTGGTATATGTGTAGGACAAATCGAGGTGCAAATAATATTCAAGTTTTACACAAATTTCCAAAATCCATAAATCCCCCAACTCACGTAATAAAAATTAAATACTGTCAAACCAAATATATTTTTGTAAAACTTAACCTAACAAATAAAATGTCATTATGATATTTTCAATGTCTTAACAAAACTCTTATCACAACGACGCCACTGTCTCTTAGCTTTGTCAGTCCTCGACTTTCCTACATAAATAAGAGTAAGAATTATTAAATTCATCGCAAATAAATATGAACTGGCAATGAAATCAAAAAGACAACTTATCACCCCTACAATAATTTTAATTGTTTATTACCTTTGAAAATGTGCCAACACTCTTCCGACCGATCAACTTTTAATACAAAAGTCACCACATTACAAATGAAGGTATTACTATATTATTTTAGCTAGTGCAATTCTAGCTCCATTAGCAATACGACCCTAATCTTGGCCCTAAATTTTTCAAATAAAAACTCGTATTGTTACCGTAAAATTTTATTAGTTAGCTAAATTATATAGATTTTTATTCAGAAATTATCTCTTTAAAAAAATAATAATTAGCTAGTCATATATCTTATTTCTATCATAGGGTCAAGAATATGTTTGCCTTTGCTGCACTTTTCGGTGAAAGGTAGGGGTAGTGGGGCTTTTTCGCTAAATTGGTACTCCCTCCGTTCCATATTGAGAGTCCTACTTTCTCTTTCTTACCATTTTTCAAATGAAAAAATCAACTACTTCCATGCATAATTTTTCAAATTTTTTCGTACCGTATTAAAGATCTCGATTAGAACTTTAATTTGGTGCGGAAAAATTCAAAAAATTATACACGAAAATAGTTGTTTTTTTTATTTGAAAAATGACACGACTCTTTATGGTGGACTCTCAATATGGAACAATATTAATTTTGTATTTGTGAGATCGCTCGATTTCTGCAAGGGTTGCAGTGCTTTTGGGGCCTGTATTCATGGCTAGTGAAAGCTACCCACAATCATAAAGATAGTATTAATTAAAAAAACATAAGTATTATATGTAAACCTGATTAAAGTGGGAATCAAGACTATTATGAGTTGGGTTTTTGCCACTTATACTGAGAATCAAAATTCAGTCAAATTAAACAACATACAGGGAAAACTATAACCAAAAAGGAGGGAAAACATAAGGAGAGGTTTCCGATACAGTTAAGGCCCCATTCCGCACGCCAATGTCACAACGTGAGTGTGTTTAGTGCATGCTCATATTTGAAGGCACGGTTCGAACGCGCAAATTTTAAAAGGTAGAGAGGAAGAGGGAGAGAGGGAGAGAGAGAGAGAGAGATGAAATAAACCTGGTAATTTTCACAACTCAACTACTATTCAATGGCGTGAATATCTTTGCTTGAGTTTGTGATTTGGAGAAGGAAAATGGTTAATCTGTATGTGCTAGAGAAGAAGGGAACTCGTATATTTGGGAAACGTAAATCATTCTATTAGATTGGAAATCATGGGAGTTAGATTAAGAGTCCTATTATGATTAGGGAATGAAACTGATTAGTGATAGTGATTGAAGGAATTGTGATCTGGTGGGGTTTCAAAATAAAGTCCTATAAGATTAGGAAAATAAGGAAAAAGAATTAGATTGAAATTAAGATTTTTGATTTACCAGTTTGATTTTTTAAGGGTTTAAATGATATACTTATTTAGGTTTAAACCATCCATTTTTAAATGATATACTTATTTAGGTTTAAACCATCCATTTTTAAATGATATACTTTTCTCACGGAACACTACAAGAAAAAAGACAATTCCCGGGACTTGTTTCCGGCGTTTTTTTTAAACCCCGTTTATAATCTCTTTTATTCGCTTGATAAGAAAAAAGAAGCGGAGGGAGGGTATTCTTATCCCCGTTTTGGAGTTAGGGTTGAGACAGTGAAAGGATTCCCCCTTTTTGACATTGCGCCGACTGCCATAGCTCGCCTCTCCATCCTCTTCTGGTCCATATCTCTCTCTCTCTCGCTCTCTCGCTCTCAGTTTTGGGCTTCTATGTTTGAAACTTTCGTCAATCGCGTTGGGGTTTTCCAGGGCGGCGCCGTTGGTGAAGCTGGGGCCGGTAGGGCTGGGTGAAGGTGGGTGGTCTACGATTGGTTGATTTAGGGTTCATTGTTTTTGATTTTGCAGACTGATTTGGTAATTTTTATTCTCGCGCAGAGATAAAATTTGCCCTAGTGCTCAAAATGCCTCTCGCCTGCCCATCTCTGTAAGTCTCTCTTTATCCCCTTCGAATTTGGCGTTTCCCTCTCTACTGGTCTCTCTCTCTCTCTCTCTCTCTCTCTCTCTCTCTCTCGATATTTCTCCATCTCTGTTTCTTCTCCATCAGATTTGGGCTTCATTGTTTGAGTTGGGTATTTGTTAGGGCAATCGATTAAAGGGAGGGAGGGCTCAATGGTCTTCTATTGTCATTTAAAACCCTAAAGCTCTTCTGTTGCAGCCGTTGCTGGAGTTGCCAGACAGCATGAAGTACAGAGTATTCGAGTGAAAACCCAGAAGTAATGAAACCGATCCATCCGTGGTTTATACGAGTCCTCAGAGCCGGTGTGAGCCATAGACTGAACAGTTCGAAATCTAAAACAAAAACCCCCAAATTGGTTCTTCGAATAAGAGCATAATCTGGTAAGTATTGTCAATTTCTCTTGTGTGGGCTTAATTAGGGCTTCTTCTTTCTTTAATTTTCCTTGATACGATTTCTATGTTAACAAGATGTTGATTAAGTTTTTTCTAGGTTAACTAGTGGATGAATGTTCTTAAATCTCTTATGCTGCAGTTAGACTGTTCTTAAATTTTTTGGGAGCCTTAAATGATGGAGATCCTTTCAGTTTTTTTGGCCATATGAAATTTTCTGCAGGCCATCTTCACCAGTCAAACATCTTTCCTTTTTTTTGATTGGCAACAGTTGCACCTCGTTCACAATCATCCCGGAATGACTGTTGAGTGAGCTACGATATGGCACAATCAACCTGACCAGTAATCCTCGTGGTGGGAAAGGTTGATCATTTATACCTCAATTTTCTGTCACACATCACAAGACAACTTTACCTGTCAATTGTGAATTGGAGTAGTTTAGCTAGTTTAGTTCATTCAGTCTGCATGTTTAGTTCTAGTTTTTGTTCTAGTTTCCGTTTAATTCATGGAAGTCTAGGTTCTCTTAGCTAATTTCAGTCTGCATGATTAGTTCAAGTTTTTGTTCTAGTATTGCCACAATGCATGTAAAATCGTTTGTTTGGGTTGATGTTCATGGACCTAATAAGTTGCAAGGTATTCTATTTTTGAATATCATATAATTTGTTGGTATATTAACTATATCTATGGTTTCTCAAAAGAATCAGTAAATTTAGTTGACATATTTCAATGGATTATATTGGTTAGTTGACATTTGCCATGTATTTACCTTACATCCATGCTAATGGCTACTCCACACAGGGGTTGAGCCATGATGATCGAGGCTGATGTAATACTCCTCTCCGAGGTTAACTCATGCAAAAAATATGGTGCAGTTTGTGGCAAACATTTGACTCGGCGAGGTACTTTAGCATGTGCGAACTCTATTATATAAAATAGGCCTCTTTCACTGACAGCTTTAAGTTATCCCCTCTTATTTTTGCAAACTGATTCATATCCCCTATAACTTCCTTGCCAGCTTACAATTAAGACTGGGACACAACCCAAGGGCTCTCAATCCGCAAGAATATTACACAATCTGAATAATATCCCTTTCTTGCATTGGTAGAGCTTAAGCTAGTGCGCTCTCTCTCCGCTTAGATCTGTTTATTTATCATTGCGTATATATGCATCTATCAGAATTTTGTCCCTTGTCAATTTCTTGACCTTAAATTAGGGTTTGGTAAAATCAAGATATTCAATCCAAGGGAATATGAGGCAAATTGTCATTAAACTGCTAGAACTGGGAATGATTTAGTATACTCTTAGAGCTGGGGAGTTCCTGTTCATGATGACAAGTATGTTACCGTCACCAATGCTTTTAAGTCAGATGGAATTTCCTTTTTTTTTTTTTTTGTGAACCAAATTTCCCATGTAATATTGCAGGAAACTCTTTGAATTGCTCATCGTGTCCACTGCTCTTGCTGAACTGTCATGGCCTGCCATTCTCAGCAAAAGGAACGCGTTTAGGTATGATAATTTCTCACTGCTTGCAGCAATATTTGGCAATTCAAAAATGAAAGTGATGTGTCATTTTTAAATTAGGGTCTGTTGTTCATGTTTTAGCATATGACTCAACTCTTAAATGCTCAACATATGCAGGGTCATTCCTAATGCGTCCCTCTTGAGGTATCAATAATGTTCTGATCTGTAACTTTGTTTCCAATGTTAGTACGTCTCAAGTAAATGATGTTATTTCCTCGTTGATAGAATTGGAGTTGTTCTTACGATCACATTATTTTTTCTTGGTGATATTCTTAACTTTGATTGTTTCTATTAGTTGCTTGTTGGGTGGTGTAATTCTTTGAAAGAATGACTTAAAAAATACTTTCCGGGGTACATTTTGATTGTTGTCCTAGTTCTCTATCCGATGGAAGTGCTTCATTAGCCCTAGCTTGTTGCATGAGAGTAAAGCTGAAATGGCTAGAGAAGCTGATGCTTTTATTTGCTCATTCTGGTAATTAACTAGACATCTTTGTTCTCTCGTGGAGAAAGTATAGTTGCATGCATTTAGTGTACTTATATTAGTGAATTTAAATTAGGGTTTTTTAGGTGGATATGGAACTGTGGAAGAGGTTCGAGAGATGATAACATGGTCACAACTTGGAATTCGTAAGGAACCGGTGACATACATTCAGAAAATATTTAATCTAAGGGTTTTTTTTTCCTTCTAGTTTTGTAAATGTGTAATCCTCTTGTAGATTGGTACTACAACTCTTTGCTTGCATTATTTGACAATGGTGTTGAAGAAGGTTTCATCAAGCCAAATGCTCGACACATCATCCTTTTTGCTTCAACTGCAAAGTAAAGATGGAGGTATTGGTCCCATTTCATTGTCAAGATGACTTTATTTTCATTATTTCCTGTTTTTCTTCGTTTGTCAATGGAAGGAAGCAATTTCTGTTGAAGCAGACATAAAATCATGTTTGGCTGTATATAGAAACAACTCCACCTGCTTTCTTTATCAACAATTTGTTATTCTTTGTGTTGAAGCTACTGTTGCTATTTTTTTAAGTTGAATTGTTGATCTTACGTGATACGATGGTATAGTTCCTATTTTGTGCTCTCACCCTTGAGAGTTGAGACTTCCTTTCAAATAGCATAGTAATGTTTGAGCTTGAGTTATTTCTTGTTTCCCTCTTCTTTTTGTTTTTTCCTTTTATAAGTGTGTTCTTTTTTGATGTTAACATATCTTTTGGCATTATGTTATGTGCAGGTTATTTGATGACATTGAAAGACATCTTTCTACCGTGATGAGGGGAACTTCTTTTTCTTATTATGTTTGTGATTGGTTGCAAAATATTCCACTTATGTGGATGAGACAATGTAATATAAATTGTTAGAAATTTATGTATTTCATAGTTTTGATTGATTAGTAATGAATTTAGAAGCTTTAGACATCCTATTTTGTAATATTTGTCAATTGTTGGTGTACAATAATTGCAAGTTTTTATTGTACAGAAATTCCCCATATTAATAGACCAAAAAAAATAAGAAAAAGAAATACGCAGGTTTTTTTTTGCCAGGGAAAAACTTTTCCCGGCGTTTACAAAAACGCCGGTAATGTCTCGCCGGAACGGAAAAGTTCGCCGGAACTTTTCCCGGCGTTTTTGTAAACGCCGGTAATGTCTCACCGGATCGGAAAAGTTTGCCGGCCATGGAGGTATTTCCGGGGTTTTCATAAACGCCGGCAATAATGTTAAAAACGCTAGGAACTATTACCGGCGTTTATTAAACGCCGGGAACTATTCCCGACTCCGGCAGTCGCGGCGTTTACAATAAACGCCGGTAAAAACGCCGGGAAGACTTTTGCCGGCGTTTATTTCACTTTTTCCGGCGTTTATAAAACGCCGGGAAAGCCAATATTTCTTGTAGTGGAACCATCCATTTTTGGTTTGCTCCGTTTATTCCGATATTTAACAGGTAGATTTTATAGGTTCAGATTTCCATTCTCTAGATGGGGCAGATTTTGTAGACTTTTATTTTCTTATTTCCTGAATCGATCATAATTATTTTGGAAAGGATGACTACATGCATTTCTAACTATGAATATTGCAAGAGGTTTCAATTTTTAAACAAAATGAATGAGGACCGTCAGATTGAATTAAGAATCCCAAACTTCCATTTTGAAAGAGAACCAGAAAGAAAATGATTAGGGAGAGAGAGAGTAATTCGTTCACCCAAAATTTGATTTAACCAAAAATTTGTTCAAAATTCGTTATTTTGAACAAATTATTAACCATTACCAAAATTCGTTCAACCAAAAGGCAAATAAATCTTTACAGAAATTTGTAGTCCACCCAAAGACAAATAAATCATTACCAAAATTCGTTCACCCAATCAACGGCCGGCATTATAGCATGTCATTGTATTTTCGAACAGCATGTCATTATATTCCCCAGTCAATGCCACTCAACGGCAATTTTGGAAGAATCATTACCAAAAATCCCGTAGATATTTTCCACTCAACGGCAATTTTATAAATCAATCTTTGTATGGCTGAAATTAAAGTCCATCCTTTCCAAATATATTGTTAGCCCTACCATCCATAGATCTCAGCCATAGAAAAAATGTGTATTGATCGTAAGGTTTAAAATATAGGAGCAATTTTAGGGATTCAAAAACCTCTCTGTCATATTATATAGATATATATATATATATATATATGGAAAGGCGGTGAAACAGGTAAGGAAGACACCTGTTAATCTCCTCCTCTTGACTCAGCATATTTCACGTTCCATTAACGCGAACTCTGACCAAACGCGTTCGGATTTCAGTCTCCGAAAAATTCCAAAAATTCAACACAGACTAATAATAATTTAAGGGTCATCATGGCGGTGTCGGATTTTTAAGGTAAAATTCCAACGTTGCAAAACTCATACAGTGTGCCGAGTTCCTATTCGGACCACATGACTAAAAGAAAAAAAAAAAAAAAAAAACCTCAGCCTCTGTGGTTTACGATTATAAGGGTGTCACTGCCTCATCAGGTTTTGGTACAAAATTATACCTGTATTCCATTTTCCTCAAGTTGAAGTTACTTATCGTGGGATGAATAAGAGAAATGTACTGGTACCAAAAAATATATTCTATTCTTATAATAGACGAGTGCTGTCGCTGCCTCATCAGGTTTCGTTACAAAATTATATTTGTATTCCGTTCTCCTCAAGTTGAAGTTACTTATCGTGGGATGAGCAAGAGAAATGTACTGGTACCAAAAAATATACTCTATTTTTACAATAGACGGGTGCTATCGCTGCCTCATCAGGTTCCGTTACAAAATTATATCTGTATTCCGTTCTCCTCAAGTTAAAGTTAGTTATCGTGGGATGAGCAAGAGAAATGTACTGGTACCGAAAAATATACTCTATTCTTACAGTAGACGGGTGCTCTATACGAAGTGCTTATCTAGGATCCACATGTATTGTACTCACGAAGTACATTTTTAGGTACGTGTAAGACCAGAGCCGGCTCATAAGGGAAGTGGAAGAAGCTACCGCTTCCGGCCCCCAAATTTTGGTTCAAAACTGAGGCTCCACTGCAATGTAACTTACATATAAATATTAAAGAGTTTCCAAATAAAAACGCAAATCAGGTACTTGGTTCAGTGATCACGTAATGCTGTCATGTTGTTGGGAGTGTGTGAGTCCGTATCGCCTCTGATGACGCAATGACCGAGTCTATCCCAATTCGAAGGGTATTCCACAAAAGGTAAAACAGCCTGTGGGGAAATTGGAGTGTCCTGTGTCCATTGTTTTCTCCACTTTTAACGACCTGCCACAAGGAAGTTTCCTTGGCCCCTATCAAATATACACTACAAGCCTCTAATAAGTTGGGTCTCAATTTCCTTGCCAAAAATGAGCCCATTTTGATTCTTTGTTCGTCAATTCTCTGCTTTGTTCACCTTCTCTTCTTCTCCCAACATATGATGATAACACTTCCACAGGGAGAGAGAAGAAGAGAAGTTCTGAACAAAGCAAAGCCCCCATTTTCTTCACTGATCTGATAAAGAGAGGAGGAATTGTAGAGGAGATTTTGCCAGAATGAATGATCTTTTCTCGGGTTCGTTCAAGAAATACCAGGACCTTAAGCGCCAGATTCATGTTGATGACATCGAGACCGGTGGAGGGGGCACGGGGAACGAGACCATCGATCTCGACAGGTTTTTTGAGGATGTCGAGAAGGTGAAGGATGACATGAAGGATGTAGAGAAGCTATACAAGAGGCTGCAGGAATCAAATGAGGAGACCAAAACAGCCCATAATGCCAAAACCGTGAAGGAGCTCCGGTCCCGAATGGATTCTGATGTTGCACAGGTCCTCAAAAGGGTCAAGGTCATCAAGGGGAAGCTCGAAGCGCTCGATAGATCGAACGTTGCTCACCGGAGCATCCCCGGATGCGGTCCTGGCTCTTCTGCTGACCGTACCCGGACCTCGGTTGTTAGCGGGTTAGGGAAAAAACTCAAGGTCATGATGGATGAATTTCAGGCAAGTAATGATATACAAACAGAAACAGCACATGTAAATTTGGTGTAAAATGATGTGAGTGAGATTCTTTTAATCGCAAGAAAGTCATCATCACATTATTATGGCAGAACACCTATGGAGGAAAACTACGTATACCCGTGTCTGAAGACACTATCAAAACAACCGCTAAATTCTAACAGTCACAGTCGCTGTTTGGTGCCTCAAGACCACTAAATAATTTTCGCTTCCTGTGGGACTTGTACGTTTGAATTGTGAATTCTATTTGAATAAGATGTCCCATTTCAGGCACTGAGGGCTAAAATGACAGCCGAGTACAAAGAGACGGTCGAGAGGAGGTACTTCACGGTCACAGGGGAGAAGCCGAACGAGGACCTGATCGAGAACTTGATATCAAGCGGGGAAAGCGAGACGTTCCTTCAAAAGGCGATCCAGGACCAAGGCCGGGGACAGATCCTGGACACGATCTCCGAGATCCAGGAGAGGCACGACGCGGTGAAGGAGATTGAGAAGAACCTGATGGAGCTCCACCAGGTGTTCCTGGACATGGCGGCGCTGGTGGAGGCGCAGGGGCAGCAGCTGAACAACATAGAGAGCCACGTGGCGCACGCGAGCTCGTTTGTTAGACGAGGGACCGAGCAGCTCCAGGAAGCAAGGGTGTACCAGAAGAGCTCTAGGAAATGGACTTGCATCGCCATCGGACTCGGGGCTTGCGTCCTTGTCCTTATTCTTTTCCCAGTTTTGTCGTCTGTTTTGGTTCATGTATTGTAGAAAACAAATTGGACGTTATCAGTTACAACTAAAGAATCTTTCGGGGTGTTCCATAACCAAACCACGTTATTTTTTCTTCTTTTGATTCTTATCCCTTCCAGCAAGAGTGGCTAGCAAGACATATGGAACGTAGATGTAAATCATCAATCGCCACTACAAGAAAAAACACATTCGGTGACATGTAAAAATGTCACCAAAAGTCCAAATTTTGTCACCTATTGTCTTTGGTGACACAACAAGAGGTGTCATTGTATCCGTGACACTGAAAGTCAAGGGTGACAAAATTGTGTAGTTGTCACGGAATGTTGTCAACAGTGACAAAAATTTGGTGTCACAGAAGATAGATTTTCCGTGACACAATTGTCACGGAAAGTAACAGTGACAACAATATGGTGTCACGGAAGAGAGATTTTCTGTGACAAAAGTAATTATGTCACGGAAAGTAAAGATGACAGCACTATTTTGTCACAGAAGAGAGATTTTTCTGTGACAAAGATTGTCACCAAAAGTACCTACCATGACAACCAATTGTGTGTCACCAATAACCTATCGTAGTGCTAGATATACAACCGTGACAATCTCTTTTGTCACCAAAATTAGGACTATAGCAGCAACTATTTTTTCTCCTCGCAAGTACGGGTATATTGCATGCTTCCTTAAGTTAAGAAAGAAGAAAACACTAGCATCCAAGTTCAAAGGATATGTGTGATTGAAAGAAAAGTTCAACGCATACGAAGTGAAAGAGTCATATAAGACTTCATTCTGACATTAGTTCGACACAAAACACAAACATACGTAAACCAATCGCCGTAACTTAAAAAGTTCGACGCCAAGCCTCACATGCTCTTTCTCATCATATCCCACTATGTCAAATTTATCCTGCACTCATTCATATATTATAGAATACAATACAAAGTTACAAACAAGTGATACACACTACAAAGTTTCAAACTTTCAGGCTATTGAGAGAATATAGCGAAAAGCAAATTCATCTTCCTGTGTTGTCAACTAAGGGTATTTTTCCATTAACGTACTTCTTATACGCACACAAAAATCATGAAATCTAGGGTCATACAACAGAGGTTAATGATAAATTGCAAATCACAGAATGGTTGCAGAAAATAAATAAACCAAATCGATAGCTTAATTTCAGGAGAACTAATTGCTAAAAGATATTAGTAACAAGAAACAATACAAACGAAGCACAAAGACTCTTGGAGATCCACACCCAATTTCACCCAAGTATGAATACTCAGGGTTAAGCATCTGGAGACCCTTGTTTCTTGTTTTTTTTTTTTTTTTTTTGGAGTTCGTCAAAAAGATCAAGGGTGAGACCGTGAGAGAACCCACAACGCCGCAACCCACAACCAGATCTAGATCGAGATCAAACTAGAGTTCTTTGTTTTTGAAGGAAAATCAAAATAGTGATGGACCGGATGGTGAAGCTCTGTGGCTGTGACTATGAGAGAGAGACAGAGAGAGAGAGGGGAGGCGTACCAGTGGTACCACTGTGGGTGTGGGTCTATCGTCGGAGAGAGGAGGAGTGGACTGCCGCGTGGATCGATCGTCTGCGGGAGGAGTGGACGTCGGCGTGGGCGGAGTGCGGGAGTGGGCGGCGTCGCTGCCTCCCTGGTGTGAACTGTGGAGAGTGGGGACTGGAACCAGAGAAGAGGAGAAAAAATGGCTAGGGTTTTTGTTGGACTAGTATTTCCCCTTTGCCCAAAGGCCCCAAACGGTGCCGCTGTTGTCTTTTCTTTTTCTCTTCCCGCGCGAAAATTGGAATCTTTCGGTGACAATTTTATACTTGTCACCGAAATTTGTCTTCAGTGACAAATATTTTGTCACCAAAACTCCTCGTTCGGTTCTTTCGGTGACAACTTTATACTTGTCACCGAAACTTGTCTTCAGTGACAAATATTTTGTCACCAAATCTCCTCATTATTTACCCTGGTCACCCAAAGATTTTCGGTGACAAGCAGTAAAATTGTTTGTCACCGTTGAGTATTATCCGCGTCAACGCCAATTTTTTGTCACCAAAAGGTGTCAAAGGTTGTCACCATTGGTGTTTTTTGTTGTAGTGCGCGCGTCGTTAATGTCATTTTGTGCAGCATTTGTAGCACTAGTTTTGAATGTGGTACGGTGAAAACAAGGCGGGTCTTGACGTTGCAAGTACTCCGTTGTTTAAGCTTGACTTGAAAACCTAATTAATTTCAAACGCCGATTTTAAATGAGCTTCAAGTAATTGGTTAGGCGTTTGTCGGACCGTTTTTCCATCATTTCTCCTCAAACTAATTGGTAGTTGGAAGGATTTCAATTAAGTCTTTTATGATATTCGACATTGCACCCGTAAGTCTATTTTTAGAGCGATCGCAAGGAGTGACATTGTGCATCCAAATATATGGGGGCACTCCAGGCCCAACAATCCCCAACAGCGCTAAATCGCTAACCTAGAGTGGGCTTCATAGCTTGATATAACCAGCTTTAATATAACCTCGAATAAGCTTATACCCAGTTGACACGGATCAAGCTCGAGTAGCTTGATTCAATGTACAACCTGTTATTGTAGATGCATGTAACCCTTCTACATCCTTAGTGTGTGAAGAAGGTAAAACTAGTTGGTGGTTCTTGTTCAAGATTCCTGCAAATTTTTTTTTTTGAAATTAGCGAACGTTAGTATTATTATAATAGTTATGCTGTTGCATTTTCCCTTCAAGAACGTAAGAAGAGTTGGTATGCCTCTTCTTTATACCTTCCACAAGTTTTATGACCCACTAATTACAAGATACATGTAGTACATTGCAAAATCAAATAAAGCCATTGCGTTAGCTTTGTTTGATTGTGAATTTAGTTTAATTTAGTTTTGGTGATAGGTGAAGAGAGAAATAGGGTACTGATTGAAAAAATAGGTAATGATTGGAGAGAGATAGAGAGAAATGAGAAAATAATAATTGAAAAAATATGGTAATAATTGAAAAAAGAAGTAAAATAATAATTGAAAAACAAAACTAAAATAAAATGGTAACCGAACGCTACCAAAATTGTTAAGAAAAAGCCCGAGGCCCAAATACGATTCAATTGGTTTTCGCTTAGGCCCATAAGTGAACAAATGGGATCCTCTTGCGACCTTCGGTTGGGGACCCTTGAAACTCAAGGCCGTCTCAGAGGTATGACTATCTAATGGATACAACGTAGGAATAGCTCAAGAATGTCCCTAAGTCGATGCAAAGAATCCGCCATTTTTTTTTTTTCCAGAAAACACAATACTCGTATGTACATTTTCTCATTTTGAGAAGAATTAGGATCCGATGTATCTAGGGCTACAAACGAACTGATCAATTCATGAGCAACTCGTGACTTGGCTCGACTCGTTAAGTAATTGAACTGAGCTCGAACTCATGTCTTAGGCTCGTTTACTAAACAAGTAAAACCTAACACTCAAAAGCTTGGCTCGGCTAGCAAAAACTCCACTCATTTTGTAGGCTCAGCGCATTTAAAGAAGTTTGTCAAGTAAATTAGTCAGGTTCGCTTGGTAAGGGCTCAACTCGTTTACGACCCAAGCCGAGCTCGAACAATATAAAGCTCGGCTCGGGTCGTTTACAATGTACCGAGAGGCTGGAGTAAATAAATTGCCAAATTGGGTACATAGTATAGTTTCACATAACCCGAAGGGGGTCCCGAAGCATTTCTAATCGAGACGACGCCGTCTGGTTCTCATTTTTATTCGGTCTACGCATCGTCGCATCCTCTTCAACCCCTCACTGTTCTCTCTCTCTCGTCATTCGCGTTAATTTAGTTTCGATCTCAGTCGACCATCGACGAATTCCTAGCCATGGCTTCTTCCTTGGTTGCGAGGGCGGCTCGTCAAGCCGCAACCATCGCCCGCCTCTCCTCTTCGCCGTCTGCGGCTCAGGCCGCGAGCCTATTCCAGCGCCGCGGCCTTGCTGGCGCCGCAGGTACATCTCCTCCCCTTTCATCTCCAGATCTTGATGCTACAGTCAATCGATGCACTGTTAACGTGCAAGGGTCTCGATAGACGGATATATCTTTGTAGAAATGAGGATTTAAATAGTGTATTTCGTACTTTATATAAATGGATGAGGATTATTTCCGTGATGGTGATGAGAAATTTGGCTGATTAATATGCTTTTTTTTATAATGGTTGATGATTGCTGAGACCTTTGCAAAGGTCTGAGTATCTAGTTTTTTCTGAACTGAGGGAGACACTCTGTACTGCATATGTACTCCCTCCGTTCCTGAATGGTAGTCCACTGCGAAAAGATGCGTAAAATCCGAATAAAAAAATAAAGTCTTCCGTGCAAGAAGAACTAATTGAGATCTTTAAATTGATGTCAATAAATTTGAAAAATGATGCACGGTAGTATGTTATGTTTTGATCCGAAAATTGTGCATCTTTTTGTGGCGGACTATCATTTAGGACGGAGAGAGTAAGACATTGTGCTATAAATTAGGGATTATATGTAGTTATGTATACATCTGAGTGGAAGCGAGAATTTACAAGTATATTTTGATTGTGAAAATTAAAATCCTCTTTTATATGGTGAGTAATTTAGCTTATTTATATGCTTTTTCTCAATAGTTACCAATTTGTGGACCTCAATTGTAAAGGGAAGAGTATCTAGTATTTTTGTGAGGGAAACAATCGGTTGTTCTGAACGAAGGGAGACAATTGGCATTAATGTGTTGCACTTTGTGCTAGAGGGAATCTTACCACTTCTATTTTTTTAAATTCCCCTTCCGCATCCGTCCTACTGGTTGTAACATGTACCCTTTTTATCAGGGAAGGCCCAAGACTAATGGGGCCCCTAAGTGAGATCTATAATAGGCTTTGTGTTAAATTCTTTTATTTAACCTTTCATGTCTTTGTAAATTTTTTTGCCACAATCAATTTTCAAATGTATGTCGTTAGGCAGGCTTTTGTTTTTTGTTTTTTTTTGTTAGGCCTTTAGATGAGAAGGTTTTCTCTGTTGTTATATCTTTAGGCAGAATGGTGCTTTAATCATCTAGTTTTAAAGAGGGTCTATGCATAAGAAAATGTTTTTGCTCTGCTGGATCTCTGAACGGTTTTTTTTTTTTTTTTTGGGGGGGGGGGGGGGGGGGGGGGGGGGGGGGGGAGGATACTCCATAATTTCGATACATAACAGGAACAAAGTGAAGAAATCGTCTATTTACATGTGGGATATTGACACCCTAGTCATTCTTCATTAGAGACCTAGTTATCGTACAGCAGTGATTTGCAATAAATTTGTTTCAAGAGAGCTTGAAATATTTACACGTATGTAATCCTGATAGTTTGCTCTTTTTTCTTCACAACTGTGACTGTATTCTTTTGTTTACCTTTCTAGCAGTCTTTTTATTTCTTGTGAAGTTCCATTTCTAAGTCTATGATTTAATGGTGCAGTTGTTATGATACATGTTCCACTGACATGATGTTTTTGTATTTCACCTCCTCGAAATACTGATGTATTCTTATGTGGTTTATAGATCACCATGGACCCCCAAGAGTTAATGTCTGGCAAGATCCATTGAGTCCATCTAAATGGAAGGAAGAGCATGTAAGTCCTGTTGTTGTCCTTGAAATGTAAAGTTTGGATTGTGTTGCTGGATAAGTTACTCTTATTATGGATGTTTTTGGAGCTTCATAAAATGTTCAAAAAATTATCTCATTCCACATTATGGTCCTCTCTACTTTGTGTCACAGCCTTTTTGGGTTGGGTTGAGTTAGTTATACATAGATGTCGAACAAGAGAAGGTAAGTAAAACATGCATTGGAGTTTTGATTATTGTAGGAATCGGGTTCAAGCATCACCTGTCAAATTACTAGACCGATTATTTAATAACTGAAAGGCTGTTCATGATAGATGGTTCATAGTGGTAGGTGGTCACATAACGACGTGGTTATAAATGGCGAGCCGTTAATGTGAGGGTATTTGGATAGATGGCATACAAAACAAGAACCAATAGATTGATATATAAATGCAGTTGTGAGATGCTGGTGGTTGAACTGCAAGTACATGTATGTGTTTTATGTTCACGCCGCATGGTATATAGAAGGATTGAATTTTTTCATTAGAGAGACAGTAGAGGTGGTTGAAGTGCTGCTTTTTTCGTTTAGCTCCAGATGAAAAATATTTTAGATTTTTGTTGCTATTCTCCATTTATTCAGGAGATGAATTTTTTAACCACTTTCTTGTTTTGGCAGCACTTCAGTTTTTTTTTTTTTGTTTACCTTTTTTCTTTGTTATTGTTTAGTAAGTTTACTGTCGCCTTTTATTTGGTGTGAGAGCTTGGCCATGGAAAATATTATTGCTATGAGGAATATGAAGTCTTCAAACGGATTGTCACCTTTTACTTGTTATGCTTCTCGATTGCTAAACTTCTTGGTTTTGCTTGTATGTGGTTTCTTTTAAGTATCATCAAGCTATGTCCTTGTTTTTGGCTACTAGTGGCGAGTTTTTTTAATATGTTTGAAACCAATGTTCTAAAAGTCGCTCGGCGCTAGTTGGGCGGTCGGCCACCTTCGAGCGATTAATCGGATTAATCGGCGATTAATCGGTGCATATTAATTAGCAATCGGCGATTAATTGTTATTCGGACCTAATCGGATAGGCCCCGCCAGCTATTAATCGGTGATTAATCGCCAATTAATTCCTTGTTTTAGAACACTGTTTGAAACTGTGTTCATGACGGAGCTCATGCTTTGCAGTTTGTGATTGTCTCTTTGTCTGGCTGGGGTTTGCTTCTCTTTGGGGGGTATAAGTTCTTCACCGGAGGCAAGAAAAACAAGGAAGAGGTAGTGTTCTATTATCTTGAAACCTTGAGTATTAGATGTTACCTATTTATTCAAGTCTGTTTAGGGATTATTTGTTTGTCAACATTGTATGTTCATATGGACAAGGCATTCTTTCTTTTTTCTACACTGTTGCTCTTCTTTAGTTCTCCATTATGAAGTGCTGTTTCCATAAAGATTGGGCTGATCATGAAAGTACCTCAAGTAGAAGTTAAAAATGCATCCATTATTTGGAGATTCAGCCTAAATTACAAGTATGCTGTACTAAGTAAGAAATAACGTGATGTGATGTTACCAAAAAAGACTGATGGACGGTTGTTTTGCCAAGAATCTCAAGAATATAGAGCAGACTGTCAAAACAAGTACTTGTTATAGGCAAAAGACTCAAAACTAAGTTTTCTTTGTTGGGACGCAGTAAAATTGTATGCTTTTCCTCCTTAAAAGTATAGCGAGGGATGTTTGCATAGGCACCCCTTTATAGGCCATACCTCAAAAACTTAATCTTTTTTTTATCCCTTCCGGACAAACTAGCAAACGTGGATCAACAGCTGGTCTTGACCCTTATTTGCTCACTATTATATTTGAGTAAACACTTGACCATTACCTAACACGGTTTCTGGCTCAGTAATGTTTGCTTTGGAACTTATGTTTCACGTTGGGCTGAATTGTGGTGATTGCTTTATGGTTTAAGTTGCATCCTCTGGACTCCTAATGATCTAAAAAAGGTTTATAAAATGGACAAATACTTTGTATATTGAAAGTTACCGTAAATCTCAGTGTTGAGGTTGTCCTATATTGAATTTAGCAGGAAGTTATGCATCCACTTACATGACTGATATTAATTAGTTCAATATGACGTTTAGCTTTCCTGATTTTTTATTTTTTTTTTGTCTATTTACAGAAACTGGTGGAAGCGGCACACTAGATGTAATCTTTCCAAAAACGTGATTTTCTTGGATTTCAATCTCCTGGAAATTTAATGGATTTTCAGATGTCTGTAAACATTGTTTTGACTTCTGAGCCAATCAGCTATTTCCTCTTCTCGTTTTGTGATGCATATTGATCGACTGTGGCGTGTCCTAGTTGTTTCAATAATGAGCTGCCCTTGGATTTTCTTGAGGTATATGTGCATCTATCAAACTATTGAAAGACAATGAATGGTGGTTTTTATGGATCATCAGCCTAATTTACTGCCTCTTCTATACTGCGGTGGTAGATATATATGGACTACATATAAGTGCTTATCGTTATTCATCATCTCCGTGATGTCATTGTTTTATATGGTTATATTTGATTCCGACAGATCGCGTGGAAACTACTCATATGTTTTAGCTGCCTTCGTAATCAGAAGTGAAATTGATCAGTAGCCTTACCATATGTGAAAGTAGTCTCAGTGGTTGAATATCTGTTCAAACGGGAGTCTGTGTGTATGTGCTTGTATGAGAGAGAGCGTTACTGTGTCAGTTCAGTGGTTGAATATCTGTTAGAACAGGATTCTGTGTGTATGTATGTGTTTGTATGAGAGAGAGCGTTACTGTTTCAGTTCGCATGCAGTTATGGTCTACCATTTTCCCCCCATGGAACTTAAAGATTGTTGCTTGAAGTTCTGAATCTCATCCGCAAAATTCGCAGTATATGCTTTACTCCACAAACCTTATTTCATGCAGTTGTACCCACCAGAATGTATGCTTCTTACCCAACTCCAGGTTGTTTTGTTTCCTTACCCTCTTCCCTCTTCCTAAACTTCTTCCAACTTGGGTAGACTCACGCTCATCTGGGCCGGGAGAAAATCATAATGATAGAAAGTATCGGGTTTAGGCAGTTCCACTCGTTTGGAATAAGCTTTTCTTTTATCAACGTATGAATACTCGTAGTGCAAACCTATCAAGTACAAATACTGTGTTCGCCACAAAATTTGCAATCGCATGAGCTCGCTCATCCATAGTCAAATTTCGAGCTGACATACACAAAACTATCTACATGTAAATCATTATTAGCGCACACATGTCACAGTGATCACACTCCGAAATCGGCACCACAGACGGTTAAATTAGTTGGGTTTGGGCTTGGGCATAGTCCATCTGACTCATCAGTACAAGGTGTTAAGACTTGCTTACATGTACAAACCGGCTAGAATGGACTGTGACATTTATACGCTTGGAATAGATGATGACTGGAGGAGCATTGGAGACGCAGGACAAAACACCCTAGCAATTCGCTTTTCTAAATGGGGCTCTTCACTGGATAGCACACACTGATGAGAATTCACGGCTCATTTGCTATTTCAATATCAAGAAAGAGCATTTTTGGAAGCTTCCCCTTGCCTTCTGAGATTGAAAAATGTTGTAGCTATCTTGGGGTTGTAGATAATCGATTGTGCCTTGACAACAAGCTTTGGCACGATGTGTGGAAATTTTGGGTATTGAAAGACTACAGAGATTTTGGGTCCTGGACTTTGGAATGGACAATTGAAGGACCATTTACTTGCTGGTTTAAGAAAGCTGCCAAGCCACTGAAAATGTTGAAAGATGGAAGTGTGTTGATGATGTTCAACGGATCAATTCCAAATACAACTGACTCCAAGACTACTCTAGCATCGTTCAACCCCCAAACAAGACTGCTGAAAGAGATCGAGTATGGCAGTACTTTACTGTGGGCGTCATTTGCTGATGTACCATGTTTCTTCTCTCCAATGGATGCTTTGAAATGACAATGCGCGTGAATAAATTAGACTTTCCATGATTGCATTGCTCAACGCTTGTCAGAACCAATGGCCCATGGCCCATTCTGCTGTGCTCATAAGAACCAACATCCGAAATTAAATTAATAACGCTCAACCGACTGTGTTCCTCTCCACCATTTTTTTACTTCGGAACTTCTCTGTTATTATTACATACAAACGTTGCAAATCTGGCTGTCAACGGATATACGGCTCAGCAGAGGATTCTTGCTTAGGCTCCGTTTCAGAAATCTTCTTAAAAAATAAGTACTTATTTTGCCACTTCTCAAAGAAAAATAAGAAGGTTTGTTCCACAAAATCCAAATAAGCAGCTTATTTCACATTTCCAAACTCAAAAATAACGTAAATGAGAAATAATTTTTCAATTTTTTTTGCACTATATTAAAGATCTCAATGAGATCTATCAAACAAGATCCATATTGATAGGAAAATTATTTGCGTAAGCACATGATTTTTGAACTTGAAATTGTCTTCTCAAAAAATAAGTAATTGTTCAATCATTTGTGGAACAACCCTTCTTATTAGACAAAAAATAATAACTTAATCCCGTTCTGGAACGGGGCCTAGTAAGATAATTCCCACTGTCAAGATTGCAGATTTCAACTAATGCTAGTTAAGTATGGTGAATGTTGCTCTGTGGCTACGTTCTCGTGCTTTGCCATGTACCCGAATGCTAAATCTCTTTGGTAAATATGTTGAATTTGGCTCTTTGGTTACGTTCTACTGCTATGCGATGTAACCTTAAGCTAAATCTATTTGGACCTGGAATCTATTGGTTTTCGTGTAGGTTTTAGTAGAAGCCTCATAAAAATGCTGTCATGAAACGGATAGCTAGATGGTGAGTGACTTTTCAATTTTAGGTTAATTGGATGGTGGTTTTTATGGAGCATCAACTTATTTTACTGCATCACTGACTTAGTCCCTTCTAAACTGTGGAGGTAGAAATGAATTTTTATAGGGACTAAATTTATTGGCTTATCGTTATTCGTCTCCGCAATGTAAGTGGTTATGTTTTATTCCGAGAGATCACATGGAAACTACGTAAGGTTTAGCTTGTTCCTTTGTAGGCAGAAATGGAATTGATCCTAGCATTAGCATATGTCATATGTGAAAAGCTAGTGGTCTCAGTGGTTGAATTTATGTGCGAACCGGAGTCTGTGTGTATGTGTCTATATGAGAGAGAGCGTTACTTTGTCGGTTCACACACAGTTATTGTCTACTTTTTTTTACTCCACAAACCTTATTTCACGCAGTTGTACCCAGAATATATGTTTCATTCCCAACTCCAGGCTGATATGTGTCCTTTCCCTCTCTCTTAATGGCCAAACAGCCTAACCCTTGGAACATGCTACAGCCCTAGGGGGCGAAGAGCCGACATTCAGGTGCCAAACCTTCCCGTGGATGAGAGCTCTTGGGAAGATTTCTCCCTAGAGTAACTTTTATCTGTTGAGTGACGGCCCTTTCACTCGGCGCCATCAGATCACTAAGACCGACTTTTGTCCCTGCTCGACTGGTGGGTCTAGTTTAGGTAGTTTCAATCATTTGTTGGAACTATAAGTCACAAGATGGAGTAATGGTAAACTATAGTACATGTGAGGCAGAATGCAAGGCGAAGTACATATTTTCCTTTTCTTTTGCTTTGACAGGCATGAATTTTCTAGGCAACGAAACAAGTTAAACTGTTGGGAGGAAATGGCAGTTGTGCTTACAAGGGATTTTCAACACAAAAGCTGCCCATAGATGAGAGATCATATCATCCACTGTTTTTTTGTTACTTGCCCTAAATGGGTAGTTTTGTTAACATAGACCATAGGATTTTACAACTCTAATTGCAGCAATACTCTTTTTGACCTTGCAATAGCAACTGAATTAGGCTTCACAAACTCAGCGTTTACTTTGTTGATCCCTTTGGCCATTGCTACTGTCTATTCTTCTCTTATAATTTGTGATGGCCCTTCAAAATTTTTTTTTTTTTGGTGATGTGGTAGCGCTCTCCGTCTCTCCCTCCCTCCTTTAGTAAATTTATTAAATGGATTTAAGAACCTGGGCTAAGCCTAAGCCTAAATTCTTTGCGCTCAATCGAACTTTCAAGGGCATCTCTAGTCCTTACTCAATTTTTTTTTACCCAAATTAGAGTAAAAGCTTCATTTGGTATGAATATGAAGCACTCCAAATGGGTAAATTCATATATAAGCATAAAGTTTGAGTAAAACTTCATTAATGGCATAGTTCCAAATTTGAGAGGGAGAAAATCGTGACCATCAAAGATTTGAGTCTCCCATAATTCGGTTAAAATTTTGAGTTCCACTCACTTCGATATGGATTTGAGTCGAAGGCTCTAGTGAGGTGAGATTTAGGTGTTTCACTCAGATTTTGGTTCCGAGTTTAAAACTGGGTAAGCTCTGTAGATGGTCTAAGAAAGGATTACATGCAACTTTTATAGTTAGAAAATGAAGTCTAAACAGTTCAAAAACCTATCTTCTTTCTTTTCTTTAAAGAAAGAAAAAGGAATTGACCACACATTTTCTTCGAGAATGATCCGCATAGCTGTGGTGCAGCCCGTGCCATAGCGCTACAAAAGGCTGCAATTTGGCCCTCTATTTCGGCAATTGATAACTCGAATTTTAATTCAAACAATGCACGGTGTAAATTTGTAAGAACTTAAATTAAATCCGAGTTGTCCATGCCAAAATAGACGGCCTGATGACCGCCCTGGGTGGCTGCATCACAGCAGCTCCAAATCCTAAGAGAATTTATTCCAAAAATTTACCCATATGATAGCCTGATAGGACGAAGCCTTCAGATATTCTCCGCAAATAACTGGCCCAAAATTGCCCAACAGAAGGCTTTATAACGGATGGCCATAATGCCACACCAATTCTTTTAGGGCCACTACTCTTGATTGGGAGAGGGTCTTGTTCAGTGTGCTTTCAGTCCAGTTCGGAGTTCGGTCAAATTTTGATTTTTGTGGGCTTTTTCTGGGCTCACATCAATAATTAGAATCGATCATTGTGTATAGTTCGTCAAGTTCAAGAATGATAAAAAAACGAGTTCATGGAATACCAATAAATGACCGATCGAAACACATTTATCTTGAAAAAAATGCATCGAGCACACTGAATCAATCCCATCGTTTCAAGATAAAATATGTGGAAAAATGATAATTTAGGACGTGTTTTTGATAATTAATATCCATCAAGAACATGAGAACATTTATTAATACTGAAAATGTTCTTGATGGGTATTAATTATCAAAACACGTCATTGGCCGTCAATTTCCCTAAATGTGTTCCTATTTGTCACTTACCGATATTTAATGAACTTAATTTTTTTCACACTTGAAGAATTCGACGAGATCTACACAATGAACGGTTGTTAAAAAAAAATCAGCAAATTATTGATCAATTCGATACACGATTTGCTAAAAATGTTGTAATATAGTTGAACGGATCCAATCATGTGCGGGGGATCTGAATCTGTGCACCTACGTTGTTTTCTGTTTGCTCCTCTCGTAATCACTTTCCCACAAAACCGAGATACGTTCCGAAGGATCAGGTCCGCAAATTTTTTCGATCGTTTGCCACCTCTCATCCTCCTCAACCATTATCTCAGGTTGGTGTCACCCAAATCCATCAGCGTCACCGTCAAGATAGTCTGCGAATTCGTCGATGCCACCTAAATCCATAAGCGTATCCGTTCGAAGGGTCTGCTAATTCGTGATCTTCAGGAGTTTGTCACGGAACGGCCTTTGTAGCCGGCTCCTGGGCTGTTCTCCAAAATCCAAGGGCTGCAACGACAACAAGACGGGATTAACGCATTCCAATTCCGATTAGGTAATCCCTCTCTCTCTCTCTCTCATGGAGGATATCTTCGATTCATCCCTAAACCTAGAAGAAACCCATTTCAACGAAGGCTTCAACGAGGGCTACGCCGACGGCTTATCCTCAGGCAAAGACGAAGGGCGCCAAGTGGGCCTCAAGCACGGCTTCGAGGTCGGCGAGGAGTTAGGGTTTTACAGGGGCTGCATCGACGTGTGGAACTCCGCTATTCGGATCGACCCGACTTGCTTCTCGTCTAGGATCCAGAAAAGCATCAATACCATGGACAACTTGGTTAAAAAGTACCCGACTTCGGACCCGGAGAACGAGTCCGTGAATGAGGTTATGGATTCTTTGAGGTTGAAGTTTAGGTCTGTTTGTGCTAGTTTAAACGTGAAGTTGGAGTATAAGGGGTATCCTAAGGGTTCAGATGCCAATATGGAGTTTTGAAGGAGGCTGAATCTTAGTCACATAATGCGTGTGCGGGAGCGAGAGCATGAAAGCGTTTCTCGAAAATGTAGTTAAATTTGCGGGACCGGGATTGAATGTCCAAGCGTAGGAGCCAGGATTGAGAGTGCAAGCAGAGGATCCTATGTGACTAAGGGGTGAATTAGTTCATCGGACATGTAGTTGGCCATTGATTTGGTGTCACGTTTTATGTTATATATATTTTAGTTTATAGTCTTTCGCTTTGTTTTAATGGGTTGGTCTTTGTTTTGATGAATTGCTGCCTAAATCAGTTCATACTGCATTTAACTATGTATTGATCCCCCTACTAGTAGGCGGTGGCATCGGTCCCCAGATTATTGTCGGAGTGCACGTAAACTGGTCCTGTAAAATACTATGTATTGATTGTAATTATGGTTATTACATTCGATGTTAACAGTTAAAAGTCCAGATGTAATATCATATTCTTTTGTAGTAAATTGCTTTCTGGCTGGTGACTTATGGTTTGCTCAATTTGAGTATGTTCTCTGTGTCTTGAGGTTCTTTTTGGTAAATGCACTGCTGTTGACTACCAGATTGAGGTACTTGTCCCCTCCAATTTGAGTTGTTTTCTGCTAATTGGATTGTTTGGATGGTCGCGTTTCACTGTTAGGAAGATATTGGAAAAAAGTGAGGTCAAATTTTGTAGTATAAATGGCAATGCTTCAACATGAGGCCTTAAATAGGTCAACGGATCATAATGCACCCACCTAGCTTAGTTAAAGTCGGCTTTACAAATAGGAAACTATAGCAATATTCCCTAGATGCTTTCACAGACACAAGTTGGAGCTCTTGAGAATGCTGTTAGCTTTGTTTTCTTGACCACTTTGCATATTGCTCTGAATTAGTTATGTTGGTAACTTTTCAAATGCAACCAGGTTGTGTGAATGCAACTAAACCTTGCTTTGGAAAAGTTCATTTCCTATGGAGTCTTAGTGCCCTTTGTTACCAATACCATAGTATGTTGTGCCCAATGTATGGTTGTTTATTGCACTATAAGGAACATTTTGTCTGGTTTTAATACTGGCATTATGAATGGCTGTATCGGAATATTTTGATTTTTATTTAACATACTGCAGCATTCTCTCTTTCACTTTTGTTTGTTTTCTTCAACCAAAGATAATACTTTTTTCACTTCAACCATTAATCTGTTAGTGGATAATAGAGCTTCTGGTCCCAGATAAATGTGACCCACAAAGGTTTTCATGGTGCTTTTATCATCACATGTCTGGATCTTTTTTCCTGCAGTTTATGAAGAGCGGTAGAGAAATGTTAAAGTTGATGCTTGCTTGCTGTAAGGTGTACATATCTGAAAGCCGAAACAGGGTTGCCCTTGATTCAATTGAACAAGCTGCCAAACTATTCCCACAAGCTGCTATAATCAACAAGTTTGAAGATGAGACTTATAATAGAGTTGGTTACACCCTTGTCTCCAAGGTAACCCCAGAGCCATCTTCAGGCGTGTGTCTTCTAAAGGCTACTGTGTTTGCCATGGTTAAAGCTGCTTTTGAAGCCGTTGACCTTGAGTCGCACTGTGGAAGTCATCCTCGGCTTGGGGTTGTGGACCATATATGTTTTCACCCCTTGGGTTGTACTTCTCTGGACCGGACGGCAGCGCTTGCAAAATCCGTGGCAGCTGATATTGGCTCCACTCTGCAAGGTTTGCTCCCTTAGAATACTGATTCAAAATTCTGAAATAATAGAACAAATAATTTGGTTGTCCAACTACTTTTTGCACATTGAGTGACCAGGATTTGGAGATTTAGACACTAGCATCTAAGAGGTGCTTGTATCAGAAGGATCTTATTGGAAACTCTCATCAATCTAAGCTGTTTGTGATTAAATCTCATAGGTAGTAGAATCATGAAATAGTTCTTGTTGGTGCAAATAATCAATCTCTTCTTCATTGACATCGAAATTACTCTAATAGGAAAATTCTCCCCTAATGTCCTTGTTTTCTGCATTATTTCCTCCCCTTTGTTCTTACATTTGGCAAATTAACTGGCCAAGAAGAAACTAAGAATGCAGAAAACAAAACTGCTGGTGCATTATCTCCCAATCACCTTACTAAATTCTGGTCATGCAAATCTTGCAATACCATATTGAATATGGGAAGGGAAGACTAGTAGTGTCTTATTTAACCACTTAACAAGTTTCGTTTTTGTTTATTAGCACGTAGTTGGTGATTTATTGATGAGTCCAATAGTACCACGAGGAGTTTCCTGTGAGAAATTTGCTGATTCAGATTTCACGAATATCACTTGATCAGGACCAAAAAAAGAAGATATCATGCACAATCCAATGCATTTTATCATTTAGCAGTTTCAATACAAATTTCTAATACTAAGGTTGATTTGAGTATCGATCAATTTCCCTTGGGTTATGTATATGTCTTTGTTTATTGAGTTATTTGTGTCCCTGCTGATATTGAATATAGTGAGCCTGCAGTGCCATCTTTCCTTTATGGAGCAGCCCACGAAGAGGGAAGAACACTCGATTCAATCAGACGAGAGCTGGGCTATTTCAGGCCCAATTTTACCGGAAACCAATGGGCAGGAGGGCCAAAATCAGAGCCCTTGCCACTGAAACCAGATGAGGGTCCAACTCATGCAGTTCAAGCAAAGGGCGTCGTCGTAATTGGAGCAACCCCATGGGTCGATAACTACAACGTTCCAGTCTACTCTACTGACATTGGCCCGGTTCGTAGAATCGCTAGAAGGGTAAGTGGGAGAGGTAAAGGACTTCCATCTGTGCAAGCCATGGCACTTGCTCATGGTGAAGATGTGATTGAGGTAGCCTGTAACTTGTTGGAACCAAGTGAGGTTGGAGGTGATTTGGTTCAGCTTGAAGTGGAGAGGATTGCAGGAGAAGAGGGTTTGGCTGTGGGGAAGGGCTATTATACTGATTTTTCTCAGGAAAATATAATTCAAAGTTATTTGCAGTTGGATTTTCACAGAGGACAGAGAGAATAGAAAAAGCTACTCTTCCATGTATTACTCTGAGAAAATCAGTAGCTTCTATCTTTGGGAGTAAATTCAGAAATTACCAAACACTGAAGTATGAGATTGCTCTGTTTGATATGCTGTTGATATTCATTCCTCTTTCCACAGGAAGGTTGGCTCGAGTGAAAACCCCCTCTTTTCCAATCTAGGGTGAGAATTATCTTGAGATTTAAACGAAGTAATACTACTACTAACAACAATTTTACTTAAATGTAGGTCTGATAAACTAGCTGAAGAGCATTTAATTGGTTGAAGTTGATCTGAAGATTGAATGGGGTTTATAGATATGTGCAAGCTTAGCTTGTTTAGGAAGCAAGCCGATTACATAAGAGCTTTAATCAGATTGATTGTGAATAGATGTTTGGATTTTTTTTATGCAGTACCTTGTAAGCCAAACTAGTTGAGTATCGCTTTCCAAAAAAAAAAAACTAGTCGAGTATTAGTCCATTCGAGCTTGATATGAATTTAACGAGCTTTCAAGAAATTCAAAATTAGTACTACGTTAATGTAACCATTTGATCATGGGCTTAACAAAGCTACCACTAGTTCGAGCTCAAAGTATCTTTGATTCGGGTTTTTTTTTTTTTCTCTAAATCGAATGACTTTGGTTGTTGTGAGACGTTACTTAAATTCGGGATGAAAAGTAAGAAATCAAAAACCATTGGGTACACGAAAATGTGTTCAAAGTGAACACTCAGTTCTCGAGTTACACACAAATAATTCTGAGTCGTTCAATTTATTAATTAAAAATATGTTTTTAAGAGACATAAAAAATTCATCTAAATCGGATATCGGTAATGATTTGATTTTATTCATTCAATTTTCAGTCCCTTAACTCGCATGGACTAAAAGCAGAACGAATTGATCAAACTAGATATTCGATTTAGCTAATATGTCCAATCATTTATTTGACCCAAATGAATTTCACACAATCTGTTGTCGAATCTTCTTTTTCTTTCTTTTTTGTCTAACAAGCTCATTCCATTAAAAAAACAAATTGAGTTCTATTACCTCCCAAAACATCTCTAGCTTAAACATGAGTTGCCTTAACTAACATGTCCGGCAACCTTAATAATCCGGTGTATGCATCTTGATGAAATTGGGAAAATTTTATTCAATGCCCTTAGGGTGCTCTAGGTCTTTCCTTAATCATATATAATGTGAAATTCGAGACTAAGTGTGAGAATTCCACAATAATGTGTGGTGGGGAAAGGCTTGGGGCACCGCCACGTGGTGCCCCAAGGACAGTGAGACCTTGTTTGGTTAAAAAGTATTACTCCCTCCGTCCGGATTTAATTGTCTCTAGTTCTATTCTAACCAGCTAAAAAACGGATTATATCTTTGAATTCGTAATGAATTTCATATCGATTATGGATCTTGTTTGATAGATTTCGATTAATTTTATAATACAATGTTTTTAAAATCACGTAAAACATTATAAATTAAAAGATATAATCGATTGAAAAATGACACGAACTCCAAAAAATGACTATTAAATCCGGACGGAGGGAGTATTTTATTTTTCTCCAATCATTACTCTCATTTTTCTCTCTATCTCTGCAATCATTACCATTATTTTCAATCATTAGTCTATTTATCTCTACACTAATTACCTACAAATCCAAATCCAAAATTTCAAAACAGTGCGAGGGCTTGTTCGTTTGGGGTCTCAAAACCTCTACGCTGTTTACATCCTAAAAGTGCCGCCCAATGAAAAAATTCCACGTGGCCCCTAGCGGTACGGCGGTTGCATAAAACCTGTCCCAGTCGAGTACCAATTACAGAGGATTGCGGGAGTTAAAAGGGACACTGTTTAATAGCAAACGGTGTCATTTTAGAATAAACCGGTGTCGTTTTGGCAGTATTTAAACAGTGGTTTTGGAGGTGATGGATCTAACCGTTAAATTGGACTTCACAATCATCGAACGGTGTCCTCGCTGCCCTGTTTTGTAAGTGAGGTTAGGTGCAATTGCAGGGAATCATTTTTGGAAGGCAAGCACGTTGCATTAATTCACGTTGCTTGAAAATAGGAATCACGATCCAGGAAGTGGCCATGAACACCATGATCGAAGCGAGCAGTGGAAGAAGGAATTCTGGAAGTATCGAGATAACCGTTCGAAGACCCCCCCTCAACCGTTTTATGTGGCCAACGTGGGTATCAATCGAAGACGTGGGAATCGAAGGCAAGTTCAGCGTCTATAAATAGAAGAAGCAATTGAAGAGAAAGGAGGACAAAAATCCATATCATCTGACAATTCATACAAAATGATTGCTCAGAGATCTATCTTAGATTAGTTTTAGTTTAGAATAGGGTCTTTTTTGTAAGTTGAAGGCTTATTTGCATGTAAGACTACTTTCGATTAAATTCAAGTTTTCTTATTTCTTTTAAGTTCTTTTCTTACCAAAGAATAGTTGTTTGCAAGTTCGCTTTTGATTAAATTCAGTGTGCTTGCATTTCTTTATTATTCTTGATAGAATCTTAAGAGTGTTTGTATACAAACTTGCCTTTGATTAAATTCAGGTTCGTTTGTGTTCAATCATCTTTTCTGATTTCGAAGCGCGTCAATCTTTTATTTGGTTGATACCTTAAGGAAAAATCCTCTTAGTTGAGGTAATCGAACGGATAACACAATTGCCTGATTGAAATTAGTTGTTTCAAATCATTTTGAAAAGAGTAATTTCTTCTTTGAAGTTATTTCTTTTCTGGCACGCCCGCACACAATTATTTGTCGATTGATTTGAGTTAATTCAACCCAAACAATTTTTGGCACGCCCGGTGGGACCCGAGGGTGTCAAAATGCCAAGGCTTCGAAAGCAGATAGGGACACCTGTTGGTGGTCAAGTGCCAGAGGAACAAGCTGTGCCAGAACAGGCCACGGAACAGGGAACGCCTATGAATCATGAGTTTCCCCAATTGGCTCCCGAAATGGGAGAGCTTCCTTATGAGGAGCCTTCTTATGAAGTACCTCCTTATGAAGGGCCTCCAAATTTCCAAACGGGACAAGCCAGTGGTAAAAACCATGATAAGGAGGAAATGTTCAGAGAAATGATGTTAGCTTTCCGAGAGATGGCTCAAACCCAAAGAGCCATGATCAAAAGCATAAGAAGTAGGTTGCCCAACTTAGAGGTAACAAGAAACAGTCCAGGGAATATTGGGCTAGATGATCATGCTAATTCAACTACTCACCAAAGTCCCTTCGAAGGAAGGCTTGGAGAGGATGTTGGTCAGGGTAAGATAAGGTCTAGAAAGGGCAAGGAAAAAATGTATCCAGAGGAAATACCACAATCTTGGTATGAGCCTTTGAAGCCTACAAAGCCTGTCTTCGAAATCCCAGACCAATCCCATGGAATTCCTATTGGAATTCCAAGAAATGTTAGAGACAGGCAAAGCGTTAATTCTCTCTTCGAACCCACACTTGGGGGATGGGAGGATGATGTAGAGCTAGAACGAGGTTATAGGCCTGAGAAAACGAGGGATAACGCACAGCCTTCTCGTCAAAGTCTCCCAAACACCAAAAATCCCACCACAGTGGTTTATGGAGGCCATAGGCCTGCTCGGGTGAACACTACGGCCAACCCAATGCAGCAACCTTGGTATGGGAGATTTCCCAGAGAAAACCAAGAGGATTTTAACACTATAAGGGAAATGCATAGAGATGACTTGGTAGAACCAAATCCACCGGTAGGAAATCAAGAACAAAATTTCCTTGTAGGCAATCCAATACTAAGAGACCAAGTTATGGATCTCATACAAGAAGTTTGTGGGCCTCGAACTCGGGGGGTACAACCTCAAATCTATAGAAAACCATATCCAGAATGGATTGATACAACATTCCAGATCCCTAGAGAATTTAAAATCCCAGACTTTACTTTGTTTTATGGGGATGGGAGACAATCTTCTATAGAACATATTGCTAGGTTTTCTGCCCAATGTAAGAACTTGGCTCAGAATGGTTTCATGAAGTTGAAATTGTTCCCAAATTCTTTGTCTGGGCCAGCTTTTGCATGGTATACAAATTTGCCTGCAGAATCGATTACAAGTTGGTTTCAAATGGAAGAGGCATTTCATGCACAATTCTTTAATGCTGAGCCTGAAGTCTCTATGGCAGACTTAGCTAGGTTAAAGCAGAAACCAGATGAAAAGGTAGCAGATTTCATATCTAGGTTCAAAAGAGCTAAAACCAAGTGCAAACTCCATCTGCCAGAGGCAGAGTTTGTGAGATTAGCACAAGATGGTTTAGAAAGGGAGCTTCGAAAGAGGTTTGATTCTACAGAGTTCAGGGACTTTGCAGATCTAACCTATAAAGTGGCTAGATATGAATCACTGCTAGAGGAAGATATGGATAGGCATAATTCCTCTTACCCAACATACTATAGGGATCCTAATTATGAAATAGATGCTGCTGAAATTATAGAGCACGAACCTTGTGTTTGTGAGCCCTTAATTCAGAAGAATGTCTCTCTTGGGCAGAAGTTCAAACAAAAGGAAATTACTAAAGTATATTCTTTTGATATATCTAAAGCTGATGAGATCTTTGACTTCTTGCTAAGAAAGAAAATCATTAAGCTGCCTTTGAATATGAAACTGCCCACAGTGGAAGAAAAGAATGGAAAGACCTATTGCAAATGGCATGATTCTTGGTCTCATTCAACTAAATCTTGTAATGTTTTTCGTGACAGAATTCAGGAACAAATCAAGAAAGGAAGAATCAAATTCCCTGAAAAGACTATGGGGATAGATGCAGTGCCTTTTCCAAAGGTAGAAAAGGTCAACACCAGTGTGCCCTCCTCACTGGCTCGAACTGTCAAGAAATATTGGCAGGACAAAGAAGCACCAGTGAACATGAGCACTGTTCAATATGGAAGAGGCAAGCCATACGCTGGCCACCCTCGAGGCATGGGAGCAAGGCCAAGTTCCTATAGGCGAGCCAATGATGGTTTTTCTTTCCAGAAATTCTCAGGTAATAATCACCTGCCTATGCTAGAAGCCTCATTTTTGGAATGCCTGTGTGTAGGATGCAGGGCCAACTATTTGGTTTTCAAGGACTTGGATAGAAAGGGCGTGAGTTTTTTCCCAAAAGAAATGGGAATGAAAAGAATGGCCCCAGTTCAAGTAAAGCCAAGTGACAGCAAGTCTTGGTTGACACCAAAAAGGGACATGCCTACTAGCCCTGTTCCAGCTATTCACAGAAGGGAGCTGCCACCTTCGAAGAAGGCCAATATTGGCCAAACATCGAAGGCGCAAGAAGAGGCTAAACAAGAAGAATTCACCTTGGTGAAGGGGGTTCCTGACTGGTTTCTGAAGCAAGTTAAACCCGATTTGTTCCAAGGATACAAAGGTTCAAACAGGAATGCAAGCAGAACTTTCAAGCCACCAGTTTCGAACTCTGGCAACTGGGTGTTGATTAGGGATCCCAAGTCTCAATTACCACAGATGGTTCCATTGCTCTCAAGAACTCAAAAGAGAAAGCTCCAGAGGAAGTATACGCTCTTCCAGTCAGGAGAATCTTCAACGGGGGAAGAATCAAGCAAATGGGCAAAACCTAATCCACGGTTCGATAGGATCGAAAGGGACCCAGAGGAATTTCGAACCCAGTATCACGAGAGGGAGACTTTGGAAAAGGTTGCCTCTGCTATGCTCGAGGAGGATTTTGAGCCGCCTTCTCCTAACTCGCTAGCTAGTTATCAGACTGGTTTGCTCGAGGCCATGGTAGTGGAACAACAGGGGATGGAAGGAACCTTTTCCCCTATGGAGGTATCCACACAAGAATTCGAAAAGAAGGATGCTGAGGAGATCGAAGCAGTTAAACCAATCAAAGAAGTGGCTACAATCCAATTTGGAGATCAGCCAGAAGTACAAGTTAATATGGTTTATCCAAGTTCTATGGATTTCTTCTCAAATGGTCAGACGTTCAAAGATCAAGATACTGCTTGGTCGAACTTGGGTGAGCCAGAGAATTCTGAAGAAACTCTGAGTGATAAGGAGTTAAATATCATATGCAACGACTGTGACTTGAAAGAAGTATCTCAGATCGAGATGGGTAAGAACTTGGTACGTGAAATTGAGCAGAATCAAGAAAGTTTGGAGGTAAGCTCAAAAGAAAGTGCTTGTTTCGTGTCAGATTCCATGTCCGACGTCGAATACCCCCTGGTAATAGATTTACATTATGTGGAAATTTCATATCCATTTAAACTGCCTACTAATGCAATGAGACAGCATTTGCGTCCATTGTATATCACTGCACACTTTGATGGAGTCCCACTTAACAGAATCTTGGTGGATAATGGGGCTGCGGTGAACATTTTGCCTTTCCAAACTCTGAAAAAGTTAGGAAAAGGAAAAGCAAAATTGATTCCAACCAGCACATCCATTGCAGGATTTACTGGGGAAAGCCAACATGCCAGGGGAATCATCTCCATTAGATTGGCAGTAGGAGGAATAGAAACTGATACTGTTTTCTTTGTAGTTGACACATATGCTAAATATAATGCTTTATTGGGAAGGGATTGGATTCATGTTAACGGATGTATTCCTTCCTCTATGCATCAGGAATTAATGATTGTTAAGTATGACAAAGGCAAAGAAGTGGGTGTTGAAGGAGTCAAAGCTGATCCACATCCATTTGGTGCCACGGCAAATTTTGCTGAAGCAGAAATGTACAAATCAGATGTAGTTCCTTTGAGTGAACTATTTCAAGCAGCCACCTACCCAGCCAACGAGATGGAACTGGGGGAATTGGCAGAGCTAAAATCGAAGCTGAAACAAGCTGTTGATTATGAATCAGACACCCCAAAAGATGATGCTGCTTGGATGTGAATCCAAGAGAGAGGCCGAAGAGGAAGCCAACTCATTGGCTTTAGTAAAGTATGTTGCTCTGGGGGTCGAACAGAAGATCCAAGAAGAGAACATATGGGAAGAGGTTATACAGAACGATAACCCTCATGTGAAAAAAATCCAACTCACTTCTGAGGAACAGGTTGAATCACAAGATCTGTTGGAAGAAGTAAGGTTGGGAGATGCACAAAATCCCAACCCAGTGCTTATTAATAAACAACTTGAACCTGGTATGAAAGCTGAATTGGTAGCACTATTGAAAGCAAATAAGGAATGCTTTGCATGGAGTTACAAGGAACTACCTGGCTTGGACAGGGGATTGGTGGAGCATAGGTTACCTATCAAGCCACAATTCAAACCTGTGAAACAACCGACTAGGAAGATGAGTCCAGAAACTATTGCAGGTGTTAAAAAGGAAATGCAGAGGCTTCTAGATGCAGGCTTCATTAGAACAGCCAGGTATGTCGAATGGCTATCTAATATAGTTCCAGTCCCTAAAAAGAATGGAACTATCAGAATCTGTGTTGATTTTCGAAACCTAAATACTGCGACTCCTAAGGATGAATACCCAATGCCTAATGTGGATACACTTGTGGACAGTTCTGCTGGCCACAAGATATTGTCTGTTTTAGATGGGCATTCAGGGTACAATCAAATCTGCATAGCAGAAGAAGATGTGCATAAAACAGCATTTGCCTGCCCAGGTAACATTGGCATCTTCGAATGGGTTAAAATGCCATTTGGGCTAAAGAATGCTGGGGCAACATATCAAAGAGCAATGAACACTATATTTCATGACTTAGTGGGAACTTTTCTGGAGTGTTACATAGATGATATCATTGTGAAGTCAAACTCTGATGAGGATCATCTACAACACCTAGAAAAGACATTTCAGCAAATGAAACGCTATCAGCTGAAGTTAAATCCAGAGAAATGTGCTTTTGGAGTATCAGCTGGGAAGTTTTTAGGATATTTAGTTCACAGCAAAGGAATACAGGTTGACAGAAACAAAGCTTAGGCCATCATTGAGGCTAAACCACCTTCTACTAAGAAGGAGTTACAAAGGTTTCTAGGTCAATTAAATTTCCTTCGAAGATTTGTATCTAATACTGCAGGAAAAACTAAAATTTTCTCTTCTTTGTTGAAACTGAAGGAAGGGGAAGAATTCAAGTGGTCAGAGGAGCATGATGAAGCCTTCGAAGCCATCAAAAGATACTTAGCCAACCCTCCTGTATTGGCGCCTCCCATTGAAGGAAAGCCAGTAAAGTTGTACTTAGCTGCAACGCAAGATTCAATAGGAGTTCTGTTGGCTCAAGACAATGAGGATGGCAAGGAAAGATCAGTTTATTATCTTAGTAGGTTTTTAAACTCTTGTGAATGCAAGTATGCTGCAGTAGAGAAACTATGTTTAGCTTTATTTTATGCTTCTAAGAAACTCAGGCATTATATGTTGCCTAGAATAACTTATGTTATTTCTCAAACTGATGTAATTAAGCACATGCTTTCTAAACCAGTGCTTAGTGGGAAGATTGGGAAATGGATAGTGTCTTTAATTGAGTTTTGTCTTGAGTATGTGCCTCAAAAGTCAATAAAAGGCCAAGCATTGGCCAATTTTTTGGCCGATCATCCAAATGAGTGTGAGGCACCAAGAACATTGGAAGCTAGTACAGTGGAAATCAGGCCATGGAAATTATGGTTCGATGGATCAAGAACTATTCAGATGGCTGGAGTGGGCATAATTCTGGAGTCCCCCCAAGGCTTGAAAACCAAATATGGTTTTCGACTCAGTGAGGGACAATGTTCCAATAACCAGGCAGAATATGAAGCCTTGATTATTGGACTAGAAATTTTGCTTAAATTAAGGGTTAGCGTTGCTGAAATCTTCGGAGATTCTCAGTTAGTGATTAACCAACTAAATGGACAGTTTAAATGTGCCAGTCCAGCGCTGATAACTTATTATCAACATGCCAAGAAGTTGATGAATCAATTCTATATGCTTACTTTAACTTATATCCCTAGATTCTTTAATGAAGAGGCTGACGAAATAGCTCAAAGAGCGTCTGGCTACAAAGTTTTATCAGAAATTGACAAGGAATTTTGTCAATTAACTTTGAGGAAATCCCTGCCTATGGTACACAATAGATTGATGGATTTCGAAGTATTCAAAGTCGATGCTTTAACTCATCAAAACGCTGATTGGAGGCAAGCATTGATCGAATACCTAACCAAGCCAGATAGTGTTGCAGATAAGGCAACCAAGTTGAAAGCAATGAACTATATAATGTATAATAATGAGCTATTCAAGAGAGGAATGGATGGTCTTCTTTTGAAATGCTTGAGCAAAGTAAATGCATTTAAAGTAATGGCTGAAGTGCATGAAGGAATCTGTGGAGCACATCAAGCTGGCATAAAAATGAGATGGTTAATAAGGAGATACGGGTATTATTGGCCCACCATCCTCAAAGATTGTATAGATTATGCAAAGGGGTGTCAAGCCTACCAAAAAACAGGTCCACTCAAGCATTTGCCAGTCACAGATTTGCAATATGTAATAAAACCATGGCCCTTTAGGGGATGGGCTATGGACATGATTGGAATGATTTATCCTCCTTCATTGGAAAAGCATAAATTTATCCTAGTGGCTACTGATTATTTCACAAAATGGGTAGAAGCCCAAGCTTGTCAGGAGGTCAAACAAACCCACGTGATAGATTTCATAAAAGGGATCATATACAGGTTTGGGAGTCCTCAAACGATAACAGTGGACAATGGTTCCATATTCGAAGGACGATTGGTGAAGGATTTCGCCACGAATCATGGAATTTCATTAATATATACTAGTACTTACTATGCTCAGTCCAATGGTCAAGCAGAATCAACTAACAAAATTATCAAGAAGGGGATCCAAAAAATGGTGGATCAAAACCCAGAAATTTGGCATGATCTGTTACTTGATGTGTTATGGGCATATAGGAATACAAAAAGGACTAGTACGGGCACCACACCATTTGCATTAACATATGGGCATGACGCTGTGCTACCCATGGAGATCACTGTAAGATCCCAGCGAGTAGCATGTCAAAATGATTTAGATACAGGATCTTATCATCAAGCCATGCATATGGAATTGGAAGATATTGATGAGGCTAGAATAAAAGCCTTAAACCAGATTATGTTACAAAAGGCAAGAATAGCCAGAAGTTATAACAAAAAAGTGGCTCTTCGAAGCTTCGATGAAGGAGACCTCGTATGGAAAGTTATCCTCCCTATTAGAGATAGGAGAGTTAAAAAGGATGGATTAGGGAAATGGGCACCAACATGGAATGGGCCTTTTCAAATCCATAGGGTCTTAAAAGGGGGAGCTTATCATTTGAGAAATTTGAATGGATATGTTCATCGAAGGAAGATAAATGGAAGACATCTGAAAGTTTATGTTCCTTCCATATGGGAGTCTTTCCACAAGCGGTAGTGTAAACAAGTTTGGTTACACATTGATGATTCTGATTGGCTGATTTAGTGTTGAGTGGTTTGATGCTAAAAGCTTTTCCATAAAAGTTACCTTTAGCATTCGAAGTCACAAACAAGTTATCATAATCGAAGCTATAAAGATTCAAGAGTAGCCAAGCAAGAGTTTCATTTCATTAATAAAAAAAAGACCCAAGCAGGTCTAAGTACAAAACAGACCCAAGTAGGTCTGAACAAAAAAAAAAAAGGACCAACTCTGGTCCCAAAAAAGCAAAAATTAAGACCATTGGTGATCTTCATAGTCCCAAAGGAGAATCTTCAAGAGGATCCTCCCTCTGGAGGACTTTTTGCCTCATGAGCCGAGAGGACGGTCGAAAGATCATCCCAGGTCCTAGCCAAGCAGAGGCGTGAAGCTGTTTCCACGCACACCAGTTGACTTCGAAGCTGAGTGATCTCACTTCGAAGGGCCTGGGACTCAGCGTGGGCGTCCCTCTTCAGCTCCATGATCATGTTGGTCAGGTTGGCCAATTGACTCATGAGATCAGCAAGATTTGGGTGGTTCTCAGCCATGTTTGTTCGAAAGAGATGCTGTGATCTATTGACGTCCAGATGTATTTATAACCCAAAGAAATACGGGGAATCCGTCTCATTTATTACCAGTATTAAATTGGTTGCAGACGCATAGAGCCTGGAAGGTGAAAGGTTTGAGAGCGTTAGGCGTCATACGTCAAGAGTATATGATCTTTTACAACTTACGAGGAGACGGCTAAGAAGCTACTGGAATTAAATGAGTTAGTTGGAGCGATTGGAATTATACTAACTTAGTTTTCGAAGCATCAACACACTTCGAAGCAAAAGTAATAAATAGACATGGAGTAAAGGAGCACAGTATTGGAAAGAAGATTTCTGTTTGTCTCTTCTTTCATGCTATCATGTTTTCATTAATAACATTAAATAGAAAGGGATGGCTAAGAACACCAGTTTATTGGTCAAAGCCATTAGGATAAGATCGGTACATTGGTAAATAATTTCTTTGCTCATAACAGTTACACAGAAGGTTACATTGGGGAACCTATCTAGGGCCTAATAATACCGTGGTGGAGGATCTCTAGGGATCAACCAACTGAGATACAAAGACTTGAACCAAGCTTCGTTGGAACTTGATTTTCTATCTCCTTACAAGCTCCATTGGTAGGGAGATAGAGCTCAAAGCCCATTCTTGTCTTCGAAGTAACAGCCCGGTACAGACACATCATGAGTGTTGATGTGTCTATACCTAAGGGCTTTAGGGTTCAAGGGAAATATCATGAGCGTTGATGTGGCTATGTTTCGAAGTGTTTCCTCAAAAATACAAGACGAGACTTCATGATGGTTATCGTTCTTGTGGCCTTAATGAAAAGCTTGGTTTGAATGATGCTACAGTAAGGAGAAATGGAGAAGATGATCGGTGAGTTTTTCTTTCCCCAGAGACCTCTATTTATATTAGTAGATAGTCATTTATGGCTCTTTAAGATACGGTAGGTGAGGAGTTGGCATAGTAAGCTTTTGAGCAAGGAAAAGTACAAACTAGTGCTGATCTTAATTACAGTTGTACTTATCCCAAAAGTAAAAAAAAAAAAAGGGTACAAGCTACGTGAAGTTACAAAAAGGGGCTTATTACATCATGAATGGTGGTTAGTAGCCCTCGAAGAGAATTAGAGTTAGTATCCAAAATTGAAGAATGGACAGCTTTTCTTCTCTGTTCCTCTCGAAGAGAAGGAATAAGCTGTGGAAGTGCTGATTCATCTCGTAATGCTTCATCTTCAAGCTCTGGAAAGCCATTCGAAGCTTCAGCTATCTCTTCCCTGACCTTCTTCATTTCTTCTTGTAACCACTTCATCTTCTTGTCAAGTTCTGAAAGTTTATCCTTTCGGGCTTGATAAAGAGACAGACGAGAAGCAATCTCAAGTGCTTTGGCTTCCAATTTGTTGGTTTTCCCAATGGTTGTGCCAATGCTCTCAGACAAGAAGTGATTATAAGCAATCAATTCACTAAATTGTTTAAGATGCTGTTGAAGAGTGAAGTTGATTGAAGAAGGGAGTCCTTGGGAAAGAAGCAAGGCCTGATAACATACCTCGAAGTTATAGGTTAAACTATGTTCAAGCAAAGCAGGAAGTCCTAAATGATTTAAAGATTTCAGAAAACTTTTTAGTGCTAAAACTTCCTCCTTTGAAAGAACATGTTTAATTCTAAAGGAAGGTAAGTCAGAAGGCATGGAAGGGCTCAAAAGTTGTTGAAGGCTTTCGAGAGAATTCGAAGAGGAAGGAAGGATGGGTTCAGCAATCTGGTTACAAAATTTTCCCAATTGGCTCTTGAAGAGGGATATATCAAAAACCACTAACGGCAAGTCAATTGGAGCAGAGGAAGATGTGGGATGATCTTCAGGGAAAAGGGCCATATCTGTTCCCTGCATGAGGATTAGAAGGTTAAGTAGAATGTAAAACAAGAAAGGAAAGGTATGATTGAGTATCAAGAGTACCTGATCTGAGGAGGAGGCCAAACTGGAGCTTTGATCCTCAGCATTTCTAAGAATGTGACTCTTCGAAGCCAAAGTAGAATCTATCCTTAAGGGTCTCTCCCCTGAAGCCGATAAGGGAGTAAAAGGGAAGTCTCCTTGAAGGATGGGAAGTGGCCCCAGAGTCTTCGAAGGAGCCAAACTGGCCAGTACCTGTGCAAAGCTTGGCTCAGTAAGGAATGACAGCAAAGTGTGCATGTCAATATCCTTTGCAGCAAAGTCTTTCTGTATAGGAAGAGCTTGAATAGGGGTTGCCTGTAAAAAACAGAAGAAAGTTAGAGTAAGTCCTTTCATAATTCGAAAGGCGAGTATTCAGAAGAAACCTTGTAAGGAGCATCTGCTGGCATTTGGATTAAGGGCTCTATCACTTCTTGTTGAGGGCATGGAACAAGAGCTAGGTCCAACGCCTTAACAGAGGGTGCAACTTGAGTCTACAAAGAGGTTAACAGCAAGTCATGAGCATAGAAGACACATGAGAATGTATGCAGTTTAAATTAACTTACCTCTTTTGGGGAGGAAGGCTTCTTAGGAGAAGCAGGCCTCTTGGGAGGAGTTGTTTTCCTCACATAACGGAGGGTCTCCTTCACCTGTCTTGTTTCACCTGGTTCGAACTCAAGAATCAGAATTACAGTAAAATCCTCTTATTCGTAAGGGAATACTGAATCATAAATGGGGAAGGAATTTACCCCTTAAGGCCAGTATCTCTGTGTCACTCTCTGTTTCTTCATCACTGGAAGAAACCTGAGGGCCACGCTTCCTGGTGGTCCTTGTCCTCGTCGAAGCTGAAAGGAAAGGGGTAAGGAAGTGACTTGGATAAATGATATGGGAGTTTTAAAGATTAATTAGAAGGAAGAAACCAACCTGGAGGTGCAGCTGAGGGCTCAAAATAGTGCTTGGTGGGAATTACTTCTGTAGGCTGGGAAGTGATCTTTCTCTTCTTCGAAGCACTTTCTGAAGAAGAGGTGGCACCTGTAGGGTGGAATGCAGTTAGGTTTGGTTTCAGCAAAAGAGAAGAGATGTTTAGAGACAATTACCTCTTTTTTGTGTTACCCTTGTAGATTGCCTTCTTGGTGGAGAAGGGGGAACGACCATTGCGATTGGGGAGGCTTCGACTGGAGTCAGTCTTTGTTCAACTTCGCCCCTAGCAATATCTTCGATCCCTCCAGCCAAACCGAATTCATTGTCAGAGGAGAAAGATGACAAGTTATCTTTTCCTCCGTGCCCAAACTCAGACTTCTCAAACCCAATGTGGGCTAGAAACTGCTTGAAGGGTTTAATCCCTGAGAGGAAGGAGCAGTTGGAGTACCACCAGTTGTCAAATGCAGGGGTGGTGCGCACTTCAGGTTCCCTGAACTCCTGAGTGATTGTCCTCCTCAATGCATGTCTGGCGTGGGCAAACCCCGTCAGGAATTGGTCAGCCATGATCGGTGATCGTTCAGACATGCAGATATTGGCAAGGCCACAGCAAGGAGTGGGTATGCCTTGAACAAAGTCCAGTTGCCTAGCAAATTGTGCAGGACAATATACCTCTGCATGTGCTATGGACTTGAGGGTATTCGACGAGGAAATGAAGATCTCTCTGCTTGTAAGAATGTTGCCCCATGCTTGGAGAGCTCGAGAGGATCTTCCCTGTCTGTCTGCCAGAATGTCAAACAACCATTCGGGCCCAACAAGAGTAGGGTATGGATTGGGCCACTCCCTATCTGAGGCTAGACCAGCAAAAAAGCAGAGGTAGTACACCAAAGTCTGAGTTGTGTTATCCTCTGGGTGAACGTAGTTGTCACCATGAACATTGGGCGCTTCGACGACGCCGGCAAGGGATGTGGGTGCTTTGAAGGGACCCAACTCAGGAAAGTAAGCATGAAGCCATAGTTGGATAAACCATTGGGGCCCTCCCTGCGAATAGTTCAAACCCTTCTGGTAGAAGTCGAACCCAGCTTTGTAGACGTGGCCCAAGAAGTAGGAAGCAAAGTCGAACTCTTCTCCCCTAGCAAGTGCCAGTGCCAATGGAACAAATTCATTCATCACTCTTTTCCCAGAGTGGCAGAAAATGTGTTTGCAGAGGGTGTAGAGAATGTAGGCGAAGAACTCTGTTTCAGTTACTTCTCCTACTAATTTCTTTTCCCTGTGGTAGAACTGGGAAAAGGCTCCGTTGGTGGCAGTCAAACGAGTAAATCCTTCGGGAGGATGGAACTCCTTGGTAGGGTCGAATTGGGGGCCATATGGGATAAGTCCCAGCATTTGGGTAACATCCAGAACTGTGGGTGCCATCATGCCACAGTTAAAGCGAAAGAAATTGAAAGAAGGGTCCCAAAAGGCCAAGGCGGCCTGAATCAGAGAAGGATTTTGTGGAACCCCCCTTCGAAGGAGGGTAATAATTCTTTTTAAACCCACCTTCTCTAAATCGTCCGATTTCGCAGCTAACATACGAGTGGTCCATATCTTCCAATCTTTGTCCAATGTGGGCCAGCAAGGAAAGGATTTCCTTGGGAAGTTTTGCCAATCTTGGTCTAAACAAGCTCGAATTTCAGCATCTCCCAACCGAGGGTAATAAAGAGAAAGAGAAGCAGGAATTTCTCCTATAAATTGAGGACCCAAAATATAAGTACCTTCTTCGCTAGGGTTTGGAATGAAGATCCTAGCATCAAGATAGGGCTTTTCAGTCGGTCCTGGTGTTTGTCCTGACACGAAACGTCTCAAGGCCAAAGAGGGAGTGACATGTTCTCGAGTTGCTGGATTGCTGGAAGAGGCCATTGATTCAGTTTGGGTTTAGTGTTGTTAAAGAGGAAAAGGAGAGAGAGTTCTGTTCTTAAGAGCTTTTGAGTTTGAGAGAGCTTGAACGCATTGAGTATAGGGGGTGGTTTTGAATGAATTCCGCTTTTATACTCCTGCAAGTGGGCCAGGCCTATAGTGGGCCCATACCCTGGGGTCCGCTGGGTTTGGTTTTTTCTCTTTAGTAGAGTTATTATTGTTAGAATTTCTATTTTAACAATAAATCCAAGTCCAGCGTGGAAAGAAAGGGAAATTTCATTGAACAAACCTACTGGATTACAAAGTTGAAATTTACGTATTTACGAAAGGGAAAAAAAGCAAAACAAGGGAAATCCTAATTCCTATGAAAAGAAATACAAATTAGGCCTTCGAAGGGCCTGAGTGCTGAGAGGTTGCTTTTTTATTCTCAAAGTAATGAGGAAAGGACCAAGTAACAAGACTATGGAACTTGTTCCATGCAAACTGGAGGAATTTCAGCTCCATCTTCCTCATGTCTTCTTTGGAGTCTGACTCCAATTTTTTCTCCAACAAGGGCCTAAAGCAGAGCACCAAAGCTTTGGCTTTCCTTCGAAGCCGAGCTTCCTTTGTTGGACGCTTCATTTGTTGTCTTTTGAAGCGCCTTTCGAAGCTTTTTGTCAGCATGGCCTGGCACCACTTCGAAGGACTCAGCAGTGAAGTTATGGATTTGGTCATGCAGCTTCTCAATCCTTTCCTTGGCCAGATCATAATCTTGAAGGGTTTGATCGAAGCAATACGCAGCGGTATTGGCTTCGAGCCATGACTTGATCACTGGTAAAAAGTCCAGGAAGCAGTGGATTTGATAGGAAACCGTGGGGGGGATGGAACATAGCACCAATGTCTCACAAGCCCACTTAAAATTAGTTAGTGGAACTTGTTTTTCCAGGATAGAAATATCCAGGAAAGAGAAGGCTGCCAGGAGTTGTAGAGCTTTACTCTTGTCAGCAGGGTAGATGGAATAACCATATTGCCATTGGAAATGAGGGGTATTGACGGCAAGGTTATTCACCTCATTGAACCAGTCAGGCTCTTCAGGAAGAGGAGCCAGTTTGTTGGTTTCCTCGAAGTTAGCTGGATAATGTGGGGTTTGCACCTCTGTGAGCCAGAGGGACTGTTGGGTTCGAGCCATGCGTTTGAAGTCGCAGTAAGGGGCGGGCCCCAGATAATTTTCCTCTTGTTTCAGGAAAGGGGAAAATTTGAGAGAGGAGTAAATGGATTCGAGCATACCCATGTGAACAGTGTCGTTGCTGCTCAGGGGTAGGAATTGGCTTGCGAACAGAGTTCGAAAGTGATGGAATTTATGAGGTGTAGGATCAGGCTGATCGAACCTGACCAGAATGGTGCCAGAGTTGGTATTGGTAGAGTTTTCTTCCCATGAGCCCCAGTTGGACCCATCGAACGAGTTCGAACGGGTTAAAGAGGAGTCCCAACCTGTGGGAGATGGGTTGGGGGAATGGAATGTTCGATCCGAAAGGATTTTGCTTGCCAACATTCGAGGAGAGTTTGGAGGAGACATTTGAGGAAAAGGGGTTTGGCAATCAAGATTGTCTAAAATAAGATTAATTTCTGGAAGAGAGTCCATAAATGTAAGACTTCTTAACAGAAAAGACTCAAATTCGAAGGGTTTATGAAGGATAATGTAATTCGTTAAACCCTATCATTAACTGCCATTTATAGGGAAATTATTGTAGCTATCTTGGGGAAGCTCAATAGACGTGCATGGGAATAACATCCTGTCATGCTTCGTGCATCCGAAGTTGAAGGGATGTGGGCAGAGAACGTGTGCCATTAACATTTATTTAGCATAAATAAAATGTTAATGCGGGGGGTGTGTTTACATCCTAAAAGTGCCGCCCAATGAAAAAATTCCACGTGGCCCCTAGCGGTACGGCGGTTGCATAAAACCTGTCCCAGTCGAGTACCAATTACAGAGGATTGCGGGAGTTAAAAGGGACACTGTTTAATAGCAAACGGTGTCATTTTAGAATAAACCGGTGTCGTTTTGGCAGTATTTAAACAGTGGTTTTGGAGGTGATGGATCTAACCGTTAAATTGGACTTCACAATCATCGAACGGTGTCCTCGCTGCCCTGTTTTGTAAGTGAGGTTAGGTGCAATTGCAGGGAATCATTTTTGGAAGGCAAGCACGTTGCATTAATTCACGTTGCTTGAAAATAGGAATCACGATCCAGGAAGTGGCCATGAACACCATGATCGAAGCGAGCAGTGGAAGAAGGAATTCTGGAAGTATCGAGATAACCGTTCGAAGACCCCCCCTCAACCGTTTTATGTGGCCAACGTGGGTATCAATCGAAGACGTGGGAATCGAAGGCAAGTTCAGCGTCTATAAATAGAAGAAGCAATTGAAGAGAAAGGAGGACAAAAATCCATATCATCTGACAATTCATACAAAATGATTGCTCAGAGATCTATCTTAGATTAGTTTTAGTTTAGAATAGGGTCTTTTTTGTAAGTTGAAGGCTTATTTGCATGTAAGACTACTTTCGATTAAATTCAAGTTTTCTTATTTCTTTTAAGTTCTTTTCTTACCAAAGAATAGTTGTTTGCAAGTTCGCTTTTGATTAAATTCAGTGTGCTTGCATTTCTTTATTATTCTTGATAGAATCTTAAGAGTGTTTGTATACAAACTTGCCTTTGATTAAATTCAGGTTCGTTTGTGTTCAATCATCTTTTCTGATTTCGAAGCGCGTCAATCTTTTATTTGGTTGATACCTTAAGGAAAAATCCTCTTAGTTGAGGTAATCGAACGGATAACACAATTGCCTGATTGAAATTAGTTGTTTCAAATCATTTTGAAAAGAGTAATTTCTTCTTTGAAGTTATTTCTTTTCTGGCACGCCCGCACACAATTATTTGTCGATTGATTTGAGTTAATTCAACCCAAACATACGCACAGCCCACAATAAATTTTCTTAATTTATCTTTTTTCATTCATTACTTTTAAAAACCTCTTTCAAAACTCAAACCAAACAGTGTCGGAATGATCTCTCGAAATTGGGGTTTTGAAACAGTAATTTGATTGTAGCGTTGACCTGTGTTAAAACAGAGTTGTGACGTGACGTGAACAAAGATTCCAGAACTGGGAGTGGGTAGAACTGTAGATACCAAAGCAGCAGTCATGTACTGTCCTCAACAGTACAGACAGAGTGTGTGTTGCCATACTCTCTGAAGCCTATACTAGCATACTCCTAGCTACAGTACTATACTAGAGTAGTGGAGCAGCAGTATATTCGTAGCCCAGTAGTACTCGTACTAGTACTATACTACAGTAGTATTTCTTGAGATGCTGCAAGTCTGCAACTGGCGGAGAATACGAAAGTACTACGTAATTGGCAATTGGTTCAGTTGTCCACAGCCCACCGGGGCTCGTCCCGAGTGAAGTCCATCGCTCTTGGCAGTGTAGGGTCTCGCCCACGTTTTCTCGTCGGCAATTGTTTCTTTCTCTCGCATCATCAGCTGGTTGGTGTTTGGCTTTTGGATAGCAATTCCTTGGGATTGTTAGCTGATTCTGGATTTTATCTGTGCTTGGTAATTCTCATGGTTTGAGCTGGATTCCCTCAGGGATGCAGCGAATCCTCTACTGCCAAATCTTTGAACGAACCTATTCCCAACATTTTTGTTTTGACATATTGTTACCTCAAAAACAAGATGAAAAATATTAAACATTAAAAAATGATGGAAAGTACTGATTTTTAATATGTTCATTAAGATTATAGCCCTTGTCAAAAAAAATTAAGATTATAGCCACTCATTGGATTCTCTGGTAAAGAAAATTCATGGGAAGTCAAAATCGTATCACGTGACGACCATCACATTTTTTTTAAGTATAAGGTAAAATCATCACAAAACATGCATGTCCAAATTAAATGATATTGTCTTGATACATACATATCAAATTATGGTAGGCCAACAAATCAAGCTGGAATTCGAGTGGTCATATGATGAGAATTCAATGTCAATTCTACTATTCAAACTACCTTGAATTTGTATGGCTCCTGGTTAGGGCAATATCCTTAGAGCAAGTTTATCGGATGATGTGAAATGGCCATTTTAGCTATTTTGTCGAAGGAGAACAGAAAAAATAAGTTGCAGTAAAGGAGGTAAAAAGGGAGGTAAAATAGCTTTGAAGAATTGGTTAGGTATTAATACCGAAAAACTGTTCATCCGGTATCCCATTTGTTTGATTATTTAATTCTCTCTCTCTCTCTCTCTCTCTCTCTCTCTCTCATATTATAATAATAGGATAGAGGAAAATGTTGAAAAAATGTGTATTTTAATAAAGAAGAGGTTAAATATATAGTGTTGGTGTAATTTTAAAATAAATGTAAATAAGCACTGTTGACAAGTTTTTTGTAACTAAGTACCGATAAACTTGCTCTTAAGCCCTGAAGCAGAAATCTAAAATAGGCCTTTTCATATAAATCAATATTTACCAAAGCTAATTTACTTAAGAGTGTTTTTTTAGCGTTAATAGAGGCAAAATTGTAGTCAAGTTTTTCTACCAAGACATGCTCCGATCCTTTCATATAAGAATAAAAGGGAGAAGGAATCTGATCACGTGATTAACCATTTCAGCAGAGATACTCATCATCATCTTTTTCTCTTTCGATATGTGTTTCTTATGTGGAACCTACTATGCAGTGTACTTCTTTCGAATATGTTGTTCCATATACACACGTACGTACGTTCATATAGTATTCTCGTAAATTTAGGGCCTTCTCAGATCTGGGTACTAAACCCATATGCATGCTTCACTGACCAAATGGACGAACGGCCCCCACAGCAGTATTTGCTAGAAATTGTTTGTACCGGGAGAAAGTACTCACCACTGATGATAAAAAAAAAAGGAAAAAAGTACTCAGAACGCTTTCCTCTTCGGTTTACAATTTTCATCTCTTTTTTGGTTAAGAAGACACGACTTAGCAATCCAAACCCGTGCGTATCACAATGTGCATAGAGGTAGCTAATAGGTGTCATTTTGTTTGGTCATACATTTGCATCAACTAAGAACTACTCCTACTAAGAACCTTAGTTGTTTGTTTTATCGTTTAAGCTCGAGTCAAACATTTGTGGAGATGGTTGTGGATTGACTACGAATTGGGAGGTGATGCACGTAGCTTAGTTGTTGTTTATTTGTTCCTGTTGTAGCTTATCTGCCGCTCGCTCGTATGCTTTGATTTGTATTATGTTAATTGAAACCCTTCTTGTACTCTTTTCTATTCATATATATGATGTTTTTCTTTGATGCCAAAAAAAAAAGAACCTTATTGAAGCACAAAATGAAAACAAATGCAAGAAAGAGTTTTGTTGTTCCTAAGTTCCGTGTTTAGTATAATGGATTTGTATGAACAAGTGACCCTCGACAGAACTCAGTGAAAGAAAATGATTCATTTTAGATTTTGATCATGATGGTGTTGATTATTGGGTTGTGGCTTCCATCCACTTGCATTATTTGACTCAGCTCTCATCTGCATTCAGCGATGATAATTGGAGACATCCAACCACAGCTAACTTTGTATCTATATCCCTTGCAACCACTGGTGTTGACTGAGACCATGGCTTCTCGCCTTGGGCGCTTCAGTATTTTTGCATCTAGAAATTTGAGCGAGATCAGTGAGCCTTTATGTTAGCAATGTAAGAGATACAGACAGAGTGAATTGAGTTGAGACAACTCACTTGTAAAGCTTTTTCCGTCCTCTAAAATTGCTTCGATTACCCCCGTGGAGTACCTGATTTTGGAAAACTATGTATATTTTGTGTTTGTGTGTTTTCGTAAGTGTTATTGGCTTTAGTTTAAATCCTTGGGGCACAACAACCGGCCGTTTTCATATTTTGGAAAGCTACAATATTAAAATCCACAAGCGAGAGGAGACAAATTCTCCTTGTTTCGTCATTTAAAATGAAGATTGTCATTTTTTTTTTTTTTTATAATGAACGGAGAAATATAGAAACATTGTTTGTTACAGCTTGCAATAGAGTAGATGATGTAACTAAAAGCAAAAAAAATAAAATAGAGTTGGAAAGTGATTTTTGGCATGATTGCCGCAAAAGAAGGCTATGTCAAATGGAAGCCCCGTAATTGAATGCATCTTGGCCATAGAATGATGGTTGAGACACAAGGGCAAACACAGTACATCTCGTATATCTTTCGGGTTTCTCTCTCGACTTCTTAAGTCTATATCAATTGAAAAAAGGTGTACTTGTCTTTCAAGTAAGTTTGTGCTAGGCACAAGTCCCGTGGCGTCACCCGTATTCGTTTTTTGTCAGTGACGTCATGCCTAACGCTCGGTGTGCATGTGGCCGAACCAATCACAAGTGTCCAAAACGTGTCACGACATCAAGACGCCACGTAGAATCCGACCTGCTGCTGAGTCATCTACACGGACTAGGGGAAGCTGCTGTCCCTCAAGGGACAGTAGCATACTGTTCCGGCCAAGGGGGTCCCGCTTCGGTCTTGCTCTAATAATCAAAAACGTTCACTTCATAAAGCTCGTCGAGTTAAACAATTATGCAAAAAAAATCAGTTTGATCGGATATCATTAAGTACCTGATCGGAACACATATAACTTGTCAATAAGGGGTTCTAGTAGATTTGATCCAGTGTTTCGGATCCATTCTTTTCAAGACTTAAAGGTTTCGATTAGGCACTTAATTATATCCGATCGAACTGATTTTTTACATAGTTGTTAAACTTGACTCCGATCATTAGAGCGAGACCGGAGCACGGCCCCCTTGGCCGAGAAAGCAAGCTGTTGTCCCTTTTAGGGACAGCAGCTCCCCCAACTCCCCATCTACACGGGCCGTTCATGAACCTCTCCGGCCGGTCTTTGGGTTCCCCAACCGGACTAAAAGGGACAGTAGCTCCCCGAACTCCCCATCTACACGGGCGGTTCATAAACCTCTTGGGCCGGTCTTTGGGTTAGCCAACTGGACTCGCTATGCAGGCCTCATGGGACGATTGGGCCGAGCATGTAGCCCACTTGTGTCCGGCCCAAGCAATCCCAGCGAAATTACTAGGCCCAATGGTTAGTCGGACTCGCCACACCACAGGAAGTTTGTGATTTTTATTTCCTTTCTGGCAGACGAAATGTTGATAGGTTAATCCAAAATATATTCTCATTATTACTAGTTGTAACGGGTGATAATTCTTCATATGTTCGAACTCTCCAAAAAAAACTTCTCTCATTTTCAAGGAAAAATTAGAGCTAAGGACGTGTCCATTTTCAATTGGTATTAACGGAAATTCAAACTAATTGACCGTCGGTAACCGTTCCATATTCGCTAGCTATCATTCGGCCACCGGTCAATTTGTTAAAACACCATTGGCCAATATTTTGTGGGCTTTTCTATTTTCACCTCCAAATGAAAAGGATCCAATTACTTATTTAATGTATGTTGAAATAAATTAATATGTGCGCTCGATACAAGTGGTGAATTTATTACATCTCAAGTCAGAAGTAAGCTGTTTCAAAAAAAAAAAAGTCAGAAGTAAGCATCTTCAAAAATAAAATAAAATAAAAATCCAGAAGCAGACCAACTCGAGTGTTTTTATTCTAACTTTCCGAAATTGAACTCTCAGCTAGTTGCAATAAAAAATATAAAAACTCAGCTAATTTATTGTGATAGGTCCACTGTACAGATTTCATAAGTCTACAAGTCAATCCATTAGTTTTGTAAGTCCACAAGCTAAGTTACCTTATGAAAGTGCCTAAAACCCTAAACCCTATAAAAATGTCTAAACTACTAAAAACCTTATAATAGGAAAGTGTACCCTAAAACCTTAGAGCATCTCCAACGGGAGATGTCAAATCTGACCGTGGAGCTTGTAACGGTAATATTTGACACTAATTGACAATCCAACCCAGATGTCTTCTGTTAGGCCAAATCCTATGTGGCTGCTGACATGGATGAAGGGGGGAGGGAGCATGCCAACTTTGACTACCTACACCTTGCTTGTCAAATTTCAAAAAATGACAGTTTGGACTTTGAACTTTTGGCATAAGGGTTGGAAAGGAAGATTTTGATGTCAAATTGCCACGTCAGCCTTCAAAAAAAATTTGACATCCTCAATTTGATATCAAGGGTTGGAGATGCTCTTATGAAAACGCCTAAATCCTAGGGTACCATACTCTATAATAGAAAAGAGCACCCTAAAATCTTAAAAAAAAATGCCTAAATCTGAGGATACCCTATTGGGAACTTTTTGTATTGGACTTGACACCTTACAAAATTAATAGGTAGATTTGTGAGCTTATGAAATGCACATAATGGATCTAATACCGATTTTTTTAATTTATCAACGCTCTTGTCGGTCGAACAAACAAGCCTTGTATAATTTGTTTTGATTACTCAGAATGTCTAATTAAACCAGCTTACACACACCTCTGTCAATTCATGAAAGACCAACACTACTAAAGAAAATGGATGGTGTAAAATCTACACCGACTTTGAAGTTCAATGATCGGCCTCAATCATTTGCATGGTTTATTGTCAAAAAGGGATGAAATTACACATCATTTGGTTGGCAGTTTTAAGATAAATTTTTAGATTAAAAAAAAAAGTTGAATTAGGCCAAATTCTGCTTTACGGAATAGGTCATTCTCTCATAATATATCACATTTAATTCTTTTTTAAATATTTATTTTTCGCTTTACGAGACAGATCATTCTCTCACAATACATCACATTTAATTTAAAGAATAAGTATAAGTACTTATTTTCCTTAACGGAACAGTGCCTAAGTTTGAGTATTTTTTCATCTCTGTTCATTTTTTTTAAAAATTTAACAATTTTTTAATTTTTAAATAAAGATAAGCTATATACATCTGTTTACCAATTTTTTCCTCAATCGAAATCAATAGAGATTTCAGGAAACAAAACCAACAATAAAAATAAGGGCGAATGCGGCCATATCTCCACAAGACGGATCCGTGATTCCACGCCGTATTTCAGGACTTAACCGGAAGAGAAATGACAGTCAAGTCAAATATGAGATTAAAAACGAACTTGAAGACAAATGGAAGAGATTCTTCCATCAATTTTCAACGATTGATCTATCGCCGTAAGCGACACATCGAAGATCCTAAGTTAAACTTAGAATATGAAATTCTACTCCTACTCCTAGTTATAACCTGAATGGGTTAGTAGTGCCAAAAATTAAGACAAATAAAGATAGACTTTGATTTGTTGGAAATGGATTACAATGAAATCTTAAAAGACTATTTATAAAAAATAACAAACGTAGAAAATAACTTCCTAACTTCTCCACTAGTCTTCATTCAATCATTTGCTTCAATTTGTCAAAATAACTTCCCACTTCCCTTTAAATGTGTAGGAGTATGACAAGTGTCCTTTTAACTTCCACATGTGTAGGAGTAAGCCAAGTGTCATGCATGCAAATAACAATAATAAAAGAAATACTAGGAGTAATACTAATACTAATTCTAATGTTAATATGAAGGATGATGCTATGGTGTCCCCGGTCATTTTGGGGACACCGTAATTTTTGGCATAACAAAACCTTTACAAACATAACAAAAATCATTACATGTATAATAGAACCATAACATGGCATAACCAAGGTATAACTAAAAACCAATCAAGGCATAACCAAAAATCAACCAAGGCATAACCAACCAAGTTATGCCTTGTTATGGTTTTGGTTATGCTTATAATGGTTTTGGTTATGCTTGTAATGAATTTAGTTATACCTATAATGGTTTTGTTATGCCAAAAGTTACGGTGTCCCCAAAATGACCGGGGATACCGAAGTCATTCCCTAATATGAATACTTAATACTTCCTCCGTTCCAAATTGAGAGTTCCTCTTAGGGATTCCAACTATTTTAGGGGACAGCAATGATTACACTTATATTACCTATTATTTCCATCATTACCCCTATATTTTACTTACTTATAACACTTATATTCAATTGTGAGGGACACTTTTGGAAAATCACCAAAATTTTCCTTCCATTTTTGGAAAAGGATTATCATTTTGGAACAACCCAAAAAGGAATAATGAATTCTCAAATTGGAACGGAGGGAGTAATAATAAAATAGGAAACATTATTATAATTGTCACCTTTCAGTCGATTATCGACAGACGGTGAAATATAATGTAAACAACATCCAAAAAGTAAAAAGAAAATAAACACAAAAGTTGATATAAATAAACACAAAAGACGAAAAAACACGAACGAACAAACAATCAAAAATTTTGGAGACCAATTTTCAAGAAGACAAAAGAGCGTCTTTTTTCTTTTTTTCTTTTTTTTTTTGGGGGGGGGGGGGGGGGAGGGGGGGGGTCATTTTCTTGCCAAATTGACAACTTTTTTTTTTATTATTATCAAAAAGAATAGGAGGGGACAACCAGCGTAGCAACTTTTCTTGGGTGTGACCATAAGGGCTCTCTATCAGCCAATAGAATGTCTGATTCGAACCATAGCTCCCGTCTGAGAGGATGAACAGTCATCACAACACCATTATAGTGTACAACTAGTGAAAAGTCTCTCCCTATAATCCATAGACGAATTTTGAGCACATGCCGGGACTCAAACATCTGTATGCGTTAAGGATTGTAGTCGCTCTCACCAACTGCTACCACCTCGGTGGTCGAATTGACAACTCACTAGGCCATTATTAACATTTTCCACTTTTATTTCGGTCACACGATCCAGCTTGTTTTTGACCTAACCGCCTCAGTGTCCCAGTCCAAATTTAATACAGTAGGTCTGTCTATACAGACAAATAGTGCATAGATTGTCACATATTTTATTGTGGGGCCCATTACGGGTTCCATAGAACCGATCCAAATCGTTCATTTAATGTAAAACATTTTTTCAAGAGCTTTTGCAAAAAATTAACTTAATCTGATACCTATAAATACTTGATCCAATCATCTAACTTTTCATGATCCAAAAATCTCAATGAAAAGTTAGAGATGATTAGATCGAGCATTTATAAGTATCGGAATCAGCTGATTTTTTGAAAGAGACCCTTGAAAAAAAAATTTACATTTAATAAACGATTCGGATCATTTGTGTGGGATCCGTAATGACCTCACAAAAAAATCTGTGTACTATTATTTTTGTGGTTAGCACTGCTGAAATATAATACTCCATGTGATACAGTTAGGTGTATTTCGGCCTGCATTAAGCTTCAATTTAACGGTGCAATTAATCCCCAGAGCAATAAATTAATTGGATGAATTGAATGTACCTAAAAGAGCAGTTCAAAAAGAAAGAAAGAAAGAATGTACCTAAAAGAGCAACCATAATCATACTAGCAACCAAGTTTTGTGTCGCACCAGGCCATTACCCATTATTATCCGATTCGGTTTGGTTTGTGGTTGGCTAGACAAAGGCATTACGGCAATTAGTGATGTAAATTCTAGGTTGGAAAATGATATTAGCACTTCAAAAATTGATGCAGATACTCCATAAAATAAAAGAAATTGGCTTTGGAGTTACACTGATTTTGGAGTGCATGCATCAATTTTTAGAGTGTTAATATCATTTCCCTAAAAATTGCTTGTGAATCCCAGACCTTTAGAGGTTGTGTGTAGTGAGCCTTTGATTTAGCTTATGATCTAGACATTAGTCTTATCTCTTTATCCCTGCTTTTATTGTGTATTTCTCTGTGATGGATTGGCTGTAGTTTTTTTTTTTTAATGTATTTGACTGAAACCACTTTAAGTGTTGTTTGACATTTTAATGAAATGTGTTTTAGATAATAAATAAATCGTGAATATGTTTGATTACACAATTGGAGAAACAAGTAAAAAGCTTTAATTGTTTTCAAGTTTAATTTAATTTTAATTTATTTTCTATTCATTACTCTATTTAATCATTACCCTACTCTATGTTTCCTAGCCCTTCCCTATTTGCAAAGTTGGCAGATTTGTCAATGTTTCTTCCCTATTCTTTTGGTAAATTTCAATGAGGGCCTCTAAGGTTTGTATTAATAACAAATACCCCTCTCATGTATAAAAATGATTATAATCTCTCTGTGGTTTCACTGTTTAATTCATCGACATCCAACCAACAACTATTAGACCAAATATATGATAAAATTAGTCAAAAGTATCTTATGTTGACAAATTCACTATTTTCGTAAAAGAATAAATAATAAAAACTCTTAATTCTCAATTTTTTATCCCAAAAATAATAAATTTATCATTTGTGACGAAAAGGGTATTTCCCGAGTTGTAAAAAACAAATAGTTATTTGTAAATTTTACCCTTCTTGATGAAAACAACTACTCCAATTGGTAATTATTTCTGATATTTGATTGCTTGCTAGTGAGCTGAGGCTCTCTTTCTGCTAGACTCCCTGGGAAGGAAATGAAGCCACTCATTGGATTGCCTCCTCTCAAGCCTCTAGCTTAGGTCTACATTGGGTGGTTTCCCCCTTTGTAGTTTTGTTTTCTATTTTATGTAATGATGCTCTTGTTTATCAATGAAATTCTGTTAAAAAAAAAAAAGGTAAAAAAAGTGATTTTAATTCAATTAAGTAAGAGTAATAGTTTTTTTTTATCACTTTTTATTTTTTGAAATCATGAATTTTTAGACATTAGTCACTTTTGCTCATTCTATTACATGTTTAAACAGACAATTGTCGATTGAGAGTGTCGGCGAAGCGCATATAGAAAACACAAGGGATCATTGTTATTTCTCGAGTAAATTTCACTGAGCTCCCCTGAGGTTTCTAATACAAACGGAAACCTCCCCTAAGGTTTCTGAAATCTCAGTGGCCTCCCTTACTTTTTCTGACATTACCAAAAGTCCCCCTTCTGGTACCAGCCGTTACATATGTTAACAAAAGTTGCTGATGATGTCATATTATTTGCTTTGAACTGCCAAAAATGCCCTTTGACCTCTCTAAATCTTCTAAACTCATGTGTTCTTCCACCAATATTACAATCCAGATTCTGATTTTGCCGCAATGAAGCCCACTTACTTTGGATATTAGATAGAAAGCATATGAATCTATCAATTATTCTATTTCCAATGCAAATATTTAATTGAAAATATTTATAATAATGACTATATTAATAAGCTCAAAAAAGAATTAACAAATTCTTTAGTTGCTTTGTAAACTAAACTAAGGTGTGGTTTGGCATAATAATTCTTTTGGATTTTTTTGGGTCTTTATTCAAATATTTTTTTTGCCTTAGTAGTTTTGCATCAATTTTTGATGGATTTTTTATTCATTTCAACAAGAGAAACATAAAATGTAAAAAATTATGATCAAAACCTTTTAAAAGTTTACTAAGGATATAAACATTGCAAAATTTTTTTTTGTAGTATTATGTTTTGTTATTCTAATTCTTTCAATTTTAGTTCCTATTTTTAATTTTTTTATTTCTTTGTTCGATATAAATTAATAATCTAAAAAAATTGAACACAAAACTAAAATGTTTTTAAACTCCAAGGAGTTAGCCTGGTGGTCAAGACTTAAGATTTAGGAGTTTGCTCTTTTCTAAACTCTTAAGTTTGAAATCTCTTACGTGCAATCAACTATTTTCAGACCACCCACTTCTAAACTTAGTTGGGCTCCCCGCAAATGGGCGGTAGGATTTGGCCTCCAGAATTATTTGACATGCACTTAAGTTAGCCCGAACACCTTAGTTATTTAAAAAAATCTATCCATTTTCTTTGGTCAATACAGACAATGAGATCTCAAAACCTCTAACCTAGCCTAAATTGTAAACCTCCAGAAACCTCTTTCATCACCTTATCACCACCCAATGCCCCATCGTAAAAATTGCCCAAAACCGCCGCACCCAATTTTGCCATTGCGCAACCAATTTTTATCCTTATTTTACCGATTTCGCATGCTACTCACTCCATTCGCCGAAAAAGAATAATTCACCCGATTTATATAAAAATATGTGTGTGTTTATTTTATTCGAGTAGTAATTGCATATGCAGAATAAGAGCACAATTTGATTAAAAAGTCGGGAGCAACTTTTTTTTTTCTCTATTCAAATAATTTTTTACATTTATTAGTTTTGTGTCAATTTTTTGTGACTTATTGATTCGTCTTGGCGAAAGGAATAAAAAAAGTATAAACTTTTAATCGCAACTCATAATTTTCTTTAAAAAGACAAAAAAAAAAAGTGAAAAAGACTATATTTTTGACTTACTTTTTTTCTTTCTTAGAAAAATTAAGACTTCCAATCAATTTTATTTTTACTTTTTTTATTACTATTGCCGAAACAAAGCAATAAGTCAAAAAATTGAAGCAAAACTAATAAATGCAAATTTTTTTAATAAAGACAAAAAAAGACACTCTTGACTTTTTAATCCAAACCCACCCAAGTGAGGTTTAATTATTTCTCTCCCATTATGTTTTTTGCTTATGCCGGCATCCAAATCAGCAATTTCCGTTGGATTTCTTTGCAAAGGGGAAGAATTATGCAGTAGAGGGCAAATGGAGATACGAGTAGAGGGCATATATGTCATTTTATCACAATAGTTAACGCTGTTTAAGGTTAAATTAAAGGAAGGGGGACTTTTGGTAATGTCAGCAAAAGTAAGGGAGGTCACTGAGATTTCAGAAACCTCAGGGGAGGTTTCTGTCTGTGCCAGAAACCTCAGGGAGGTCAGTGAAATTTACCCTTATTTCTCATATGTGAAGGAATATCTGTAATTAGAAAAAACCTCCGGGGTGTCAGTGAAATTTATGTTGGGGCGGGAAAAAAGAGACAGAAAATAATTATAATAATAATACTGCTAGTAGTAGTAAAAAAAGGGGTTTCATGAAAAGAATGGTACAACCTAAAGTAGGCATTAAAATACCATAAAGTACACTTTTCTGAAATCCTCATCGTCTTTCCGTGATAGAGATTTTCCCCATACTCCCATAAAGTATTAGTAGGAGTATTTATACTACGTTTTCAGAACACCTTTTTAAAAAATAAATATTTATTTTATATTTTTAAATTTAAAAATAATGTAAATGAAAAATAAATTTTGAATTTTTTGTACTGTATTAAAGATTTCAATGAGATTTATCAAATAAGATTCATATTGATAGAAAAATTATTTGCGTAAGCACATAATTTTTTAATTTAAAATTACTTTTTTAAAAAATAAATATTTATTTCCCTTTCAGAAACAGGACCTTACTCTAGATATGCTTGACAGTTGTTAAAAACTGGCAGGATATGATAAGAGACTTAAGAGAGAACTATACAAGTGCATTTTAGAACTTGAACCTAGACACTGAACTGGTTACACATATAGGATGGAGCCGATTTCTGGTCGGCCCACTTGATTTTTTTATTTAAAAATAATTGAACTGCTCGAATTATCTTTACGGGGTTCGCAGGGGATTTGCATGGTCGTTAGTACGCACTAGTCGGTGGTTGGCTTCGATCGGTTCAAGGTGGATAATTTATGTAGTCAGAGCATTTCTAACAACCTCACCTTCATTTCGATTTGGACAAACTGCCGATCGAAGTCATGAGATTTGGTTCCTAGAAAACTCGCCTTCCCCGTGGCGGAGATAGCGTGCGACCAGCGGGGTCACAGGCCCCCACTGCAATTTTCAATAATATCAAGTTTACCCCCCTAAATTATAATAATCATGACAATTTGTATCAAAAAATTATATTCATTTTTCCTATTATAGCACTTACATCTTCTACCATCTTTGTCAAGTTTTCATAAAAAATTCTTTTATGTATTTATTTTTCATAAGGACCCGTTGTCTATCCGTAGATGTTCTAAGTTCTTTTCTTTTATATTATGGTTATTTACTATAAAAATTAGAATTCTAAGACTGTTAATTAATGGTGCTTCCAGCAAACTAAATTCATGGCTATCGCCTTCCCCTCGACATTTCATTCTCTGCTATAGTAACTCGCCAAACCCGAAAAATTTCTGTAGCCCCCCTTGAAAATGATATTGATGGCTTGAGGTCTGGTTCAACGACGATTTTCGATCTCCATTCAATAATGACTTCGTTCAATCAGCCGTGATTTCTAGTGATGGCTCTATTACAGTCAAAACTGGGAATCGATTTGTTCAATAAATCAATTTTCTTATGGGGGTTCTGTTCAATAAATCGATTTTTCTGTAAGGGCTGATTTGATGAGGGTGAGAGGAGTTGGAGCGTTACGGGGCCGAATATTGATATAATGGGGAGGGCTGATTTGATGAGGTTGTGATTGTATTGAATATCCCTTTTCGTCTTCGTTCTGGTTCGAAACCAAGGGTTCTTCCCTAGCTAGCTTTCTCGAGAATAGCCTAGGCTGGTGGCTAGCCAAAATATGAAACGGCAGATTCCCTAGGCAATACGCCTAGAATTTGTTGGAGATGTTCTAAGTCTAAACTAACCAAATATATCTAGAGACTAATAATAAATGTCCGGTTAGAAAATATAACTGAGATAATTGAACCAATCAAAAAATTTGGAGTTTGGTCCGGTTTAGGTTCACGAACCACTTTTTCAGTTCAATGAATATTTTGACCAGTATCGATTTTCATAATTTTTTAGACCGAAACCAATCGGTTCTTTCTTCCATTCCTGAAATATTCGACTGAACCGAACCGGTTTCGCTTCTAAATCCGGAGGGATTCGATTCGGTCAGGTAATTTTGAGATAGGGACTAATGGGCTACATTAAAGAAAACAAATCTGAGAAATTTGGCTCAAAGTACTAGAAGCCTAAAAACAACTAAAACGTCCAAATAATTACTCTTACTAAAATATTACACTTACAGATGCCTCAAACATATTGCCAATTGAATATTCATGATACAATCAGCTTGGCACAGTATTATTAATATTATTGGATAAATGAGGCCAAATCAAAACATTTAAGTTTTCCTAAATATAACCAAAATTGACCAAACCCCTTTTTAGACTAATTGAACTCCCACTTTTTTTTTTTTTTTTTTTTTTTTTATCGATTCAGCTTGAACTGTTATAATCCATAGCAATTTTTTTGAGGTATCGTCGCTGTTCTTTCAGCTCGAAACCGAAACCTTTCAGCACCTAAGTTACAAGAGCAACTGGGCTAGTTGGTTAAATCCACCCTCATCCAACAGATAATTTGTACTCACAACACACAGCCGTAAACGAACACATGACGTACAAATACTCCTATCTCAGATTTTACTTTGCCTTTTCCTCTTGTCATGTCATGCAAGTCATACCCCACTCTCACACACACACACTCTCTCTCTCTCTCTCCCTTTCTCTCTCTAAAATAGGAGTAGATCCCTTCACTAGTTTCACTTCAACTTCAAGGCCCCCAATTCTTTTCTTTTCTCAGTTCCTCATACATTTTGTTTGCCCCCCCTCGGCCAGCTCATTCACTCAACACCAACACCAAACCCTTCTCTCTCTCTCTCTCTCTCTCTCTCTCTCTCTCTCCTTATTTTCAACGTTTTCTCCACCAGATCTCTCGGACTTGCCCTTTGGAGATGCGTGCTCTTTGAGATTTCCCTCTCCTCGTGATTTTCTGGGTCCTTCCCCACCCTCTCTCTCTCTCTCTCTCTCTCTCTCTCTCTCTCTCTTAAAGACTGCATTTTTACCTATTTTTATACCAAGATTATTTAACACCTGCAAACCCAAGTATCACCACTCGATTCTCGGCATAACCCATTTACGCGTATCCTATCTCCGTCTAATTTTCCGTTTTTCTCTTTCTTTTTTCGTTGCGAAAACAGGGTTCTTTTCGGAGAGAGAGAAAAAAACAATGGAGAAGAATGGAGTAGAGAGAGAAGCGGCGGCGGCGGCGGGTGTGGTGATGTTCAGCGAGGAAGAGGTGAGAGAGATAAGTGGGTTTAAGAAAGGAGGAGCCGACGATGATTACGTGGAGGTGACGTGTGGGTGTACCAGCCACCGATACGGTGATGCTGTTGGGAGGCTTAGGGTTTTCGTCAGTGGTGACCTCGAAATCACCTGCGAGTGCACCCCTGGTTGTCAGGAAGGTCTCTCTCTCTCTCTCTCTCTCTCCTCGAACAGTTATACACCCATATGCATGATTGCGCTTTTTTAAGATACATTGGTGTTTGAGTTGATTTTTTGTTTGGTTTGTTGCCTTTGAAGTTGATGGGTGTCGCTCTGTACTGTGTTAGTCTGTTTTTCCGGTGGTTTTTTGTTAAAGGGTTTGATTCATTGAGGGTTTTTTATCATGGGTTTGAATGGAAACCACATTTTGAGAGTTCTCCTTTATACAGTTCAAGTGTATGTTGATTTGCCTGTGTGAAGTTTTTTTCTTTGATATCCTTTGGTACAATGGTGCAGCTACATCTTTTTTTGATGTTGTGGTTTGAATTAAAACCTTCTTTTTTGTTGATTAGGTTACTTGTATATTTTTGGGTATCCTGCAATGCATGTTACTTCTATTGTTTGTGGTCAATGCAATAACTCGTGGGCTTCATCAGCATCTAATATGTGGGTTTTTAGTGTTGGAGTTCTGTTCTTCCTGTTTGGAAAAGTGAAGAGTTTGTTCAATCACGTAACTTGATTGGTTTTCTTCATGGGTTTAGACTTCTGATGCATTATTGCTTGCCGTGAGATGTGACTTCTGTTGTTGTTGACCTAGTGCTGGTTCATGACTACTGCAATTGAGAATCAGTTGTTTTCATACCGAACTAGTTCTGAAATGGACTGGAAATCTAAAACTTTGTGCTTGGGTTCTGTCATGAGTCATGACACTTGATAGTAATGTGGATTGGAATGGGATGATCTCCATAGAATAGAAGTTTGCGATGCATATAAGGCAGTAAAAATGTGATCATCAGAATCTACCTGTGGATGGTTTGGAGGGTTAAAAATCGGAGTACCTTTTATGACAAGAGAAACAAGAGGGTAACCAATAGAAGCGCTTCATTCCTTCTTTATGTAAAAGTAATATCTTTCTGATTTGCGGCTCTATAATTTTACCACAGATCCACAAGACAAATCAGCACCCAATTGAATTCATCATTTTTCCCTCTCAATTCCATAATATATAAGCACACAAAGAATTAGGGGGTTGATGATGAGTTACGAATTGGGCCGAGCAATGAAGTCTGACAACCAGTTAAGGTTGCAATTTCAAAAATTGATTCAAAGCAGAAATTTTAAATTCTGTGAAAACTCGGGGTTGACCAGAGGGTCACTCCTTTTCTCGGAGCAGTTGTTAGATATTGCTGGGTGAAGCAGTGGTACTTTCACATATTGGTACTGCAAACCTTCGACCCCGCATTTTCTTTTAGCTGATTGAGTTGTCATGCTTGTATAAACTTGTGTAATAGTTCCTTTGTCTCGGTCCATGGAGGGCATGTAGGGGTACGATCTCATGAATTGAGACAAGACCAACAATGCTGATTTTATGTTCTGAATCTGAACTTTTTGAATTTGTTGCTTTGGTTTGAATTTGAAACATTGGCCTCGTTGGACTTATGCAGTTGATTTCTGCCAAACTGTAGATTTGTTGAACTGCTTGGGAGTTCACACTCGTTGTTGTTGGACTGTCAGTATTGTTATCTGTTCACTTTTGCCATGCTAACGGGAGATGTTATCTGTAACTTTTCAATTTCTGTTCCAAATTTTGATGTTTTTTTCATGATCAGATAAGCTGACCCCCGCTGCATTTGAGAAGCATTCTGGTAGAGAAACAGCAAGGAAATGGAAAAATAATCTCTGGGTCATTGTTAATGGAGAGAAGGTTCCTTTGTACAAGACACCACTGCTTAAATATTACAGTCAAGCGTTGAAAGGTGCCAATAGGTCTCACAGATCACAGAATGGGCGAGTTTGTCATCGTGATGAGTTTGTTCACTGCACTATGTGTAACAAAGAGCGAAGATTTCGTCTTCGCAACAAAGATGAATGCCGGATGTATCATGATGCATTGGCAGATGAAAATTGGAAGTGCGCTGATATTCCATATGACAAGTATGTTGCCTTATCCTCAACTGAATGAATTAATACTTGAAAATGTGTAGGAGTGATTGATTTTCTTTCCACTTCTTTTGTGTGGGGGGCTTTTGGGTTCTTTCAAGTTTGGCACACCAAAGTTTGTCTTTCCACTGTATAAAAGTATGCTTTGTGGCTCGTGCACATGTTCAGTTGGATGTTGACCACCTTTATTAGTAAGCTGCTAATGTAAGGTGACGTGTTCAATATTTTCCTCTTCCGTTGCCTCAGTTTCCTTAGAGGGCAGAAAGTGATGCAGCAAAACAGACTGCCATAATCCAATGACGTTTTTTTATCTAAATAATTTCTGCCAATGCTAAGAACAAGCTCCATGGCTGAAATTAAATCCTCAAAGGGGTTGTAAGACATAATTTTTGGAATTGATGTAATATACTAACCAACAAGTTATCGGTTGCATTTTGTTGAACCGCCTTTTGAAGCACCACCTATACTATGATACATTAACACAGAGCTTCTGGCATAATTATTGTATTGCCAAGAACGGTAAATCAAATATAGTGTAGGACTTCTGACGTAATTGTAGAACAAACTGAAAGATAACTAATGAAACTCAGCATCAATGAGGAGGCTTATTGATCATGTCTTCAGCTAGTGGGCTGCATCAGTCTCCCCTAGTTGTAGAAAACTCGTCCTTGATTCACATCTTGACTATTAACATTGCCCACTAATTCCATGCTCAAGAGTTTCACTTGGGTTTTCCTTAACCACATATACTGTCGTGAAATTTCCAATAGGATAAGCACATGGTAGGAATGTGAAGTACTTGGTGAATACAATCTTGAACTGCAACCCTTTCATGCTTAATAACTCCAACCCATGAAGCACGAACACGTCGGAGGTCATATGCCAGTGGCCACTTGCCAGACACACTGTTTGGACACATGTCCAACACTCAAATCAAGTGTACATTTGTTCTTCTTTTCTTTTTTATATGGACACTCATGAGGCACTCTAGAACATGATAGGGATACATTAGAAAACTTTCACGACACCTATGTACACTTGTGGAACATGTTGAGGTGTCAAATGAAATAGTAGGCTCTAGTTAAGGTTTCGAGAAGTCTTCTTCTCGTGAGATAGATGATGGTTGATATATTAGACAAGTGAAGAGGGAACGCTGTTTATTTATTTATTTATAGAGCATGTCAAAATGTCGTGTAGACTTATTGACGGACAAATACTACACAAAGGACCATTAAATGAAACATGAGCATATATGGAGAGGCTTATTAGCCGAGCCTTTAATCATAGCTAGCTGCGAACTTCGGAAAGCAACTATTGACATCAACTACACTTGGTGTTCCTACTCATATTTGTTGTACACACATAATTGTCATGATTTATCGATTTGGGAGGAAGTAGCATTATTTGCACTTGTAAGGATGTGTAACACATTGTTAATCCATAGAGGTATCTTGGCAATAATATAATGGTTACATTTACATGGTTACATCTCTGACCTGGGTACTGGACCCTTCTTAGGTTTTAACACTAAATGTATTTTCCTGCTGGGGAAAAGGGGCGGCAGTAAAGTATGTGTGTATATCCCTCATGTTCAATCCTTGTGATGAAACGAATTACCTATTCCCTTTCTTGGTATAAGACTCATAATTATGTGGTAATATCTGTACATGGTATGATTCTTTCATATTTTATTTGATAAGCAATTCATGTAGTTCTTTCACTGATATATAGGTTTTACGGGATTCTTTCCCATATTCACTTGCCAGATTAGAAGACATTGAACAATGTTATGTTCCATCCAATACCCACTTGTTATTTAATACATTTAACGGAACACTATATCAGCAAACTTTCTATTGGAAAGTGAATGGTGCAATGAAGAACGCCTAGTTATGGCAAGTGGCAACCATAAAGATATGTGTCCTCAGTTTGAACATTTTATATGGAAATACCTTCAGTGGTATTTTTTTTTCCCTAGGAGTTGAACTTCAAGCTTCAGAATGTGGACATTTGAAGTCTAAAAGAGTGAAACTTGCCAAGAGTTAAAAGATTTCCTTGGCACCTATAAGATTTTTTTTCCAACTCTTGTGACGTATGAAAAATTGAATCCTTTTTTTTTTTTTTTTTCCTGATAAACCTTTCTGATTATGTTCAATGTACTTTTAACCATGCTAATAGTACACGTTCAAAGTTTAACTCTACTTCGGATCAAAAAAAAAAAAAAGTTTAACTCTACTTCATGTGACTGTCTGCTTCCTGTGCTACAGAGTAACTTGCGAATATGACGAAGAACGGGCAAGTCGCAGGGTGTACAGAGGGTGCTCCCGCTCTCCAACGTGCAAAGGTTGCACCTCTTGTGTTTGCTTTGGTTGTGAAATCTGTCGTTTTTCAGACTGCGGCTGCCAAACTTGCATCGACTTTACTAGGAATGTGAAACCTTGAAACTCCTAGAAGCTTATGGTTCCTTCAATTCTTAGTCTGAAAGTTCCTTTTCCCTTGGGTGGGTTATTTTTTCCCCATTATTACTTCAATTTAACCCCCATCCAGCATTTACAGAAAGCTTCAATGAAGCTTTCTGAAGACTTGAATTTTTAATTTAGTCCCGGTAATCACAGTTGACTGGTTTAGAACAAGCAGATCCAGTAATTTATTCCCTTCATTGAAATGCAGTCTTCAGAATGAGTCTCGTTTTGCTATCTTCTCTTCAAATTTTGGTTGTTTTTTTACCCTTTCTATTGTATGGACCAATGGAGTTCTTTGAGTGTAATTATTGGGCAGACGGTGATGCGGGGACTTGAAGGGATGATGTCCAAAGCTGTATGCTTGTGCAACAAAGTATTTGCAAGTAATGACTTGCAATGTACATGTTAGAGCACAAGCTCTATGCTTATGCTTTATGCTCTGATGCACTCTTATTGATGCATCATATTGGAAATTGTTGACTTGCTGAGCCAATGTAAACATTTATAGAACAGAAACCTTGCGAGGGTAAAAGCTGGAATGGTTGGTTAAGTGAACATGATTTGGTTTACCTTTCGAAGCTCGCGGTTGATTGTGGTTCTGAATCTTGACCTAGAATAGTCTGGAAAAGTGTTACAGATGATGAGGAACTTTGGCATGAGACCTGCGTTGCTAAGGTTCTATGGATGCGAGGCCGACACGGTCTCAGTGGCGAGGAAAATAAGATATTGAGTCACCTTTTGCAAATTACTAGCATTGTTGATGTGATTATATAGCTAATAGGATACATGTAGAGAGAACAAGGAAATTCTTCTTCAACGCTCAAGGAGAAAGAGTTCATTCTTTCTTATAGCTAGGCGATGAAAAAATTATGAGCTTGATCAAATCCTGGAGATAATATTAGCCCTTCTGGCTTGTGTGATGGCTGAAAGTACTATTGATTCCAATGGCTTTTTCTCTTTTTATCGGCGATTCTGATGGCTTCCAGTTGCTGTTATCTTAAACCAGGAAGGCTTAACCAGTTGGCAGAAATGGCACCAGCAAACCTTCTCCAGTGCTAATGGAACAAGAACCGTGATCTGGTGATGCCACCAGAGGTAGCTGTTAGGGTTACAGAGTCTCATGGTGCGCATACTAAGGCTCAGATTGTTAGGGAAGAAACTGATGCACAATACTTGAGGCCCAAGACATACTGTTTGGAACTTATATTCACCTAAAAATTCAAAGCTTGTAAGAAGTGAGCTCACCTCGTGAGAGCTTGCGTTTCGCAAGTAGTGTGCCTGTTTTGTGCATGGATGTTTTTTTTCTCTTCATCTTGGGAGTACCACGTGGCGGAACTCCCAGACTATTACGTATATAATTTCACTGGAGATTACCACTATAGGAGATTACCACCATAGCTGTAAAACAAACTCAACTGAGTCTACGACACATTCTGAAGCTAATTAATTTCGCAGCTCAGCGCATACTAAACTCAATTAGTTCATATACGATCTGCTTTTTCCTCAAACGCGAAAAGTACGAAAAAATCAATCTACTCAACCTCAACTCGTGATCATGTTGCCTAAAGTTCGTTTGAAATCAGTTTGATTGGAAAAAGAAACTTAAAACTCAATAAGTAGTATGAAGAACGATTTTTCGATTTTGGAATGAGTGAGGCTGAAATGCCTTGTCGCGACTTCGGAGACATAATATTCTGAATTCGTATACATTACTTGGTAAATGGTTCTTGGTAGTTCAAAAGATTTTCATCTTATAACCTCAATGGGGATCTGCTTCCTCTTATTCCTAAAGGATGCAATCCTTATTGTATAATAGACTTGAGAGTAAACGTCAAAACCTGCAGCTAAGTAAATCAGCTAAAGGGGACTTCATTATCCTTTTGGAGGCAATCATCAGATTATTTAAGCAAGCCGTAGCCGCTGAAGCACAGATACTTCCCTTTACCTGTCGTAGATATGTGTAATAGCAACCGAGACACTTTGGGCATAGGCACTCTTTAGACGAAATATTATTCGGTGCTCCACGAAATGTGTGGTGGCCGAGGTAGTGGTTGGGGCACCACGTATCCTTGTCTGATTAGGACATTGAACAATCTCTCGATTTGGACACACAATGACAACTCCCTTTTTTGTTATTTTTAGTCGGACATGCGTGCTCTAGTACTGCCCTTTGACCGTGTCCAAACTCCAAACACATCTCAGGATACCAACATGTTCATATATAAGTGGGTACTGAAGTGTTAATTTTGCAGTAATTTTTGGACGAGGGAAGAGAGATTGTGATCCGTTCTTGTTTTATGATGTTAGTGAGTTGCTATAGAGAGTGTATATGTGAATGATGTTTAATCAATCATCAAAAGTTGTTTTTTTTTAAAATTTTTTTTATGTTGAATTGATGATACTTTACCTTTTTCTATGACCACACTTAAAAAACGTATGTTGGGTTCCACACACATATATACGCATTGCAGTGTGCGTTCAATGCGTGAAAACCCCCCATGAGTGTGAGTGCATGTTCCAAGTGTTTTTGTGGAAGTACGGACACGTAGTTGTAAACTTTTTCGTTAACATGATAGATCACTGTATGCGAGAGTAATGTTACAAACACAGATGGATGCGAACAAATTCGATTACAGATGCGTCCAAACCGTCCGCCAATATAGGGCCTACACACATCGAACAGTCTCTAAGTGTCCTCATATATATACTACTCCTATGTGTTATGTCCGAAACATTTTTCTTTTTGCGTCTTGATTTTCACGAGCTTACTTCCATGCAGTTACCCCATGTATACCAAATACAGTAAATAGTAGTGTAGTGTAGTGTAGTGTAGTGGGTAATTGCCTGACTGACGTAGTTAACTGAAAAGATGCTAGTTAATCTTTTTCTATGATATCCTTACCAAATAAAGTATGCAGCAGCAGGTGATCACAAAATTCCATGACAGATGCAGTTAAAAGCTAACTTAATCAAGCATTGTGTTCGATGTTTCTAGCTTATTTTCCCAAGACAAGAAAAGTCGTTCCATTGTTTAATAATCTTTTGAATTGGGATGGAAGTTAAAGAGACCAAATAAAAGATACAGTAGTACCTCTTTAATTTTACCTTCTCTTTGCCTCCACAAATTAATTGTATGATGAATCAAAAATCTTAACACAAATTAAAAGCTTGTGTTTGTACATCATCAGATGAAAAATATCTCAAATTCACAAGCCAAGCCTTTTGTTGTTGTTGTTGTTGTTGTTGTTGTTGTTGTTGTGAGAAAAGGTGTCTAGATCAGGTTAAACAAAGCCATGTACCCCTTAAAAGATGATCATAAAAACTAATGCATGTCGTGGGAAGACAAATTCATAAATGAAGTGTTCCCAAGGAGTGGGTCTGGTGGTTAAGGCCTGTGACTTAGGAATTTACTCCCTCCTAAGACATCAAGTTTGAAACATCTCAGGTGCTATCAATCCATATGGAACATTTGTTCCATCTTTAAATGGGGTTCCAGTTGTCGGTTTATGATCCTTCAGGATTAGTCGAGATGCACGTAAACTGATCCGAACATAGGACAACTGGTTATAAAAAAATTTTTAAAAAAAAACAATGACTTGAATTATTTACCTAGAAATCAAGATAAACATAACTTCCAAGTGAAGTCTTCAATAAACTACTCCACCGATATCAATTGATGATCAGAAAAGGAAATCCATATAACTCCAACATCATAGACCATGTTTGGTTTCGGTTTTGTTAGAGATTTTTAAGATTAATGAGTGAAGAGAGATTTTAAAAAAAAAATTATTGAGGACCATTTGTTGGGATATTGAGACCCCAAACGAACAAGCGCGTCGGTCCTCTTCATTTGCTTGTACGTTATACCGACCAAGCAAGCAAGGAACATGCAATTCTATGTCCTCCTGTGGAAAAATTCATCTACCCATCAACAGAAACATAAATGATCTATGATGGCTAGCTGTAAGTTTCATGGGCTTTCCATCAAATTCCTTGCTGCAAACCTCTGAGTATTCACCTACTATTTTGTTTTATACTCGTATTTTCTAGTGGTTGACCCCACCTTTGGTAAGTAGTACTCATCAAAATAAAAAGTGGATAGCTGTCTTCTTTGCAGTGCATTTTCAAATCCACAGGGTACAATAGTAGTAAGTATCAATAACTAGAGGCAGCAGCACTACAGCTGTTGCTGTCCATTTTTTGTAATCATGGAACCAATTTGTAGTCCAACCCCACCTCATGTTCTATGGTTTTGATATTTAATTCATCTGCTGGTCAAGCTGTGATTTAATTGAACCCGGGACCTTGTGTCCCTTAGGAATAACATGGGTGTTCTTGGCCATCTGGGCCGTCCTCAAAATTAACTAGAAGTGACTTCGAATTCGGGTCCAGTAAAAATTATAGATATGAACTATCGAATTCTTGAGTCTGAAAAATTGAAAAAAATTCTGGGATGCTGAAAATTAGAGAATCTGGGATGCTAAAAATAAAGGGATCTGGGGATATATAGTGCATCCCTAGCATTACAGGAGTACGGTTCAAAAAAAAATGACATCATATTGCCCACATTTAAAGGCCAATTTAGAATTATACTATTAGTTTAAACATCCTCTAGACGATTAAATGTGGACAAAACTAATCCGTTCCATAACACCTTTTTTAAAAATAGTAAATACTTATTTCACATTTTTAAACTTAAAAATAATGTAAATGAAAAATAATATTTCAATTTTTTTGTACCGTTCAAAAGATATCAATAAGATTTATAGATCTATATTGCTAGAAAAATTATTTGTGTAAACATTTTGAGTTTGAAATTGTTTTCTTAAAAAATAAGTAATTAAACTGAGTTCTGAAACGGAGAATCGTTTTGCCCCACTTTGTGTACAATACTATCAAGCTCCAGAAACAATAACGCAACTCTTCTCGGAAAATAAGAGAGAGATCACAATCAACACCAAAATCAAAATACATAATATGAGAGAGAGAGAGAGAGAGAGAGAGAGAGAGAGAGAGAGAGAGAGAGAGAGAGATTGAGAAATTCCTATGGTTCTACCAAATAAACGATTAACTACATCTCTTCCTCCATAAAGTCCAGTTTTTATCCTTATGTGCAAAAAAACGACCCTCAAAAATACCCTCTGAGTTCAGATTCAGAAGGGGAAAACCCAAAAAAATAAAATAAAAAATAGAGAATTAAAAACCCAACAGAAGTAGATCTATCTAGGAACCAAACCGAAGTTAATATAAAATAAAATGCAAATATCGGGCCACCAAATTCTCAATGGTAAGACCGAAGAACAGCTCCGCAGAAAGTGCAGATGATGGCTTTCCACGACCTCCAGTAGAAAGGCACGTGGCAGAACCTGGTGGCGGTCTTCATGTCGGCGACGCTGGCCCCGCTGCCGCACCTGGAGCAACTCCCGGCCGCCGGCTTACTCCTCCTCACTTTCCTCGTCTGGTCCACCAGAAAACAGAAGCAAACCATGACCGCCGCCGTTCCCGTTCGGTTCGGTTTCCGCCTGCGTTTTTTTATGAGGTTTCTTCTGTGTAGATTTGAAACAGAGCCAGAGACTAATAATATGCTCAGGGCTATCAGTTTTTGATGAATGGATTGGTGGTTGGTTGGGCTTCGAGTACCGTTATAAATAGGCGGGAGTACTGCCTGGGCGTTAATGGTCGAGCAGGTTTCGTGGAAGCTGGACCGTTGGATTGGAAGAAGAGGTCGGCTTTGCTACTTTGGTCCTGTTCCGCTAAGATAATACAGTAACTTATTTTAGTCAGTGAAAAACATCATTCCTCGGAGTTTAATTTATTTTTTATCGTTGCTGTCAGATCATTCATTCGTAAGCATAGTAAGAGGCGTTTTTGCTAAGCTAAAAGTTATGAATTATTTCTTGTAGTACTTTTTGTAGTCAAATTCTTTTCACTGAAGTATAACTTAAAGATTGAATAGTGGAGGAGAAAAGGGGAGAGGTCAAAGGCACAATGGAGGTGAAAAAAGCTTTTAGTGTAGGAGAAACAATTTTACTTTTGATAATAAACTATAGATGAAAAAGATAGCAGTGACGGGGCCCCAAATAAAAATCACTTTAGATCCTATTTGGTTTAAATTTTGAGTGGGATTTTTAATAGTAATGAATGAAGATAGATTGATAGAGAAAATTTATCAAGAACTGTGCGCAGAAATTTTGAATCTCCAAACGTTAACGTCTTGTTCTCTTTACTTTTCAAAAAGCATTTTTTAATAAATTTCCCCTAGATTCCCTCAGCTTTCAACATTTTTCTCTCTATTTCTCTCCATTTATTACCCCAACTATTTTCCAAAAAAAAATTCAAATTCAAATCCAAACACAGCAAAATTTTTGAAAGGGAAATAATATTGGCACTCCAAAAATCGATGCAATTACTCTAAAAAACAAAGGAAAGTAACTTTAAAGTTACATTGATTTTGAAGTGCCTGCATCAATTTTTGAAATATCAATATCATTTGCCTTTATAATCCCCAATTTGATGAGGCATTTGCCGTTTGACCAGTGTAAAATTGCCACGTGGTGAATACGGTTGAGGGTTGACAACTGTTCCGAGGTGATGGGGAGGAAGATCTAAGGGCTAAGGCACAACAATTGGACAAGTGGGTCCGAGGGAGAATTAATTGCGATTCCCAATTGGATGATCCAGTGGGATGGGTCACGGTCAGGGTTCACAGGAACAGAGCACTCATGTGGTGGGTCTCATATTCACCGTGGTTTACACAATCGCTTCTGTCGTTGTTAAATATGCTTTAATAGTCTTTCCGAATTTATTTTACAGCGTTATTAGGTTGAGTTGGGTGCTTGTCCCTCCATGTTCTTCAATGTATTGTATATTACTATAATGCGATCCTCCGATCTCTTATATTAATGACAGCGACCTTCTTCCTAACAAAAAAGATGTGGTGGGCCTAAGACATTCGGCATGTGGGTTTGTGAGAATGAAAATCACTCTTCATTTCCTTCGTTATCAGGGTAGAAAAATTATTAACAGCTCCTATATTTCTCTGTATGATCACCGCGTTTCCTCTTGATATGGACGTTTTCTTGATGTTTCCTCTTAATGTGGACGTTCTAACTTCTAAGGCTTTTCCTCTGTTTCATCACTGCGTTTCCTCTTGATATGGACATTTGTTGATGTATGTTATTTTTGCTCTTTACTGTGCATTATGTCACTTAGTATTTTCTTGTATTAGCTGCACAAATTGGACTGTAATATCATTGTTATTAATACATTCCTTGTTCTTCCAAAAAAAGAAAAAAGGTTTTTTTTTCTGAATATTTGATATGGGTTTCATTACAAAATGGGTGGCTTCCGTATCGATGTATGATTAGGGAAGGTTCTTGAACACCAAGCAGTAAATAATAACTCATGTTTTTTTTTTTTACCATGGTATGGTGGTTGTTGATATCTTATGGTATTCGGACTATTTTACGCGCACATCGATCTATTTTTGGAGGAACAATTTACCGTCCACTCACTCGTGGGAGCGCATTTAAAACTGGAACATAACTCTATACTATAAATACAGGAGCTGTTTGGTAAAGGTTTTGAGGGAGGTTTTGGGATAATAAGCGGATATAGATAGGTAAACAAATAAGAGTAATAACTGGAGAGAAAAGTTATTGAAATCATGTAGAGAGAGAGAGAGAGAGAGAGAGAGGTAGTTACAAAAACCCTGAGTGAACAAAGTCTGCAGTTATCAGGGTCTTGTTTTTTCAATTTCAATTTCAATTCGTTTGGTAATTCATCAGGAAAATTAAAATGAGGACTTAAAAAGAGTGACATCTTCATAAAAACCTAGTATTTTAGTTTGGTTTAACATTGGTACGTGATGTTTTTGCTTATGTAGTTATGTTGACGGTGTCTTGTTGATCACATAATAATAATAATAATAAAAAGAGGTTGAAAATGGGTTAGTTTGAATGTTCGTAATTTTTTGTAAGAATAGCCAAGAATCAAATTCCTAGTAATTTGATACCCGGAATAATTTTATTCTGACGTTGGTTAATTAAGTAATCTTCTCTTGGAATCATTTATTTTGAAAATATTTCTTTTTTACATTGATCAAGCCATGATTTCAAGATTCCCATGGGGATGGAAGCTTTGGAGGGATCAGATTCCTCCTATATTCAGGAATGTGATTCCTCTTGGATTGGAGGAATCTAATCCCTCCTGAATTAAGAGATCAGTAATCTCATTCTCACTCTTCATAAACATAAGAATGTTAGAGTTTCGAAATCATATTCTTATTCTTCCCTAAGACACCTGCCATCTAACGCAGCCTAATGTCAACTAGCTAGAGCATGGCCACCGACCTTTTCATGGGTCACTACTTTTGGCAATAAATTCTGCATATATTTGGTTGCTTCAAAGCAAAGACTCCATCAAGTAGAGTGGAGTGCAGTTGGCGCATTCCTTATCCTATCATGCACATGAGCAGAATTCGATTCTTGTAAGCACCCATCCTCTTTCCCCCTCTAAAATAGAGTATATTAGGATTTTTTTTTTTTTTTATAAAAAAAGACTGCAAATAAAGAGGAAAATGAACTCTATATTTTTTTTCGGGTCAAACTGAAATTCAAAATGAACTGTATATACCTATTACTGGCGGTGAATAAAATTTGCAACAGTGAATCTACTTCTTGAGAAAAAGAAAAGAAGTTGTGCCAAAATTGTCCTGCGAAATCACGTGCTTTACAAAAGTACTACCAAAACAAGAAGAAAATTTGCTATTCAACCCTCTCCTATTTAGGAAATCCATTTGACTCTTATTAAGAGCATCTCCGGTAACAAACACCAAATCTGCTATTCAACCCTCTCCTACTTAGCTGCTATTGAAACAACATTTAAAATGATGGAACAATCGTATTTGTAGAGTCTGCTTGGAGTGCACACCTGATAACTCACCCTTCAAATTTGTAGAAAGGTAACAAAGTAATACAGTTTTGAAGGTAGGTTTTGTCATATCTGCTGGAGATGCTCGAAGAAATTTCATTTGGGTTCATATTCTTTTCGGTCCAAATTTTGGACTAAACGGAATATTTTAAATTTAAATAAACTATACGTTTGTCTAATCCGAAACATTGATTGCAACAATAGACGATCTAGATTTGAAATGTCTCATCCAATTCAATTATGGATCGGAGAGGATCCAATTCCATTTTATTTTGTTAATGGAAGAATTAATCATACTATTGAACATCTTTGTATCCAAATTGGCATTGCCACAACCTCGCTACGTGAAGATTGTGGGTTCTAACGAACTGGTTGAGGGTAGTTCGCATTCCCTCATGGTAGTTTCCCATATTGTCTAAACGGACCAAACGGTCTAAAGTGCACAAAAATACAAATTTCTAGATATGTTATTTTTCTCATATATATCAAATAAAAGTCCAAATAGCAGAAACAACTTGTTTAAAGACCATGAGCTGTATACAGACTTTTTATGGGAAAGTTGCCATAAAATCAATGAGAGCTGCTAATGGTACGGCAAAAAGCTGTACAGCAGCATGTACAGATGAGTTTTGCTCTCATCCCGGGTCCCGCAAAGATGATCGGAGCCGCTCATTTTGTTCAAAACATATTGTTTAAGGTATCTGTAAAAAATCATCTCAATCCGATATCGGCAAAGGTGTTAACGAATCATCCAACTTTGCTTTACAATTTAGGTAAATTTTGAAGCAAAGTTGGACAATCATAAACGCCTTTACCGATATCGGATTGAAATGATTTTTTACAGAGACCTTAAACAATATGTTTTGAACAAAATGAGCGGCTCCGATCATCTTTGCGGAACCCGAGACAAGAGCAAAACACATTTGTGCACGCTGCTGTACAGCTTTTGCTGTACCACAATCTTTACTGAAAATCAATATGCCAAAGAGTCTAGCCGGCGCTCACCTCATGGCATTAAAACATGAGAATAAATTTTTTACACCGCCTGTGTGAACATTTGTTTCCTCCAAATCAATTACATTAAACATAAGCGCACAACACTATAAAACCATCAACATTGAGCAAATTTTATCCCAACGAATCAGGCGTGCAACTGGTGCACCTTTGTCGAGAGTGATTCATGTCCTAACAAAAGAACCCTCCTTACAGCACAGTGAAATCAAAAAATTTCGGTTGTGTTTGGTTGGGAATTTAGTTTAGTTTAGTTTTGGTAGTGGGTGGAGAGAGAAATAGAGTAATGATTGAAAATAGGAGTAATGATTGAAGAGAGATGAGAAAGTAATAATTGAAAAAATAGGATAATGATTAGGGAAAGAAGTAGGGTAATGATTGGTTTTCAAAACTAAACAGAAAAGGCAACCGAACAAAGCCGAATCAATTTCCTCTCCTCAATCCGCCACTAGTGACTTGTCGCCACCATCGCTTCTTCTACCCCACGTCCACCACAAGCTCAACATCTACCTTAATCGTCTCCTCCCCTCCTCATTCAGCCACCGCACTCCCTCCCTCCCACTTGTTTCTCCGGCAACCTCCAGGTCGTCATTCTTTCAAACGATTCGTGTATTAAAGCTACTCCATTGCATTGTCCAGATTACTAAAAAACGGATTTTACAATTAACATCTGGAAAATAATGCGTCAAACTAGTAACAAGCCAGTAACCACGTCCAGAACTAAAATGTTCCAACTCAATCTGTGTGTCAATGTTGTAGCTTTTTTGTATGTATACTTAAGCGAACGCCTAAACAAACTCATAACCAGAATAGGAAGTAGAAAATGATTGGGGTAGTCATTCATTTCAATTTCTCGGCATTATCCCCACCAAAGAATATGCCTAAAAGCCCCAATTTTTTGTACTCGGTGCCGTGTCAAAACGCTGACATCACCGTTCGTCTTGCAGCATCACGCCTCATCTCTGCAGCTTTGCCACTGCCTCGGAAGTACATGTACACTTGCTGCATATCACCAACAAAATCTTAAGAGAAAGCAGACGGGAACAAGAATTGCTAGGGAGAAGAGAGGAAATCGAACTTAAATTAGCAGACCTGGATAACCCAGATGCTCATCAGTGACTCAAGGGAGAACAATCCAAATCCAATGAAGTAGAAAATCTGCGAGTATAAGAGAACGAAAGTAATCAACACCAGAAACACGGAAAATCTAAAAGATCCTTCCCTTCATGGTTGGTTTTTACATTCTGGTCAATAAAATCTAGAAGAACAAGGGACGCTTGGAACAAGATAAACAGAGGCATACGGCTTACTAATAGGGCATAAATAGAACAAGAATACAAACTCTCATATCATTTTTACTATAGTTCAAATAGAACAAGACTTGAAATTTCCTTCAGTCATGAAGGTGCAGTGATGCTAAGCATGTGAAACAAGATCTTAAACTCACCCCAACCAGAGCATGATCACCCAGAACATCTATTGCTGGCAAGATTCCCCTGTCACAAAATCAGAAGGTATGCTCATCAGTTGCACAATGCAAAGCAAATTAACGTCGAATTCAACCACTACATGGCTCCAATTGATTTTCTTAATGGGAAAAGTGATGGAGACATCAGCTTCACCAACTATTAAACTGAAGCAATGAGATTCAACACAAATAGGAAGAGCCAATCATGGTAGTTTTGTTCGTGACAATAGGCTACGAATGGTTCATTCAATTACCCATTCCCGAGGTGCTATCCTGTCTAATCTTCAGATGTCCAGAATCTGTCCCTTAGATGCCCTCATTAGCCATCAATCTCCAATAAAAATTCATAGGCAACTATGTGATGAATGTAAGTGGCTAAAATCCACTTGGCCATGAGAGAGGTGCCATACTTCAGACCAAAATCATTTTGGGCCAAATTTTTTGGGAGAATTCAACCCACTTCTCTGAAAATAATCTACTTCGCTTCCCAATAGATATAGCTGAAATAAATTTTTAAGAGGGTATGTTGTACAGAATTCTCAGAAAGAAAGGTTAAAAAAAACTCACGTGAGAGACTTTCCCTTGAAAATAATTGGAGGGGCAACGGCAGCAAAGACACAGAAGGCAATGTGGATCTGCATCCATGAGAAAGAGGGACAATCATGAATTTTCAGAAAACGTTTCAGCAGAAAGAAAATTTACCAGAAGATGCAAAATCTTACCATGTAACACAAGAAAAACCACCCAAACTTCAAAGCACTATCAGTCCTGTAACAGGTTGAGAAGCAATTATACCAAATGTATTTCTGGGTAGTTACCAATTCTCCAGGACAATAATTTATTGAAAACATATAGTGGTCCAAATATCAAATCAAAAGAAGATACACACTCTACCCCAACTTCTGGATACACCACACTGATTTGTGAAGCCACAAGAAGCCACCTTGGCAATGGAATCTAACATGGTGTTGAATGGGTGTTGACTGGGCATGATTATTCCCAGTATTCTGGCTGATTTCCAGCATTTAGTTTTCCCTGTTTAGCACTGACCTTTCCAGGTTTATAGAGCAAAACCAAATACCCCAAGTTCTTACCTGTATTTATCAATATGTTTGAATTAAGTACAAGTACCTTTATAGTGTTACTGTTTTCCAACATCAGTGCACCAGTGGTAAAGATAGTTGTTACCAAAATAAATTAGTGGCGACAGTTAGAAAGAGGTACTTTTCTACGTACCACCATCTCTAAATGCCTTTACAATAAGGGGCAAGCAAGAAACAATCATTCTACAAATTTCAGATTCAACCCAAAAGATCCATACACTATGAATCCACATTCTGAGCCCCATCCATTGAATGTAGATGGGCAGTAATTTCATGGACCTTACAAGTAGCACGGTTTATACATATGCAGTCTTTTGACTCTTTTCCTATAGGCCAATATTTTCGATGTGAAAAGCAAGGAGCACAGAAAAGTACCTCATAGCACGATAAAGAGGACGGTACCACAACACATAAGCCCCTGGAACCCCTGATATGAAGTAGATAATAGCAAGAAACCAAATTGTCGGACCTACAAGACGAGAACCACTTAGACTCTTGTAGATACAGATTATTCATATGTTTGCATTCGATAAATTTTAAGACTAGAATATGCTAATATAAAATGTATTTCCATACCAACCTTCTCCTCTTATCCAGGCCAAGGTAACTGCAATGATATTCCATAAAAGGCACACTACTAGGCCTGCAAACGACATCAAGTTGAAAAAGCTCAACTAAATGTTCCTCATTAGAACTATTCTGATAGAAAAGACTAACCAAGCAATGTAGTCGACAGAGTAAACCTGAAAACAATTCCAAAATATCATCCTAACTCCTAAACATTTGCACAGAAATTCATCTTGCCAACAAAGATATAGATAAAAGAAAGCAATGTACCACGGTAATGCACCAATGTTCTACAACTTTCTATTTCATATCAAGTTTCGGATGTCATTGGTTTATTTAACATTTCCCGGAAAATGGGTTATTTGAAATAATTTCCCATAAAACAGGAGTCACGCAAAGAAGGTATTTGAGGTAGATAACATGTCCCTCTCTCAAAAAATGAGAGAAGGTTCTTAAACAATTAGCAATGAGTAGAGAGGCTATCCAGGTTCATATAGTAATTGGGACAAGCTCCAAAACTCCCCGGGTGTGTGACCCCATTCTCGCACGTGAAAAGATAACTAAAGGACCCACAACAAAGGAATCACAAAGAAACAAGGTGCACAAAGGGATAATCAGTCAATTGAGTCTTGGTAAAAGGACTATAAAACTCTAGCTCTAATACCATGAGTAAATCATCCAATTCAAAATAAATTGACAAGAAGTAGAGTGTTCGTCCAAGTCCATATACTAGTTTTGAAGTGATAATTAACCCATGTGGGACAAGCTCCAACTACCATCACAAGAAGAAAAAAAGGCAACCCAAAAAAAATACTAGAAACAATAGCTGCGTTTTGACCTTGCAAATAGGTCCTTAGGACAAGCAGCGTGGTTTTCCACTTTTCCCCCTAAATACATGCCATGCTGGTCATCTGTACTGAGGTAGAAACAATCTCAAGGAAATATTCTAAATTAGGTATTGCACACACCACAGACAAGGCCTTTGTTAGGTAATGCGAGAGAAACCTAAAGGCACTACAGGAGTGAATATATACTGCCTTCGGAGGACAAAGGTGTTAAATTAGAACTGACAGATCGAATAGGAAAAGGAACACAAAAACAAGCGAGATTTAGAAGGAAACAATATATGCTTCTCTACAAGCAACTCATGCAGAGAGAACAAAAAAAGGCACAGGTCAACAACCTAATTTTTTTGTACTACTGAGATTCCTAGAAGATCTGATAGAGGACCTTCCTTTCTTTTTCATCTTGTAGATTTCTCCAAATATCTCAACCCTCGATGACAAAACTTAACCCTATTTCACAACACCAATAATAAACAGTTTCTTCCCCAAAACCACAACCCTCGACCACAAAACATGAACCTATTTCAATCATCCATTATAGCGAAAAGCTATTACTTCTATTTGAAGTCAGAGGATTTCCATAAAGCTTCTTCATACATCCATCCAAAAGGAACTGCGAAGGATATATATTCACTTAAGAATCTGCGCATTTTTAACTACAACCTTTGGAAGTTGACATACCCAAAAACGTTGTGAATGCAACATACTGCAACCTCTGCAAATGGGCTGGGATTTCATTTGCAATATCGTGATGAATGATTGGAAGGAATGGTGGCCAATTCTTCTCCTCTATAACGATTCCAGCTACATAACAAAAGGAGTAATTTAGGCTGTAGATTATATGAGACAAAGCAAATCAACTTGCATGATTCTCTCAAACATGTACTTAAAGAGAACAGAACCATACCTCGAGCTGCGGCATCCTCCCTCCTTTTTAATTCCTGCATAGCAAAATTAAATTTGATAATGAACATAAGAATGAATTATAGCAGGCAATGAACGAAAGGAAAATGTAATATGTCCGCCACATGGGCATGCTTGGTGTTCAAGTATCTAATTAGGTAGTGACTTGTGAGGATCTTCAGGCAATACGCAGCAAAGACACTAAAAAGTACTAGGGAAACTCGCCATCAAAAAAAGATTCCTAGAGAAACAAAAATATTCACACAGTTGTCTGTGAAACCAAATGAAAAACCAAACACCCAAACATTTTTCTTTGCCAGACAACATGTATATAACAGGAGACACCTCCGCCACTGTATAGAGATGTGTCACATGAACAGTACAAGGAAACTGAAAACTTATGTCGGGACAACTAGATTGAAACCATTGTTTATCAGATTCCTACTTTTAGTAAATCATATACAGAAGCTACAATGTAAATCAGTTAAAGAAGGTACCTGCTCCCTCTTCTTTAATTCAGCCTCTTTAGCTTGGAGTTCCTTCTCCCTCGTTCTCAAATCCTAGATTCGAGCAGATATGATAATCAAATAAGTGAAGCCTGTTTCTATGCAAACACAAAATCGTAAAATTCCTCTTCAAGCAAGTATCTTCAAAACTTTAATTACCTTTGCACTGTCGAGAGGGATATCAACTGTGGCACCACGATCATAGCCAGCAGGTTCGGGAGGAAGAGGTGAGAGCCTTGAGGTTGCAGCAGGATGCTGGTTATCCCCACAAGGATAAAGTTACGTGAACCACAAGAGAGAATAATTTATTCTCTATAGAAAACCAGTTCCTAATACATGCTGATTATTTTAAATGCATGATGATGCTCAAGCACAAAATGATAAATTCTTGTTGTAGAGACAACTGTGAAAATGAGAGCTGATGGGAAAAATTCATCAATCAAGAAGACCAAACAAGCAACAATAAGCACATAAGATACATTACGATGTGTTTGGTTCAAAATTAAAGCAGTAATTGATTTAGTGGGGTGACTTGCAACTACCTATGTCATGTTTGAGGTGTAAACAGCATTATTGACTAGGAATTAGACATGTTTGAGCTGCAAACAGCATCAGTGACTAGGAATTTCATCACAAATCCAATATGTGAGCTTTCCATAGAGGAAAAAAGAAAATTAAGCTTGTCATAAAAGGAAATTTGCATAGTCATCAAACAAAAGGTACCATATAGGCATATACAAGGCTTGCTATTAACGATTGATATGGAGAAAATAATAAGCAGGCCCACCAAGAGCAACACTATACCAGCTCATCTACCATCATCACCGCCAGTTAGTGACCTATCTCCACAGCCAATGCCTCTGCATTGACCAGTACTCACTAATCCCACAACTGCTAGGACTGTTCATAGCAAACCATCACCATTAGCGCCACAACTGCCTTTAAGAACCAAATAAGGAAATTATGTGCCCAACACTGCTTCTATCACAACTCATCACCACCATCTCCAACACCAAGGGAAGTTCATATTTGACACCAAGCTTAGTGCAACCATCACACTTGACAGTTGGCAGACAACCGATAACAAAAGATTGTCAGTCATTGGGTTAAACAGGAAATAGACCTAGGAACAACCGCCTAGATACTCATCTTCAACAACACATGCTTTCACGTGAACCACTATTTAGAAAAGCCCATATATAGTTATTGACTCTTAAGGCAATTCGGATTCACAATTACCCAATGGTTTTGTATTAATATGAATCTTGTGTTAACTCATTGTAGCAGAGAAAAAGAAGTCTCTTTTTCCATTACATGTTGGAACAAACCAAACCGGCCTAGAGTCAATGTCTGCAAATAAAAGCATTATTGTTACACAAGTAAAATGAAACAAGAAGAATGGAAGGACAAATCAGCTTACCGTCATATAAAATGCGCCTCCACCATAGTTTGATTGACCTGAACCTTTCCCTCCACCTGTTTGGCCCTAACAAACAACAGCAATGCAGTTATACATAAACGTGATGTCGAACAGAATCAAGGATTCCTCACCTCACATTAATAAGGATAAGAACAAAATACTTGGTAGCATCTTAAACCTAACATTTAAAAATCAACTAAGAGATCACCATTTTGGCTCCTTACAGTCACTAGAGGGCAAAAAATGTATGGGTATGGTGGTGCTTTTCAACAATTAGTTATTGCAATTTATCCCTGTGGACTGTGGAGCACGATAGTAATGTTACTATTGTACAGTGCACACCAAGCCATTGGTCTTGCAGGATGGCAACTCTTATATATTCTCCAATCGTTCTTCAACACGATGAAACAACTTCAACGACCGTGAAAGTAGCTTGCATTGGCTAAACTACATGTCTCCAGAGTTCTTGTGTCATACTAGTTTTTTCCATTCATTTATTTTCTTTCCGCAAATTCCTTCTATTCTTTCTAAACCCTGTATTAGAAACTTTTAAATTTTCATCCTTCTTTTCCCTACAGTTCCTCAGCAGCAAAATCCGCGCATTATAGACCCATGACATAAATTTATTGACCATTTGTTTTAACCGTTTGCATTTACCATACCTGACACATTACCACCATTAGTAGGATAGCCCCCACACCATATCATTAAATGGACAAAAGACTCTACACAATGTACCATGACTTGAATATATGCAAAAAGATTCCAATAATTTCGAAGGTACCACAAAAGGGATTTCAATTCAAGACCATAACCAAATCTGCTACACAGATCTCGCAGTTCTGACATCAAATCTCAAAATCAAATCTTCCGAACACAAATCCAATTATTGCACTGAGCGAATTTCTTACGTTGTCTGAAAAGCAATATTAATCACAAGATCCTGCTCTCAGTAAATCACAACAATGTACGTGCATCTGTGTGTGTTGGAAACTTACTGCGAACGGATTCACTTCCTCTTCGTCGAAAGGGTTGGGATCGTAACGGCCGGCCATGGAACGGGGACGGAACCGGGAATGTGGCCGGAGATCTGGAGATTTTCAGAATGCGAATGAATCTCGACGAGATGCAATTAGGGTTTGCGATTTGTTCGCTCCAGTGGGTCGAAAGGAAGGAAGGGGGTCGTGTTCTGAGGGAAATTATACCGCGTTTGGCTTCCGTTGAAAAAAATGGAAACAGCGCAGGAAACTCAAGGAATGGGGAAGCTGAAACTTTATTCGCGGGGGAAAATGTTGTTGTATCCACTTCAACTTCGTTGAGTATCCGCGGTGTGTCGGTGGGAGATTCGGTTGAATGGGCTTTTTTTTCCCTTGTTTCAAATGGCGGTTGAATAAACTTTTTTTGGAAAAAAAGCGGTTAAATGAACTTGAATTTGAAAATTTGTAGTAACAAATTGAGACTTCGGGCTGGTGCTGTGTAGTGATCGTGCTATGCACCTTAGAGCTGTCGAGTCGTGCATCCGACGATTTGGATCTTATCTTGGCAACCAACGATTGAGAGTTGTTCATTGCCGAGATGAGATCTGAGTCATTGAATCCACGATCCGACGGCTAGAAGGTGCGTAGCACGATGTTGCGCACACCACTGTACAGCATCATCTCCAATTCAACAAATTGATCTTTGCAAGTAAATGTTAGTAAATGTAGATATTGACTCTGGGTTGAAATGAACTTGAATTTGTCATGATTTTTTTTTTTTTTTTTTGAATTTGTTGATCCAAAAAGGACTTGGGATTTGAAAATGGGCAATTCTGTTGGTAAATAAATTACGAAAATAATGAAGAAAAAAAAACAAGTTTAATAATAAACCTTCTACGATTATTACATACTTTATATATTTTTCATATTTTAATATACTTTTTAAATCTTAACAAGGACCAGTTGTCCATTAGCAGTCTTTTGGTGTTTTTTTTTTTTGAAAATAAAATGTTTTTATTTATTTATTCATATTGTATTACTGCTGTCGTTTTCTTTGTAGAGTCTTGGATTCCTTCAAAATACACATATGGACCTACCTAATAAAAAAAGCAAAACAACCGAGTAATAAAATAAACTCCTAAAAGATTGAGTACATAAGAGTATCCACAATACTATAATAAAAAATAAATAATCAAAAGTTGTCACATCAGCTTTTAATTATCCAGTTAAGAGATTATAAGATTAGCAATGTAGAGGTCCACAATGACATAATCAAAATTGAATAATCAAAAGTTGCCACATCACATTTTTAAATTATAAAAAAACTAATAACTATGAACATAGAAATAGTTTTTTCTAAAATTTTTTTTTAAGACTAATAAAAACTATTTATTAGAAATAGAAAATAATTTTTAAACTTTTTTTGAAATTATTTTATATAAATTGTTTTTGTGTAACTATGATTTTTGAAAAAATTAATTTTTATATAAGAAAAGGTTTTGAGAAAACAATTTCTTCTACAAAACAATTTTTCGAAAAAAGAAAAAAGAAATTAATTTTTAAAAACAGTTAAAAAATATTTTCTGGGGGGCAAACAATTTAAAAATAATAATTTTAAGTTTTTTTTTTGAAAACATCGTTGAAAAAGAAAAAGAAAAAGAACAAGAGGGGAAAAGGGAAGAGATATAACGTTTTTTTTTGTAATCATGTGTGTATTTGATTGAGAATATGAGGTTAATTAAATTTGGTTATTGACAAAATGTAGTTAGTTTTGATTATCCAAAGTCCAAAATTTGATTATTTTTAAGGAGGTTGCTAAGTTTGATAATAGCATTGTGAACCATATTTTGCACAAATATTGCTAACTTTAAAACTTAGCACTTTTGGTTATGCCATTGTGGACATTCTAAGTACCAGTTACATTTATTGCACCAGGCCTGGCCTTGAACATAGGCCTACTAGGCGATCGCCTAATTGGGTCCTCAAATAGTAAAATATATTAAATTATTATTATGTTAAGCTAATGTTACATGGTGGTAAGGGGTGCGTGTTTCGAGCATGGAATTGCAAGTTGGATCCGCGGCCCCTTCAATTTTTAATGCCACAATTTTGCAACTCGTACAAAAAAGGGTTTTGAAATAATGCTTTACAGATAAGCCCGTACTAAAGAGATGGTTCAACCACTTTGCCACCGAACTACAAGACTGACTTGTTTTCTAAATCGAACAACTAATTAATATACTAGAAAATGAGAGGTCTCATTTTTAAACCCCACCTAACTGCCTAAGGCTTCAGAAATCTCAAGATCGGACCTGAACAAGAAAGACTTCTTTAATTACTCATATTAGGTCATTGGGCTTCACATGAGGCTTCCAAAGCGGATAATTATAATCCAACCATCCAATGGATGCGCCATCACATCAGGTTTGTTTTGAGCTTGTGCCATGTGAAAATGAGTTTTCATTTATTCATTCATTTCTTGGATCTTTAGATATGGAGTTTAACTTTTGTTCTGGCCCTCCTAATACTATCTTTTCTTTTTGGGCGTACAATATGCCTTCATCATATACCAAAGGAGGCAAAAGGGTTGGGGCTTTAAAAAATATTGAGGCCTTCTGATAAGCTTGATTAGCAAGGGGCCTAAAAGCAAAGGCTTTTTATGCATGAGCCCTCAGCTCACTCATCTACGTGGATTATTGATACTGTATGAGATTGCGCTGGCTACTCCATTTGTGTTTTTTCGCCGAGGGACATGATACTGTTCACTCCTTTTTCTGTAGGAATAATCCTTGTGGTGTTTTTTGGAAACATTTCATTCATGTTCCTTTGACATGTGTTTGGACTGAATTAACTCAAATCAATCGACAAATAATTGTGTGCGGGCGTGCCAGAAAAGAAATAACTTCAAAGAAGAAATTACTCTTTTCAAAATGATTTGAAACAACTAATTTCAATCAGGCAATTGTGTTATCCGTTCGATTACCTCAACTAAGAGGATTTTTCCTTAAGGTATCAACCAAATAAAAGATTGACGCGCTTCGAAATCAGAAAAGATGATTGAACACAAACAAACCTGAATCTAATCAAAGGTAAGTTTGTATACAAACACTCTTAAGATTCTATCAAGAATAATAAAGAAATGCAAGCACACTGAATTTAATCAAAAGCGAACTTGCAAACAACTATTCTTTGGTAAGAAAAGAACTTAAAGGAAATAAGAAAACTTGAATTTAATCGAAAGTAGTCTTATATGCAAATAAGCCTTCAACTTACAAAAAAGACCCTACTCTAAACTAAAACTAATCTAAGATAGATCTCTGAGCAATCATTTTGTATGAATTGTCAGATGATATGGATTTTTTGTGTGTGTTCTCTTCAATTGCTTCTTCTATTTATAGACGCTGAACTTGCCTTCGACCCCCACGTCTTCGATTGATATCCACGTTGGCCACATAAAACAGTTGAGGGGGGTCTTCGAACGGTTACCCTGATATTTCCAGAATTCCTTCTTCCCCTGCTTGCTTCGATCATGGTGTTCATGGCCACTTCCTGGATCGTGATTCCTATTTTCAAGCAACGTGAATCAATGCAACGTGTTTGCCTTCCAAAATGATTCCCTGCAATTGCATCTAATTTCAGTTACAAAACAAGGCAGTGAGGACACCGTTCGATGATCGTAAAGTCCAAATTAATGGTTAGATCCAATAACCTCCCAAACCATCGTTTAATTACTACTCAAACGACATCGGTTCACTCTAAAACGACACCGTTTGTCATAAAACAGTGTCCTTTTTAACTCCCGCAATCCTCTGTAATTGGTACTCGACTGGGACAGGTTTTATGCAATCGCCGTACCGTTCGGGACCACGTGGAATTTTTTCATTGGGTGGCACTTTTTAGGATGTAAACAACATGAAGCTTGAACTTGGAGCTCAATTGCTAATGCCTGGCGTTCAAAAGAACGAGAGTCACTTGCTTGGCAATTTACCAGTTTCACGATCCTAAAACTATTGGGCTTTACCAATTGAGTAACATCGATCAATTTGGGCTACGATTGGAAAAACAAGAAGCTCTGCCTTGATTGAGTATCCAATTGTCTCCCTTTAAGGGTCAGTTTAACTAGCGAGATAATAATATAAAGTGCAAGAAAGAAAGAAAGAAAGAAAAAATATAGTACTTTTTTGGTGTTTAATTAGCAAAAATATCCTAGAATAAAAATAATTACTCTGACTTCTTTATTTTTATGCAAAACTTTCATCTTAATCAAACGGATGCAAGAGAAAAAAAAAATATTTTTTTTCTTTTACTTCACTTTCTCTTATTTTCTCTTTCCGTTATATTTTTCTCGCTAATCAAATACGGAGTAAACCCTTAGGTATGCAAAAGTTAACTAACACTATTTAATTCTAGTAAATGTACTTGAAACTCCAAAGAAGTTCAATTTGATTTTATTATCAATAAACCTCTGTGCCACAATAATATCAACGGCATTCATCATAGTTTTCGAAATGATGATTAAGTCCTAAATCCTAATAGTTTGGCTCACCGCTCACCTTTTAAGCTGTTAATGGGGACACCACACTTGTGGTCCTGAGCGTTGTGGAATTTTGTATTTATTTATCTTTCAGAACACTGACTTTTTACCAAATTATACTGTGGACCTCAGGGTTGGATTTGTTTGTGAGAGGAATCCCAATTAGAATGTGGACCCGGGTGATTTCTCATGGTAATTTATAGGGCTTTTTTATTTTAATTTTTTTTGATAAAAAAAATAAAACTTTCCATGGCTTCATGTGGATATTCTTAGGTTATGCTTTTCAATTATCGATATTTTTCGTAAATTCATGGGCAATAGCAAAGATATATATTTTTAATAAAACGACTTAATTTTCATAGATTCCATTTGTTTTATTTTTTTTTTCTCTTTACTCTTTAAGTCTTGAAAGGAGTAGGTACATTGTCGTTGCATTTTCTTATTCCTAATAATTATTTTCAAAAGGAATGGCAAATTAGTCAACTCATCAATTTTTGATCATTTTGACAAAGCCAACTTTTTGGAGACAACAAAAAAGAGCCAACAAATGAGCATGGAGGGAATGTCTAACTACCTCTTGCCTCTAGTTTTTGGGTATACATTTAGAAAAAGAATCCACATACACAATAATTTATATACTACAATATTGTATATAATGTGTCAATGTAGCACTACTTTATTGCGAATTACTATAAGACTACCCAATGTCTAGTAATATCACATTAGAATGTGGTGCAATTTTTTGGTTTTGGTGGCATTGCTGGTAGAGTAGTTCAGCCAAAAGTGCCAACCGCACTTGTCACCAAAATTAACAAGGTTATTATTATATTTAAATTGGAAAATATAGATAGAATTGATTCAGTATTGTTATACTTTAGTCACATGAGCGCAATCGTCAAAGCGTCTTTCAAAAACATATTGAATTGTATTAAATTTGCGAGGGCACCTATTAAGAAGACGAGCAAAAAACAAAAATTGAGAGAGAGAGAGAGAGAGAGAGAGAGAGAGAATAGTCTTGGATTAAGTTGAGAGCCTCTCGCCCTACCCTAGAGAGCCCGCCCCGTCCCGCAAGTTCTTTCTTTCCCTTCCCCAATAATTCTAACCTCTCCTCCGTCCCCCTTCCCCTCCTCTCTTACTCTTAGGGCCCGTTTGGATGCGGAAAAAAAATTGGGGGTATTAGTTAATAAGGGGGGATAAAATAGTAGGGGGTATTAGTTAATAAGGGATGACCAACATTGATGTGATGGTTATGGAGGGGGATTAAATAGTAGGTTGTTTGGATGAGGTGTTAGAGAAGGGGGATTAAGCTGTCAAATGACCCTTTTGCCCTTGTGCAGTCCCTAAATTAATTATGTATTACGTTTTATATGTAATTGCAAATTTAATTATTCTTTCACAATTTAAGTCGTAATATTTATTTCTACTAACAAATTAACAAATTTAATATTATTATTAAACATTTTTTTAAATAAAATTTGGTTTTTAAAAAAAATTAAGTGTTCCAAATTTCAATCCGTTTGAACAGGTGCAAAGATCTTAGTTTTCTGATCATTTTATCCTAAAGGGTCATAATTAAATTTTGACTCTAGAACTCTCGTTGATTAGCCCTAAGAAAGTTGTAGAATCAAATATCTCTTAGGGTTAATCAATGAGAGCCCTAGAGTCAAAATTTAATTATGATCATTTAGGATAAAATGATCAGAAAACTAAGATCTTCGCACTGATTTAAACGGATTGAAATTTGGAACACTTAAAATTTTCAACCTCTTTAGACCGTTTATATATTAAAAAATATGGTTACAAAATTATATATTCCAAATTTCAATTCGTTTGAACCGGTGCGAAGATCTGAGTTTTCTAATCATTTTATCCTAAATGATCATAATTAAATTTTGACTCTAGGGCTCTTGTTGATTAACCCAAAGAGATATTTGATTCTACAATTTTCTTAGGGCAAATCAACGAGAGTCCTAAAGTCAAAATTTAATTATGATCATTTAGGATAAAATGATTAGAAAATTAAGATCTTTGCACCTGTTCAAACGGATTGAAATTTGGAACACTTAATTTTTCAACCTCTTTACACCGTATATATATTAAAAAATATAGTTAAAAAATTAAGTGCTCCAAATAAGAAGTTTTAGATAGGTTTGAATGAAAAGTATGATTTTTGGTAAAATGAAGAGTAGAAATTGGTTGAATAGTGAATGGAGAAAGGGGATAACGAGGGGTATTTTTGTCCACAAAACTCCTCCACACCCGGATTATTTTTGGGCACCTCAAGGGGAGCCCAAAATTAATACCCGGCAATACCTAAAACTGGGGAAAAAGAAAAGGGGGTAAAAATTAATGGGGGGAAAATTGGAATGCCAAACAAGGGGAAAAGAGGTGGACCCCTCTTATATACCCCCTCTTATTTTTCCCCTATCTTTTTTACTCCATCCAAGCAAGCCCTTATGGTTGTGAGATGGTTAAAAATCTTCACTTACGAACAAAAATTATCCTATTCTCCCTTATGATCAAATTTATGGTTTTGACTGTCGGATCCGATCAGCCTTGACGACAGGTTTTCAAGCTTTCCAACGGAAACCGTGACGAAAACGAGCTCTAACTCACTGCAGATCATGGTTTCTCCAAGCACCCCCACGAGCAAATTGGCGCGTTTCATCACCGGAACAGATGCTTTTGACTTTTTTTCTTTTTTATATATTTAAATTTTGTTTTTTTTGTACTTCCCTAGTAATTACTAGATGAGTTAAGTATTTCCCGTTAAAAAAGAGAGGAGATATTCATACAGTATTTTGTTTTATGTTCCTTGAGAAGAAAAAAGTAGGTGACCCTCCATTCCCCAACAAGAGAACGAAGGGGGTTTGTGGGGGGTGAAACTCGAAAGCAACCGGGCCCGACACCAATTGTAAAGATTTGCCGCCAACGGTGCTGCACTCCCATTTTTTACTCACACAATCCTCGATAGGGTCCCCCACAAAATCCCCCAATATACATAGTAGTACTACGGACGCCCTGTATTGTGAATAGCCCCATGTCTGATCAACCAACCACACCCACAATTCACACTTTCACTCAACAACCGATGCAATTTCACACCCCTCCTTTCATCACTCCTAATTTGCAGTCAAAATCCACAGAGCAATAAACACTCTCCCCAAATAGCCAGTGCCATTTCACTGATCCACCCACTCACCTCACTCTCTTGATTATTCTTGCATAAACCCCAAATGGGTTGCTGTCTAAGCACCACCACCCCCACCACTACCAAACCCAAATCCCACAAACCAAACCCAGATTCACCTAAGCCCAACCCCTACGCCGGAGCTCCTCCTCCTCCGCCGCAACCTGTCGAAGAAGAAACAGTAAAAGAAGTCCTCTCCGAAACCCCCTTCCCCAAACCACCCACTCCAAAGTCAAGCCCCACCTACAAGAACCATCTGCACCCAGTAGTACCCGAGCAGCCAAAGATCCAACCAACGGCTGCGATTAGGCTGAACAGCAGGTACGACAATCATCACCATCAGCCCCCCAATCACCTGCACCCAGTAGCGGAGCAGCCGAGGATCCACCAACCAACGGCTGCGATTAAACCGAACGGCAGCAGCAGCAGCTATCATCAGCCCCCCGATCACCTGCACCCAGTGGCCGACCAGCCGAGGATCCAGCCGACGCCTGCGGTTAAGCCGCCGGACGAGATCGTTTCCGAGGTGTCCGACCTTTCGGAGCTGTACAGCTTCAGCGAGAGCTTGTCGACGGTGACGGAGAACTTTATTGAGAACGAGGGCGAAGTGACTCAGCGCGTTCGCCACAGGTCTCCGGTGAAGAATGCCCGCCGTAAGAGACCGGCGGTGGCGGGCGGAGGCAGGATTTCGGCGAGGCGGTCGGAGCCTTCGCCGGCAAAGAGGGGACAGGTAAGTCAGGGCCGGAATGTGACGCCTGCGCGGCGGAATGCGGGGCCGTCGAATGTGCTACGGCGGGATGCCGGCGAGGGTTCAGGCAGGAGGTCGAGGTCGCCGGCGACGCGCGGGGAGGGAGGAGTGCGGAGGCCGGTGAGATCGGCCGGGGGTCAGGATCGACGGTCGAGGACGCCGGCGGGGAGGAGGGACGGCGGAGAAGGCTGCGCGGCGGTGCCGGAGACGGCGGCGGAGAAGTCGCTTGACGACCCCAACGTGTCTCTCGAGTGCTTTATCTTTCTCTGACGGTGGAAATTGTTTGCTGGCGGTGAGGGGTATATGCGTCTTTATGTTGGTCCGTACTTTTTGTTCAGGAAGTTTCCTCGTGATATCCGTGAACGGCGAACGCGTGGTGTTAACGGTGAACTTCCACGGTTACGGGGCCATTGTTGTAAATAAAATCGCGGTAGTTTAATTTTAGAGGCCATTGAATGATTTCGGATACAGTTGTGTTTGAAAATAGTATGAACTTGATTATTTCTCTTGTGGGCTGGGTTTACGGAAATGCTCTCCTGACATGTCTTCCTAGTTTTATTCGAGTCTCATTTTTGTTATTTTAAGTATCAATTGCAACTCTTTTGATCTTGAAATTTGATTTTCGTACCAAGTTGGTTAAATTCATAACGTTTGTTAGTCAAATTAGATAGAAAAATCAGCTTGAGGGCAGTTTGAACGTCGTAGTTCTTACCAAATATGCTTTCAATCTGATTTTTTCTGTTCAGTTTGGCTGACATAAATTATCAATTTGACCAATTTGACACCAAAATCAAACTTGAAAGTCAAAAGAGTTGGTAGTGTTTGATTGAGAGTTTAGTTTAGTTTAGTTTTGGTAGTGGGTGGAGAGAGAAATAGAGTAATGATTGAAAATATGGGTAATGATTGGAGAGAGATAGGGAGAGATGAAAAAGTAATAATTGAAGAAATAGGGTAATGATTGGGGAAAAAAAAGTAGGATAATAATTAGTTTCCAAAATTAAAACTAAAAATAAATGGGAACCGAACAAATCCGTTATAATTGATACTTAAATAACGAAAATGAAATTCTGGTGACGCTAGGAAGACCATTTATATAAATTTTCTCTTTTTTTTTTCTTTATTTCCGGCTCTGTTTTTTGTTTTCCAAAAGCTGTTTGGTGTTTTGTTAGTCAAAAGATTTGTTTTGACATTATACATCTTTGTTGGGATGTGTGGTTAATGGCTACTGATATCTATGTAATGTTCCCACTTTTTTTTTGTGTGGTAATAATGTAATGTTCCCACTTTAGGATGAAGCGTGTGGGTTAATCGAGAGAAGCTCAGGTAATTTTTTATGGGACCCTGTAAGGTCCAATGGATAATTGCTCACTTTCACTTTTACGAATTCAGAAAATATATTTATCGGTATTCGTCGGATTTGATTTTTAACAGGATCTCATAAAAAATTGTTTTAAAATTTATTGGTATTATTCAATATTTTTGTGGAGCTCGGGGTGGTTTCCACTAGCCGTGTGGTAAGAGCGTAAGATGACTGTAGCACAATTGTTTTTCCTCCACAGACTACGGTGTAAACACAAGGAAGTCGCATAGCTTGAACCAGGTTTTCAATTTTTTTAAAATTTGGTTGGCAAATAGTGATGTTTGCTTTGGTTAGAGAGAGAGAGAGAGAGAGAGAGAGAGAGAGAGATTCGTTACCAAGGGGCCAGGGCTATAGTGAATTGCCACCCAACGAGTCACGGTCGCATAGGAGGATTTGTCGAGGAGGAAGGTGATGCTGTTGGAAGAAGAGTTTGATCCATTTGGCTCGCCAATTCCCCCAAATTGGAATAGAGGCGAGGCAGTTAGAGATGCTCTAACTAGATTATATATCTTCCAATTAAGGTATTTTAGAGGCTGTTGGAGGTTATATATCTTCCAATTAAGGTATGGTTATATATCTTCAAATTAAGGTATTTTTAGCTTCCATTCTGAATACTCACTCCCATAAATTTACAATGATATGTTTTCGAGAGACATTACACTCATGCATTACATACTTTTAGTTAGTTCATAACCAACACTCCCATCAATATGTAGAAAATCTTTCTTTCTTTTTGTCGCTAGATCTCCATTAGAAAAGAGAACAAATAATAGAGAGACGCATACTAGACCGAAAATTTGAATGGAAATCTCAATCGGCTGGCAAGACATTTTGAAAGTTATGGAGCAGGCACGAAGTGAGGCAGGGTGGAAAGGTTCGCGGACGAGTTACGGAGCAGGCACGAAGTGAGGATTGAAAGGTTCATGGACAAATCATATTTTGTTCTATAAGAGCATAAATGAACGAATATGGTTTTTATCTTAATACTTCCATAATAAAATGTCTATACATTTAAAAACAGATATCCGATCAAAATGATTTTTTCCATGTATTCTTGGATGCAACATGATGAATGAATCTCCTTTGTTGGTCCAGTCTAGTGTGGTGACAAAAAAATTGGAATGTGGTGGGATAAGAAAGATAAGGAGAATGGAGGGAATCATAACCTGCCCATGGCCACCCCACCTTTACCCTTCCAATTTGTACATTTACCATAAACCCATGTTACGGTTCAGATCTCATCCCAACACCTTGTAACATCTGAACTGTTCATTATCAAAATAAAATCTGAATTATTGAATCGCCCAACGGACTGTTCGAATGGTGGTGGTGCACAGCATGGGCTCCCGATAAGTTAATGTTAGCCCACAACTCTGACCGGGACAGGCAAATTATTTTCGAAACCTACAAGAGACAGGAGCAATCATGGTTTCTTTTTGCATTGAGTTTTCAGCAAACATAAGGGTGTGTCGTCGTTTTCAAGCATAAGGCTGTCTCTGGTTAGTTCAAATGCATAAAACAAAAATCCCAAGCATCATGGCATTACGAATGAGGCTGTCCCGTCGTTTTCAAAAATATTAGACGTCCTTTTGGAACAATTGTAAAATGAAAATTTTATTCATCGACAATGCATGTCTACTTTGAAATTAACCTCTTAATATTGTTTTTTTATTTTTTTTTATCCGCCAAAACGCGCCTCAGGCACCTCTCTTAACATAGTTATATCTTGGGTTAGCGAAATAGATAAAAAAAAAAAAAAACTTTAATGTGGATCCCGAAAAGTGCACTTTAATTTCCATGAAGGAGCAACACTCTTTTTTAACTACCAAATTTAAGTAATTGCATTTCCTCCAGACTTATACACTTCAAATATTTTCTCAAGCCTTGCCAAGTTTTGAAAAATTACCCCAGCAGGTAAAGATCACCAGTGCATTCCTAATCACTAGTTCAACTGAAATTCTTCGTGCTATGAAGGAAATGAAATGCGGGTGCATTTGATTAGCGAAGTCCTTTTTTTTTTTTTTTGGAGAACAGGAATTTCTTGGCACAATGTAAAATCCAGCTGAGAAGAGCTCACGTAGAGTACAATGCAAACGCTCTACGCAGCGGGAGGAAGGGATCACTATATTCAGCAATAGTTGAAAGGCCTGATAATATAGGAGAGAAATGAAGCAAAGCGTTACTTTGATGCACATGGCAGAGACAAATGCTCGACTTCTTGAACTCCATGGGTTTAATATGCACATAAAATAAGGAGAATGCGAATGAAACTTGACCTTCGGCTCCATTCTGATGTCAATACAGATATGGATATGAACTTCACAAAGGGCGGGTGTTATTGAGTTAACAGCAAAGTACAGTTAAACGTGTCCTCCCCACTCTCGATGACGGGCCTTGCCTCAAAGACATGCTCAAAAGACCACCAAATAAGAGCGACCGAGACCACAACGCTGCAAAGGAGGGACAACTGACTTATCTCCTGAAGAAAAGTTGCAAAAAAACCCGTTCTTGCTATGCCTTGTCGCCTCGTACTATCTGAGCAACAATTTATCTCAGTGTCGTGCTACTGGTTCGATCAGTATAGTTAACATTTGTAGCAATGGTTCTGCTTCACCTTAGCCACTTTTCCTCAGGCCATGAGGCCGAAAGTCAGCTGTTTCCCCTCTACACAATAGCGTTTCTGAAATGGTGGACTTTTGAGCGAATGTCAGCGAGCAGGCCCACCATCCCCGTGCCAAGCTATTAACAATCACCCAGCGTTTTTGTAGCCCTCTTTTTTTCTTTTTTCCTAGTCACTGAGCTTGCTAGCTTGTGACTGAGCTTGAGGTCGGTTTGGAAAGAGTGTTCTGTTGATGCATCGGTCGTAAGATGCGCTCCGAAGGACACGGTGCAGGAGCAGGATGTGCAATGAAGGTTGGAGTGTTTTCTCCAGGCATCAACACCGACACCCCGCTGGCATAAGTGGTTATCTGCAAATTGAGCGAGTAAATAAATTCACAAGCATCTTAAGAAATGAATCGGAGACCTAGTACGATGAGTTCTGTGAAACCATTTGAAATTACTTCAAGGAAGACCAGAAGCAAGCCGTATGTGTTGATTAACATTAGCACAAAGCAGACAAGATTACATGGCATCATGATCAAGAAATATAGACAAACGAATTGAAAAAAACCCAAGTGACTCGAGGTTAGGAATGTCAATTTTTTTGGTCAAATCGGTAAGTATAGCATACAAACTACATGAGATTTACGTTACACTAACATTTCCAGTGTGACATATAGTCCAACACCACGACCTCCCATATACCAAGCCCAAAAACTCAACCACCACAAATACAAGTCCAGAGCGAGTAAGGGAGAAGAAGCTTCCGTGGAGAGGAGAGGAACCCTAGACATCGTAAGGAGTAACATGGGCTCTGGCCAGCTAAACAAACCTACAAGGTTAAAGGTTTTTCGATTTCAAAACAACGATTATGCTTTTTTATGTATAATTTAGGCTCTGTTCCAGAAATCTTCTTAAAAAATAAGTACTTATTTGGCCACTTCTCAAAGAAAAATGAGAAGGTTTGTTCCACAAAATCCAAATAAGCAGCTTATTTCATATTTTCAAACTAAAAAATAACGTAAATGACAAAATAATTTTTCAATTTTTTTGCACCGTATTAAAGATCTCAATGAGATCGATCAAACAAGATCCATATTGATAGGAACAAGCCTTCTTATTATACAAAAAATAAGTTCTTATTTCGTTTCTGGAACGGGGCCTTATAGAATGTTCATTTAATGACACGTCGAGCGGTCTTGACAAAATTTTCGCAAAAAATCGAACAAACAAGAAAAGTTCAGAGTCCAAAATAGGGAAACCTGGAAAGCATACAATTTCATATTTATCCAACTGAGCTGTGTATTTTAGACTAAATTAGCTCATGAGGTAGGAATCATTGGTGCCCACTTGACTGTTGCAGATCTCTTTATCACAAGGCACATGGGGTGTGCTTATCTTAAATGTGCTAAAAGTTCGATAAAAAGTTTGGTACAAATTATGGTTTTTGTGCTATGCAGCCTATAGACAAGAACACATGCTGTGATACAACATGGGACACATTAAGCCCAAAAAAAACAAAGGAAAAAAAAAAAAAGCTGACACACCCCTAATACTAATATCCCTTCTACTAATGTTACAGCCTTACAGGTTGTACACCTACATAAACAACATTATCGGAAACTTCTTTACGACATATTTCGAATCATATGCGTGCACATCAATAGCTAAATATAAAGAAAATTCATTCAGAAAATGTTCTCGAACGATACTGAAGCAGGTGGATCTATGAAAATTATACTCTTTCCCTCTTTTTTTTTTAACTTAGTAATGCAGTATTCCGTAATGGAGTCTCTTTATAAAATCCAAACTTGTAAGTAAAATTCTCGGTGGATATGATTAATTGGACTAATAATGAATTTCACTCAGCAGGCTCAAATGTTGAAAAATCAAATTATTACAAACCGACATTTTCCTTCTCTCTTTTCTTTTCTTTTTTTTAGAATTGCTCTAGTATGCTAGCAACTGGATGAATTTAAACTTGACGGATGAATAAACCAAATAAATAAAATTTGTTCCTAAGAAAATTTTCAGCAAAATGAATTTCAATGCGCCTCAGAATCGAAATGTACATCTGAGAGATGTCCCCTTGCCTTGTCTTAATCAGTAAAGGAGGGATTTTTCAATTTTCCTTTTCTAGTTGTCCATAAAGATGATTCTTTTTTTTCCAAAATTGTCATTGAAATACAGCAGAGCTAACTAAAAAAAGGAGAAAAATCATTAAAAGTGGGAAATGTCAAAAAAGAGGAAAAGTAGATAAATAATGAAAGTAGTATGAGCACCAATAATTAGCATAATTGTACAAGCAAGAAGCACCAGTCAAATTGCAAGGATTATCCATAATTACACCCACAAGTACAGTAAAATAAGGCCTTGTCTCTGCCATCTTTTACATCTATAACTTATTATTAAAAGTTAAGTTATTTTCACCAAACTAAAACTTTTTTCACCTCCGTTCTGCCTTTGGCCTCTCCCTTTTCCTGGAACGCTACACGATTTTAAGTTATGTTCCTAGTTTAGTGGAAACAACTCGATTAAAAGAGTGCTACAAAAAGTAGTCCACAACTTTTAGCTTAGCGAAAACGCCCGCTAATTGTGGCAGTAAAGTTAGTTTCTCAACTCATTACAGTTCAGAAAACATAGACAACAGAAAAACAGAAATTTGAGTAGTAATTACCCAAAAGATTTCCCATAAAATGAAAGCAGTAGTATCTCAAAACCTCTAGAAATATACATAAACATACACAGAAATAGACGTATATGTATGTACATACATGCTGTATATATGTAGAGAGAGAGAGGGAGGGAGGGAGGGAGAGTACTTTGGGGGATGGGTAATTGAGCTTCCCGCCAGCAGTCATCTGAGCCTCAAGATCCCCGAGATTCCGGCCGCCGGAGCCGGCGGATCTCGGCCGGAGAAACCTCTCGAAGATGGCCATAACGACGAACATGGCAATGAGGATGGCAGTAGCCACGAACCCAAACGACACCGCATCCACGGATTTCTCAAAATGACCCACACTCTCATCTCTGTCTACGCTGCTCACCGGAGCCACGTTCGGCGCCAATGATTTCCACCTACTCTCTACTCCCATTTTTGCCTTCCAAGTTTAGCAGAATTTCTTGCACAAACTCTCTCTCATTACAAATCAAACAGGAGAGAGAGAGAGAGAGAAAGACCCAGTTGTCTTTTTGTTTTATAAGAGCATATAACTAGCTCTTTCCTTCATGGCACGGTAGGGATGTAGCTCTGAGGGAGAGAGGACTTTGAGAGAGAGAGAGAGAGAGAGAGAGAGAGGTGGAATCGAGATGAGGCTAATTTCAAGGCTTTTTGGGCTAGTGGAACCGTGTAAAGTTACGGTGGTCTTCACTCTTCAAGGAGAAAGATGGGAGAGAGGACAAAGAGAGAGAGGTTGAAAACAAAAGAGTATTCTTTGGTGTGATGCATTCCTAGGCTAAATTTGCTCGCTCAATTAATTCGTTTTGTCGTTAGCGATATACTTGTGGTCTTTGGTTTTTTAGCACATTTTTTTAAAAGGAAAATGTAAGAATTTTGATCAACAGAACTAGCCCTCATCTGAAGCACATCTTGTATTAATTAAAACTGTCTGACAGTTACAATGGTAGTATTTAGTTGAGAGTTTAGTTTAATTTAGTTTTGGTAATGGGTGGAGAGAGAAATAGAGTAATGATTGAAGATGATAGTAATGATTGGAGAGAGATAGAGAGATGAGAAAATAATAATTGGAGAAATAGGGTAATAATTGGAGAAAGAAGTAGGGTAATGATTGGAAACAAAACTAAAACTGAAACTAAATTGAAAACCGAAGAAAGCCAATGATTTCATCCAAATACTGAGATATGGAGTTACAACCAAGCAAACTCTATACAATTGACAATAAAATTTGTGGAGTTAGAAATCGAGACGCTAAGTCACCTCAGGGTGGCGCCGAAACCACATTAGAGCAAACAACAAACGTGGATGGAAATTCCACCCGAATTGCTATCCAACTAAGTCAATCGCCGAACGCTCCTATCAAAAGGGCACAGAACGTCGACGAACAAGTCCTCACTGTCACGAGGGGCTGAATGCACTTCGTTCGAGCCTCCGCTGTCACAGCAAGCTTTGGACACAAAAGGGCAAATCGCCTACAGATTCTCGCGATCACGACTAGACTAGATACCATTTGAGGACCAACAGACACGCAAACAACAAAAAATTATTAATTTCACTACCCCGTCATCAGATCTGGAGAAACCAGACCAAGAGACACTACTGGCATGGAAGAAACCAACCGGAGAAACAAAAGAAAACAACTAAAAAGCAAACCGGTTGATATAATTTATGAATGTACTGATGTTTTGAGACAAATGAGTTGAATGGATTTCGATTTGGTGTAATCTTTTTATGTTCTAAGAAAAATATGTTTTGAAATCATGTGAAACGGTATATGACCAACCGTATTTTTCCTACAGTTAATGTTCTTGATAAATTTTAGAATGAATAAGGTTTGGATAATCAAAGTGAGCCGAGAAGAGTCCGCAAATAGGAAAAGAGGAGAGTCCAGTCCATTTTCAAGGATGAGAGAGGAGATCATCCCTCGTGATTTCATGGAGACTTTATCATGGTAATCAAATACTACAAGATATTTATATGCAAAATAGTCACACAGATTATTTTAGTTATATGTTAGAAGAAAATTAAATTACTATCTAATCCACTACCAAGAGCATCAGCCACAAGTAAGAGGAGATAAGTTTTTTGACTTCTAATTTTTCACTTTTTGAATTTTGTTTAGATCCCGTTTCAAAAATCTTCTCAAGAAATAAGTGTAATATTTCCAATTTTCAAGTTAAAAAATAATGAGATTAAAAAAAATAATTTTTTACTTTTTTTCTGCATAGTTTAAAAGATCTCATTGAGATCTATCAAATAAAATATATACTCCGTATTACATATTTTTAGATTTCAGTTAGTCTATTATTTTTGAACTTGAAAATTACAAATAAGTACTTATCTACGGAATATATTAACCAAAAATACAATCTGCAAATATCTTCCAAGTACTTTAATGATTTTTTTTTTGTCAAACGTAAATTTAAGTACTCTATTGATTCATGATACATTCTCGCCATAATTCAAAATAACAAAATGTCAGAAAAGAAATGCAAAAAAAGTAGGAAAAATTGACGCTCCCAAATATCCCAGCCTTATAAATTTAATTGAAAAACTCTAAACCCCGACAATACATACGAATGACTTGTTTATCCACTACTCTACTCAAAAAAATTTCTCAACTCAATTTATTACTTTCAATATTTATCATTACTCTATCTCTCTCAATTTTTTACCAATCTTTATCTCTCTCCAATCATTACTTTAATTTATCTTTTCACTTATTATCCAAAAACACAATTCAAATCACAAACCAAATTAAATAAAGCAAAAGTGAAGGGAACCAAACCAAGTTCGGATTAGCTGGTCTCCCTCCCTACCAACTCTCGAACCTGAGACTAAGGATGGGATCAGGGAGATCTAGTGGCGGCTGCCGCCACGATAAGAGTTTTAAAAAATGCAATTATTATAAGTGAATTTTTTTTATCCCAACGTATATAGTCTCGCAACTGTTAGGTTTTTTTTCCTATTTTTTATTATATACTCATAAGTCTTCTATTATTATTTTTTAAATAAATGAGACCCAAAAAAGTATTCTAAATCTAAATTCAATGAGCCAAAGTGAAATAATATAAACGATGATGTATAATTAAGAAGAAAAAACTCCACATTTTAACCCTAAAATAATTTAACCTAAAAAAATTAGGGGAATTTAATTATAATGTCACTCTCCAAATTTATAATGTCATTCCCAAAAGAGAGTGCGGTTATCAATTTGATAAATCTATATAGGGATTTGAGGAGTGATATTATAAATTTGGGGAGTGATATTATCTTTGTGCATACCGATTCTCTAGACTATCAATGAAGGAAGCATGATAATGTGCACATAAATTGAATTGGGTTTCTAGGTCTGTCCTTTCTGATGTCACTTGGCTTTGATTTGGAGATATAGTTCTGCAGCAAAATAAGTATATGGGGCTACTGTTTATATGATATTCTGAAAGCAATCACTTTGTACATATTGCCAAAGATTAAGTCTATCTCCAATCCTCCCCCGCTCATACCCCCAATGATTAAGGACAACATGGATTCTGCTGTTATTGTTGGAGTGACATTATCGATACCCAAAATTAAAGTTTAAGTCTTTTTTCATATTTCATGTGCAAATGAAAAACATCATTTACTGTAGTTTTTGTTATGTCATTTTAATTTTTTTTGGAGCCGTGACTATTAATATTATAATACATATTTTTTATTTTTTTAGTATACATTTCGCCACCGCTAGAATAAAATCATAGTTCCGTTTTTGCCTACGACCCTCGAGTTCAGAGCTGGCCCTGAGTTTTGGAAGTCCATAACAACCGCTACACGAGTTTTGGATCAGGGTTGACTATGCTCAAGTTCAGGAACAACAGCCTGTGGCTATACCAGAAGATGAGGGACGAGTTGGTGGTGGGTTTGGAATCTTTGGATTGTCTTACCCTGGTCTTGCGTGCACCGGACTGTCACTTTAATCTTACCAGCGTGGGGACCACTTGATGAGCAAAGGTTTCAGAAGAGTACAGAACTTTGTGTCGGCTTTTGCAGAGACCGCTGCGAATCACGAGATTCTCTCCATCTCAAGTCGCCCTCGCAACGGTCCCGCGAGATCGGGACCGTTCGTTTTTTTTCCCCCAACCGATGGGACGGACGGACCGCATTCCCCCATTTCTTACGCATGTGGTGGTTTGTACGTCGTGACGTCATGGCACGTGCGGCAGCGTGTGCGTGTTGCATACGAAAATTTAAAATAGTAAATTTTCTTTAATAAATTTGTTCAGAGGTCGTACGATGAGTGCTGAAGTCATCCATACCATCAATTTACTGTGCGAGATATTTTGGGAAGGGAAAGTTTTGAAATTTTTTTATTTATTTATTTTATAGTAATCACGTTGTTGACTGTTTTTGTGGTGAATAAGGGGGTATTTCTAATAATGAAAAATTTGTAAATTTTTATTTGTACTTGAAAAGTTCTTTAAGTGTTTTCGGTAGTAAATGAGTTATTGAGAAATGTCAAGTTATTTTTGGTAGTGAATAAATTGTTGATAGGTTTGTGAGTATAGTTAATTACAGTAGCAAAAAGATTTTTGTTGACAATTTTTTGGTTAGTAGAAAGAAGATGGCTGGTAAAACGCTAAAACTTTTTTGTTCGTGAAAACAAAATGGTAAAATGCGCTACGTTTTTAGCCTTTTTTTTTTAACGGAAACACCCCCTAAGATGTTGAGAAATATCAAATTATTTGTGATAATGAATAAGTTGTCGATGGATATGGAAGTAATTAAGTAAAGGAGAGTTGTTAGTTAGTGTGAACAAAATATTAAAATTCAAAAATGTATTGCTTAGTATGAACGAAATTGTAAAATGGTCTATATTTTTTCCTCAAAAAACTTTAGTGAATCATAGCCCAAGTATTGACTAGTATTTATTTTTTAAAGAGTTCACGTTATCTTTTAATCATATGTTTTTAGCTCAAATGGAAAACTAGAATAACATAGACTACTCCTTCGTCTCCATTCTTTAGTTCCTTTTGGAAATTTTAATTATATAAGGGAACACAACTATTACGCTCGAACACTATAGAAAAATATTGTACGGTTACAATCGAACTTACTACAGAATTGAGAATCTTCACAATAGAATCAAGAACGATAGTCGAATTCTCGTTCACTGTACCCCGTGCTTAATTGCCGTCGCCTTGAATCCTCAAGCCTTTCAACAATCCTCTGGAAATCCACCAACCAACAACTCTAGGTTTGTTTTGAGGTACTAGGTGCATGGCTACGTGCATGGCACGTCTGTTATATGCCCATTGTGGAGATCGATTTTGGTAGCTCCTGATATTATAGACGTAGTTAATCATAGCAAAAGTTGTATGAATAAGTTTTATCAAGTGTTCGGTCTTAAGTAGTTGTCTGCAGAAGTCATAGTTTGGATAAGTTCCATCGTTTTGTGGCTAATTGCACGACTTTTGATACAGATTTTTTTATTTATAAAGAATTTACACATTTCATTTTTTTTTTTTGAAAAGCACACATTTCATTAAATACCATCAAACAAAAAATTCCATAATGTTTGTACTTTTCATGTTTAATGCTTGGTTTTAATATCATCGAATCTGGAAACTCCAACACCAAATTCCTAAGGTAGTTAGCATGAATAGGAAACTTGTTCTGGACGAGAGAAGCCATATCCTCAACTAAGCCCCCGGTGTAAAATCTCCCCCTACTCGAAACTTAAAGCCCCAGAAAATCAATTTGCTGAATAACTTTTGTAATAGAGGAGTCACTCTTGGAGTCAATAATATACCCAATTGCTAATGACCTCACAAGCCATAAATGCTTCTCCACTTGCAGCTCAATTAAATCAATGGTCAAAACGAAACTCTTCCTAACCAAAAATCTATCACGAGAACTGTTAAACAAAAATAAAAAAAAATAAAAAAAAGGCACATAAACTGCCATCTTGCCATTAGTACTCACTGCAAACCCTTAAAAGCGACAAGAGAAAAGGGGAAAAAATTAAAGCAATATGCATCAAATGTGAACTAACCAGTGACCAGCAATTTTTCCCTTCTGCATCTGGACTGAAAATTATTATGTTCCCAGCATATCTATGTCCCTTGATATGCGAACAAGCTCTCACAAAAACCTGATCCTTCAATCCCCTTGTTTCAATCTCCTCTTCAAACTTCTCAATAAGAACTGGTCCACAAACACCACATTTTTTATCTCTATTAGCATGAGCACAAATGAACACATGAGAACCAGCCAACACCTCTGGCACTCCTGATGCCCACGGTTTGCCACTCACGATTACATCCTCAACAAAGCTATCCACATCTGAGTATGTTTGTTTTACATCCATTGCATCCGCTGCCATGAGGCTACAGAATTCTGTTGCAACTTCGGGAAATATTGTTGCCTCAATTGTTCCAGTTGGATCTGTGATTTCCACATTGAATTTGATCCTGCAAATTAGGGAGATTTGAGTATGTTTTGTCAGTTGTTTGATTAGGTGGTGTGGTTTGTGTTGGCAATGAGAGTTTTCTTACATATATGTCATAAGAACAGTTACAAACATGCATGATCTGAAGGAAATTTTCTGGACAAAATTCAAAATTAGATCAATGCAGAAAACATAGCAGATATCCTTGGCCTCTTCAAACATCCATCATCTCAAGACATGGTATTTTCGGATACGGAGTCCCGGTAGTGAGGCTAACTCACTGCACCTTGCAGCCCCACCAAAACGCCACCGTTTTGTTCTTGGGAATTAATAATGCAATTTTTTCCCTTTCTCTCTCTCTCAAGACCCATCCTCCTCTCTTTTTTTCTGCTGCAACTTTCCTTCCTCCACGAGAAGAACAAATAGGGACTAGAACAATTCTGGATCCAATTAAATATACTAAAGAAGAACCTGTTGATTTGGACATCAAGGATCCTGAACTTTTTAACCCTTGAATCAAATTGACAGTACAATGGTTCATGGAAATAGAATTGGTTACTTGGTTCTCTCTCTTATTCCAGAATTTCTAGATTATGAATTGTTTCCTTCTCTATTAAAGTTCTTAGTTAGGAGCATTTTCCATATGTAAGATCTGATTTCGAAATTAAACTTTTCAAAATAAAACTAAATATTTTTTTCAATATCAGCCCGATTCATAAATGAAGTCTTCAATGTTAAATCTTTAGCTTGATGACCAAAATTGATTAGGATTAGGGGAAAAATTTCGAGTCTGGACTGAGTACTCCTTCACTGTATTTATTTCTTGGAGAAGACAAGTGGGTAGAGGGTTAGAGAGAGAGAGAGAATCGGGTATAGGAGAAAGAATCCAGGCAAAGAGGGAGAGAACCACGTGTGTTTGAGAGAGAGAGAGAATCGGGTATAGGAGAAATAATCCAGGCAAAGAGGGAGAGAAGGTGGTCCATGTGTGTTTTACTTAAATTGCACTTTACTTAAATTGCACAAAACGGTAGCGTTTTGGTGGGGCTGCTAGGTGCAGTGGATTTGCCTCACTGCAGGGACTACGCATCCGGTATTTTCATGGACTGGAATTGTGTGGTAACAGAAGTAACGAACAAGATTAGCGTAAATGAGCAAAGTGAAGGATCTGCAACAAAACAAAATCCAGAGGTTCTTTTACAGCAGTTTTATATATATGTAAAACACAGGACTCAAGAGAGGATTCTTGGGGGAAATTCTGCAATTCTAAAGCTTAGGGCATAGGGTTAGAAAATGAAGACTTAAGTAGTAGAATTAGAAAGTGAGGAAGTACTAATTTTTTCTCACAGAGAAACCAATGGAGATTTTTTTAAACATAACAGTTAAACATATATACCAAGGTAGTTTAACATAACAGTTAGCAATGCAATTTTTCCGTAGTGCAGTTTTGTGTGGTTTTCCCTAAATGCAGTTTTTTGTACTTTCTCTTATATATGTATGTATGTATAGAGACATTCTAATAACTATAAATACGAATAAATACTATATGCATAAACTCAGTTTATGTGATAATGAAAAAAAAAAAAGATCACATAAACATGCATGCTCTGAAATGGAGAATACATCTATATGCTACTCCATCCGTCCATTTTTTTAGGTCCAGTATTCCATTTTGGGCTGTCCCTTAATAAGTGTCCATTTTGTAAAGATAGTGGATAAAAGTTAATGTATTGTCTATTTTGCCCTTAAAAGTAGATTCCTTTTTAAAAAGTAAGTGAGTAAAAGTGTAATAATGATGGGTAAGTAGGGAAAGTGGAGGAAAAAGTTGAGGTGAAAGGTATAATGATGATGTCTTTTTAATAAGTTGGAATTACGAAGCAGAACATTTAAAAAGGGACGGAGGGAGTATCTTTTTAATGGCGATCTGAATCTTAACTTCTCTTATTACATAATGAAAGAACAGTTTACATGGAAGAAGCAGAGTAGGAAAAGAATACATGTACCAGGTAATAAAGGTAGTGAGGATTAGTGAAGGTGTAGAAACAGCTTTTCAACAATTTCAGCAATTTAGGCACCAATAACTTTTAGCATATAAAAACACATTTTCTGGAATACCCATCATGATTGCAGTAATTAGTCAACTGATTTCATATTCAAGTCCCAAGTTTCACACAACTAAGGTATATTTTGAGCTCTTGAACAACCAATTCAGTGGGTAACTTATACTACCAACGTATTTTTAGTCAAAATCCATAGGTTCTGTACTTTCAAGTTAAGTTTTAGCAAATTTCCACCAAATCTAACTACATAGTTTCTTAACCCAAGTTATGATGGTTTCATTATACATCCTGTAAAATCAAACCACGCAAACAAATAATTGATATCAAACTGGCAGGTAGAATAACATCTTACCAAGAGAAGCGAATCAAGATTCAATAACCCAAATTCGTTCCTTCAATTCTTCTTTTCTGCTTGACCTTTTTTCCTCCCCTCTCTTCTCACACACCAACCGAAGAACCATATAACCAACTTTGCCTTTCTGCAAAATCAATACCAACAATCACAATAAGAATCAATACCCAGAGAAATTAGCACAAAGTCTATTGGGTTGCCGGATTCCCTGTCCGACCCCAATCCAGACATGGGCCTCTTCCACTCGTCTCGGCTGTTGATCTTGCAAATCAACGGCTGAGATATGCTGAACAAAAATGACGTCGTTTTGGAGAAAAAAATGTTCGGCGCATTTCAACCGTTAATTTTGCAAAATCAACAGCAGAGATGAGTGAGACAGGCCCTTGTCCGAATTGGGGTCGGACTGGGGATCGGATCTCGGTCCCTCTATTGGCCGCTGTACATATCTTTTTAAAGAGAAAACCCCAACCAGCTCTGTATACTCGTCATATTAAAACCCAAAGCAACCCTCTATGTTTTGTCTGCTGTGTTTCTTTCATGGTGCCCTAGCAGACAAGAGAGAGTCGCTTTTTATATTAATTGCATTCCGATTGATACAATGATCGATCCATCACTCCATTTGCTTTAATTCCAAACGGCTGTAACATTTGACCGATTGTTTCTGATGGAAGTCAGTTTGAGAAGTCGATCAATTCGTTTATGCGTTCAGATCAACTTACGCACACCTTGATTAATTTTAAGTATCCAATCTCACCACCAATCTATGGTGATCGAGTCCAATTAAAGCTGCCGAGCAAATGGAGTCCATAATCCATTTTCTATACCCTGTTTATTTTGGAATTTTGGATTTGGATTTTTGGATTTATAGATAATGAGTGTAGAGCGAAATAGAGTAATGATCGAAAAATATGGGTAATGATGGGAGAGAGATAGAGAGAAAAATAAGAAAAATGATTGAAGAAAAATAGAATAATGATTAGAATCCAAAATTTAAAACCCTTAAACGAGCGGGGTATTAATGCACCCCAACTGCTGTTATTTCTAATGGCCCAAGCTACTCCTCCAACAAAAAAGTAAAGAAAATTTCTAATGGCCAGAATTTCAGCGACAATTTTTAGCACAAAAATCAGCCCATTGTCCAAGTGTCATTTGAATCTCCAAGGACCAAACTTCTCGACAGTTTTACACAATTATTTTATGAAATATTAAAAAAAAAACTCAAAAAGTTAGTTTTTAGACTTTTTTTTGAATATTTTCCAAGTCACTTGTTTAAAAGTCATAATTTTTTACTTTTTTGATTTCTCTCGTCCTTACTCACCCATATCACATAAAAATTTAGTGTAAAACTAACAAACGCAAAAAAAAAAAAAATTGAATAAGGACAGCTAAAAAATTATAATGCATAAATTATTCACTAACGTAAACGGGTAATGCAAATCACTTATGGGCTCAAAATCTGTTCAAGCAATTTTTTACTTTTTTGATTTCTCTCGTCCTTACTCACCCATATCACATAAAAATTTAGTGTAAAACTAACAAACGCAAAAAAAAAAAAAAAATTGAATAAGGACAGCTAAAAAATTATAATGCATAAATTATTCACTAACGTAAACGGGTAATGCAAATCACTTATGGGCTCAAAATCTGTTCAAGCAAAAAAAAAGGCAATAGTTCCTACATATCAGAGAAGTGACTAGGGGTAATACCGGTCCGGTTTCGACCGGTTTTGCCAAATTTTTTCGGTTGAAATCGGTTATCCAATTTGGAGGTTTTAGAAATTGGAACCGGTTGAGATACTACGGTCCGGTTTCAACCGGCTCAACCGGTTTCGGTCCGATTTATCCGGTTTTCATTCATCCGCTTTTTTTTGTTTTCTTTTGTTCTTATTCAATTTTTTCCATATCTATTAGTTTTGTGCCTAATTTTTGTAGATTATTGATTCGTCTCGACGAGAGAAATCGAAAAAAGCAAAATTTAACAAAATATTTCTAAAAATATCCAAGAAAAAGCCAAAAAAAAAAGGGGCTTTTCAGGCCTTTTCTATGATATTTCTAAGAAATTTGAGTAAAAGTCATGCGCTATGTTCGTTTGAGTGTTTTGTTTGTTTTATTTTCCAATCATTACCCTACTTTTTTTTTCTTCCAATCATTACCCTATTTTTCCAATTATTACTTTCTCATCTCTCTCTATCTCTCTCCAATCATTACCCTATTTCTTTCTCTACCCACTACCAAAACTAAACTAAACTATCAACCAAATTAACAAAGCCGATTTTTTACATTTTTTATTCTTCTAAACCACAAAAGGTTGATGCAAAATTAAAAAGTACTGGCTATGTTCGTTTGTATATTTTGATTTGATTTTGTTTTGTTTTCCAATCATTACCCTACTTCTTTTTTCAATCATTACCCTATTTCTCCAATTATTACTTTCTCATCTCTCTCTATCTCTCTCCAATTATTACCCCTATTTCTAATCATTACCCTATTTCTCTCTCCACCCACTACCAAAACTAAACTAAACTAAACTCTCAACCAAACAAAGCCACTATATTTTTTAGCAAGGACAAAACTAAAAAAGCCCAAAAGCCAACACAAAAAGCTAATAAGAACAACACTTGACTGTTCTTCAATTTTTCCGGAGGTAAATGTTGAGGGGGAGTTTCCCAAAATAAGCTCATGAGTAAAGTGTATATTGAATATTTAGTAATGTGTTTTGATTATGATTTAAGGGGGTGCACACCATACACATATAAATAGGGTTGTATATTGTAGCATCCATGTGTATAAGTGAAGTTGTAGTTAAACAAACAATTTCAGGGAACTCAAAGATAACTAGAGATAAAGACTCCGTTTGTTTCAATGTAAAACGTTTTTTTTCTTTAGTAACATGAAATTCGTCATTGTACTTCGACATATTCGCTAGTTTCTTTCATTAATAAAATGATATTATTGTAAATTTACATGAATAACGGTTAAAATATAAAAGGCTCCGTTTGTTTTGATGTAAAATATTTTACAACGTAAAATGTTAACCACCGAAAACATGCAAATGGAGGGACGTGCCGACGTGCAATGAGCATGAGGTTTTATGCTCGTGCAAGTTTCCTTTGCAACTGCCATGGATCACTATAAAAGGAGTCAGAGTCGAAAAAGGGGTCCCCGCCCACACAACTGGCCCCATTCTAGAATACATTTTTAAAATATAAGTATTTATTTCGTATTTTTAAACTCAAAAATAATGTAAATGAAAAATAATCTTTCAAATTTTTTTGTACTGTATAAAAAATCTCAATGAGATCTATCAAATAAGATCCATATTGATAGAAAAATTACTTGCGTAAGCACATAATTTTTGAGCTTAAAATTGTCTTCTTACAAAATAAATACTTATTTCCCTTTCGCAAACGGGACCTAATCATAGCTAGTTTTTGTTCGGTTAAAAGTTTTGTTTTAGTTTTAGTTTTGTTTTCAATTATTACCCTATTTCTTTATCCAATCATTACCCTATTTTTTCAATTATTACTTTCTCATCTCTCTCTAATTATTACCCCTATCTTCAATCATTACTCTATTTCTCTCTCCATTCATTATCCCTTATTTCTTTCTCCAATCATTACTCTATTTTTTCAATTATTACTTTCTCATCTCTCTATCTCTCTCCAATCATTACTTATATCTTCAATTATTACTCTATTTATCTCTTCATCCACTACCAAAACTAAACTAAACTAAACTCTCAACCAAACACAATTCTTTCAAGTTTTTTTGGTTGGGGCTCTTTTCCTCCTGCTTACGTGAACTCTTTAGAAAATAAATAGTCAATACCTTGATGGTATATGGTTTTAGGCTGGCCATAGCCGCATCACCTAAGTTTCTGCAGCCTGGCCTTTAACTTGAAACCCTCCTTGGTGGACTGATTGCAGCACAAAGAAAGAACTTAAGAAGAAGAAGAAGAAGAAGCTTCTCTTCCTTTCTGTCACTCCAAATCAACCATATCCATCAATTTCCTTCCACCAGTTTACTTTTTGAACAAAATGGCCCAACCCGGCCCATTGCAATACAACTCATTTTGTGTACATGTGCAAGTTTCAATGTCATAGCCAAACCAATTCCATTACAGCTCAAAAAATAAAACCATTTTTTTTTTTTGGACGGCTAATTTTTATTATTATTAATCTTTGAAAGTTTACAAAGACTGACGGGAGCAAGGAGAAGGACAACAAATGCCCATCCGATCGAGACGCAAAACCCTTGATTGGCAATGTGCCAACCAAAGGGACACCCCAATGCACAAAGCCAGCACCTAAGAGGTCTTAAAGCCCAATTAAAATATTTAACACAAATGGGGCGCAGGCCAAACACCTAAAAAGGCACTAACTTGATCGTCGAAGGGCATTCTGAGTCGACAACATCAACCTTAGTGTCCCCATCTTTTGCAGTTTTGAAGTAAAAAGTCCAAGCTTTCATCTTCCAAGCAGGAACTCAGGGAAAAGCCTCACACGAGAAGGAGTCCTTAATCTGGCCTCCATAGTGCAGAGAAGTAGAATTAAACTACGTCTTCAGTTGAATCTCAACGCAAAAAAAATAGAGATACCAGTTTTGTGTACTTGTATTTATAAACAGCAGAGGAATACTATTGCCAAGATTTTTTCTTAGGTACTTTTGATGGCATGCATATTTCTTGAGATAATTCATGCTAACTTTCATCGGCTCTGAATATTTGACAACATGGGTTGAGTTCCAATTTGGATTGTGGTAGTATTCAAAGTAGGGTAATGATTTTCTGCACTACATTTTTTTTTATAGATTCACTCCAAAATTTATCTTTTAGTGTTTAAATTACACACAACACAAGCACTAAAAACACAATTTGGAGCGCATTTATAAGAAAGTGGAGTGCAAAAATCGTTTTCCTTCAAAGTATCCATTGTAATCCTTGGGTTGTTGCTAGTTGTTATCCTTTCTTTTGAATTGTAAGTTTGGCAAAACCATATTTGATGCTGGGACAGTGACAACACCACAAACACCATTGCTTCATATATCCACATTACACAAAACATTGGTTAGTTGTGCCTAAACATCATAAGAGAGGATGCCTTTATGTCTGATAGTACAAAGCAGACTCCTTTCATGTCATTTCAAAGTTCTTTTTGGCCTATGTTTCCTTGTTGGATAATTTGAACTTTCCATGTATATATATTATTAGACTTCAATAATAAAACTGTACAATGACGTCTTATTTATATAAGGGGTGAGAGTCTAACTATGGAAGGGAATCATCCTGATTATAATGTAATCGTAATAAATGATGATCAAAAAAAATCAAGGGAATCATAAAATATCATAATCATATCAAGACATGATTATGATATTATATGATTACTAATATATTCTAATATGCGAAACAGTATAAAGCCAAAATTATGGGAAGTGCAGATAAAATTAGGAAAAGTAGGCACAATCCCCATTTCAACATCCACAATCTCTTTCAACCCTGTAATAATTAAGAGCTCTTAAAACACCCTAGGATAAGTCCTTGTAAGTGCGCAATATGGTTTAATGGTAAAAATATTGTGCTAGCTAGTGATTGTTATTTGTGGTGGATCCGATTAATTAGCAAATGTCATGTCTCCCTTGTTTCTGAATGTTGACCCGCCACCAACAAAATATTAATAATTACTTTGATATTACTTTGCCCTGTTAACTGCAAAACTGCATGCTTGTCTTTTGAGTTATAACTAAAACATGAATATTGTGGTGTACTTCTCCATATATAGGTTTGGTACTCACCCTTGTTTTTCTTTTTTCAAGCAAATCAGGATCGATCGAGTTTGTAAGAGATGAGACGCCATGGCGCGCGTACGGTCTTGAGTGCAATTGAAACTATTCATTAAGATCTTGCTTTTGGATTAGCAAAATGCTCACCTATAAAGCTCTCTACTCTACCTGTTCCACTTGCTCACAGAGTGATTGCACGTGAAAGCAACACGTGGGCAGCAAGTATCGGAATCAAAATTAAAATTGTTTTGAAGAGAAATTTTAAATTTTAAATTTTAATATATATATATATATATATATGTATGTATTAGTCAATGGGATTTAATACTATAGTTTTAGCTTTCTCTGACTATATTTTTTTTTCCATAAAACTGGTCAAGTGTTTAGGGTACTATTTTTAAAACAGATTTTGGACACCCAAATACCTTGGATCGACCCTGATCATATGTCCATCGAGACGTCAAATATCTTTTGAGCCTTTGCTGAATGAGCCTCTATAATAGGAGGAACACGTACATTTAAATCCAAACATACCTAGCTAGCTAGCTTCTATCTCACGTCAGGCTTCTTTCTCTCTCTTCCCTCCCTTACTCGATCTATAAGTACGTACCTTCCCACAACCAAACCTTCAAATCAATACCACCATTAATTTCCAGCCCATTCGATCTTCTTCTTCTTCAAACTTTCTTGCATCCTTAGCACTATATGTATTCTTTTTGTTTTCCTAATTCTTTTTATTCATATATATATAAGCGTACACATGCACATATATGGGTAGTAACAACGTCAACCTTCCACCAGGATTCTGATTCTACCCCACGGATGAGGAGCTTGTCGTCCACTTCCTCCACCGGAAGGCCGCTCTCTTACCGTTTCATCCCGATGTCATCCCTGATCTCGATCTCTGTCCTTACGATCCCTGGGAGTTAGACGGTAATTGTTTCTACTTGATATGCTTTAATTCCAATATATAGTTTGCATCTAGCTCTCTATGTACAGAATTCGAGGGTAGTGGTATATCATGAACTTTAAAATTATATATATTTCAACCCAATCATGGCACCATGTGATTGATCATCTAATAATTTTCTACTTACATGTATGTTTATCCAGAAACATAAATAATGACCATTTAAAAAAAAAAAACTAAGTGATGAAATATAATGGGAATAAAAATCAGGTAACAGATAGTATTACTCCTCCTCTAAATGAAGTTGCCTCATGTGACCTATATTAGAGGTCACCCTCACTTTTTTAATGGCAAGTTTTCTCTCAATTAATTTGGTTGTACTACAATTTGTTTTATTTATATAATTTTTTATTATTTTAAGTTTCATCCCTTATCCATCTCCTAACAACTGGTTAATTAGTTTTCTATCAGATAAATCCATAGCACACGCATTGCGTGTGCACAATCTCTAGTTCATGTGAGTCAAAACTCCATCTTTTACCTCAAAATTATCCCACGAAGCTGATTTTGTTATTTCAACCTTGAGTTATTATACTTAAGCCAGGACTTCTCTAGACTTTAATCAATTATATCGTTTCTCATCTCATCTAAAGTTTTTAAAAAATTCATGCTAGGATTCTCATATTACAAAACGCATTAATTATTGAGGAAAGTCTATTTTCACCCCCTGTGGTTATCGCCATGTGCGGATATCCCCCTTGTGGTTTAAAACTGACCACATAACCTACCTGTGGTTTTGAAAATGTGCGCATAGACCCCCTGCCGTCATGTTTTCCATCCATTTTAACGGACACAATATTAAAAGACCGTTATACCCCCATCACGTCCCTTGATTCTTCTTCTTTTTTAAATCTAACCACACCATCCTGCATACCAAAAATTAAATCCAAACCGTTGATATTGTAAATTTTGACGAGTACTACGCCTATGCCAAAATTCAAGTCAATCAAAAAATGAAAAGCTCATGGTCAAATCGATTTTGTTATGAAGTTAAAATTTCAAATTTGAATTTACAAAAAATTAGATCACTGGGTTATTGATGCCCGATCGAGATGATTTTTTACAGAGATACTCTATTCTTTATTTAATACATTATGAACGACTCAGATTACATTCTAGAGATGTGTGAGATACACCTCCGTTAAAATGGATGGAAAACATGACGGCAGGGGGTCTATCCGCACATTTTCAAAACCACAGGTAGGTTATGTGGTCAGTTTTAAACCACAAGGGGGGTATCCGCACATGGCGATAACCACAGGGGGTGAAAGTGGACTTTCCTCTTAATTATTTGTGCTTTATAGCTACGTACTTACTGTGGATAATAGCAATTAATTAATCATTTGTCTATTCTTTTGTGTTTTTATTTATGTATAGGCCGGTAAAGCCTTGGCTGAGGGGAACAAATGGCACTATTTTAGCCGGAAGACGCAAAACCGGATATCCGGAAGTGGGTTCTGGAAACCATTGGGAGTGGATGAACCAGTATTCAGTAGTACCAGTACTGGTAGCAAGAAAGTGGGTATATATGAAGAAGCATTTTGGTTTTCTACAAAACAACGGAAGCTAGCTACAGCAGAAGTCAAAACAAATTGGATAATGCAGCAGTTCAGGCAGGCTCTCAGATTGTGGTCCTACTATTACTAGTGGTAGATCATCCAAGAGAAGATCGAGGAAATCAAAAAGTAGTAAGTATATACATTTATTGACCAACCATATATATATATACAGTCATTTTCAAATAAGGACCTCTCCATTTCTTCCATTTTCAGTTTGAATTTTGATAATCCGAACCGCTCAATGTGTTCAGAACATGATTTTAAGGGTACCCGCATAAAGTCGGGAAAAAAAAAATGACCGCGAAGGGCTTCGTCCGAGCAGTTTTTATTTGAACCGTTTGATAAAAATAAACAAAAAATGCTCGGATGAAGCCATTTCCGGTCTTTTTGTTTGCTAATTTTTCGCGGGTACCCTTAAAATCACGTTCTGAACACATTGAACAGCTCGGATCATCAAAATTCGATCAGGAAAAGGAGGTCCTTATTTTATTAAGTTAAGGTGGTCCTTAGGAGAAGGGGACTATATATATATATATATATATATATATATATATATATATATAATTTGTAACAAGAAGGCCGTTTAAAATGATGTGACATTGACATTTTTAAAAATTGAAGTCGAATGGTAGGTGTTTTAACTTGTTTGAAATGAGAGAACACTGACAGAAGAGATGATATTGTGATGCATGAAAAACTATACAAAGAAATATATTATTGCATAAAATTACTGGTCGTTTAGTTCATATGAAGAGTTTTAAATTTCTTTGCTTATGACTTTCTTTCTTTTGGGAACGGTTTTTCAGGATTACAGCACGTGGGTATTGTGTCGAATTTGCGAGCGTAATTGCGATGAGGGTGATGACAGTGCGGAGCTTTCATGCTTGGATGAAGTTTTCTTGTCGTTGGACGATCTCCACGAAATTAGTCTGCCAAATAATTAGATCCAATCAAACAGGATCTGTTAATTGCTAGGGTCTTACAATGCTAGGCTGCTAGCTAGCTCTCCATTCATGTAAACCATTGCCCTACTCTTGTTACTAGCTGGCAAAATGTTGTACCAAAAAGTTAATGGAACTTCAAAATGGCATTTTAACTTTGGAATTAATTTTCCCTAAAAACCAATTTAGTAACAAGAAAACAGAATTCAAGAACTCAAGACCAGCCACTTATTCTCCACAAAAAAGATTGGTGATGTAATCAATTACTCCTATATTTGTAGCAAATTGATGGTTTTGTGGATATCCAAGTGGCAGTACTGTTGGGTGGAAATTGTGTGCACTTTGGTCGAGTGGGACCCACGTTGATGCCCGTGTGTATTAGAGGGCAAGGGTCTTGCATGTCCAGTTGGGTTCCAACCAGTCCGATCTAGTTTGGACTCTTAGTGGGCCCTTTTCAGGTTCATAACAATATTTATCGGAATCGTTCACCTTTTAGAGTTCATCAATAACATTGATCACGTCAAAAATCACATTGATCGGATATCATTTGATATATATCGGTATGCATAATTGTGTCCAATAAGTTGCAATCCAGTGTTGCACACTTGTTTTTTCCAAACTTAATGCATTTCGAAATCATATCCGATCAATGTAATTTTTGGCGTGGCCAATATTTTCCACGAGCTCTAAAAAGTAAATGGTTTCGATCATTGTTGTGGGCCTAGAAAAGACCCACAAATCATAAAGGGCCCACAAATGATCGAAAACTGGACCGAACTGGTTGGAAGCCAGACTGCAACTGATATCATCTCATCTCTGATGATCAATGTGATATGCAAAATGAAATTTACCAGCGTCTTACTCCAAGGTCTCGCTCGCTAGCTATGTATACAGTATACCACTCATGTAAATAGATTCATCCTACATCGTTATCTATTTGACCAAACTATATTCGTCTTAAGAGTAACGAATGGTGAGAGTCTTGTTAGCGATGTTCGATATACCTAAATTTATGCAAGGATAGTTTATGAGTCAAGTTTTACAAAATAAACGACTCGGATCGTCAAAGATTTTGTGATGGATCTTAGTTTGATTGCATGGCATGAAGAATCACATTAGAAATCATCACAGACTGATGTAGGGAGGTGTGTTGAAATAGAAAGAACGTGCAACAAAGACAATCACGAACAAGTTTGAACTAGAGATACTCTCTACGAACAAACGATTATGAAAAACTTCTCAAATTTTCATTAATAATTCATAAAACAACTCCCTTACCCTAATGGCTACAATCTTGTTACTCCCTTCGTCTCCTTTAAGTGTCCCACTTCGTAACTCCAACTTATTCAGAAAACATCATAATTACACATTTCACATTAATTTTTACTTCAACTTTCCCTACTTACCCTCTATGGAGACATCATCATTAGACTTTTACTTCCTAAACTTTTCAAAATGGAATCCACTTTTAGGGGCAAAATGAAAAATGAATCAACTTTTACCCACTAACTTTACAAAATGAACACTTATTAAGGGACAATCTAAAATGGAATACTGAACTCTAAAAAGGGGACGGAGGGAATATATATTAGTAGTCACCCTAGAATTAAAAAGGGGTAAAAATATTATGAAGCAACCCTAATTCTTCTTGACCCAATCCCTCGTAACTTGTTCACAAAGCTTTAGTTAGTTTGTTTCTTCCTTTTCAAAAATACAAAAAGCTCTAGGTTTTTTATTTATTTATCCGAAGCTCTAGTTTCTTTGATAGAGATATACCGAAGGAGAGAGAAAGAGAGGTATTGATATGAATTATGAATCCGTCGGAGAAAAAAAAAACCCATTCTAGGCAAAAATTAGGAGAGAAAATGATATTATTGAGGAAGAAAACCATAAAAAGAGCCTCCATTCACCGGATATTTGGGCATAAAATGATGTCAAGCTTACCATGCAATACACTTTTTGATAAGCATGACATTATTATATAATGAAATCCACATCATTTCTGTTAGAACTGTGGCTCATAGAGTTCTAGAAAGAATGCCAGATGCCGGAGCGTAGCGGAGCGGAACGAGTGGAGCGAAGCGCAACAAGTGGTATCAGAGCATCAGGTTGTTTTAGATCACACAGAAGAACGATGTCATCGAGTTCGTCTGTTTCAAAGTTCGATGTGTTGAAGTTCGATGGAACTTCGAATTTCGGATTATGGCAACAGCGGGTAAAGGATCTGTTGGTGCAGCAGGGATTGTACAAGGGGTTGAAGGCGAAGCCAGAAGCCATGTCGAACGACGATTGGGAAGAACTCCAGATGAAGGCGGTGAGTACGATTCGTCTGTGTCTTGCAGACGAAGTTATGTATCACGTGTTGGGTGATGAATCGCCGGCTGAGGTCTGGACTAAACTGGAGAGCAGGTATATGTCAAAGTCGTTGACGAACAAACTGTTTCTGAAGCAGAAACTGTTTGGGTTGAAGATGGCCGAGGGTGCTGATCTGATTCAGCATATCAACACGTTCAATCAGGTTGTGAGCGACTTGCAACGGATTGACGTAAAATTTGAGGAGGAAGACCAAGCGTTGATGTTACTGTGTTCACTACCGATTTCTCTCGAAACCCTAGTTACAACCTTACTCTGGGGGAAAGAAACCCTAGAACTGGAGGAAGTCACTGCAGCCCTTCTGGCGTATAGTCAACGTAAGCAACAAACAGAATCGCTGCAGGGTGAAGGTCTGGTGGTTAAGGGGTACGGGGATCGAGGCAGGAAGAATGAAAGGGGTAAATCAGTTTCGGGGCGTGGGAGGTCTCAGTCAAAGAACAGGTCAGAGGGCACGTTTGAGTTCAAGTGTTATAGGCCAGGTGTCACGAACCGGGGCACATGAAGAAAGACTGTCCGCAGAAGGGAAAAGGGACTGACTGGAAGAAAAAGGGAAAGGCAGGGGAGAAGAAAGATGGATCAACTTCTGCAAACGTTGTGGAACGGGAGTCAGATGATGGTGATATGCTTTCGGTCTCAGCAAGTTCAGATCACATGGAAGATTCGTGGATTTTGGATTCAGCATGTTCTTTTCACATATCTCCTATCAAGGAATGGTTCAACACATACAGGTCAGTGAATTGTGGTAATGTTCTTATGGGTAACGATGCATCGTGTAAAGTCATAGGAATAGGCACAATTAAAATCAGAATGTATGATGGTGTTGTGAGAACTTTGGGGGATGTTAGACATGTTCCAGATTTGAGAAAGAATTTAATTTCGTTGGGAACTTTAGACTCCAATGGCTGTGGGTATAAAACAGAGGGTGGAGTCATGAAGGTAACGAAGGGTGCTATGGTGATGATGAAAGCTTGTAAAGTTCCTGGTAATATTTACAAGTTGGTAGGGAGTACAGTTGTAGGTGGAGCTGCTGCCACTACAACAGACGATACTGATGATACTATGCTTTGGCATATGCGGTTAGGACATATGGGAGAGCGTGGGATGTTAGAGCTGCATAAGAGGAATCTGCTGAAAGGGGTTAAATCGTGTAAACTGGATTTCTGCAAGTTTTGTGTTCTGGGGAAACAGTGTAAGGTGCAGTTTAGGAATGCAACTCACAGAGCGAAGGGAATTCTTGACTACGTTCATTCAGATGTTTGGGGGCCAGTGAGGGTAGCTTCGAAAGGAGGATCTCTGTATTTCTTGTCCTTTATCGATGATTTTTCGAGGAAAGTTTGGGTGTACTTCATGAAACACAAGTCTGAAGTCTTTGCTAAGTTCAGAGTGTGGAAAGCTGAAGTGGAAAACCAGACAGGGAAAAAGATTAAGTGCCTCAGGACAGATAATGGGAAGGAATTCAAGAATGGGCCTTTTCTGAAGTTTTGTGAGGAACAAGGGATTCAGCGACACTTTACAGTTCGAAAGACACCTCAGCAGAATGGGGTTGCAGAAAGGATGAACAGAACCATTGCAGAAAGGGCAAGGTGTTTGAGATTGAATGCGGGACTTCCGAAGGTATTTTGGGCAGAAGCAGTGAGTATGGCATGCTTTGTTATAAACAGGTCACCGAGTGCTGCTTTGGATGGGAAGGTTGCTGAGGAGATATGGACAGAGAAAGAGGTTGACTACTCAGGGTTGAGAATCTTTGGGTGTCCGGCCTATGTTCATGTTCCTAGTGATGAGAGGTCAAAGCTTGATGCGAAGTCTAGACAATGTATCTTTCTTGGTTATGAGAAAGGGGTCAAGGGGTACAAGCTTTGGGATCCAGAGACAAAGAAGGTGGTGATCAGTAGGGATGTGGTATTTGATGAGGACTCTATGATCAAGGCACATCAGAAGGTTCAAAATTCTGAGTCAGAGGAAGTGAACAGCAGACAGCAGAGCATACAGATTGAGCTGGAAAGTGTTGATATAGGCGATACTCAACCAGATGAACAGCTTGATCAACAGCAGCAACCGGAACAGCAGCAAAACTTGGCCACTGGGAGAACCAAGCGGACTATTAAGCCACCGGTGAGGTATGGGTTTGAGGACTTGGTTTCTTATGCATTGACTACTACTAGTGGGGATCCATCTATTTTTCAGGATGCTATCACAAGTTCTGAAAGGGACAGATGGATGGAAGCCATGGTAGAGGAAATGGAGTCTTTGCATAAGAATAAGACTTGGGAGTTGAAAGAACTGCCTAAGGGAAAGAAGCCAGTGGGTTGCAAGTGGGTATACAAACGGAAAGAGGCAGCAACAGAAAAGGAGAGGGAAAAGTTCAAGGCTCGGTTAGTGGCAAAAGGGTATTCACAGAGGAAGGGGATTGATTTTGATGAGGTCTTTTCTCCAGTGGTGAGGCATACGTCAATCAGGATTATCTTGGCATTGGTGGCTAGCTATGATCTGGAGTTAGAGCAGATGGATGTGAAAACGGCATTCCTCCATGGTGATTTGGAGGAAGTCATATACATGGAACAGCCTGAGGGGTTCAAGCAGCCAGAGACTGAGCATCTCGTTTGTAAGTTGAAGAAGTCACTTTATGGGCTGAAACAGTCTCCAAGACAATGGTACAAGAGGTTTGACTCTTTCATGATGCGGATTGGGTACACACGCTGTGAGTATGATTGTTGCGTTTATGTTAAGAGTCTTGATGATGGTTCTTATATTTTCTTGCTTCTTTATGTGGATGATATGCTGATTGCTGCAAGGAGTATGGTTGAGGTTAACAGGTTGAAGTCTTTATTGGGTAAAGAGTTTGACATGAAGGATTTGGGAGCAGCTAGGAAGATACTTGGAATGGAGATTCGCAGAGATAGGTCAGCTGGTAAGTTGTGGTTATCTCAAAAGAATTATGTGGTAAAAGTGTTGGAGAGGTTTAGTATGAATAATGCCAAACCGGTCAGCACTCCATTAGCAAGTCATTTCAGATTATCTTCAGCTCAGTGTCCGACGTCAGATGAAGAAATTGAGGATATGTCAAAGGTGCCTTATGCAAGTGCAGTGGGTTGCTTAATGTATGCAATGGTTTGTACGAGGCCCGATTTGGCACATGCAGTTAGCACAGTCAGTAAGTACATGGCCAAACCAGGCAGAGAGCATTGGAAGGCAGTCAAGTGGATGTTCAGATACTTGAGAGGTACTTCGGATCGCGGGATTTTGTTTGGTAGGCAACAAGGCCAGATTTCAGTTGTTGGGTATGTGGATGCGGATTATGCTGGGGGTTTGGATGACAGAAGGTCGACAACGGGTTATGTGTTTACACTTGTGGGTGGGCCTATTTGTTGGAGATCCATGGTACAACCTCTGGTGGCTTTATCTACTACTGAGTCTGAGTATATGGCAGTGACTGAGGCGGCTAAGGAAGCATTGTGGTTGAAAGGGTTCGTTAAGGAGCTTGGCATAGATCAAGGTGGAGTTCAGTTGCATTGCGACAGTCAGAGTGCCATTTATTTGGCAAAGCATCAGGTGTATCATGCTCGAACCAAGCATATCGACGTGAGGTTTCACAAGGTGAGAGAGTTGATTGATGCAGGTGATTTGATACTTGAAAAGGTGCACACTTCTGAGAATGCAGCTGATATGTTGACAAAGACAGTTACTGCAGTCAAGTTCGAGCATTGCTTGGACTTGGTTAATGTCTCTCGGTGCTAGGAAAAGGGAGGCACCCCCCAGCTTACTGGATGGTGATGGTTATCTTCTGAATGGGCGAGAGTAAATTCGCCAAGGTGGAGATTGTTAGAACTGTGGCTCATAGAGTTCTAGAAAGAAAGCCGCGGTACGGTACGGTTCGGTCCGTACAAGGGTATTTTTGGGATACAGACCAAATCTGATTAGGGTTAGAATAGAGTAGTTATAAATACTCTATGTTGTAAACCCTAATTGATAACTGTGATAATAAAGAACAGCCGCTCTCGCTCCCGTGGACGTACCCGGTTTTGGGGAACCACGTATATCTCTGTGTTTATTCTTTACTGTTCATACTCGTAAATCGTGTGCGTGTGTGTCGATCCTAACAATTTCAACCAATAGAAACAAGGGTAATGTTCACCATTTTAAGTGGATGGTAAACAAAACTCAACTCGATATTTTTGGTAGAACGAGCCAAAGGTGGATTATTATTTCCAAATAAAATGACCCCAAAAGACCCTCCCATTTTGCAGAGAAATCTTTACTTAGTAAATTAATTTGTGTCATTACGTAGTCTGAATGAGAATTTTAGTAAGCAGGTACAGCAATAAGATAAATCCACTCAGCTGCTTGGCCAAAATAGGGCAATTTTTCCCCCAATCTCAAAAAGTGAGAACTTATACATCAGGAGTTCTATAAAACAGGATTACATGATATTTCAACAAATAAGGACAAAGGAAAAAGTAGATTCATGTAGCCGACTCCAACTGATTTAAACTTAAAGCTTAGATTGGTTAGGAAAGCGAATTCATCGTATTCCGTGTTGCCTTCCACAAACATTACAAAAAGTTCAACAAGCCCGACAATCACAAGAACCACTCTAAACAAAGAGAGAGCCTGCACGCAGGGAAAAAAGATTTGAACTCTTGACCTTGTATTGAATGGCAGGGGGGGTTGAGAGAGTCCGTACACTATGAAATCACTCATTTCGATGCCAGATGATTAATACCCAAGAAGTAACTTCCTACAATAACGAATGATCCAATTCCACTACGAGCCATCCGCGGCCAAATGCCACGGAATAAAATATTCCTATCCGCAGGATGGATTCCAGTTAGTCTCTCAAACCTCTTCCCCGGACGATTCCATTTGAGAAGCTTCCTCTCCATGGCTACATACTGCAGGAATCACAGACATGTAAATACATGGTTGTGAGCATCACTTGCCTATCTCATTCCATGATTCAGGACAACAAAGGGAAACATTCAAGTCAAAAAAGTAGTATAATGTTACTTATAAGCAGAGTAAAACGGGAAAAAAAAATCTTCACAAAGGACCACAGTTACTCCACTCTCAAAATAGGATAAACTTGTAAAGCCTACACGGTTTTGGACTTGTTGCTGGGACCTTGTCGTGGCATCCACTCACTATCACAAATAACATGGCTACACAAATTGCCTTTCATGCCTGACACGAGAATATATCATCGTTGATAGGACTTATTCCATTGTCAGTGCGGACTTATTCCTTTGTCAGTGTTTCAGTTTATAACTTCAATCCATCTTTTATTTTGGGCTATGTAATATGATTTGTAGGTCTTTCTCTTGCGCCAAGTTTTAAACCCCAGGGGTTGGCGAAGTGATAGTCATCTGGCCATCAGCTAGCCTTTTGTTTGGGGATTCAACTCCCACCTGCATGCTATCATTTCCAATGTTGGGCTAGTCCATCCAGGGTTGTCCCCTAACTCTAATTGGGCTCCCAATAATAGAAGGTGAGACTGATCCCCAGAATAGTCAATCCATTGAGCTACATACCGACTTGTCCAAAAATAGATATCTGATTTATAAGACTTGAATATTCGTCCAAATGTACATTATGCAAAAAATGACTTCATTCAGGGTATAGCACATGCACATAATTCCCCACATGCGCAGAAAAATGTTGGGGAAAACCTTGTACTGCTAGATCTACTGCCAAAATAGGATTGAGACACCCAATACTACTACTTTTTAGCAAGAACTGGAGTTCTGTACTCAGCCCACACAGCCGTTAATGACCAGAACTGAATCAGACATCATTCTGATAAAAAGTTACCGAGGTCAAACTTTCACTCTGTCATGCTACAACGGCATAACTCTTAGATACTTAAAGACATTGTAATGCATGTCTTTCTTAACATACCTTGGGCAACACAATACATTGTGATCTACTTCTTGCAGTGTCAAAACAATGAGATGCAGCTGCAGCAACTGATCCGGAAAAGCCCGCTGCAAGACTAACAGCTAGAGGAGACAATGGACCAATTTCCCTATCGTACCTGAATTCAAAAGATAATAGATAACAATTCGAATGAGCAAGAAGCACATAGATTGTTTCCCTGGATATTCTTTTTTTCTTTTTGAGAATAGAAAGAGGTTTAATGCTTCATGCGTCTACAGTGATGAAACATGCATGAACTTATTATAATTTTTAAAAATAGACAGATTTTAACCAGGAACAATATTTTTCTCATTGGTCTAGTGCTCTATTTTCCTAACAATAAGAAATTGGCTTGCTCAGGATAAGCCCACTGAGAAACCAAGTGAGCCAATGACATAAAAGCAGGCTGAGGGACTAATGACTATCACAAAGAGGTGCCCAAAATTTTAATGGTCAACAGTTGTACTAAGCGCATAGCAATATCAAAAGTTTCCATAAGACATTTTCAAGCAAGAGCATGGTGAAACATAGTAAATTTCAAGAAGACAATCTCCAAGTCACAACCTACACCACTATTATAAAACCACATGGATAAAGGAATGAAAGATATAACGACCTACATATTTCACTTCCTGTAACCAATACCATGGGTAAGTAACTTTTTTTTTTCTTTTGTTGGTTGAAGAAAGACGATCTAAAGGAAAAGGGGCTGTGTGGAAAGAAGATAAAAGCCCTGATAAGCTCTTGTAAAATTGGAATAATACGATGGTAAAGAATTTGTAATGATATGTTAACAACAGTACAACTAAGGCTAATCACGAGTACCATGTAATAAACTTTCTTAGAACAGTCTACAATAGTAGAAGCTAAAACCTGGGTGGAGGATCCGTATTCACAGCTTTCCAGTCAAGCATCGCTTCATGTAAAAATTGCCAACTTGCAAAGAATATACCACCAAATATGGAGTCCCGAACTACCCCGGACCGGAGACCTCGCCACAAAGCACCCCATCCTTCCAAAGAGATTATGTCCGATGGCCTTCTAACATCACACACAGATGGTGGTCTCCCAGATCCAGTCATCATCCATGGGTACTCTTTTAGGGCACCAACCATAGTGGGATGTTTGGTTGTCAGGGTGGACAAAAGGCCCACAGAATGGTTCAAAGCCTTCATATCCGGAGAGTATCCCGGTAGTAACCTTACAAGCAAAGGTGAAAAAGATATTCTTTCTGTAACAGAGGTGGAAGTTGGAATTCGAGAAGCTGAAGTCACTTGCGCACGAAGTTTAATAAGTTCAAATGGAGAGGTTATGAGTGATTCCAAGGCACCAGCTGCAATTCCTGCCATAAGGGCCTCAGGGACATGCACATGATTGTCTTCTCGACCATCTGCCAAGAGAATGGACAAAGAAAACCGAGCATCAGGTATGAAGGTTGAAAACATCAGTTCTTAAATACAGTCTCTGAAAGAATATTAAGGAAAAATACAACCAGCATAGGCGTATAATTTAAGTTTGGCTGTTAGTACGCACACGGGTGCAAGTTCACACAAAACTCAGAGATAGAATTAACCAAGAAAACAGAGCTGATAGGGCAGCCACTTCTGTTTTCAGTTTTCACTATTAGTGTCCTCTGATATAACAGTAATCTTAGGTGGCACTCCACACACTTGCACCACAGAACTCACCCACCCCCCCCCCCCCCCCCCCCCCCCCCACACACACACACACACTAAGTGGTTGAGGATGTAGCAAAACAAACAAAAAAGATATTTCAAGAGTACCAATGCCATATTTTTTCCAGAATGAACTCTAATTTTGACCATCATGCTCTGAGGGTGGCTGACTGATGATGATGCTATGACAGTATTTGGACCATAGCATCAGACCTTGTCTTGCATCGGTCAAATCACCTCCAAAATAAGTTTATGACCCTAGCAGACTCTCCAATCATTATGGGCAAGACATTCTATTTCGTTAGTGGTAAGTGATCATTGATTCCCTTATTTGCTCTAAAAAGTGCACCTTGTTTAATTGTCATAAAAAATAATGGAACTATTGTTTACCTCTAATGGGGTAGCCGTTGATTGGTTGGACCGTAGTTGTCTGCTTTGGAAGCCTCAAGTAAAGCCCATGGGCCCGATGCGTAGAATTAAGTCTTTTAGGTCCAATAAGTGTGCTTGGTAATTTTGTTATTTTAATTATTAGTAATAGGAGGCATTTAAATTTTTAATTAGGTTATTTTTAATGTTTCCTTTTTATTTTCATTAGGGTTATGAGTCTATAATAAAGACATTCAACGATGTAATCGTTAGACTTGATTAATGAGAATTTGAGAATTAGGGTTTTGACCCTTGTGTGTGTCTCTCTCCTCTCTTTCCTCTTCTCCCTCTTTGACCCTTGATGTTCATATTCACTATTCACTATTCACTAAGAAATATAAAATAGAGAATGCAGGTTGGAGAATTAGAGCAATAATTGTTATGCTGAAGGTTTCAACTCCATTTGTAGCAGTAACTTTGATTATTGAGAACCAAAACAAGTGGTACTTTCCCATTCATTAGAGTCTTATAAATTAAGCAGAAAAGCCGGTGGCTTTCAAACTATTTATGAAGTTATGTAGCATGTCTCACATCACATTCACGCATGTTCTCTTTTATTCTTTCCCTAAATTTGCTCAACAAAAGAAATCAATTAATAAAAAATAATAACTATTAATGGCCCTTGAAATGAAGAACGTACCTTTATAAAAAGCTGTCAAAATTTCATAAGTAGCAAAGCGAACGCCAACACCTAGAATCCTCCCCAAGGTCAACCACCCAAAACCACTGTACAGACCTACAAGATTTCATCAATGAGAATGTCCATTTAACTGGTAGAATACAACATAACACCTCATAAGCATAAATTATATCCTTCCTTTACCCAGTTTTCTATCTCTGCTCATGCCCCTCTTGTGCAAATAAACTGGGGACACAATTTATTATTCCACTTGTTTACTAAAATACAAGTTGGTTTCTAATTCCAAAACCATAGAGCAATGACCAGTCGTTAAGAATGAAACCCATCTCTTTCCAAAATATCAGACGGGCTGTAGATATTAACCATGTCAACTATATCATTACACATATTTTTCACAAATATATGAATTACATACAATTTCACTTATCCAAAAAAAAAAAAAGAAAAAAAAGAAAAAGTTTCCACATAAAAATCTTTGAAACATTAACCACAAACCACATTGTTGAGTTCAGAATTCAAGATTAATTTCAAAAGAAAAAAGGATGGCTTTTAGATATAAAATACTCCCTCCGTCCCACTTTAAATGTCTCTTACGGGAATCCATGAATTTTCAAAAAAAAATTCTACAAATTATTATTTTTTCATTTTCTTAACCAAATTAAAGTGCTCATTGAGTACTTTAATTTGGCATAAGAAAATAAAAATAATATTATGTAAAAATATATTTTTTGGGGGTTTGAAATTGCACGGAGTCCCGTAGGGGAGATTTAAAGTGGGACGGAGGGAGTATTTGTTAGTTGTCATTCTTCAATTGCTTAAGGTGTAAAGCATATTGATATAGTGATTTTCATAACTCATAAATTCCCAAGTCAACCAAAATTGGCTAAACAAAATAAGCAATAATTGCTAATAATCGTACTTTAGGGATTTTGTTCAACTCATTGCACCCATCGAAGATCAAAAAATTAAGACTGAATAATTTGATGGAGTCACCTGAACTTCCTGACAAACTTTTAACTCTATCAAGAACCTGAGCTGCAGTCAATTGATTATTGGAACCCGACCCTACCTGGCATTTGCTCAACCATCAATGTTAAAGACAATGAAGTTCCGTGCAAAGCTTACAAATGTGACAAAAAGGTTGGATTCAAAGTGAAACCTGTACAAGAACTTTGATAGTATCTAGGGGGTATGTGAGGGCAGTGCCAAATGTGACTGATCCTGCTGCTGCAATTGCATGGGTAGCAAAAACCTGGTTCTTCAACCACTCATCCATCAGAACGACCTGAAACTCTGCAGTTTTGCACAAATATCGAAAGAACAATAACGACCAGCAGTCCACAATTGAAAGTTAAATCAGAATTTCCGAAAAGTCAATTATCATATTCAAACATAATTTGTAGATCCAAACTTTTAGGTTGTCCTTGTATTTGTGGATTTGGAATGAGCGGATTTGGTGATAAATATTAATGAGAATAGCTCAAATTCAGACATTGTCATTTATTGTTTGAATTTCAAGACTGAGAGTACGAGCTTTGTTATGATGGATTTGATGTGACAATTTAACCATTGTGATTTCAACGTTTGCACAAGGATCCCAATAAGCACATCTGTTCTACCTCTAATTTATCTTCATTCACTTTCACAAGCCACCTTTTGTGTGTAGAAAGTATTCACCAAATCTCTTCATCTCAAATCTACTCTATCCAAATGGAGCCTTCTACTTCTACCCTTATAAGAACATGGAAGTACCCTCAACGGTTTAACCAAACACTCTCAATTTTTGAACCTTCAATATGCTTATTCTAACTACAACACTATTGAAATGCTGTTCAAAATCAACAATTACCCAGTAAATCTAAAGACACAGCTGGCTGCTCTAGGATTGAAAGGGTTCAAAAAATACACTAAATTTACTTTTCCAACATGTAATTCGATTATTCATACAAAGCTGAAGTGAGCGAAACCCACAAAAATTTGTGAGAGTCTACCAAAATCAAAATTAAAATCAGCCCAATAAATCTTTAACCATCCAAAAAGAGTCATGTAGAATTTCATATCATAATTTTTTTCCTTACACATTTTGTTTAAACTAAAACACTGGAGCTGCCCCTTTTACGATGATTGTCAACATTTTGAAGGGAGAAGATAGGAAATTTGGAGCTCAAATCCTCATGACGGAATTGGTGGTGGCTTTCCAACGGATCCGGGGACGCTACCGAGTGTCCCCTGCCAAGCACATTGCCAAGCAAAGAAACGGCACCGTTTGACAAAGCAAAAGGACGCAGCCTGCTTGCTTTTTTTTTTTTATCCGAGCTGCTTGCTTGCTGTTGTGTTGGTTTTATTGGTTGTTTGGTTTAACTTAACACATGTTACTTATTATTGATTTTTGTGAGGTCCATTACGGTCCTACCAAAGATGATTCAAATTGCAAGTTATGCTTAAAATATTTTTTAATGGGTTCCCAAAAAAAATTAGTTCAACCTGATATCGGTAGGGGAGTTTCAGAATTCGTAGGGCGTCCTATGAAAGTCCTAGAGTCAAAAATTAATTATAATCCTTTAAAATAAAATTATCAGGAAAATAAAATCTTCGCACCAGTTCAAACGGATTGAAAATTTGAGCACTTAATTTTTAATCATATTTTTTTTTAATTTTTGCAGCCCATTTTTGGTTTAAAAATTAAGTGATCCAATTTTCAATCCGTTTAAACCGATGCAAAGATCTTATTTACCTGATCATTTTATCAAGGGTTATAGTTAATATTTGACTCTACAGCTTTCATAGGGCGCCTTACGATTTCTGAAACTCCGTACGATTACTGAAACAACCCTTACTGATATCAGATTGAACTAATTTTTTTTAAGAACTCATAAAAAATATTTTAAGCATAACTTGCGATTTGAGTCATTTTTATAGGTCCCAAAAAAATAAGAGTTGGGTTTTGAAAAGTGAAATACATATTGGGGCATAACAAAATAGAAAAGAGGAGCAACCCAATGGTTTCCCAAGAGCCCAAAAAACCCCTTGGGTGGAGGAGCAGAAAAACGACCCCAAACACATTGTAGGCAATTTCAACTAAACCTAGTCACATGCATTTTCACAAACACGTTGTAGGCAATTTCACAAACACATTGTAGCACAATTAAAAGTACACAAAACCTAATCACATGCATTTTCACAAACACGTTGTAGGCAATTTCACAAACACATTGTAGGCATTCTCCTGAACACGCATTTAATTTTTCAGTCTCACGGACAAACATACCTTCTCAAAAGCAGAGAGGGAAGAGGGCCAAGAGGGGTTTTTCGTGGTGGTGTTCCGATGGTTGTGCGCTACGGGGTTGCTGTGTCCAGGTGTGTTCCATTGCTAGGCGAGGCAGGGGGCCAGCGGCGGTGCGTCCGTGAGTCGGAGCTGCTGGGAGTCCAGGAGAAGACGAAGTACGGTGAAGGAAAAGACGAAGCTTCTGGTTTGGGGTTTAGAACGTTTGTGGGTTTAATGAAATGAGGAGAATCCCTCTCATTGGATCAAACCAATCCTAGCTATTCCAACAACTTATCCCTACAACCTTCTAATATTTATGGTTCGGTTGATTCTATCCGTATTTGGTTCAGTTCGGTTCGGTCCGTATGAATATTCAGAAAACCGAGACCGAACCGACCTATGTTCAGTTTGGTCCATCCCGAACCGCCAAAAAATGCTCCTGGACCAATCGAAGACCGAACTGATCAGTCGGTTTTTTCGATCTTCTTCGGTCCGGTCGGATTCGTAACAGTCCTAGTTTTAGCAGTGGAGTCCGTAATTCATCTTTTTGAAAATTCATGGGTTCGGGCCATTTTACGCGCAACTTGACTAATTTCGAGGACCCAATTTGACCACCAATTTACAATGAGCTCAATTAAAGTCGGAGCAAACAGAGTATATAATCCATTTCTAGATTAAGTACTTCATTGACTATTATCCACCCAACTGCTGTTATTTCTGATGGCCCAAAGTCCAGCGACAATTTTTAGCACCCAAAATCAGCCCATTGTCCAAGTGTCATTTGAATCTCCAAGGACCAAACCTTATCAACATTTTTTTTAAAACAAAATTCAAAATAGAATTCTAATTAAGTGAGTTCTACTACTACATTTTTACCCAGGAGAAAGGGTTGGGGTTTGAGCATCCCCATTTGGTACATTTAAGACCATTTTTGGGTCATTTTTTTTCCTTAACAAGTCAGGAAACATCTTTTTGTTATTTTTGCACTCCATTTGAGGCCGCGTTTTGATAAGATTCTTTTTGCTATTTTGTCATTTCCACGAGATATGTCATTATTTCACAACATATCACAATTAATTCAAAAAATAAGTACTTATTTCATTTAGCGAAACGTGACCTAAGTGCTTTAGAGAGTGAGTTACATGGAGCCCTCTGGGGTGTGGATTTTCTGTAGCTTGTATTGTAGAGAACTTTAAAAGAGTAAGTTTACCAGTTGTTAGGTAAAAATGCATGTGTTAGGTAAAAATGTCTGCGCTTTTTTCATTTCACCTACTCACATCTCTTTCAACACTACATTAATACTATCTATTTAACATATTCTCTATTAAAATATTATTACTTTTATTTCCCTTTTCCTTTTCTGTGAGAGAGAGAGAGAGAGGGAGAAACAATTAATAAAATAATAGATACATGGTGAATAGTGCTTAGGTATATTTACTTATTCACTGTTCATGAAAGAATTTTATCTAGGCCTTTGCCTAATATACTGCAATGCTCATTTGGGAGTTTTGCCTAGGTAAAATAGCTAAAAAGCTTTTTTTTACCTCTTTTGATAAACTTGCTCTAAGGAGGGGGCAAAAAATAGGGCCCCACATTTAACACTAACAAAATCCCTAAAAATATCAAATGAACTATTTTTTCATTCTATACCAAACAATCCCCCTAACAGACCATTTTTGGGTCTCACTTTTACACTTTTTTTCATAGAACCCCCAAATTCTAAATACATGGCCTTATGTTCGCATGGGTCTCTAGACTCAACACCTTTCTCTGCACACCGTTTCCAAAATTTTTATCTTTAATTATTACTCTCATTTTTCTATCTATCTCCCTCCACTCATTACTCCAAAACCTCCATTAAAATCCAAGCCAATCAGTGACATTTTTTGTCATCCGACTTTGGACCCTTTAGACTCCTCCGAGTAGTTTAGAGAATCCATTATTTAAAACAAATTACGTCTTGTAATAGAATTAGGTTTGGGAATGAATTGAAAGCCTTCGGATGTTTCAGCAGTACCCACAAAAAAAAAAAAGAAGAAGAAGAAGAAGAAGAGCCTTTGCATGGATTTTTTTTTTTGACATGGGCCTTTGCATGGATTTGAGTGAATTAGTCCCAGCCTTGATTCAATCTGGCAACTTCTTTCTTTTGAGCAGGCTTTGATACTTGGGCTTTTGCACGATTTGGCCCAATAAAAATATTCCGATGTTATCACAGTAGCGACATTCTTCAATTCCTTGAGCAGGTTTTGGATGGAATTTAATTCAATTAGCTTGTTAGTTTATTATGGTCCGTCCAGGCCAGGGGTGTTCATGGGTCGGATTGTTAAGGTTGTAGTTTTTGGCTAATCCGTATTTGGCGGGTTGATAATTTTTTACACCGCCGCCAATACATCGACTTTTAAACCTAGCGGGTTGGGGTTGATTTTTTTTCTTCTTGATTTTGACTTATTTAGATGTTTTTTTTTTTTGGGATCCTCGAACCATCTAGATTGTCACAATTAAAATATGGCAAAACATATGACAAAGCAGCGCTCTGCCACCCAAAGTTGCTTGATGCAAAATTTGGCTATGCAAATGTAAACGGCCCGCGACAGCTGACCTGCTAACCTTTAGCCTAATCACGTAGCTTAAAATTTTATTTTTTTTATTATCAAACAAATTTGGTTTAATTTGCCTTAGTAGGCAGACAGTTCACATTGAGTTGGAAGGGGATAGTTTGAGTGTATTCTGTTTTCTCCCCTTAAAAAATAAGTATTTGTTTACAATTTTCAAGTTTAAAAATAATAGGATTACTAAAATAAAAAAATATGCAATATGGATCTTCTTTGATAGATCTCTCTATCAAACTCTGCAAAAAAAAAAAATTGAAAAATTATTTTTAATCTTAAAAATAAGTCTTTATTTTTTTAAGTACTTATTTGAGAATCTGGAACGGGCTCAAAGACACCTAGCCGCTTGATTTCCTTCTCATCTATTTCATGTAAACTCCTTTATACTTTGGAAAAAACTTGATATTCCTTGGAGGGGGAGGTGGGGGTGTGGAAAATGAGACGTGGATGAATTTTGTTCCTTCATCCAGTATGGGTTGGGCTCTAGGAAAAGGCTGGAACTGGATTGGAGAAGGGCTTTGAGAAAAGGGAGGAAAATATAGAAGAGTAAGCGAGGGATGAGAGGAAGGAAAAAAGAAGTGGACGAGAAAAGAGTTGAAAGTGCGTAAGGGGAAATTATGCAAATATTTAAGGAAGTGAGTGATGGCTTTTCAATAATTGTTTGGTTGTTTAAACTGATTTGGTAGCGTAAAACATTCAATTTTGTTATGTTTTAATCGTGGTGCTTGAGGATTTGAGTCGTTACAATTAGTATCAGAATATACAATTTTGGTTTACATTGTAGGGGCCACTTCCAGGATTTGGTATGAGCATGACGATGTGCTACCTATACAAATCTAAATGCCACATCATGACCACTAGGGAAAGATTGTTGGGCCAATGCAACAAGGACGTTGTAGCCAAGGTGGGAAGATTGTAAAGTCCCACAGGGACTTTAAGGGAAGAATAGAGCGTATATAAGATAATGCCGACTGCTACTGTTAACCTGTGATACTTCATCGATCCTCTTTCTATGTGATGAAGTAAAATTTTTATGGAAAATTCTAAAATCGGCTGACAATAGTAAGTGTGTGAATGTGTTAAAGGGTGTATAAAGTACACATGAATACGCATTTTTTTTTTGTTTGGGAAAATGATGGCCAATGACGTGTTTTAATAATTAATACCTGCCAATGACATTTTCAGCATTAACAAATATTCTTAGTTTGACCTTGGCGGTATTAATTATCAAAACACATCTTTGACCGTCATTTTCCCTTTTTGTTTTCTAGTGTGTTTATCGTCAGCTCAGTGGATTGACAATAGCAAGATCGACCAAATTTTTATTTCATTACCTTTGACTTCAACCGTTTCATGCATATTTCTAATCCACTTTGGCTTTTGAGATATTTCAGAAAATTGTTGTACTTTAAAAGTAATTACGTCTTTCTTTGCAATACCTATCTTATTTGAGAGATATTAATTATTTCTAGTATTAAATAAAGCTTTCATAATCTTAAAAATATCATAGATTAAAAAATAATTTACACATGACCCATATCCCATATGCCCAAAAAAAAAAAAGGCCTTTTCGGCATACTATAGCCTATAGGTTGATGGTTGCTTTTAGAGGCCCAATTCAAGAGATTTTCTTCACCCACCAAACAACTAATCTTGATTTAGGGGTGTTTTCACTAAAAATAAAAAATATCAAAAATTTAAGGTAATTTATTATTTTGTTTTCACAAACAAATTTTTTTTTTTTAGCATTTTGCCATATTGTTTTCTGCTAATAAAAAAGTTGTCAACAAAAACCTTTTTTGCTATACTAACTCTACTCACAAACCCATAAACAACTTATTCACTACCGGAAATAATGTAACATTTCTCAACAACTTATTTACTACCGAAAATGGACTTTTTACCACTAGGTACAGAAAATAAAAGTATTTCCCACCAGGTCACCTCCAATTAATGAAACATCAAAACCTCATGAAAGTAACTAAAATCCTAAACTCTGAAAGTGCCTAAACCCTAAGATACTCTATGAAAGTGCTCAAACCTTAGAGTACCCTATAAAAGTGCCTAAACTATAGGGTATCCTATGAAAATGCCTAAACTCTAGGGGACCCTAAGAAAGTGCCTAAATCGCTAAAACCCTATGATAGAAAAGTGAACACTAGAACCCCTACGAAAGTGCCTAAACCTAAACCCTAAGGCTCTATGAAAATATCTAAACTTAAACCCTAGTGTGCCTTAAACCTTAGGATATCCTAAACTCTAAAATCCTAGAGCACCCTAAAACCCTTGGACACCCTAAAACCCTAAGGTACCTTAAAATTCTATGGTATTCTAAAACCCTAAGGTACCCTAAAATGTATTTTGTAAAAAGTGAACCTAGTGGTAATTAAGTATTCTATCATACCTTAATGGGAAATACTTTTTATTTTCTTTACCTAGTGATAATACCCAACAACTTCTTAATTACAAATAAAAATTTATAAATTTTTCACTACCGAAAATATCTCCTTAATTAGGATTATGGTTACTTTGTCATGGTTAGTATAGCATCTTTGTCAAAGACAACAGACAAAGGGGGCTCAATGCCTAGTCATGAATAGAGTATTTAACCCCTGAAATGACAGTGGAGAGGCAGACGACACAGATATCGGCTGCCAATAAAGGCCTTTTTCGGCTACCGACATGAGTTTCAAAGAGAAATTTGTCGGTACCGGGTGGTACGACTGGCCGACCCATGTGGTGGCCGAGCCCACATGATATCCGCACAGTCCATTTGGATTTTTAAAATTGTATTGGATGACCCATATCGAAACTCTATCTCCTTTCACCCCACTATTTTCTCTCCTTCTTTTTCTGTCTCCAAATTTGAACTATTCAAAATCGAAATGGACTACCCAAATGTGCCGAGTAGTTACCACCTGATACCCACCCAGCATTGAAAAATTTCTCCTTGCTACCGAAAGGGTTATTGGACACTGTTGAAAATTAAAGGCCACTAAAGGAACAGCCTTTTGACAAGTCGTTGTTGTAGCCATAGGGTTTTTTTTCCAAAGGATTATGTGGAGTATGACTTGTCATCTTGAATTGGGCCTATACAACTAATAGATGCATAAAAGTAGGATAAGTTAGCTTCGATTCTAAGGTCTAGTCATTGAGCCCCCTATTGCCTTTGACAAAGATGCTATACTAACCATGATAAAGTAGCCATAATCCTAGCTAAATCAAGATTAGTTGTTGGGTGGGTTGATGAAAATCTCTTGTATATTGTCCCTACATAAGTTGAAAACTGAAAAGTGTGATTGATCTTTGGTGGGAGAATCAAGTTTGATTTGAAACAATTAACTTAATCCCCTCAGTTGCAAAGTAATGACACGACATATCCTACTACCTACTACGTGCGCAATATCAAATCTTTTGTTTAGGGTTTGAAATCTTCTAGCAACACTAGCTTAACGAGGTCAGTTCATATGAAACTTTGTCTCGATTTTACATGAGGCGTTCTAGTAGATGATGTAATAATTAGACGATGAATCAAGGCTATTTTTATGTCTAAAAGTCATTAACTATTAGTTTTCGTAGTTTTGAACAACCCAAATATTAGTTCAAATAACAAATTATACTCCCTCCGTCCCCTTTTAAGAGTCATTCTTCGTAATTCCAACTTATTAAAAAGACATCATCATTATACCTTTCACATCAAATTTTTTCTCCACTTTCCCTATTTACCCCTCATCATTACACTTTTACTCACTAACTTTTCAAAATGGAATCTACTTTTAGGGACAAAATAGACAATGCACCAACTTTTACCCACTAACTTTACAAAATAGACACTTATTAAGGGACAACTCAAAATAGAATACCGGACTCTAAAAAAGGGACGGAGGGAGTATATAATGCTGTTTCCATATGACTTGATTTTTTTTCCGACATGCAAGTAGTCAGGTAATTGGAGATGCCTATGGAAGTTTTTTTTAACTCAAGCTAAAGCAATGTTGTTAACACTAAAAATGCGTTGTAATTTTTAAGAAAACTAGCGGATGCCCATGCGGCCATGCCTAAAGACACGTCGGAATGTATTATAGTCTCAACTTAAATAAATTGTTCGTACTATCTGATTGCTCTAAGGGATAGTTATAATCTCCACAAAGCTAGCGTCATTTACCATTTTGAGATATTTTGCTATTTAATACTACAACATTATTTTACGTAGGGATACATTGCCTAAAAGTGAGGATAGAGATGGATAAATTTATTAAAAGAATATTTTTTGTATCTTTTTAAAAAGAAATGATCCGATGTCTATAAATTTAACATGAAATGATCTAACGGTTATAGAGGTTGCTCTCATTTATATGTCTAGACATTTTCAACAGAAACTGCTTTGTTTTATACTCCATCGGTCCGGATTTAATAGTCATTTTTTAGAGTTCGTGTCATTTTTCAATCGATTATATATAGTAATTTATAATATTTTATGTAATTTTGAAAATATTGTTCTTATAAAACTAATTGAGATCTATCAAATAAGATTCATATTAGATATAAAATTCATCATCAATTTAAAAATATAATTCATTTTTTATCTGGTTATAATTGAACGATGGACTATATATTAAATCCGGACTGGGAGTAATATAAATAAGGGGTTGGCCTAGTAATCCTGGCCAGAGCCTTGGGCATTTTCTCCTTTCTTATGTCCCAAGTTCAATTCTTCTTTTTAGCAAGTTTCAGGACCACTTCATCTCAACTCGTACGCTTGGGACACCCTGCATTAGCAAAAAAGACAACAAATTGATTAGATGCACTTTTTCAAAAATATTTTTTTTCTTAGAATTCGAAAAGTAGACACACTTCAATAAAAAGGTGCTCCAAATAAAAAATGAACATACAATAATGAATTTTTAGTGTGTGAAAGGGGGTGGGGTGTCAATAGCTTGTCCACTCATGACTCATGTCCCCATGTTCATGTGAAAGTAAGGTGCTTCCAAATCCACCCTTTTTCCTTTGTCTACCGACTCTGCAACATGTATTGGAGTTGCCAAAACTACAGTAGTTATTCAATAGTTTAGAAGTATTTTTACGTGGTATTTCGGACTACTTTATAATTACATATTTCTGTGGGATTCATATATTTAATGATAAATTCCACGAAATATATGATAATAAAGTGGTCCGAAATATTACATAGCGGTACTCACCTGGACTATTGTAGGAGTATAATTTCACCTAAAACAAAGGAGACCTCAATGACCACGACATAGCATGCCCATGGTACTTGAGATGCACATTGCGTCCGGCCTCATCAACTATGTTGAATCAAAGTATGAACTGATGGGATTTGTATATATGACCAATGTGTCTGCTGTTACAGTAGATTAATCAAATCATGAGAGCGCACAACGTGTTTAACAAGTTACTAGAGGAGACTTCTTGTCAACAACTCTTGCGATTACCTTATCCTTCGTGTAAGCGCGTGAATGATTGTCAGAGGAGTTGAAAGAATTCGTTTGAGATGCATGCAAACTAGCGAAAACACTGCATTCATTATCATCTTTTTTTTTAGGAAACCAAACATATATATTCATAATCAAGAACAACAACCAAGTACAAAGGATCTACGGATCCGAACCGAAAACAAAGGAAAACAAAAAAGATCACGCAAAAATTATCATGTTACTATATGAAACAAATTTAGGGTTCACGGTCTTTTCATGGCTTATTTAGTACTTGTGAAGAGTCATTATTATTTCCAATCTATTAGTTGCACGAATTTGGTCCTCAACGTTTGAAAATATCGTCATAGTAGTCCCCAACTCAGACACCGTTTGTTTTGGCCATCAAAATCAAGTGCATTATAGTCCTTTTACCTATATACTCATACTTTCAATTTTGTCCCCAACATAGCGATTGAGTGTCATTGTGGTCCTTAGTGTAGACATTAATTATCAATAAGCAAATAAAAATTACTAAACACTTAAAACGCTCTCTTTAATTGGTAATTTTTGATTTTGGAGGGCTTTCTTTCAATACTAGGATTTTGACCATCACCAAACTTACAGTCCATGGACCATGCATGAACTCCATTCCTATATAATAATTTTAAATCCTTTTGGAAAAATTGGTCTTTTATTTATTTACTCCCTTTTTTTACACAATGATGTATATATCTTTATGTTTAGTTTCACATAATCGTGCTTAATTGATTTCTTTTCTTAACATTATGTACACCTACTTTGTGTAAATCTTGGGTTCACCACTGATTTTATATAACTCATAATTAATAATATTAAAAACCAAATTTTATGTTCTTTTGATATACATGACGTAAATTTCGACACACATCTGATATTCCCCCTTAGGCCTGTTAATGGACCAAATCTTATCCGGATCCGCATCCGATCCGATAACGTCGATCTGATAATCCAAATCCGGTAATCCAAATACGGATTGGATCGGATTAAATTCATTATCAATCCGATTCGATCCGATCCGAAATTTTAATTTTTTTTTAAAAAAACTGTAAATTTTTTATTTTGAAAAAAAAAATGTTTAAGAAGTTGTATTTTTATTTTTAATTTTTGAATTTTTTTTGGAAAATAACTTTTTTGATAAAATTTTTGAAGTAAAAAAGTTATCGGATCGAATTACTACTATCGAATTCGAATCTTATCGGATTCGGCCCAATAACAGGCCTATTACTCCTGATATAATAAACAAATTCCACATCTAAAAGTTTTAGCCACGTTAATTGTCAGGCAATAGAGCCAGATCGATTCATGAAGAGACACGTAACTACGGAGTTGTTAGTTGTCTTTCAGGTTGAAGCATGAAAGAAACATATACTGTACTAGCATGGCCGTGAATGCAAAGCTGAAGAATCAAATACAGTAATTGCTGATGAATCATGATCTAATTAAGTCAAAGTCTATGCGAATAGCTAGCTCAATCAGATGGTGCTCACATGTGGCTCATAACGCTTACAGTTAGGCATCGATTGGATGCAGCCATAGCAAGGGGCCATAGCTCATCCGCTCGGATGACGGGACAGATTTGGCTGCCAAAATTGACCCCGGATGCGCATGATCGATTTTACACCACTGACCTGGTAAAAATACTCCATTGTTTTACGCATTTAATGCGCGAAAATAAAATTATGATTTGATTTCTGCTTAGTTAAACAGATTCAATTACTCTAAAGAATTGGATGACTTAATTTATTCATTTCTCAGGTGATGGCCAACCAAGATTGATTATGTGAAATTTTCCAATCTGTGGGCATGTAAAATTTCCCGTCAAATTCATCATCATCTTCGCGGAAGACTGCAGAAGATATCGCCGTTCAAATCGAGATCAAGCTGTCAAACGCTTGTTTCAACATTTGAAGAGAAGAACTAGAGATGATTACTTTCTTTGTTCAGAAATTCCATCAGAGAGACTATAACCCTAATATTCTCAAACTAATAAAATCGACTTTATTCAGCGTTTTTCCGTTTTCTTCGTAGACTCGAATTTTGTGTGATACAATGTCCACCACCGAACTCCAAACACATAATTTATTTCTCTAACCATATGCTGTGCTCTGAAACCTGTTGACAGTGCAAGCATTAAGAATCCTCAAAATCCCCTCGTCACTAGTACACCTAGGGGTCTTGAACTGGCTCAAAGCTGCTCCATTCCCTATAAAATGCTCCAAAATCTTCCTAAAAGTCCCCCTCTCCACAACACACAGCTCGAGCGGCCCGATGGACTTTGTTTTCCTGGACACGACGTACCCGTGATCCGCGAACGAAGCGTCCATCTCCCTGCAACACTCACGGAGGACTCCCTCCTCCACTTCGCCCTCGATCTCCCAGTAAATCACGTAGTGGCCGGGGTAGGCAGCCAAGTCGGCGTGGCTCGTGAAATCGACTATCTCGGCTCGAGCCTTGTTATTGGTTAGGACTTGGGACCCCCTTTCCACCACTAGCTGGAGGTCTTTTTCGGTGTTCTTGTCTATGTTTACCGTTAGGATTAGCTTTCTTCTGCATATGAAGTTGAGCTTGGGAGTGTCTTTGTAAAATCCAGTCACTTCCACCACATCTCCCAGTCTGCACCTATAAAGCCCTGAAATGGTATATGTTGGAATCAAGACAGTTTAAAAATTTGTTTGAAGGGCCAAATGAGAAGGGAGAACAATATTATACAAATAAAATTCATCACAAAATGGGAAGAATTCAAACAAGGGCAGAGTACGGATTAGTACTAAAATTCAAGGAGGTTATCTGCCAAATGGTCAAATCATAATAGGGAGGTAAACAATCTAGCTCATTTCAGTATAATGAATGTGTTAGCTGGTTGAGGCTTGAATACTTGGTTTCAGATCCGTCCATGCGTCCTTAATTAGCAATTTGAATAACTTCCCCAATAACTGGACAATTAAGGGTGTGTTTCACTACCTAAAATAAACACTTATTGTTTAAATTAAAGGTAATATATTTTGAGAGAATGACCTATCTCATAAAATAAAAAACAAATATTTAAAAAATAAGAAGCTCATCATAACGGAGCCGAAATCATGGAAAACGACAAGACTTTGTTCAACATCCATATGCATACAAAATCATCGACAGCCCACATCAATGTCCAACTTCAAGAATTGACTGGGTGCATGTACAAACATGTATATCTTAGATGTTCACTGTTTTATTAGGAGATTCTTCTTGTCAGGCCATAAAAATTCAGCTTATGTTCGAAAATAAATTAAACAATAAAAATTTAACTTGCAAAAACAAACATAAGCCAATTATTTGGTGTCCCGGAAGAGAATCTAAGAGAGGTGAAGAATTGTTTTTCGAAAACAATTTCTGCTGAAAAATTTATAAACCAATAAATATATACCTATAAAAAATTCACAGAGAAATCGAGGTGAAGATATATGGGATTGGTTCCTTCAACCAATTTTATTTATTTATTTTTTTGGCAAAACTGAGATTTACATACCCGTGAATGTGGTTAGAACAACCTCGTAGTGCTGCCCAACTTTCACCTGAGATAGCGGAATTGGCTCTCCTTCCGCGAAATCATAATTTACCGAATTGAAATCCTGGCTCTGCGGATAAAGTGGTATGAACTCAAAGTACGAAAAAGTCGGTACTACTGCGAAATTAACCTTCTCCGGGGGAAAAGAAGGATCCAGATTCACCCCAATCCAGCTCTCAGTCGATCCATAATCGGCACTCACCAACGGCAAATCCCCCACATAATGCCTTAGTTTCTTCAAGTAATGCTGCATCGACCCCGTCATTATAGCGTACACATACTTTGCATTTGGCCATAGCCTCGGAACCAAACCAAACCAATCCGAGTCTTGTAAATCCTCACAAATCGCTTCGATCCGCGAGGCCAAACACGGGTCTTTCGAGATGAGACCCAGAACGGATTCTCGCAATTCGGGTATGGTGATTCTTGAACTGAGAGTGCCTTCTCTGATGTCATAACAAATTTGTTTCCACAGTTCTTGAAATGATCTGAACGCCTGGACTATGCTGTATGCGAAAGTGGAGGCTACGAACTCTACTTGGTGGGAGAAGAAGAGGCCGAGGAGGAGGTGGCAGTAGGTGGATTGTTTGTAGTCTCCACTTGAAATGACTTCTTCCGGGCTGCAGGTGAATGATTTTGTTTGCTCTTGTTTGATTTTGAACTCTTCACTTGCGAAATAGTGAGTTGTGGCTGTTCCTGCTGCTAAGCCACCCTTTGTTTTGAACTGTTTGCTGCTGTATATGAACTCTAGGATCCTCCCTCCTTCTCTTATTGGGTATACCCTACAACCAACATAGTTTTGATGAAATAAAATTCTCCATTATTTAATGAACAAGAAGCTAACCTTAGCTCTAGCTAAGGTGATGAGAAGGCCCCTGCTGGCGAACAGTGGAATGATTGATCCCAAGTCTCGTTGAGATACTACATGAAAGTTGGTACGAACAGTTATAAAAGAAGAAGCCAGGGTGATAAGAATTTATTCAGTGCTCCGATTCATTCAGTAAAGTGTTGGTATGTTATATATGAAAAGTGCTACAATATTACTCAGTCTTAGTTTAGCGTGAACGTACGATATGTACCTTTTGAGCAATGCTATAGTGACCATATCTAAGAATCACATTTTGAGTCCCATTTGAAGTGTTACCATTGTATTGGTAAAATGTACTACATGATAAATGAGGCAAATTCCAATACAGTAGTGACAAATTTCATGATACCCAAAATATGGTACTCAGACATACTCCCTCCATCCGGATTTAAAGTCCTTTTTGGGAGTTCGTGCCATTTTTCAATCGATTATATCTTTCAATTTATAATGTTTTACTTGATTTTGAATATATTGTATTATAGAACTAATCGAGATCTATCAAACAAGATCTATATTCGATATAAAATTCATTACGGATTTTAAGATATAACTCGTTTTTTAGCCGATTAAAATAGAACTATGGACAATTAAATCCGGACGGAGTATATGATTACCAAAGCAGTAGTGGTACTTTATTGCATCGTGTTAAATTCAAAATTCTTGTGTATAAATTTACAATGTAGATAGTAGTATATATTATCACAATTTACATAAATTAATATTCAAGACATTCGTATACAAACTACTAGCATCCGGACAAAAAAACTCATAGTAACATATAAATGGTTATGAATTTAAGGTCAATGGTATGAGTTCATGTGCAAATATTATGAAATATTATATAATAATTATAAATTCAAGAATATTGATGGTATAGGTTTATGTTCTAATTTTACGGATATTTACAATTCAAGGGTATAGACATCTAATTATCTAAATATAGAGCGTGTTTTCCTAGGGCAAACACAATGATAAGCGCCATGGTTCAGGAGAGAGAGAGAGAGAGAGAGAGAGAGAGAGAGAGAGAGAGAGAGGTGAACCTTGATCTGTATGCTGCTGCCAACCTAAAAGTCTGAAGAGTGGTCTTGGAGCTATGGCTAGTAAATGGTACGTACTTCTGCCTCCCGTCAGTGGTTCCAGAACTACACACACAACAATCAATCAAAGCTTTGAAATCACAAAGAAAAAAATCTCATTTAAAAGAAAAAAAAGAAAAGAAAGAACACCTAGGGAAGAAGAACAAAAGAAGTACTCCTAATGGGTTTCTATTGTAAAGTAATTTCGTGGGGATCAACTCTTTCGAGAGCCAAGTAGCCAGCCACTTACCTTGCTGAAATTGAGGGCCATCCGAGCAAATAGAGCGGTAGCTAAGTGCTCGGCACCATATACATACTCTCGTGCATTTGACCGTGATACGAACCTCAATTATTAAACATATCATAATGCTGAGTTTTGCCGAGAACAAAAAAAGAGAGCCAGCGGGAGCTTACCTTAAGGAGAGAGTAGTAATGGGTTGCTGAGTGAGCAAAGGAGAGGTGTCCCCATCAGCTATCCTCTCTATGTACGGCTCCAAATCTGCATGACAAACCACAGGCACCAGTGACCTGTAAACCGATTCCAAAACACTCCCTTCCATCTCCTCAATGCTACCGACGTCATCTCCCAGCCATTTTCTCAAGTACTCCACGCCGTGATTCTGCACGAGGATCCGGCGAAGAGTCTCCGTCTGGACTTGGCCCGCGTTCTCCGCCACGTCCTCGAACCAACCGATGATTCCACTTCCGGTAGTACCAGTACTGGTATTATGGTCTCCTCCCCCATTGCTCTTGTTGTTGTTATCGTTGTTTTTCGCAGTTTCTTCCATATTTTTGTTTGGTAATAAGTCTTTCTCTAGTTCTCTCCGGATGTGGAGATGTACTGAAAAGGAGCCCACGGGATAAGATAATAATACTACTGATATATATACACGTTGTTTTGGTTATTGCCTCATATTGGGGTTATCCCATGAGGTGAAAAATGCTGTTCAAAAGTTTCGTCTAGGTATTGGAACGATGGTATGTAGTCCACAAGTTTAATTGAGAGAGAGAGAGAGAGAGAGAGAGAGAGAGAGAGAGAGAGAGAGATTCTTTTTGGAAGTGGATGGGGATGGGGATGGAGACGAGTGCAGAAGGAGGGGGACCAAAACGGACCTGTTCAAACTTCGGCCTGGGGGACCCTGCGAACCAGCAGGGTCGGCATGTGTGCTGGCCCAGGCCCTCCTTTCAGTACGGCCCCGTTTTGCTGCAACAAATCCCCCTTCTCTCTCTCTCTCTCTCTCTCTCTTCCCTTGTTTGGTACCCATCCTGGCAAGATGGTGAATGATTTATTCCTTTTTTTTGGGCCAATTTTGGATCCTACAAAAAATATTGGAACCGCTTGTTATTCTTAAAAACATTTTTATGGGTTTCTGCAAAAAAAAAAAAAAACTTAATCTAATACCGGCAAAGGCTTTTTTAGAATTCATAGGGCGCCCTGTGAATTTTGAAAAGGCCCTTGCCGGTATTGAATTGAGCTAATTTTCTGCAGGGGCTCATAAAAAACATTTGAAGAATAATGAGAATTTTGAATTATCTTTGCGAGATCCAAAATGTGCCGCCCTAAAACTCATAACATCATTAATCTAAAATTAAGTGTTTTGACCTACAAATTCTTAAAAAAGCTCTCACCGATATCGAATTGAACCCATTTATTATTATTATTATTATTTTGCAGAAATCCATAAAAATATTTTAAAAATAATGAGCTGTTTGAATACCTTTTTTTTTTTTTTACCCCAAATGGGTCTCATAAAAAAATGTACAATCATTAAGGGGTGTTCCGGTTTCTAAAAAAGGAAACTTTTAGAAAAGAAAGGTAATTTCAAGCTCAAAAATTATGTGTTTACGCAAATAATTTTTCTACCAATATGGATCTTGTTTGATAGATCTCATTGAGATCTTTTAAACGGTACAAAAAAATTAAAAAATTATTTTCATTATATTTGAGTTTTTTAGAAAGAAAGAAACAAGAAGGAGGAGTTAGTATCAGCAGAACGAGGCCTTATTGAAGGGCCAGCACACATGCCGACCTCCGGTCCACGACGATGACAAGATACTTCTTTCCTTTTTCCTCTTAAAACTTACAGAATGTCTGAATCAGTTTACGCATAAGTTTTGAAGAACTAATTTTGTCGTTAATTAGCAAGAGACCTAACTAAAATTGATACTAGTACTTATCAGGTTTCAAACGTATGATCTTGAAGGGAGCAGGCCCTAATTAAGTACCGATATTTCCTCTTAAGCAATGTTGCGGATGCAATAATTTCATGAACAAGTTTAGATGAAGATATGTCTTGAATCGTTTGATCGATCCATATGGGTTGTACGTAGTGAATCTGGAGTCCACACACATCAAACTATTTCGGTTCTCTGTGTCTAAATCTGTCCACACACATGTCGGCATCTTTTTTGTTCCTCTTCTCCTCCTCTACTAATGGACCACTCTTTTCAAAGTTAAATACTCCATCTATTTGTTTCCTATGAGTCCATTTCCCATCTTTAATGCTTGTTAAACTGGAATTATTGTGGTTAGCCATTACTCTGAAATTTTCAGATCTTGCCAAAAATTGGTAAAACAATGCAAACTTTGAAGGCGTTGTTTGGTAAAGCTTCGTTTTCTTTTCTTATTTAGCAAAGTTGAAAATTGTGAACTCAAATAAGTGTCATAATTATTTTTTCGTGTTTTTTCAAAAAAGGGAAACTTTTTTAAAATTTTGTAATTTCACGTGTTTTTCGGAACAAGTTTTCATCCCCCTCCCACCTCCAGTCACCCCCTTAACCGATAGCCCTGTCCATCCCCCACCTCCCGCGACCACTTCTAGCAAATTACTCCACACGTGCATTGAGCGATTCTTTCCGGCTAAGACCACCCTCTTAGGCAACTACTCCACCGCCACTCCGACCACCCACAGCTCTTACCAACAAACCTCTGTGGCCAACTACATTTTAGATGAATAAATCCCTATCATTTGTTTTCGAAAATAAAACTTGGATCGTCTTATACTATATATACCACCTCCAATCTCCATACTCGACCAAACTCGATACAGTTTGCCAAAGTGAAATCAATCAAAATTCTTGATGGGAAACACCGTCACGTAAAGTGTCTCAATTCTAATCATACAGTACATATTAATTATGTGGGGTCTATAACAAAGTATATACCGTCCAAGTCAGAGAGTATGATTGTGGGAGTTGAATACAAAATGGCGGTGCCAGAAATACTGAATAATTGCTCTGACCATCCCCGTGCACCCAACTAGTACAACTCAATTATTGTGGGCATCTATCTTACCAAAAAAAATTTATTGTGGGCATCAAAATCCCCCCAAAGATGGAAAGTCCAACGCCACAGCTGAAGCGTTTTTATAGGACTAGTTACTGCTTAATATTAATCAACAGGCTGTAAATTAAAAGAGTTTAAATTCTTTTCGGAAAGAGAATTTTTCCAAATGTTTAAACCTAATTGACTGTCTTTACATGTTTCAATTCCTACGATTTTCTTTTCAATTCACTACCATTTTTTACTTGATTACATTTATATGGGTTAATTATTATAGAAAAAATGATTGATTATCCATAAATAGGTTGATTACATTTAAATGGCCATATAAACGTTTTGATCGTTCGAGTCGTATCTTCAAGCACGAGCATGCACTAGAACTAGAAGAATAACTCTGTTTGAACCTAATTTAAGAAAAAAAATCGTTCCATATAAATCAGCTTCGTCGTTGGCGGGGGTGGTCAATAGTTTTGTAGCGATATCTTGTATATATATATATATAGAAGAACCCCCAAAGGACGGTCAAGTTTCGGCCCGTTTTGGGTCCTTCCTAAGCCTGCACCAATGACCCAAACCATTTACTTTTTAAAACACTTCGAGTACATGTATATCATGCCCAAAATCTAGTTGATCAGATATCGTTTTATATTGTTTTTAAAAAGCATTTATCTTGCACAAAAAAAGAGAGAGAAACACCGGATGAAACCCATTTATCTCAAAATAAGCTCATTTTAAGATCATCTCAACAGTATCCGATCAACTTAAATTTAAAATGGGATAATTTCTAGACATCTAAAAAGTGACTGTCTGAATCATTGACGTGTACTTAGAAGTTAGAAAGGGCCCAAAACGGGCTTAAAAATGGACCGTCGAGTGACTCGAGTCCACTTATAGAACTGGAGAGGATCCAGTACTTGGCTGAAGAAGCCCCGGATAATCTCCTCCATTCCTTTCACAATATTTCTCAGGAAAACCTCACTTCCCAGAAAGGGAATTTTGCATAATAAAGTGTCACCTTATTTGTACTATATGCCTTTTACACGATTGGCTAACCACAAATTTTGAAAATAAAATCAAGTGTCCAACCTTTCGCTTTGATTTTGACGACTCTCTCTCTCTCTCTCTCTCTCTCTCTCAGAGATAAGAACATGGTCTCTATATGTGAACCATTTAAATTTCAAGTACCCCTTCAAAAACAACGACAACAAAAAAAAACCATGCATAACGGTAGCCATGTCAAAAATCGTACTTATCGGATGTCGTTTAAGATGTTTTCAAAACACATTTATTGTTGAACCGGTTTTTCATCATCTCTTCTAAAACCAATTAGCGGTAGGAAGGGTTTCAATTAAGTTTTTGATGGCATTTGACATCGCACCAGCAAGTCTATTTTTAGAGTAGTTGCGGAGAGTGGCATCGTGTAACCAAATCCATAAGGGCACTCCAGGCCCAACAATCCCTCTCTCACGATGACGATTCCGCGACTCGAACCCATGACTTTCTGGCTCTGATACCACTTGAAAAATTATAGCCCGCCTAGGAAAATAAATATTTGCTACTATTTTTTAATCTCAATCAATGATTCACCAATCAATAACTAAACAAATCATATAAACGGTAAGCAAACAATTGAAGAACGCAACGATGTACGTGAAAAACCCTAAACGGAAAAAATCCACAAGAAAGAATTAAACACTATAAACATTGCGTAGTTACAAGTAATCTTACCCAGTGTATGACCGCCGCTGCCTTGAATCCACAAATCTTCTGTTTGCCACCCGAAAATCTACCGAATGACTTTAACTTGCCCAGGAATCCTCCTTGGAACTTTTCTCAAATAAGTTGAAAAAGATATTGAAACCTCTTGAAGAAATCTTGTACGCTCAATGATCCATCGATCTCATTGTACTCCAACGTTCAAAGCAAAGCCACTCAAGAATTTTTCTCTTCAAAAAACGGTGTGTATAGTGGCTACTCTCTCATTGTCAATCACGATACACGTTTTGTATATATGCTCCATCCAACTCTTCCTTAATTAGATACACCATAAAACACCAAATATATGGTCCTGATCTCCCACGAAAAAATTTATTGGCTTGTCCACTGCTTTTGCTGGCCCATTTTCTTTTTTTATGGCTGTAATCCAAACCTGGGAAAAGCAACTTCCACACATATATATATATATATATATATATATATATATATATATATATATATGGCTGCCCCCTTGTGTCTTTCCTTTTGTTTTCACGTTGCTTTCTTTTTAAAAAAAAAACAAAAACAAAAACAGAAGGTGCCGATATATTGATAATAGATTGATCCCTCTATCAATCCGTCTCTCTATAGTCGACCTCTCTCTCTTTTTTTTTTTTTTATTATCCAAAACGCTCACTCTCGATTACAAATAATAACGATTTCTTCCACTCTAATCTTATACAGACTCGCTACGCTAGAAAAGATAAAAAGAAATTACAAATCGTCGATAAAGAATGGAATACAAAAGAAAATATGTTTTGTCAATTGAATTGACAAATAAGAGAGACCACAGAATATCGACCTTACAATTATCTTGAGAAATTTAGTTTTAAAAACATTGCAACACTATATTAAAACCCATATTTTTTTGCAAGATGGATGTGTTTTGAAAACATCTCAATAGGAGCGTTTTTGTTTTATTATCGAAACGAGCCCGAGAAATAGGTCGGTCGGGACCGTTCAGTGCCTCCAAGGGACTGCTGAGAAGCCATGTCCCATCGAAAACCACGTAGTAAATATACCCCTTTGATTTCGACACCATTTGTTTTTTGGGAGTTTCTCATCATTGAAGATACCTTACGGTTTGTATGTATTCAAGAAATATACGAATTGTGGAAAAAATTTCGAGTTAAAAGAAGAAGAAGAGAGCAAATATAATATGAATTTCGATAGAGGAATTGATTTTCTTTTTGATCCTCGTAGAGAAATTGATATTCACAGTCTCTTTTTTGTTATTCACACTATTTTTTTTTTATTTTTTAGCAAAAATAAAAATAAAAACACTTTCAACACAATAAAATAAAATAAAAGAAGTATGGATAATAAACACAAAAAAAAAAGTGCGAATGTCAATTTCCTTTGGATGCATTGGAAACACATGTGAAAGATATGGTCTTATATACAAGGAGGATTGGGTGGGCGATACCCTAATGCTTAGGCTTTGGGGCCTAGTGCAAAGACCAATACATATATAAATTGAAGAGGCCCAATTTGTAAATAGATTGAACAAGAGGAAACCGATACTTGGTTGGAAGATAAATACTAGGGAAAATAACAGATACATGACGTATTTTGATAATTAATATTCACCAAAGACATTTTGAGCGTTATCAAATGCACTGCAAGTTACATCGGATGCGTGTAGTTAGTGTTTACATCGTAGGTCGAGCCATGAATAGTTAGCAAAGTGCAAACTATGAACGCCATCTTGTAATTAATGATTCTAGGTCAGTACGTGGGAGCATTTGATTCCCGTCAAAAAAGGGATACCGGTCACTAAAAAGTAAGGTAAACTCATTAAAGGTTGCTTGACCAAGTGTGCGAAATTGAGTTGGTTGGTGGATTTTTCCCACACAATTGATCAGGGTTTGATTCTTGGAATCACGCTTCAAGAAATTATTTTTTTGTGAACTTTCTAGTACCGGCGTGGAATGCCTTTCTAGTAAACTAACCCGGACACCTCTCGCCATCTTTAAGAAACAAGAGAGCAAAAAAAAAAAACCACAATAGTGTTGTGCATTTCATCTAATCAGAAAATGTGGAACGGGGATGGGGGCATCCATGTACCGTAGTTGAAATTGCACCTTACTATCCAGTGGAAAAATTATCTTGTTTGAGTGTACAGTTCCAAAGTACAAATTTTCTCATTTGTGCCGGGAAAGATGAGACCGGCATCACATGTTCTCCAGGTCCGAAGGGATCCAGTGCAGCTCAACTACTGACTCCTCCCGGACCGGAGTTGCATTATTGGGGCCCATAGAGACAGATCGATGGAAGATTGGAAGCATCTGTGGGTAGTCTAAGGACAGGAAAATTATTAGTTAGCATTAATGCTCTTTCCCAGATAATGTTCCAGATTAGATGTTGATGGCTCTAGAAAATGACACTTGAGAATACAAACTAGTCCCCTTTCTTTCTTTTTTTTATATCGGCCAAACTAGTCCTTTTAAGCTTACCTAATTGTCATTCAATTGCTGATGGCCACATGGGTTTCGTGCTAGCTGTTGAGGAGTGATTTTTTAATGCCGAGCGGATATATCCTACGTTGTTCCTGCTCGGCGCATCCGAGCCGTCCAATACACTTTTGAACGGTTCGAATTGAAACCCTTTCTCTCCTATTACCTCAACTCTTTCTCTCTTCAAATCTGAGCCGTTCAAACACGCAATGGATGACTTTGATGCGCGAGCAGGCACCATGTGATACCCACTCGGCACTGAAAAATTTTCCGCTGTTGAGACATGAGTTCACATCCTTGATAAGTTCCATGTAGGGAGAAATTTATTGATTACAATTAATCTATAACAACACACAAACACACAAACTCATCTCACATAAGGAGTGGGGTCCACACGCACTGAGCGTGTGGACCCCACTCCTTATGTGATATGAATTTGTATGTTTGTCTGCATGTGTAAGTATATGTGGTTGTAGAAAAATTATTTGGATTATTATGTCACCAGAATATGTCCCAAATTAAGTATTTACCTTAGCCAGTGCGTGTGGACCCCATTCCTCATGTGAGATGAGTTTGTATGTTTGTGTGCATGTGTAAGTATATGTGGTTGTAGAAGAATTATTTGGATTATTATGTCGCCAGAATATGTCCCAAATTAAGTATTTACCTCAGCTCATTGTTATCAGAGATGATGGGATCTTTATCAAGGTTAATGCATTCTGATGGATATCGAATAACTAGTACCGCAAAACAACTGTGTATCATTTTGCCTAGTCGTTAACTTTAGGGTTCCGAAATCAGTCGAGGTGCGTGCAAGTTAACTCATTATAAAAGAAAAACAACTTGATGTCCTTGGGTAACTCCACAATCTTTTTTTCACTTGAGTTAAACTAAAGATTGGTGGCAGGTGGTCTAGCTATAAGTGAATTTACTCAACAAGCTTATTAATTAAGCTTGTTCGTTTTGAGCCTCAAAATCCATGTGCACAGTCCCCAATAACCCTCCACCCATTACTCTGAAAAACATCCCTCAAAATCCAAACCGAACAGGATAGCATTCATCATGTGGTTTCCACTATTTCTGTTAAAACTTCCCTGATTGCTTAATTATCATTATCCCTTGTGACCTCTGGAAGAAATAGTAGGTCGTTGGATGCTTTACAATATTCAATGGATTGATTGCTCAAAACAGGACTAAAATCCGGGGAGCTAGTATATATCTATAATTAAATCCCTGGTCCCTTTTGACATCTTGAGATGGAACTAGCTTGCTGTCATCTGGATTGAAAGATATATGTGTACTACTACTGTACATCATATTTCAGCTTATCAGTTCGCTACTGTATGATGAACTTTGCTCCACATACTCTACTTGTAACTTGCCATGTTGAATGAATGGCTATAAATGCAGTGTCTACACAGAGTTTTATCAGCTTCGTTTACCGGCAGAGAGATCATGCATCAGGTGTATAAGCTTGGTTTTAAATTGTGGGATTCAAATACGTAGGGGTATCGGCGTATCGCGATTCACACACTTATGTATCAGGCTAAATTTTGGTAAATAGTGGTTTCCGGGCAGGGGTCCAAATCTTAGATGTTTCGTATTAATTGATGTTTGAAACCTTGATGTATATGTGCACAACCACGCGGTGGTGAGGAATTAAATTAGGTTCGATAGAAATTAGGAAAACTTGTGAGTTTCTCGAAACGTGTACACTGTATTGCGCGCGCTCTCTCTGTGTTCTCTTTGTTCCATTCATTCTTTAGAGGTTGCACGTATATCGGTTTCTCTTAGATTAGATTAGGATTTGTTCCTTTACCTTGGAATCATATTACAGATTGAAGTTTTGACATGTTTACATCCAAGAATCAGTTCCTGCTATATCAAGGGATACAACCAGCAGCGTGGCCCGGCCGCCGGACCAAGTTATGTAATCTTTTTTTCTTTTTTCTTTTTTTGCAGCGGGGACATTGATTACATATTATGTAATTTGAGGTCCACAGTTTACAGTTATTTGTTCAATATTGTTGTAGTAGCATGTGGCGTTGTTCATGTGTTTCTCCCGACAATTAATTCACATATTGACAAATTTAATGGATAGAGCATGACAACACATTTTTCTTAGGTGAGTGAGAGAGAAGGTGTGACTCAGCTTTTTTTTTTTGTTTTTGATAATCAGATGTTCGGGTCAGTTTGTGCGAGTGCACAAATGAGCAATGATACATGGTACTCCGAGACTACTTACTAATTTATTATTTTAAGTTTACTTTTTTTTTTTGGTCAAACGGAATAGATTATTTCCAGTTTACTGCTTCGGATCGAGAGTAGTAGGCGTTGAAAGCTTGCCATCATGGAACTTTTCTTTCTTTCAGCCCTCATTGGTGTGGAATTGTTTGACTAGCTAGCCTTAGTCCCGGAAAAGGCTAACCATACGATACTTCTCGTACAAAACTTTTTTTTTTTTTTTTTCCGGTGCAACGGAAGTACCCTTAAAAAACTTATACGGCAGGACGATGTGTGAGTCTGTGATATTCTCATAGTATAATTAAATTAGTCATAATGATGCGATAGTGACATTTTTCACATAAAATTTGCATTGTGTTTGTATAGCCGAGATGACCAAGTTCAACAAGGAGCCAATTAGCCATGTTTTCCGGTAGTCCAACAAATGTGCTGACATCTTTGGAACGCTGCAGTTTCTTTTTTCTTTTTTCTTTTTTTTAGATGTAGCTCCTTGTACTTGTAGTATTTCACTTCAGTTTTTTTTTGGTAAATGATACGTTTTATAGCCAACCAAACAAGAATCTCAGGGGAGAATCTCCTTATACAAACAATCTTTACAAAGAGAACCTACTACACACTACTAGAATCAATCAATCTAGCAAACTAGCAGAAATGCGCCAAAGATCACATAATCTTTGGTTCGTTACAGTTTTAGGGATGTTCCTCCATGTACAAATTCTAAATCTCATGTTTTTTGTTATACAAGCTAAATACGATCTGGATTCTTTGGGTTCCCTCCAAAAACACAAGAGTTCCGATCCTCTCAAACCAGATGAAGTATACCAAGCAGCAAGTGAAAGCTTGAACACATTTTTTTTTTTTTTTTTGATCATTAGCTTGAACACATTTGGAAAAGGAAAAGCAAGGGATCTTGTATTCCATAACCTTTGGTGCCCTTCTTTCTATATATATGCTCCTTCTTTATCAAAGAAAAGGAAAAGCATCTCCAAGTCAAAAGTCATTCCAACTTCACATGTACGGAGTACTGGCATTGATCAATTGTTAAGGTTGACAGTTGCCTTTTCAAGTAAAGAATTCCTGGAAATTTTTTTCAGTGCCGAGCGGGTACCACGTGGTGCCCGCTCGGCCATCCGAGCCGTCCATTATGTGTATGGACGGCTCAGATTTGGAGAGAGAAGAGGACAGAGAAAGTGTTTGGATGGGAGGAGAGAGAGTGTTTTGATCCGAGCCGTCCAAAAATGCATCGGACGGCTTGAGTGCGCCGAACGGGTGCCACGTCGGCAATACCCGCTCAGCACCGAAGAATTGCTCGAATTCCTGAGTGTATTCTTGTAGAACTACCTACTCATGAGCATTCTTTTTTCTTCTTGGTCAGCAACGGAGTCCAAGAATTCCTGAGTGTATTCTCTTTTGTTCCGATCGAAAACCAACGTGCCTCTGTACATTAGATTGTGCAATCTTTTTATTTTTTATTTTTATGTATTAAATGTAATGGCCGAAAAACTCATTGACACAGAAGTTTTTAGCACAAAGACTCCTGCCTTGTGAGCAACCTATTGAGCATTCAATGCACAATGGTCATGCTCAGTGTATTGTACTTTGTCAAATCCAGAGCAAGTTCAATTCTGTCGGCATGTAGAATATTTCACACCTTTTCCCCAAAGCTTTAGGACAGTATTTAAGAGGTTTCTTTCTAAGCTCTTGATATTGCACGTTCATTTAGAACCATAGGGCCAGCACCCAGCACTTGCATGAACAAAAAATGCTTGAAAAGACTGATGCTTAAGAGTTGTTTATTCAATTCAACCATTCTACAGAAAGCAGAAAGCAGAAAGCACGTACATGCATGTCACAGAGGACCACAAACACTACTATAGTACAACAGAAGCAAACTGCATTATTACACTAGCTAAAACACACTTACGAAACCTAGGTCAACCATTTTTATTTATTCCATCATCCGTGATCAGCGAGCAAGAAATGCTAGACAAACTCAAGGACGAACCACGGCTGCGCTTGGGACCTCACCACCAGGGGTTGTCGGGATGAACGTATCATCACCGCTTGGAATATTGCCACCCGATCCAGGGCTAGCGAAACCAGTGGGGGTGACAACACCCCCGCTGGTGCCAGTGACTGGATTGTAGGTGAATGGATTGAACGGTGTTCCCAATCCAGGGAACGTGTAGCGACCGACTCCCGGAATGAGAAAGCTACCGTCCGTGTCGATGAACGATTGAGGTTTTTTCGGGTCTGTGTTTTCGAAGTGGGCTGGGATCATGCGTCCGGCCGAGAGTGCATGGCTAGCTAAGGCAAGGAGGATGGTGAGGTTGAGAAGGAAACGGAGTGTTTTAGGGTTGGGAGCCATTGTTGGGGAGAAGAGGAAAAAGCAGAGAGGAAGAAAAGTTCTGAGTGGATATGAGAGAGATTGAGTTTACTGTGTTGTGATGGAGAAAGGAGGAGTGAGAGAGGTCTTCTTATAGTTGAGGTTTTGGGGTGTTGGGTGAAATATTTGGAGGGCAGTTAAAGAGATGCATGGTTGCTATAGGAACTAAAGGAATTTTGATCCTCTACATGTCATCTCATTTCAATATGTAAATGCTACACACTATTGAAGCTGAAAATGGTTTAGGACAAAAAGGTCACTTTGAGTTTGAAAAGTTCTTGTCGCGTTACTCTTTTAGGAGAAAATTATTTAACGCCTTCGGGCCACCACCGCGTGGTCCCCAAAAATTCATTTTCTACCACTCAGTGATATGGGTGATGGAAAAGAGGTCCTCGGACACCACGTGTGCCATGTGGGCACTGAATAATCTTTCCTTTTACGACCGTTGAGTATGTGAGATGAAAGGGGGAGATTAGTGAGTTTACAAATGAAATAATTCTAAAATATGATGGAAATTATTTTCCGAAAATCCTATGGCCACTGACCGTGGGATTATCAATCTCGCACCAACAGCGATGTGGGACCCACGATGGGTTCCACACACAAAAAATTTGAACCATTCAATAATTAAAAAAAAATAGCTTTGTGAAAATTAGCTCGATCAATTTGTATTTGTAAATAGTCAATCCAATCTTTCCATGTCACAACGAATCCTGCATAGTTTTATCTTCTACAACGTAATACTAAAAGTTTCGGTGCTCCGGATCTTCTTCTCTAGCTCTCTGTTCCCTCCCCCACCCCCCCCCCCCCCCCCCCCCCCCCCCCCCCCCCCCCCCCCCCCCCCCCCCCCCCCCCGCCCCCCTTTTTCTTTTCTTTTGTTTTTTTTTTTTTTTCCATAAAAACACTTCGAAAGTGTGGTAGTGTAAACACTTCCGATGTGTTGCTGCATAACAATGAACTTTTTAAAATATAGATAGATCAACCGCATCACATCAATTTTAAATGGAAAATGACTTTGGCACTCCAAAAATTGATGCATACACTCCAAAATCAGTGTAATTTCAAAGCCACTTTCCTTTGTTTTTTTGGAGTGCCTGCATCAATTTTTGGAGTGCCAATATCATTTTCCTTTTAAATTTGGTCTTTACACCTCACTTCATGAGTATTTTTAATGGAACAAAATATAAGTCCATAACATTTTTCGCAATCAATGACATTGTTCTATTTGAAAATGCGATTTTGCTATTATCAGTCCACTGGGCTGACGATAAGGATAAACAAGAAAAACACATATTTCTTTGTGCTTTTTATACCCTTTAATACACATTCACATATTCGCTATTGTCAATCCAATGGGTTGATTTCAGAATTTTCCTTGAAAATTCTCTGTATATATCAGTAAATTTTTTTTTTTTAACACAAACATATCATATGGATATCAGTACTTGGAGACAGAGTTATGCATGGGACCAGGTTGGAATGGTTGGACATAGGGCTTTACTAACTCTGACATCATCGCCAACGACTAAAACGGCCAGTAAATGCTCAACTTTGACAAAGGGTTCGGACCAAGTTTTGAAATGGACGGGATAGTCTCAATTTCGGACCATACATTGATTTAAACAATGGTTTGGATTACTCTCACCAGTAAGAGTTTCTGACCAAATTAACCCAAACTATAGGATGCAATAATGAACAATCAAAGTTGAACAGCCACAGTCTGTCCTGATCGGTCCTATTACGACCAGGCCAAATTCAAAACCGAAGAGATCCAATTCCTTGATGATAAAAAGTATCGGTGTTCTCAACCGGATCAAGGAACCCTATAGGCATCCGGTTTCTGGGTCAACCCAATACACAACTTTTAACAACTTGCATGTGAAAGGAACCTTTTTTTTTTTTTTTAATTTTTATACCTAAATCCTTCCCTTTGCCACCAAATCCTCCAAGCCACACAAACTTTGTACAAGGGCTACCCTGTTTTTTTCTGCAATGAGAACAAGCAAAATGAAGCAATAGAAAGACACTCACTTTCTCTAGCTTTCAACAAAATGCCACCAGTCCAAACAAGTTCCAATTGCCTGGATTTTGTGAGGTTGAAAAAAAGACTGCTAAACCAGCAGTTTCCCATAAATTACAAAAGCTCAAGTTTTTGGTCTTTCCTCAGGAAATCTGGGAAGTTGAACAAGCGAGTTGACTCGCGTAACACCTTCCAGACCCGACCAACTCTGTTCTTCACCAACCACGGCTTCCATTCCCCCATTTCCTCCTGTTGGTGTTTGTTTGTAGTGATCGCTTTCTTCGGATGGCCGGACTGTGAAATTTCTCTGCAAAGATGGCTCGGAGTTCTGGCCGTCGTCTGATTCCGCTGCATTCCCGGAAAGATTGCTCGGGAGAGTCACGGAAGAGACCCCTTGTTCCTCGTAATCGGATTCCGAGTCGATTTTCCCGTCTAGAAATAAGCAAACTACCGCGCAGTCGTCTATTTTGGACGTTGGGTATTTGGTTTTCCATTCGCGCGCTGCTGCCTCGACCAGGAGTCTTGCAGCTGAGGACCGGGTTGGAGCAGATGATACCGTCTTAACCACATCGTCATTACTTAATACATCCCAAACCTGCAACAACACAACAGAGATGACTAAAAAACTAAAGTGGTGTTTAACTTAAAGATTAGGATATTTGAGACACAAAAATTTGCATTGTTATGAGATAAATCCAGCGTCATCAGGGAGTATAAAACGCTAGGCGTTACATTTTGAATGATTCAATCTACGAGAATAGCAGCCAAATGGCAACAGTTAAGAGCAGCAGTTCGAGAGTAGAGGAGATTAAATAACACATGAATGACTGTATATGCCTTCATCAGAATGATAAGTAACCGATAAAATTTAGCACGTTAACGTGTAAACAAATACTATCAATGAAGGATTCAGAGTCACACAATGACCAAGTCTAGTGGGGTGGATGAAATATTCCGAAGAACAGCTTGATTGACAGGTGCGGACAAATATAAGACCAAGTTCTTCCATGTGTGATTCTATGACGACATGAGTCTAATCTAATGTATCCAAATGAGAGTGCACTCTAGAAAGAATACACAACGAATTTGGCTTCTAGATTGGATACCAGTGGTAGTTCATACTGACAAAGGTACTGAAGGTTCGAGATTCAATGTCATGGATGAAAATTTACCAAACCAAACAGAGCCTTAAGTCCCAATCAATAGGGATCGGCTACATGAATCTATTGTTTCCATTGAGCTCCGTCGGAGGATGTGGGAAAAATCTGTGAAAAATTCCTTCTACAAGAATGATCTGTTTAAGCAACACACGAGCTATCCATATGTGCTTTCCTAATCAAACCCTTGTGAAGGTTTCACTTTAATTTCTCCAACCATGCCTTATCAACATAAATTTGGAACCTCAAACTAGTTTGTCAAAGTTCAGTCTCATTAAGCAACTCATATTCCCAAATGCATGACATTGTTTTCTAAACCAGGAAATAACAACTCTCCAAATGCACGTCCATATGCTTGGTTTTGCAGAGATGACTAGACCCAGATGCTTGGTCCTCCTTTTCCATTAGGAACCGAAGTACGAAAACCAATTCCTTGGAATTTCTCTTCCTTACCGTCACCAAATTCAATAACGAAAACGTGCTCAAGTGTTGCCTTAGCACCCCTGAAGTGTTGATGATTGACTTAAGAGTGTCAAGAAAATGTCCAAGATGAATGCAAATCGTGGAGGATTATCCACGCTTCTTGTGTGCAATGCCTAGGTAATTTCATACTTAGTCAGTTTCACTGGCTCTGTTAACCCTCTACAAAATTATTACAACCTTTGGAACTAATTTCAATACATATAATGACACATTAGTGGAGAAATCTTACCCCATCAGAAGCAAGAACAATGAACTTATCTCGTTCCGTAAGACTCCAGTGGGAAAATTCCGGAATAGAGATCACCCCATACTCCTTTAAGCAGAAGTCTCCAAATGCCCGAGCCATTGCTAAGCCAGGTGCATCATCAAATGGCAGCCAAACTCTTGGCACTTCAGGCTCATCTTGCAATGCGAAGACCCTTCCTCTACACCGTTTAATCCTTTCAGCTTCCCCTGTAAATAGCTAAATTAGACCAACACAACAAGGACATCAAAAGCAACAACCCAGCGATAGATTGATTGCTAAAACGTACTTGGCAAATCAGGCTTCAGATCAACAGTCAATTGAGTCGCCACCATGGAATTGTTACTGTCCATAGATCCCAAGATCGCCCTAGAATCCCCAATGTTTCCCATGTAAAGGTTTGAACCCTTGCATTCAAACATCAAACATGATTAAATTCGATAAGAAGCAACAAAATGGAAAACGAAACGGAACTCTCAGTAGTAGTCCTTCTGCGATACCTGCTTCACTATGGTTACAGCGGTGCTACCACTGCAAAAGGAGTCCAAGTTAGGGTGGGACCTAAGCTCCTTGTCCATGGCTTTAAATGATTTCAGAAAAGCTTCTCTCCATAGTAAATGCACCTTATCATCTTTAGAGCCACCCTGTTCACTATCACCTCCATCTGATTTATGATTCCCCGAGCAACAACTAGTGCTAGACCCATTTTGCTTCAATTCAGAAGAATTCAAGAATGACAATAGTTTCACGGGCAATGCCTCCCTTACTTTCCGTGCAACAAGATGGCCGTGTGGACCGTGGCCATCAAATACACCACAGAAAGTCACATCTTCTGGCATGAAATCCTGCAGAAATTTTCAAAGATTAAGAAAGCAGCTCCCAAATCCCATCAACGACAAATGGCATGTACAGAACAGAAGAATAGAACTTACTTCCCACACAATCATTGCATCCTGGTTTATACCCTTGCGCCCTTGCTGTGTGAATACACAAGAAGTTCGGCTCTTCCCATTTGTGAATCTCCGGTTAGGAATGGAGGACAGATGCTGCAACGTGGTGACATGGTCGGAATATGTTTTCCGATTTCTGTTTCTACTGAAAAACCGGAGGGGTAGACAAGAGGGAGAAATAATCTCTCCGTTGCTCTTGCTACTGCAACTACTCTGACTACTAGTTGAGAAACAACCCCCCATTTCCTCAGATTGAAACAAATGCACAAGAAGACTCCTCTTGATCAGATAGTATAGATCAGGTTGAACTGTCCAACCACCACAAGACCGAGGAAACCAAAGATTCCCAAACACTAAAGATTACAGGGCAGTTTGGAACATGGTATAGGAATCTTGGAACTGTTTGTCAAAGTCAAATGCCAATCCACTGGAGCCGGCGTCAATCATAACGAAACCAGCTAAACCAGGTAAGAATAGAATCAATTAATCGCGTTGTTTATCATATATGCGGATGGAAACTCAACAAGTCAAGAAAACACATCTGGGCCAGAAGAAAAAAAAAGGCATGTGAAGGAATATGACAAACACATAAGGCTGAGTAGATCGTTTGTCCTTCAACGCGAATCTTTATTCTTTAAATCAGGCCGGATGATTATTGGTAGTTACAATAATACAAAGATAAAGAAGACAGAAAATCAGCAAATGCCAATATAATACTCCAAATGAAGAAGACAGAAAATAACATCTACAGAACTCAAAGTCTCAAACCAATAGAAAGCCAGAAAACAGGATACCCACTAAGGTGTCAAACAGAACAAACAAAAAAATAAATAAATAAATTCGTTTGCCAATGACGCCATTCCACACACTCAAGGTGAGTAGAAAATTACCCAGCAACTAAATTTAAAAAATCCCAAATTTTAGCATTAAAAACATTACTCTCTCTCTCTCTCTCCATGTAAAAAAATTTATCCCCATAATGTTTTTGATTAAGAAACGTTACACCATGCCACATACATTGGTGGTTAAATTTGAGTGAAAAACCTCTCCAAATCCCTCTCCACTTCTTTATTTGAAACTTCTACGAAAACGAGCTTTACTCATCAAGACTAAAATCGAGGGAGACTCTTTTGTTTACTCAAACTTTACAATGCTCCTTCGTGTCGCTTAAATTTACCTCTATACCATAACTAATGACTCTTTTACTCGAATTATGCTTAGAGCTGCGTTTGCCCATGATTCATATCAAATGAAGCTTTTATTCACATCAAGTAAAAAGTGTGCGTAAAGTGCAGATATGGTCTTAGACTTACCCACAAACTTAGACTTTAAGGGAGAATCTTCTAAAGCCAGGCAAGATTTCAACCTTCACCAGAATTCAATCTCCCAAAAGAGAGAACATTTATTCAAACACGATTTTCCCTCTCCAGAGCATATCACACTCGAAAAAGTAAAGAAGGTAAAGCAGAAAAAAGACAAAGCAAAGGAACAGATTTTGTCAAAACAGACAAGGAAAAGCAGGACCAGAGATCAAGTAAAAGTGTCTTCCTTATGCAGAAAGTGAAAAGATAATTCCAAGATTCAGTGAATCCACATGGTTGCTGATTGAAACTACATTTGAAATCATAAGAAGTTCAAGAGAAACCGTTTGGTTTTCGGGAATGTTGCGTGAGAAATATATTCGCAAGGTAAGTGGGGGAAGCACAGGAAAACGAAATCTGTTTTCCTTTGGGTTCTGTTGACAGAGAAATTTAGGGAAAATCTACAATTTCTTCTTTTTTTGCATGATCAATTTTGCAAGAAAGTGTTTTCCTTAGAAAAGTTGAAGATGAGTTCCACAACTTTCTTGTACCAAGAAAATTGACGTTGGGGTTTGGCCCAATGGTCGTGTAGCGCTCATCTGGAACGCGAGGTCTAGGTTTCGACTCCCATATATATGGACTCGAGGTTGGCCCTTGTTGTAATCTAACAAATACTAACTTCCTAATATCCTGTCGTCAGGCAAAAAAGGAATACCAAGAAAATAACAAGAAAGTTTATGTTCCAACCAGAAGGTCCACACCATTCTTGTTTTTCATATTTTCCTGGAAAATAAACTGAGCCAAAAAAACCGCAGGCCTGTTTGTCGAAGTTAAGACATTGTTTGGGATGCCCTAAAACAAATCTTTTTTTTTTTTAAAAACACCAAAAAACTCAAGTTTGCCTTGTTACCAATCACAGCCTAAAGCTCGAAACCAAACGAACAAATTAAACAAAGTAAAATTCACAAGGAAACCTGTTTTGATTTCATTACCCATATTATATACCTTCTGTTTCTTGGCAACCAAACAGAGCGTGGATCGAGAAACAGAAACCGAATGACCAAAATGCCCAGAGAGAGATCTTTCACCATTAAAAACATAAATAAACAAGTTCAGTGCAATAAATAGCAAATTCAGAAACATACATATAAAAAATCACAAAAGATCTCTAATGTAATTTGGCCCTGCTAGTGAAGAGTCACATTGGTCCCCTCGGTTGAGGTGGACACGGTGGCGGCTTCAAAAAATCAAGAACACAACTAAATGAACAAAAAATGTTACCAATTAAAATCAGCTATGCCATCAAAAAAAAAAAAAAGAAGAAGCAAAACACATATAAGATATTACAATCGCACTCGATGAGTTTTCATAATTTGTGGGCTGGGTGATCAATTGTCCTTGGATTGGGTGTTCAAGAGTGTGAAAATTGGGTGTACAGATCAAGCTAAATTAAAATCACTATCACTACATAGTTTGGTTATAAAAAAAGATTTGGGTGTTCAAATGACCATCCTTTACAAAGGGCGGAGCCGCTCTCGAGAGAATGTAATCTGATCCGAACACGTGAGTTATCAAAAAATTTGCAAAAGATCGTAAGGTAAATTAACAATACAGGACTTTATTACATTCGCGAAATTCATCGGAAGGAAGCTAATTGAGACCAAAAAAAAAAACAACAACAACAACAAACAAAAAGCAAACCATTTTCATCACGATTCGCATAGCGTGGAAAAGTGAGTTCGAATTTCAAACACATTTACCTTTCGAAATTCTTACCTCGAGTTTATTCCCGATTCCCTGTTCTGGGTTTGGCTATTCTGTGAGAGAGAGAGAGAGAGAGAGAGAGAGAGAGAGAGAGAGATGTTCTAGTAGTCGTTGTAGTAGAAAACAGATGGTGCATTAATTGAGAAAGCGAGGAAACAGCAGAGAGAGAGAGAGAGAGAGAGTCAGAGAGAGAGATTGCCGTGTGCACTCCGGGCCGAAATGATGACAGTCACATAGATAACCCAATCGGTTGGTCTGGGGCGGTAAATGCTTTAATTAACGAACAAGTTTGATTTTTTTTTCCCCGGTCCCGCTAATAGGTGCCTCTTGGGTATAAGTTTGGAATACATGTTTATGATTTCTTAAATACGGACTTGGGGTAGCTGCTGTGCAGCTTCGTGCTGCACAGCGTGCTGCGCAGCCGCCGGCAGACGTTGCCGGCATCGGTCCGGCGATCGAAGACGTTCAACGCGTAGAGCTCGTCGAGTTTTATGTGTGCGCCAAAAATCAGCTCGATCAAATATTGTTAAGTGCCTCATCCGAACACATATAACTTGAAAAAAATGAAATCTAAATGGATACAAAACACTGGATCAAAACCACTGAATCCATTTTTTTCAAGTTATATGTGTTCGGATGAAACACTTATCGATATTTGATCAAGCTGATTTTTGGCGCACACGTAAAACTCGACGAGCTCTACGCGTTGAACGTCTCCGATCGCCGGACCGATGCCGGCAACGCCTGCCGGCGGCTGCGCAGCACGAAGCTGCACAGCAGCTACCCCAAGTCCCTTAAATACTTTAGGTAAATACACCTAAATCTATGAGTTATGTTTATGAGTACCCACAAAGTATTTCTTTTCATCACTATTTTCTAAACTATTCATAAATGTTTGTAATACTTTTTTTAATGACAATACTACCCTCATTTTCTTTCAAAAATTAGGTAGATGAAAGGTTTTCCTTTAAAAAATTTAGTCGGCCGGTTCCTAGCTTCTTCTCCTTTTTTTTTACGACGATTGTTCCTTCATCCAGTTAGGTCTACATCCAGTATCATCCAAATTAGGTAGATGAAAGGTTCTCCTTTGAAACAATGCTTGACGACACCGAATTTTCAAACAAAACAATACTCGAAAAAAAAACTATCAAACATAAGAATTTCAATTGGATAATACTACCACAAACAATCAAATAAAAATTCAGGAGTTCCAATTTTTAATGTCTAAAAAAGAAAAAAAAAATACAGTTGCTACAAAACTCAAATGAGATAACAAAAATAAAAATTGATCAAAACTCTAATTCAAATACTTCACACACACAAAATATACGATTCAATCCTATGTCGCTCGAAGTGATTTTCTTCTTATTTTGCTAACCAATTCCTCACCCAAAACTTGGAAATCTTCTCCCAATCATTTTCCACGAAATTGTTCATCTCTTCGACACTTTCACCTGATTCTACATTTTCGTCTTCTTGAGGAATCTCATTCAAGTCAAAAAGTATTTCTTCTTTTCATTTGGGTTAACTCATAGTCCAAACATTCATCCTCCATTATCCTACAAATTAAAATACCAATATTTGGTGAAAATAGAAAGAAAAAAGAAAAAAAGAACTCTGTATCCGGAAAAATAATAGTATAAAAATTCTTTCCAAATAACTTTAAAAAAAAAGTTGTGAAAATGAACAATTGAAAAAATTCATGCCTTTGTAACAGAAGGTCGGAGGGATATACTTATTACTTACTCGTATTACTTTATTTTTTCCTCCTTTGAAACAGAGGTCAGACGAACTGCCCTGTTGAGCATTTGCCTTTGTCTCTTGAGGAAAAGAAACTAGCGCCAGTAAAAGTTTCCATATGAAGAATATGGTCAACTAAGATTTTCCTCCAAAACAATAGTTGATTTTCTCACCTTATAGAGTGAAGAATAGGAAGAGTTATAAGGTCACTTTTGTCATTTAAAATATTGTTTGACTTCTTTTATTGGAGTGGTTTATATTTTCAATGTCATTATTAATAGATGTTGGAATGAGTATAAAAAATATAATTAAAGCATTTAATGAACTCTAATCTTGTGCCCCAAACTTATGCCCTAGGGGCACCTTGTAGCATTTGCCTTTTTTTTTTTAGAATTGATTTTGTCACTCTTCTTTTTGTTAATGTTCCTCCCCATTGTAAGGACCAAATTCCGTAGTCTTAATTGTGTTGACAATTTCCGTATGACAAAACACATATTTTATATCGAGTTGTAATTTTATTATTTTGTATAAGGTAGTGAGTCTGTGTAGGATTAGAGTAGAAGAAATCTATTTATTTGTAATCGAGAGTGAACGTTTTAGATAAAAAGGAGGTCGACTATTACAACATAGGGATTTTGGCGAAGACCGATAGATGATGGGATGAATCCGAATCAGTCGATACCCTTCTGTTCTTAAAGGAAAAGCAATGGACAAAAAAAGGGTTCCATATCTGGACTTGTTTCTTTCTAGGTTTGGGAGGGAGCATTATAATCATCTGGACTTGTTTCTTCCTAGGTTTGGGGAGGGAGCATTATAAAAAGAAAAGGAATGGTGTTATCATCCCATACACATCGGATGCCGTTGATTCTCGCATAAGGCCCCTTGATTTTTTATTTTTTTTAGAATTTTTGGACGGCTCGGATCAGCCGTCCGGTGGCCGGAGACGGCCCGGCGAGGCCGTCGGTACAATTTCCCTACATGACCGTCAGTACCTATATCTTTACTGAAAGAGAAGTCGAGTCCACATGTTATACAGCATGAAGAATAGGGGTGCGGCGGCAGTAGAAGAATACATGGAAGCAATAGTTTCTTTGTGAACTGTTTTCTGAAGGAAGATTTCCGTTAGAAATCGGAGGGTTTGTGGACTCAAAGTCGGTGGCGATTAAGGTTATTGGGTGCGGTATACGTGTGACTTAGTAGGTGATACTTAGAACGTTGTGAGGATTTACTACGTTTAAATAGGTATATCTGTAACTGCACAATGATTATAATGATTTGATTTCTTCCCGTGATTTTTATCCATTCTGGGATTTTCCATATATATTTCCGGGTTGTGAGATTGATTGCTTGGCATAGTTTTTGTTGGTAATATTTTTTTTGTGATTTGCATTCATACTATTAGGATTTTTTACGGATTGTTGGGAAACCCCGTTTTTTCACCATTTTCTCACAAAATAAATCATCTAATAAAAACAGATAGGGGAGTGACATTAACAAAAAAAAGAGTGGCAAAATCACTTCCTTTTTTTTTTTTTTTTTTTTGTGATATCAACTCTTATGATGCGAGGTCACACAAGAATTTTGCTTCGACTTTAATCATACTGAAATTTTTGCTAATGAACGGTAGAATTGAATTCTCGAAAAATAGTCGAAGTGCACACGCAAACATGAACATCATGAGTTTAAAAAAGAAAAGAAATGATCTCTTTTCAGTTGGCTTGTTTTTGGAGTATTCCCTTCTTCTTTTCCCTTCTTCTTTTTCCTCTCAGATATAGATACGCACCGACTGGATACATTGATTTGTCGGAATATATATTTAGAGAGAGAGAGAGAGTACGTATTTGGAGTTTGGAAATAATAATGTCAAAATTATTTTTATTTGTGTGAAAGTTTTATACTTTGCACATAATAAAATGATTTTATGCGCAACAATTTTGGCACAAACAAAAGTTTTGGCATTATCAACACCTCCTATTTTTTATTTTTTTTGATCGGCAGAAGTAACATTTTATTAAGGGGAAGGGGAATCCAACCAAAAATTGAAAAATACATCTGAATGGGGCAAAGCCCAAACACACCACTGAAACAAAGCTCAAAACACCTAAAGGCCTAAAAAGCCTAGATAAAACAATCAACACCTCCTATTTTAGGGGGGGTGGGGGAACTCTTTCTGCAAAGCTAGTTCATTTATATTGTTTGTTACTTAGGCTCCGTTACGCTAATGTCTTGTTTGGATCACAACTTGAAAAGAAATTTCTAATTCAAAAAATACTCATTATTCATATTTTCAATTATTTTTCTCTTTACTTATTACCCATATTTCCAATGATTATTCTCATTTTTCTCTATCTCTGTCCACTAATTACCCATATCTCTAATTATTACTTTAATTTCTCTCTTCACTCATTACCCCAAAAATCAAACTCAAATTTTTTTAAAAACTCATCCAAACACAGCATAAGACTCCCATTTTTTAAAAAACTAATTTTTTGCTTTATGAAATAGGTCATTCTCTCACAATACATCACATTTACGCTCTATGTGGGATCCTCATTTTATGTTAATGTGTATGTAAATACGCATGCAAGTGGCTCCACATCAGGAGTTTGGCTTAAGTGTGTGTGTGTTTAAGAGGGTTCTCATACCTCTTCCTAATCAGCAACTGCGTAGAGGATGTGATAAGTGGAATTACTCTATTATCCTTCCGTGGTAAAAAAAAAGAAGCATGAAAGCAGCATTGTTGGGATGTGAAATCAAAGAACAAACATGTAATAATGTAATCTGTATTATAAACAGAGCGGTATCTTAAAGAAATATTCCAAAAGTTATGTATACATACAAACAAGAGCATATTTTTAGCCGTTAGATTGAGTTTTCAATACGTTACAGGCGTTGGATTTTAGAACATGACATTTTTGGTAAATACATTACATTTGAGTGACAGTTTAGTGAGGGAGGGAGGAATCTTAAATAAAATTTTCTCTCAAAACCACGTCCCCCCCCCCCGGCAGGCAGTAGAAAATGGGTTGGGTGTGGTCTGATGAAGTAGACGACGGCCATGACGTCGCTACAAAATCATTGATACTACACTATTTAAACCTGCGGTTCTCATATCTAGCTTCCTTCCTTCTCATGTACTTGCTACCTTTTTTATGTAGCCAATAAGGTGCTTGATAGAATGCCCAACACATGTTCGGTGAATCTGTAACAATGAATTGGTTTTTATAGTAAGTAGACTACTTTTTATTCAATTATATGTGTTTTGGAAAATCTTTGGAAGCAAGTAATGGCTATTGGTTATCCATTTAAGTTAGAAAATGTGTAAGCACATGCAGTATGTGAACAATAGTCCATGACTGAGTATTTCATCTTTTTTTCCTCAGGTATAAGGCTGCATAAATCTAAAATACCAAATTAGAAGGATGATAATTTGCGTCCCCTACTCTTATTGCTCTCTCATTTTTATAAATTAAACCAAAAGGCCAAAACCAGTACCAAAAAGAGTTTTCATTATTATTTTTCATCCCCTACTGATTTTATTGATGTAGAGCATTGGTTGGTATGTTTAAATTTTAAAATGTTGGCTCTTATAATCTTACTCTTCCTTAGACAGGGGTTGATATATTGGGTTCAATATTAAGTATTTATTTGCCGTGTGCCAATCATGGAGTCGTGCCTTCAGGCATGCACTAGCAACGTGCCTTTAGATACGTTACGTCGTGCCTTCAGGCACGGGCATGCACCAGTACTCCGACAAAACTTGGGAGTATGCTTGACGAGCTCAAGCAAATTAACACTATATTTGGAACTTATAAGGAAAAATAAAAAATAAAACTCAAAAAAGTTGGACCTAGCTCCATTATTATTTTTCATTCCCCCTCCTCACTTCCTCAATGTTTTTTTTTTTTACAATTTTGCTACTTGCACAAGTCGCGCACGCGCTTACACACATTTATATGTGGATTAGAATTTTTTTTTTACCATACTTTTTAGTTTTTCCCCTCAGAACACATTGTCAAGAATATTCTACCATATACGAAAAAGTTAAGAAACTTCATGAGAGTCCACGCCGATGCCGGTGACCTCCAAGAGCCACGATTATCGCCGGTCTGTCTTCTCTCTAATTTCCTCTCATAAATATGTGATCAGTGTTCTTTCATGCACCCAGGGCCGGCCAGGGATAAGCCCCGTTAGCCAGTCGGCTCAGGCAACCCCCCGGTAAGGGGCAACAACAAAAAAAAATTTGTATGTATACAAAAAAAAATAGAAATTCAGCAAAAAAATATATTTAGGGGCAACCAAGCGGAAGGTTAGGCTTGGACAACCCAAATGTCGGAGCGGACACTGCATGCACCTTTGATTCTCTCTCTAGGTTTTTTTTTTTTAGCATAGGCATAGAGCTGAGGTAAAGAGTGTCAACCTCCTTAATTTATTGCCAAGCGTGGTTTATATCATGTCTAGCTGTTATAAATATGTTCACAAGTTATCTGTTCTGAAGCAAGTAAACTCTCTGGTACAAGCCACAAAAAAGAGTACTACTTTATCATCCACTTGCAAGGCTCAAGAACCATAGAACTTGTGTGGGCTATCCTAAAGGGTAAAAGAACAAGGGATGGCCATATTGTGAAAGTGATGCCCATTGATAATCTAATGATCGAGCTTATTTAGGCTACGTTGCCTACGTTTTCCTATTTGTTAATTCATAAGCCTTTTGGTGAGAAAAAAAAATGAGCAAGCATTAGCCTTTAATTAACCATTAGCGATTGCCGTCTCTAAACTTTTACCACGACTATCTTAATTGGAATCACATTTTCAAGTATAGATTCGTCCCCCTTTTTCGGATAACTTAGGGAGTTGGAGCCAACTCACGCGCACCTAGGTTAATTCTTGAGGGACTAATCTCGCCGTCTACTAGCCAAGGCCATTAAAGCCGGGAAAGATTCGCCCTCCTTAATAGCATTCCGTCTCATGGTAGAATTTTTATGTCCGTCTACAGGAGAGTAAAGAAAAAGGCAGTTGCAGTTTACTACAAGGAACTTGAACGCGAATATCATAGTTTGAGTCCCTTTCCAGGAAAGCCATGGATTGGCATTAAGTCACACAACCGAATTTTGATTTAGATTGATTCTGCAAAAGTCAAGAATCCCAAACCATTTTATGCAAAAACACAAAAGTTGCATTTGTATTACCAGTAGCTCATAAAGACCAAAATTGAGGAACTGAAAAAGCTTACATTAGCAGGAGACCTCACTAGTAAGGATTTGAAGGTTTTAGTACCCAAAAATAATAATTATTGGCTCACTCTTTCTCCAATTAGTGACGTGTACAAATGCGCTCTCTCTCTCTCTCTCTCTCTCTCTCTGGTTTGCTTTTGGGACTGGGTCAAATGCATCATATTCATATTACTAATATCACCCACACCTGCCAGGGGAAAGAGAGTAACAAGGAGTGCTTTCCCTATTATTTCGTCCGAAAGGTAGAGAGACATTTGTACCTTTTAAATCCATGAAAAACAAAGCGACATGATTACAAGTGATGATCATATTGCTTTAATCTTATCTTCTTCTTCTTTTTGGCGAAAGCAAGTCTCTCTCTAGTATTCAAAATATCATCCAGAGGTACTCCCAAGCCAGTTCAATATGTTCTTGTGGCAGAATCAGCTAGGCGTGGTTTGGCCTACCTCGTAGGGTTAGGTCTCAAGACGGATCCCGAGCCAGATCCAGCCCAGAGGTCCAACGAAGGGATTTTGGAAAAACGCCAACCCACATTACTGATAAGGGCTCATTTCAACAAAATATATATACGTAAATCTGCACAAATATATTCAACAGCCAACACATTCAAGTAAAAGGCATGTTGGACAAAATTAACCTCAAGTGAATCAAGTCCTGGAGGATATATATGATCTCCTTGTGAACAGCCAATATGTTCAAGATCAATGCATCAGACACATGAATGAAAGATTATCAGAAGTATCCTACCAAAGACAACAATGGGAAAAAAAAAACGATGTACAAAAAAATAGCAACAAACATTTCCTTCTGGAAATTTAAGTACAAATGGCAATCTTTGAGATTCTAATGTAACTTTGAAATTCAGTAGGACCATCTCTCAACCCATACGACATGGAACTTGCGACATAAGATATGGCCAAGATATGATAATGCAAAGGTCCAAGAACATGTGGAAGCAAGAAATAATTCCAATAATCAGACACGAAAAAACAAAGCAATTAAGTTGAAGATCATTTAGTATAGTATAAACACGAATCTACTGGCCACTGTGCTCTTTCAACTGTCCTCGAAAAGGAAATCCGTGGGGAACCAAACCTTTGACAATAGTAAGCACACAAACTAACTGAACGGAAACATAGTGATGCAGGACGATAAAAGAAAAAGGATAACGGAAGTAAAACCTTAGGAATCCACGCCAAAAGAACCCTTGAAACGCGAGACTAGGGGTTGTAATTGGTGAAGTCATCCACAACCAATACTCAGAAAGAAATCAATTACATTTCATAAACTATCTAAAACAATATCTGAGGAGTCCTTTAGTACAAATAAAGATAGCTAACAACAGTATGTACTGCATAAATCCTAATATAACTAAAACGACTGGATAATACCAATATATGAATTACACAATAGATAAATGTCCTCCAGGGAAAAAAACGAATATCCGGTCTTGTTACTTTTCACACAGAAACCAATTATCCATCAGCGGCGACAAAATATACAATTATGTGTCAAAACAAGAACAAGTATTCTAGCTACAACACATGAAACAAAAAAAATTAGAGCTATGCCAGCAAAATGAGGGAAACATTTCTTCCTTGAGCTACCAAACGTAGAAGCATGCAGCTTAATGAGAAACACCATATGAACAACAATAGGAAAGTACTCGTCCTTAAAATGTTATCGGAGCTGAAGGAAGCTTCACTCGAAAAAGCTACTGATGTGGTTATAACATAAAACCATTGAAGTTCTGTTGAGGAATCCAGTATATCCTACAAATGAACTAATACATATTCCAAGTTAAAATTAAAAGCTATGTAAGATGATTTATCCTTGATAGCAGCTAAACAAATTCTGTACAAAATTGGGATTAATTAGTAGAGTGACCTGTACAAGCAAAACCACCATCTTAGAAACTTCGACAAGCACTAAACAGCCTTTCTCAAAACAATTGTACAACAAGTTTCCCCAGTCCTAGAGTAGCCAACTAACAATACATAAGTAATATTAGGCCATAGGTACGATATCTACTCCCTTGTAAACCTGGCTTGTCCAATTGCTCCCAGCACTTTCTCAGTCATGGACATAAAAATAAAAGGTTTCCCTTACCATTTTCCATCCCCATAAATTTATCCTGCAATCAGACAATAAAAAAAAACGGAAAAATATAAAAGCTACAGAAAGAGAAACATAAGACAGTGTGAAGCCGATCAAAAAAAAAAAAACATAGACAGTATGAAGTGACATAGCTGATGAATGTACGAGAGAGTACTAATTTCCCAAAACCAAAAATAAAAAATGCCAACTATAATGCCAAGAATGAATCAACTTACTCACTATGATGCTCCAGAACTTGCAGTAACCCCACTGCCATCCCTCAATCCTTGAAGGCAGAAATGCAAGGTTCTCTGCACACTATCCGCAACTATTCTCAACCTTCCCTGACTAATATCCCCCGCAGTTAAATTCATTCCCACTGTTGTACCAACCTTTTGTTTACACTTCTCCCAATCATCAACCTGCAACCAGCAAGCTCGACCTCCATGGCTTCCTTCCATCCCAAGAAAAGACACATTTGGATTTTCGCCAAACGAATATCTCAACCTCACAGAAACACAGTAGGGCAACCAAGCAGCTCCACCGGCAGCATTTATGTGGGGTATGTGGGTAGGATCCAGAACCACAGTGAGGGCAAAATCGACCGAGTTGTGTGGCTTGTTGAAATGAATATTGCTTTTTGTTGCGGATAAATTCTCAGAGTTGCCGTCGACATTCAATCCAGCGTGATTTTCAAGACAGAGTTCGATGCGGGGTTTTTGGGCAGGGGCAGTATCTCCGCCTTGCGACTGAGCTAATCCCTTCTTCCATGCTATGAGTTTCAAGAACTCGCGTAAAACGGGAATTGGTAAAGTAAGAAGGGTAATGAATGAAGCAACACGTGAAGCGTCGTAGGGTTCTGACGCAACACGCCGGCTGAAATAATCGCATATCTCGCTTATTTCGGATTGCGTTAACTCCTCTTGAGCAATGGCTGTGTTTTGCTGCTGTTGCTGCGAATGATGGAAGCGCTTCACACTGAGGACTTGGAGAAGAAGTTGGACTCTGTGGACACTTACAGCAAATACATAACCTCTGCAGGTAGACAGAACTTTTACCTTAGTCCTTATGAAATTGGAGACATAATAGGGAAGCGCAAAATTATGGGAAATAAATGAGAACCAAGCAGACAGCATAAATATTAAGACAAACAATCACGATACGGCTGTTGGCTTTTTCCCACTTTCAGTAATTCTAGTAAATGTTGTCATGTAAGATAATCCAGAGACTACATACCTAATTCATTAGAAATTGCCCCAATTTACTTACCGAAAAACATGAACAATCAGAGATTGTACCCCCAATTTTATTAAGGTTTCAGAGACACAAAATAGGCCAACAAAAAATGTTACTTCTGGTACATAAATCAAGTAGTACATCATCAGTTTCAAAAAATAAATGATCACACAAGCTGTTTAGAACAACTACTCCAAGGAGAAAATAAAATAAAGCTGAAGGGTGTTGGAAAGCGAACAACTAGAGGATACAAAGCCTCATCAAAGAAAAGACGTGGAAAAGAAAGGCTAAATATGCCACGAATAAATGTAAATCCAAAGACAAGAAGAAAATGAGAGTTCCAAGACAGTGAGAATAAACCAAAACTTAATATTCTTACCCCACAAAGAATCGCAGGGCTGGCTGTTCCTGGTCCAAATTTAACAGTGCACCTTCAGTGTCCTTCAAAATTGACCCTAGGATCTCTTTCAAGAGATCAGGTAATTGCGCAAATAGCCAAAGCACTCCAAGGTACTTGAGAATTCCTCTAAGAACTTTCTTAAGTGCAACAAGAGGAACCCATCCACCACCATATCCTCCATCATCCCCAAGTCCAATAATTGCCGTATTCAACTCCCCTCTCACATGAGCAGGGACACCTGCACCTGGTGATCTACGAATAGGCAAGCCTGCACTCACAACTGATAAATTTGGGGATGCCGAAAGAGCATTCCCCATACGGTTAGGACCAGAGACTTGATTTCCTGCTCTAGGAATTCCGCCTGGATTTGAGAGGTTGACTCTGTTTACACCGGAAGTCGACAGCTGCACCGAACTTGGATTCGGACTATTTGGATTCGGCATACCAACTGTCGGTTGACCACCAGCAAAATTAGGCTCCAAACCATTTAATTCCTGAGCAACGTGCTCCATAATGAAAGGTCGAAACTGTGGGCATGGTAATGAGCCTCCCATTGAGTGACCCACCTTAGGGGGTGTTGCTGGTTGCAACCAGACCTGGTCTCCAGCAAAGCAACGCATGTCAACTGCAAAGTTTTTGCGGTATATTATACGGATCCAATAGGGTCCACGAAGTACAACAGAGACATCTATCGGCAACAGTGAGCTAGGAACAATGCCAGGGCCCCCCCGCCCAGCAGCAGCCAGCATTGCGGCCCCATGAAGATTGTGATTCCCAAGAGAGGAGGCAGCGGTGGATTGTATAGGATTCACTCCAATGGTAGTTGGCGCCTGACTACCATTTGTAGTTGAATTACTTTGCAATTGGCTCTGGTGTTGTGGGTACCCACTCTGTTTCCCACCAATAGAGATTGGTGTTGTGACACCAGGAATACCTGAAGCGGAACCTGCCCGTGCGGGCCGTGTTGCTCCTGCCAGAGCATGCAAGGGGCCAGCAGTGAGACGAATGCAATCCAGAAGGGATGCAACTTCAGCGCCATTTATAAAGTCTTCAAGAAACTGTAGGGAACATAAACATGTAAAGTTAACATCTAGTGCAAGGGGCAGAATGAAAGTGCAACATATCTGTAAAAGCAGAACTAAGTTTTCAATTGATTTGAATGAAGACCAAGCTCGAATAAGAAGCTTTTAACTACAAAACAGAGAAAGGATGGGGAGTCGAAGTCTTCATTTGTTTGCAGCAAAAAAACAATCTTTAGGATGAGGCAATGTGATGGCAACGTGGCGGCCAAAATTAACGTTCACTTTGACTAGAAGTTTTAGACAAAAAGATAAATATGCAGTGTAAACTGCAACAGTCTTAACCAGAGGTGGCAATCCCAACCCATGTTTTTTAAACCTCCCAAATCCGCCCACTTATAACCCAACATAACCCGCCCATATTATATAATGGGTTGAACCCATATCAACCCAACATGTGTTTAATTGGGTTAAAAATGGGTTCAATATGGGCTGGAATTAAAAGACTCATTCCCTACACAAGAGTTAACTAATAGCTACTGTTAAGCTAAAATTCTCGCCTCCTGTACCAGACCAAATTCAGTATTCAATATTCATTATTCAATCAGACCAATCAGATTCCTTTTACTGTAATAAGATATACGTAATAATTATAAGGCCGAACTCTCTCTCCATTTCAATCAGATTCCTTCGACTGTAATAAGATATACGAAGTAATTATAAGGCCAAGTTTGGCTAAGGTATCTTGGACCCCGTTCGTTTTGGGATTTTGGATTTAGATTTGTAGGAAATGAGTGTAGAGAAAAATAAAGTAAAAATTAGAAAAAGGTGTAATGATTAGAGACAGATAGAGAAAAAAATTAGAGTAGTGATTGGAGGAAAATAGGACAATGATTAGAATCCAAAATTCTTAAACAAACGGGGTCTTGGTGTCCCATTGTCCTCATTTGTGGGACTTTCTTTTTCTTCTTCTTGACTTGACAAACGTGAAAAAAAATTAAAAAATTATGATTTTCACCCAAATATTTTTGAACATATTCAAGATAAAACCCAAAAAGCCGACTTTTGGGGCTTTATCTTGGATATTACAAAAAATATTAGAGTAAAAGTATAAAAAAAAATTACAGTACTTTTTTATTTTTCTCGTCAAAACGAATCAATAGGGGTAAAAAGTATGTCTCAAAACGAGCAAATGCAAAAAAAATTCAAATAAGGACAATTAAAAAAACCCCAAAAATCTCGTAACGGAACTTAGCCTGAATTCAACGGTGAATCGACCAATTCACATTTCACTGATTCAAATAGTGACTGAAATGGATTTTCTATGAGGAAAATATGTGTTGATCTCTCTTAATGGCAAAAAATGTTATTGCTGTGTCACTGAAGTCGTTTTTTTTCCCTTCAAGATAAATACATTAATTTTGGTGGGACATTGAGGCGAAGTTAGGATTTTTCATGAACAGCAAGAGAGTATCTAAAATTTTAAATAGATGAGGAAGTTTTTTTTTTTTTTCATGATCCCAATAGACGAGGAAGTTTAGTAATATAATATTTTGCACAATATATAATATGTTAATGTGGCAGTATCTCATAAAATACAATATGCTATATGTAGGACGAGAAGAAAAGAAAGGGAAACGGGTCAGGTCGGGTTTGGATATGACCAGGCCCATTTTCAACCCAACCCGTTTCAACCCGCCTAATATTGACCCGTATTTGACCCACCCATGTTCCCACAACCCGTTTCAACCCACCCATTTGCCACCTCTAGTCTTAACATGTGGCGAATGCAAAGCCGATCAAAAGTTCAACCTTACCCAAAAACAACGCTGCAGTGCGTATATCCAGTAGTAACACTAGCAATTATAAATAAATAAAAAAGGCAGAGGATGAAAGAAAATGACGAGGAATATTCAAGGTATCACAATTTACAGGTCAATTCCTTGAGAGGAAACATTCAAAAGCTGAGAACAAGAACACAATGTCAAACAAAAAACCAGTAAGGAAAGTAAAAAATGGTCCAGAGAGAGAGAGAGAGAACCTTGGTATGAGGCCAAAGCTGGTCAGGAGAAACATGCATTGTGCAGCCCTCTTTACTAGACTCCCACTCTACAACAAAACGAGCAAGGACCCCTGAACCAACTGAACCAAAGCTAAACCACAAACTCATAAGCCCAACAGCCTCAATGCGGAAAACCCTCCTCATATGTTCTGAAAATCTATCAGTTGTCTCTACTGCACCCTTAACACTAGGTGGGGCTTTACTGTCAGAGTTTGCACCGCCTTCTTCCCCTTTATCATCGGGTCTTACCCCAAGCAGTTTCCGCATTCCAAGTGCAAACATTCTAGCATTAGAGAGCCGCTGGATATCTGCAACCAACTTCTTTATGCTATCTGCCTCGACAGAATGATAACTCAAAACCACACCTTCCGGATCATAACGGATGTGAGAATCCACATCAGACGTATTGGCAATACGAACTCCAGAACCCCATGGAGTAGTATTGCTCCCCTTCTGAAGTTCCCACAAGTCCCTGAAGTGCTGGTCATTTATTTTAACATCCCAACACATGCTTCCAGGTCGACCAAGTCGCAAGCATATATGTTGCCATGTATCGCCTCTTGCAAATGGGAGCCGGAACCATAAGTTTGAGGATGCATTTCTTAGACCTACTTCTTCAACATAAGGAATGTCAAGTGCATCCATCTGGCTAGTTAGTCGGGCATGCTTGATACAAAGTGAGCAGTGCCTAATAACATGAAGAAGGGCTGATACATATATGCTAGAGGGTGCATTTCCTTTATTTGCTTCGGCAATTAGACTTGCATAGCTGTAACCTTCAGGTTTGCCAACCATCTCCGATGTAAAGACTGTATGTGGTGAAATCTGTTGCTTGAATCCCGATTCTGTGATTTTCCTCCTCTTACAAAAAGCAGAATAATCCTCCAGAAGTGATGGAATCAAGTTCAACATATCTGACACAGTACGCTTTCGTGACCTTTTGACAGCATCGAGACTTGAGGTAGGACTAACCGCAAGATCTGGTCTTTCGGCTGAAATGAGGGAATTTCTTAGAACATTCATTAACTCAAAAGGATATGGTTTAATGCAAATTTATAGATTGGGCAAATGCAGATAACCTATGACCAAGCAACTTACATTCAGTAGTTGTAGCCCAGGAGCTAGATCCAGAAACTTTAAATGATCCATCCACAGTCGCAGTTGTTGAGTTTATGGGCCCAATAGGTTTTGCAATTGGTGCAGATACTCGGGGGCCAGTCAGTATTGGTGGGGATAATAATCGAGACGACCTATTTCCAGAAGCATTCAGCTGATCTTCATCCATTGTGGCAGAAGAATCAGCAGAATGCGCGGATCTAATTTTAGATAGATCCTGATCAGACTTGGAAGCAGATAGTTTTTTCAAAGTTGCACCCCTTACTGGACCGGAAGATGGTGCACTGACAGGAAGAGTCTGAATGATGCCCTTCAAATTGCTTGAAGAATAAATGGCTCCACTATAATGGGGAGATCCACTAGTAACTTTAGGAACATTGCTGATGTGTGCTGAGGTTCCACCTTTTATACTTCGAAAATTCACCGGACCAGAGCCAAGAGGCAAAGCAACAGATGTATTGAATGATGAAGAGGGGCCCTGAATAGAAAAAGGGGCAGATGACCCTCTCTCAAGCTCAAATACTTCGTCAACGATAGAAGAGAAACTTGATGGAAGATTTCCCGACCCAAGCATAGAACCTTCTAGGGTGATCTCAGAGAGAAGACCTTGTCCAGAAGTCTGATTAGCACCAACAGAATTAGGTGAAAGTGAAAGCAGTTTTCCAAAGTCAAGAAGGCTCAGGTTGACTTCATCTTCATGCATCTGAATCAGACCAATGTCAACATTCTTTGAGCGGATAAAATTGTGCAAGTCACAAGAAGAATGATCTTTTCCTGATGGATCAGCCTGAGTCTCAAGCAATTTGAAGAGGGGCTTAAAATCCTTATCAAGCTGCATTAGCAAAAAATACGAGCTCCCAGAATCTGGAAATCCCATCAGCAACGAATTTTGACCATTCAAAATGTTCTTGGGAACCTTCACTGCAGCAAAGCCATGTTCATAAACCTGCAAGCATCAAAAGGTCCAGACAGTGATATGAGGCAAGTGGACAATCATGTGACAGTGTCGACTTTATCATGCCTATCACAACAAGATCGACTACCATGGTCAAAATCACAGAGTGAAATGCCTAAAAACTCTCATCTCAAAGTCCAGACATTCTGTCTCTGGCACGCTCTTGAGAGAGAGAGAGAGAGAGAGAGAGAGAGAGAGTAAGAAAATAAAAGCGATTACCTCCAGGCCTATAAACCTGCCAATACATGCAAATAAGTGCAAAATACTTCTGCTTCTCAATCTTATAAAAACTTCAGCAGCAATCATACTACCCTGGTTCAGGGCTTCTTCACATTCTACCACTGCCGAAGGAGTAATAATGTTATTCGACGAGTGGAGAAGAAAACGCCCATTCCTACAGGTAAAAAACAAACACTATCTCAACTGAAAATCAATAAAAACAGTAGCCATTCACCATAGAAAATTCTCAGTAGTCTATTCCAATCAGCATTATTTATATAGGGTATTCTTGGTGTCTGAAGAAGAGTTCAGGATACATACAAACAGAAATGCTTAATACGATCAATTGTGCACGAGTTAGTTGATGGCTGAACGATCGACAGTAGTAGGTTAAATGGAATCGTCAATATACTTTTTTCAGTTTTAGCTAAACATATTGGGAGGAAGAGTGAGAAATGTTGAGACCGACGCTGCTTAGAGCCTTAACACTCCTAGTCAAACTCCCTAACATGACTATGTGGTGAACCTCTAAGCAAAATTTGTCGGACGTTAATGGAATTGCGCTCTTGCCCTCAATTAGTGTGACCATGTAGGAAGATTCTATGTGCTTAGAATTAACAAAAATATACGTGATGAACCTGACAAGTACATCATAGTTACAACACTAGCATTACCCATGTAATCACCAATTGATGAAGGTAAGGCGGGGGATGGCTAGAGACAGACCGAACCTTTTGACATTATACGCACAAAGTGGCTGCTCTCAAGAGTTTTACCTCTGAAATATTAGCCTCCTGTCCTATACCTCTGAAATTCGAGGGATTCAAGGGACGTTATGCCTTGAAATGATGCCCCCAAATTGGTGCCACCCAGCCCCGTTCTATGCAGCAATTGCAAAGAAACCGAAGCAAGAAAAATGACAAACAACAAACATTATCTGAGTCTACATTCCTAATATTGGCAAATCGACATACCAGAAGGATTCTTCTATCAACAATCAATTATTAAAAAAAAAAAAGACATTTAATAAAACTAAAGAAAGTGTCAAGAACATGCATTCATCTAGTAGCGCTTAGCTATCAGTGACATACAGTCAACTATGAAGACTAAAATATAGTTTGCAAATGGAAAAAAGTCTTTGTAAGCATTACAATTTGATGCAGTTAACTGGCACAGTTAGAAAGGAAAACCTTATATTTATCCCCAGGGTGAAAAATGAGGAGCCATAGGCACGGACATGTAATACTTCCTCCCCTTCACATTCCCTGGCATTTGATTTGTTATCCTTCTGAAGACAGAAATTCAGCACAGAAGAGAAGTTATCCATTAACTTCAGCCAAAAGGCAAATGCATTACAATTGCACAAGAAGTTATTGGTCAAAGTCAAAATAAAAGACAATTAAGCAATACCACCAAATGAAATTGTGTAAGATTTTATTGACAGTCATGAAAGTGATATTCAGAAAGAAAATAGAAACTAAGCTGAAAAGCACCAGAACCAGCAAGCTTGGGTTCATTATTACAGCTTTGAACACCAAGCAATGGTTAATTCAATATTGCCTCTAAGCTGGATCCACATTCAAATTATGCAGGCAGGGAGACACTCCAATTAAATGAACAAAAAATAAAACGTCGAACAATTAGAATCGTTCTTTCACTACTGTAAGTGACATTAACTAACTAACTATAGGGCGAGGCCACCCAACATCAGAAGCCAGGATTAGAATTGACAATATATGTCCCCCATTGGCCAGTGAGGGAGGCTACAAAGCTAAATAGTTAACACCTAGCAAGATACTCCACAATGACAATGTCTATGGTTTAACAACACTGTCTTTCTTCTGCATTTTACTACAAGCACCTATGTTACATGGATCCTTGATTTTGGCTCAAGTACCCGTGTCGATGTGTCCGACACTCGTATCCTTTTGGACACTCGGATCCTCTAACTGTTAAGATACTTCCAGAAAAGGACTATCAAATTAACTAGAAAAGCGATATTTCTAGTATTTCACAGAGACAAGAAATAGGGAAATAGCAAAAACATAATTTTCTTAACCCTTTCTTGTTTAACTGCATTTGTAAACATAGTTTACAAAACATAATCTTGGAAAATTATGCAATATATAATACTAAAAAGAGTTCAGGACGTGTCCCCGTACCCGTACCCGAGTTGGGGACACATATCCACGTATCCTAAGATTTAAGTTTAGGAAGGTCCGACTCTTGGACTCGCACCCGCACCCGATACTCGCACCCGAGTCCATGTAACATAGACAAGCACCACAAACTTACAAAATAGTCACTTGCTATTACTAATTGCCTTCAATTGAGAACAGAGCACTGGCATTTGGAAAATACACCAATGGAATTGACCAAACCGATTAATAGAACTTGCAGCATAGATCCTGGTATGATTTCTTGAACTCAATAGCCATAAAGAGGTATGACTATGTTTCATTCACCCCAAAATTTCTCTTTCTTCTGGTCATCTTTTTAGATGATCCTGATGATTTGTTCTTCCCTTACAAGCTTGCAATGTGAACATACCCAAACCAAAACAAAAAAAAACAGAAAACAAATTTCGTAGATCTGAATATGGAGTTAGATGTTCTGAAAGTTTTGAGATGAAAGCCAATTTTGTGGAAGATGAGTAACTTGGCAGCGTCGCCATGTATAACAACAATGCTGCAAATAAAAGGCCGAATTACATTAGACGTGTACATGCAACCAACCTTTTTATAGCCGACATCAGATTCATCTGGATGGCACTGAAGAAGAACGTCACCTGCAGTCCGACAGATCTCAGCATTTTTCACCAGCTCTTTGTAGATTTCAAGCAAACGAGTATATCTATAGCAACATATAGCCCTTAGCAGCAATTTCTCAACATCAATACAACTCTGGTCAAGGGAAAATTCTGCCTCCTTGCCAGTTAAAGGATCTATGACAAATGAGCTATGAAGACACTTTATCTGCAGATCTGGTCCCGGTTCAATTTTCAAAAATGGGCATGATCCAGAGTCAGATGTGCCAGAAGTTCTGTCAAAATCTAACCAGTATAAAATTTTTAGTCCAGGAGTTCGTAGACCAGCCGGATCGGTTTCACCATCTTGACTCGTTTGTGTGGTACCAGCACTCCCACCTTGCCCCACTCCACCATCAGATACAAGCTCAAATCGAATGGCATCTTTCCATCGGCCTTGGCGAAGTGATTGCACTTGTCTTATGACAGTGTCCATAACAAGCGCAATGCAAAGCTCGTGGAGAACAGAGTATAAACTAATAAACGGATTTTCCGCAGCTGCCATTCTACGCTCTAAGTCATCTCCAAGGACATGTCTTCGCGATTCTTCCAACTTCACAAGCCCACTTCTCTCACCAACAAGCAGCTCCAAATGCAGTATCCTCCACATTGTTAGATGCCCTCGATATCCAAGAGTAACTAAAACCTTAAATTCCCCATCCACACGAAGTATGGCAGTACCATCAGAAACTTTGACTTCAGAAATTTCCTTGGGAAGTGTAACTTCTAGTAACTTTGACCTCACAAGTGCGTCTAACTTCTTCAAAGCTGGCTTCTGCTGATCTACAGTTAATGTGCTCTGAATACCAATGCCTTCTACACATTTTGGTAAACGCTGGTAATTTCCCGTAAGGAGGACTTCAATGGCAGAGGGAACATCATAGCTAGGAGCACGAGCTTGCTGGAGCGATTCATGCATGAAGAAAAGGGAATCTGCTGCTTGAGTGAAGCACATATCATGATTTGACAAAGTTGATGCAAGTTGTTGGCTATGTTGTATTAAGGGAACCTGCAGATCGACACGTAGGGACTTACGAGACTATACATAGTTATAATATGTGGAAATGATTTCCACAAATTAGCGCAAGCAACAAGAGAAAGCTGTTGCTTCCAGCGCAAGAATCTAAGCAAAATAACTTACAAACTTTGTCACCAATAAGTATAAGCGTATTAGTTCAGAAAATTAACCTAAATCAAAATCAAGCAGATGTTGATGACCAAAAGAACAGAATACTGTTGGCATTATAAATCAAATTGAAAAGAAGCCTGCCAAGGAAGTTACCACACCAGTAAGAATCTGTATTTGAGATATGACAATAATTTATTTCCAAATGGAACTAAGGCAGAAGTGAACGGAGGGAATGCATTCGGAGAAGAAGCCAGATAGCTTTCTGAAGAACAGTGCCAGTAATGTCCAGACTCTCTGCATATCTCTGATGGTTTTCAACATGTTACTCCTCTGTCGCCGTCTAAAGACACCAACAGAAAATGTATAGAAACTAATTCCTTAATATTCCCACCTCCTTTCTCCTTCTACTTTCCTCTTTGCACCCACCACCGCCACTAGACCTCCATAGCTCAACCTTCCGCTACGGCCAATCTTATTTTGTTTTGTCAAGACAAGATAGCATTTCTCCATGGTATCCTCCTATACATAAGTTATCTTTTGCGCTAGTAAAAGAATAAATGCGTGTACATATATAATCCCATGCATAAGGATCCAGCTATAAGCGCAAAAGTAAAAAATCTCCTGGCAAACTCTTCGCAACAAAACCAAGAAAAGCAGCATAACTATTCTTCCAATACCCAGAAAAAGAAGAGAAGAGCAGAGCTCATAGGTACAATAGATAGGAAACAACAGCAGCCAATTGCAACATATTACCAACACCAAGAATGATGAACAAAGTACAAACCAAGTAGCAACCAGGAAAAAAACTTTTAGCAGTTCCACCAGTATTGCACGTATCCATGGACAAAAAATAAGAAGAATTACATGTGTGTTTGTTCTTTTTTCTATTTATCAACAAGCTCAGAAAATTTGAGACAAAGAACATTCTTCTCCAATTGGGGTCCCATGAAAACGTAACAGAATGAAAAAACTACGGAATTCTTGAGTTTTGATGCTGCTTGCCACACTCACTAGTAGGGCCACGAAACAAACCAAACTACTTGAGTTCAAGCTTGTATTCACATGTTAGGAGCACGTTCAAGATTAGTATCACTTTGTTACATAAACAAACCAAACTCTTAACATTTCTTGAAGCTAGTTGAAATTTCAAACCAAACTCGAACAAGTTACTACTCGGCTCATTCGACTCATGAAACACTATTAAAACTTCAAGCTACTCGGGTTCAGCTTCATTAAAGCCCGTTGGAGATCCGCTCGTCTCATAAACAAGCAAAGCTTGAACATATTTTTAGACCTCGTTAAGCTTGGTTAAACCAAGCTTGATCAACCAGCTGCTTGGCTCGTTCATCACCCCTACACAGTAGCCTTTTTTTTTTATTCGGCCCCTACTCATTAGCTTATTCAGGCAATTTTCGAAGAGGAATTCACAATACGAGATCAATTTTTCATTTATTTTCCAGAGTATTCTCAGTACAAACGAACGAACTAGAAAAAAGAAAGAGCAACTTCAAGGAACTTCATCAAAACATAACAAGTTAATTCTCAAGAACAATTTTTTTTTAACAGTGTCCTGGGCCAGCTTGCATACACCTCGGTCTAATCCCTAGAGCCGTTTCACACGCTTACGCATAAGTATAGAAAACTAAAACGAGACGAAAAAGAAGGCGCATCGTTTTTTCACCTGCTGGCACCACTTGGCGAGAACATTGAGCCGGAGCATGCGCTGCTGAGTCTTGCACAGGAACTTGAGGATACTGATCTTTTTCTCCGAATCTGACTGCTCGGTGGACCTGGACTTGTCCACCAGTTCCTTAAGAGAGAGGTACGATTCCTCTGCCGCTCGGCCCACCAGAGTGGAGAACTCCACCGTTTGTTGTTGCCCTAGTTCCGCCATTGATGTCGAGTTCTTTGGATTCACGATCTGTTATTACGCACTGAACATGGAAACTAGGGTTTCGCAGAGCGGAAACCCTTGGATTCTTGGAGGAGAAGGGGGGAGTACTGTAGAATTCAACCCTCTCTCTCTCTCCAGTGCCAAAATTCAGAAGACCGGGAATATTTTAGTGAGAGAGAGAGATCTGACTATGCGAACAACATAGGACGGTGATTACCCTTTATCTAACTTTTATTAACGCTTTTGATTGTTCCGCTAAAAATTTTGGGTGTTTTTTCCTCTTTATTCTTTATTCAAAATTTTTTCCATTTTATTAGTTTCACGTTTACTAACTTTTATAAATTATTAATTTTTTAAGATAAATTAGAAAAATAAAAAAATTATGACTTTTAGATTTTTGGAAATATCCAAACTAAAGCCTAAAAAGTTGGCTTTAGGGATTTTTTCTTCAATATTTTTGAAAATATTTAGATAAAAATTATAATTTTTTACTTTTTCGACCCTTCTTTTCAAGACAAAGCAATAGCTCACAAAAATTAGGCGTAAAACTAACAAATTAAAAAAATTAAATAAGGACAAAATAAGAAATAACTTCAAAAAATTTAGCAGAACTTAGCCTTACTTTGGAAAATACTACTACTACTTAAATTGTCTTATTTTAGATCTCAGCCATTCATCTCCCAAAATAATGGTCTCAATTTCACCATAGAATATTTGTAATTACTAGTTTAAAACTTTTTTATATGGAACATGAATATTTGTTTGATAGAGTTCTCATAGTTTTACTGTACAAAGATTTTAAAAATCCTAAAAAGTACTATAAATAAACAATATTCACGAATTTTTAGTAAGAAGTTTGAATAGTGCCGTTGCGACATTTATTTTGGAAAAGAGGAGTATTATTTTGAAACTTTATAAAAGCTATTACTTTTCAATTGAGACGGCTCCGAGCATTAAACAATTAACTTAAAAATTAAAAACAAAACTTGATTAGAAAACAAAATTATGTGAATGAAATCACAATGTGGTACACATGACACAGGTGTGGCTAGGGATGGCAATGGGGCGGATCGGGTCGAATTTTGCGTATCCCAAACCCGCCCCGTTTTAGATCGGATCGGAGTCGGATCGGGGGCAATCGGGGAGGTGTCGGGGTCGGGGAAAAATCGGATCCCCATTCACCATAATAATTTGACTAGTTTTATTCTTTTTAGAGTGTTTTGAAAACAAAACAAGGTATTGATTATTGATGAGAGTTGAAAAAAATAGAAATAAAGAAAACAAAGACATAAATTAGTGTTTTATTAATTGGTATATTGCTCTTATTATATCAAAACAATGAAATTTATTTAGACATATACATACAAAAATATAAATATCTATAATCGGGTTCGGATCGGATTAAAACGGGGCGGGGGAAGCAAATACCATACCCGCCCCATTTGCCTATCAGATCGGGGAATACCCGCTCGGATCGGGGCGGGGAGGTCGGAGGCGGGGACGGATCGGAGGTAATTGCCATCCCTAGGTGTGGCTAGCCCAAGGCATCTGAGGTCCCAAAAAATGTGGGAAATTAATTTTTACACATTATAAGGCCAACTTATTAGGAGACAAACTTTTACTAGGCTCCGTTCCAGAACGGGTTTAAGTTCTTATTTTTTGTCTAATAAGAATGGTTGTTCCATAAAAAATTGAACAATTACTTATTTTTTGATAAGACAATTTCAAGCTCAAAAATCATGTGCTTACGCAAATAATTTTCCTATCAATATGGATCTTGTTTGATAGATCTCATTGAGATCTTTAATACGGTACCAAAAAAATTGAAAAATTATTTCTCATTTACGTTATTTTTTAGTTTGAAAATGTGAAATAAACTGCTTATTTGGATTTTGTGGAACAAACCTTCTTATTTTTCTTTGAGAAGTGGCAAAACAAGTACTTATTTTTTAAGAAGGTTTCTAGAACGGAGTCTAAGGGGGCCATTTCAAAATCCAAAGGGAAATAACGGCTAAAGAAGTGTTTTGATAATTAATATCCGCTAAAGACATTTTTAACATTAACGAATATTCTAATATGTTTTTGGTATTAATTATCAAAACACGTACTAGACCGTCATTTTCCCCAAATCCAAGGGGTCACGAGCCCAACTTAAAGTTACTAGTAAAGTTAAGTTATTTTCACTAATCTATAAATTGTAAATAGTACTCCCTCCGTCCCAGTTTGTTTGTCCAATTTCGACATACGTGCCATTTAAAAAATTATCTATATCTCACAATTTATAATGTTTTACGTAATTTCGAAAACATCATATTTTAGATCTAATTGAGATCTATCAAACAAGATCCATATTACATATAAAAAATATTATAAATTGAAACATATAGACAATTTTGTAAGAGGTTCCAAATAGTGAAAATGGACAAACAAATCGGGACGGAAGGAGTATATGGGTGGATGAAAGAAAAAACAAAAACAGAGGGAAAAAACGAAGAGGAAAGAGTTAGTGCGTTAGTGTGAGCAACGTGATAAAATGAAATAACTTGAAATAGAGGGAAAAATGATCACATGTGGTGGGTGCATCAGCAATTAATATATGTTGCCACGCCACCTGGTTAGGACTATCATAATTAGAGTTTTCCTCACTACTACTCATTGGAGACAACATCCCCGGTCATTTTGGGGAGATCATAATTTTTGACATAATCAAGACTAATGATATGTATAACCAAGGCCTTACAAAGGCGTAACCCCAAAAATCCCCTGAATTTTTTGGGAATTTGGGGAGTTATGTTTTTGTAAGGCCTTGGCTATACATATCACTGGTATTGGTTTTGTTTTGTTTGTAATGGTTAGATTATGCCAAAAATTACGGTGTTCCCAGAATGACGGGGAACACCATAGTTTTTTTTCCTGCATATAATGTCAAATAATTTCAAATTTCAATACACATCTCATGTACATCACTATACTTCACGAATATTACTATATTTTTCTCCAATGTCAAAACCAATACATGGAATCATGGATTCCAGATAATTTTAGTAATTCATTTAATGGCCTGGTGGAAATTTTCACCTCACTTAATTAACTTTCAATTATGTAGTTGAATTACCTAATTTGGAAAACTTGATAAAATTTAATGTAATCACAATGATGACAAGTCACAGGAACCGAGTCCATAGATGGACCAATGGGAAAAATTTTCAGTGCCGAGCGGGTACCACGTGGTGCCCGCTCGCACATCCGAGCCATCCATTGCGTGTTTGAACGATTCAGATTTGGAGAGAAAAAATGAGAGATAAAGTGTTGGGATGAGAGGAGAGAGAGGATTTCAATCTGAGCCGTCAAAAAGTGTATCGGACGGCTCGGATGCGCTAAACGGATACTATGTAGGATATATATACCCGCTCGACACTAAAAAATGATCACTAGGGATATGCATAACTAGTACTTATTTTAATGTCATCATTTAGGTGTTCAGTTAGAGTTGGAATTTTCTCCCGTGACTTCATGTGATCGAAAGTGAAATCAATCATGAGCATTAGTGTTACTAGGGATATGCATCATTGGAAGCACAATGAACAAAATACATCAGCGGTAGCCAACCTCCGACAACGTTCCAACGTTCCACTGATTCACGATTTGATGGTTGTTGGCGATATAACAGTGGCTTGTGGGTTACATAATAAGAAACGAGTTTAAGAGGAGTTTTCAATTCTAAATACATGCGTATATAATGGGTGAACATTACATATTATTATCCATAATGGGTGAACTTAACTCACTTTTCCTGAGGTTCACACCAAATTTTTATTTTGAGATCAGAAATATTCATTCCGTGGGGCTTGTTTTTTAGCAATTTAAGCAACTCATTCTTTTTTGATAAGTAGTTGATGGAATTAACACCTAGTTGCTATAAATTTTTATCCAAATTTAAACAAAAAAGTTTGATAGTTTGATTAAGCACTTACGGATATCTAATCGAGATATTATTTTAACAACCATGATTAAAATATTACAACGTTAAACAGTGAGTTTGACTAGTGGGACTGAGACCTAGTATGGCCGGATTCCTAAATAAAGTAGATAATATTCACCCTATTTTTGTATTATATTGAACAAAATATCATATATTGATATGTGCTTAAGCAATAAACATAATTGGTTCAAGTAAAACTAAAAATATAAACAAAAAAGTGCACTGGCGCTAGTGCCCCTGGTAGTCCTATATTGGCTCTGCCATTGATCACGGGTCCGTTTGACGATTCGAACAATCAATTTTATAAGTTTCTGTGTTTAATGTCCTTGCAAAAAAATCAACTTCATTGGATATGCCTTGAAATCCAGTTGAATGAATCATATATTTGCCAAAAGTGAAATTGACGGTTAGAGTCTGACCGTATATTTTACTTATGACAAAATCATTCAACTAAGATTACCAATCTTCGATCAACTTGATTTTTATGACAAAAATCATTCAACTAAGATTTTACCAATCTTCAATCAACTTGATTTTTTTTAGACGACGCTAAACACAACGTACTAAGTGAACAGTTTAGACCATAAATTGAGACCGTGATGAGTTCTTTTTTTGCGTCACATGAGTCATCACACTAGGATCTTGATGCGTTAAGTTAACTCTCAAAGCAAAACTCTAGAAAATTCCCTTGGAATAATTTAATTATTATAGAGTTCGAGTTTTAGGGTTGTAGTAAATAAGCCGAGCTCAACACTTTAAAGCTCGACTCGACTCAACTCGAAAAAGCCCAGCTTGTTTGTATGTATAGACTCGTTTAGCAAAGAACCGTTCGTTAAAGACTCGGCTCGTTTACGAACAAACCGAGCTCGAACTCGAACTATAGGCTCATTTAATAAACAAGCGGATATTTTGAAAATGAAACAAGCAGATTTCAAACACTACAAAATTCGACTCGTTTAGGACCTGGGAAATTCCTTTTTGAAGTACTAGCAACAGTTGCGAATGGACTCCACATCTCTCTAATCAATTAAAGAAGAAAGAACAAAGGAATTGTTTTCAAATGAGACCCCCCACAACACAACTACCCAAACTGCCCACACTTACGGCCATCTTCCAAAGAGGTTAATAAATCAGTTTTAAGTGTCTTTCGACATCACCATAAACCATAAATCAAATCATGAGCTTAAAATATTGTCCCGCGCTGATGAGATTTGTCGACCCTAGATATATATATAGTCGTCGGTCCACGTACGTATATAATTGGATTATGGATACCCGATTACAAATAAAATCACCATAAATCCTGTGCTCCAAATCTTCAAAGTCTCAAAATTAATTTTGATAGTGAAGGCCAGCTAATTCAGGGTTAGATGAAGAAACATATATACATGGAACTGATTTATAACCTGTGGGCTCTACTATTATCGAAGTTCCGTGGGTACGGCTGGGGCGCTGGCTTTTTATGGTTTCCGATTGATGCAAAATGTGACTTGTGTAAATAGGATTATGGAATACATAACCAATTTTCAACACGTTGAAGTTGAAACGACAAAAATACAAAAAGAAAGGACAAAATTACAAAAAGGGAAAACCAGCCAAGACTTAAATAACACGAGATAAATGGTACGTATCATCAATGAATCGATATTTTTTGCCTGAAACGTAAAGGGATCTTCAACGATGAAATTCAAACTACTTAAGGCTTCCTTTCGCTAATATTTTTATTTTTTAAGTGCTTATTTCTCACTTTATATAAGGCATGTTATTCTCTCATAATACGTCACTTTTAATTTAACACGTAGGTTAATGAGAGAAACCTATTGGCTCGATCGAGCAACGTTTGTGGGGCCAACCAGGAGGGAGAGAGAGAGAGAGAGAGAGAGAGAGAGAGAGAGAGAGAGAGAGTGTGTGAGTGAGTTTTGGGCTTGAGCTAAATTACAGAGGGTTAGAGTGGACCTATTGGGATAAGTATAAAACATAACTGCTGTTTGTTGGAGAAATGAACAAAAAGAAACCCAGCTAAAACACCAACAACTTTTTTCTTGAATACCATGTGCGAAAGAATAGCAACGTTTCTTGTTCTTATAAAAGCCAAAAACAGAAAAAACCAAAGAGCAGTTACTATAGCTAGCTAAAATCTTGAAAGCATGTTAGAAAGAGAAAAACTTCTTTACGGAGGTGATCAATCTCACTCGTTCAAAAGTGTTTTGAGCGGTTCAGATTTTAAATGAACTATTCACGCAAATAATTTATTTAAAATCTGGACTATCAATTACCGAGACAAACGGTGAGATGGGACGGCGCGAAAACCTCTTTTATGGAGGGTCCGTGAAAAAGGCAACCTCATGTTGAAAACATCAATGAACCTCTTTTTTGTGAGATTCTTGTAGTAAGTTGGAGTCAAATCAAGATTCTCAATATTACTACGATCTTTTTTTGAAAAAAAAAAGAGTTAGATGATCTGACCACCTTATTGTGTTTAGCTCGGTTAAAATACCGGATGATACCAGATGGTACCGATCATACTTAAAAAAATAAGTTCATTCGATGTTTTAAGATCTTTAATTGTACGTACAGTATATCTATGTAATCTTTTTATCGGTAAATGTAAAATGTTACCTGACAATACCAACCGGTATGATATTCAGAGAATCTTAGATGAAATTCACCTCACGAAGATGTATAAAATCCATCAACAACAAAGATTTTTGAGATATACAAGTCTTTTAATATCAAATCTAGGTGAGTTTAATTCACTTTCTGACATTTATGACATTTCTTATAAAGGTAGTTTAATGAAATTGGTATCCAGTAATGCTATGTACGAGAAACTTTTATGTATTTCCGGTATAATCCCCTCTGGTAGTTTCTAATTTTTCGATCACATTTGGATGATTGGCTCCGTTCATTTTGTAGAGTTCGGCAAGAACTTGAATCATACCGAAAATTTTGTTCATCAAACTTTAATAGATACATAATCGGCACATGTGAAAATTATAAAAAAAATAAATCAAAATTGGGTTTCGATTTTGTGTGTTTTTGGTCCCAGTTTTGGTTTTCTTCAATTTTCACATGTGCCGATCATGTATCTACTAAAGTCCGATAAACACAATTTTTGGTAAGATAAAAGTTTTCGCCGAACTCTACAAAATGAATGGAGCCAATCATTCAAATGTGATCGGAAAATGACCGAAAAATTAAAAACTCCCCTGAGGGGATACCAACCCCTCGTTGTATACCGAGGATACATAGAAGTTTCTGTGCTATGTACACTCCCACTGACCACACTCGTCTCTCACGTATGTGTCGGCCCTACATATCTAATTGTGGGATAGACCCCAAACATATGTATAGAAGAGTGGTCGGAAAGTAGTCAGTAGGAGTGTACCTAGACTTATTAGTTGGTGTCACCCTTATTTCCCTCTTTCATAGTAATTTTGCCCTACGTCCTAAGGTTGAAAATATTGCTCATAAGTCCTATCAAAACACTTTACTTCCCACAAAGCCCTCAAATAAATAAAAAAACACTTAAATCACCCTTATATATTACACTATTTGTAATACTATATGAAGACATACATTTTCAAAATTAAAATTCTATTATGAATTAATAAAAATAAAGAAATAATTACACATTCGATTGTCCAAAAATCTCTTTTCAAATAGAAATTTTGGCAAAAACAATCCTAATAACTTTTTTACACCTCTCAACTAAATATTGTATAAAATAAGATAATACCAACTATTTTTTCTAGGTGAGGTCACATGAGATCGTCAAAAAACTCACTCACCTACCGGAGAAAATTATATATCTATAAAAAATACAAGTTTACCAAATTGTTGTAATAGATTTCTTAACTATTTTATCAAAACAAAAGAACGGTATCAAAAATGATGAATTAGTAAAAAATGGAGAAATTTTATAAAGTGCGTTGATTTATCAAAATATAGAGTTCCTATACTAGAGAGCTTGAAAAAGATGATGATATCTATCACATCCACATAAAAAGTTTACCTTCTTTGGTCAATGTACGAGTAAAATAGTTCGGAGAATTAAGCCCAGTGTAGTGCTATGAGGCGTTTTTTCTATAACAAAAGTCTTCTTTAACAAGGGCATGATGAGGGGTTCCAATAACCTGTGGATCCAACCAAACCCTATGGCGACACAAGAGTTGGCTTTAATCGCAGTGAGTTTGATGAACAACAGTCATGAACAAGGATAATTGGAGCCTAAAAGGGATTGCCAAACCAGAAACAATTGGTCTGAGATAGATCTGATGGTAGTGATTTCAATCGTGGGCGGTGGATGAGATGCGTAGATCTGGTGGGATTAATTGATGTTTGCTGTGGTAAGACACGGTAATAAAAATCGAGTCAAGGACGATAGGGTTGATTGGGAATTTATAGGCGTGATGGGGTCGTGAATAATGGTAGTGGACGGGTGACAGTTGTCATGAAGGTGGCACGACTACTTGGTAGCATGATAGAGGGTTAGTGTAGGCTCGAAGCGTTGGTTGGATTTTGGAGTTCGAGATTGGAAAGGTTAACGTAACGCCAATGATGGCAAATAGATGATGGTTGACAAATCATTTAACAGATCGTCCAGTAATTATGGAGGACGACGACTATATTCTATTCACGTGTTTAAAAGTACTTATCTCAATATTTACTTTCAAAAGAAACTTAATGATCATCTCTTATGCACGGACAGTTACATAAATGTAAACACGTTTAAACTCGCATGCATGCTTGAAGTGGTTGTGCATCCTCATAAAAGATCATGAGGAGTGTATTACTATATTTCAAATTTTGTGAACTATTGGATTTAAAACACAAATAAATAACTTAAGAAAATACTCCTTTATTGTAAAAAAAATAAATAACTAATAATAATAGTGCCAAGGAGCTAGACTTCAACAAGTCGAATTCCAAGGTTATTTTTTGCAATTTCTACTATTTTGTGGTAATTTTAGAGAATTTTCAGACTCTTGAAATTGTAGTACGAGGTAGAAAGAGAACAAGAAAAAAAACAGAGAGCAAAACCACGTGCTACTTTCTGTCGAAGCAGCCGGACCTCGGATAATTCTGAAAAGTTGAGAAGGACAGATGCAATCTCATTAATGACACTACTCTTACATCTTTCACACACAGATGCCCCTTAAATTGATTTTTGTCTCTCTCTCTCTCTCTCTCTCTCTCTCTCTAACTTCTGAAAGTGGACGGTTATGATGTGCTCACGGCTATATAAGTGTGATTGCAGCGCACCTATGCTTCTCATGCATCTCCTGTAGTACGAGTCTAGTTTCCTTTTCCTTTTATCGGAAAGACATGGGTTTCCGTTGAGGGAAACATCACGTGGGTTTCCTCACCGTTTTCGTGGGTTTCAGTGGGTTTCTTTCTCTGTCTATCATTAAACTGCACGAAACACTAGCGAATTTCAGGCACTTAATCCGTCACTGTCTGTCAGAATAATTGTTTTATGATAAAGTCGGGTGTTTTTGCTTTGCTTTGAATCCTCGTTGCTTTTTTGTCAATTGGGTCGTTTGGTTTTTGGGTTTTCTTTAAGGGTACTGGAGAAATTGAATTGGCTTTTATACAGCTTTGTCTCGCCTGATTTTCAGGTGAATTGACGACATTGCTAACGAGAATCCCTTCCCGTAAATTTAGAGACAGAATTTAGCTCTCTCTCTCTCTCTCTCTCTCTCTCTCTCTCTGTTTTTCCATCTGTTCGGTGGGGTTCCTCTGTTTTCAGGGTCTTGAGACAGAACCAGTCAAATCTCTCTCTTCCTCTGCACTTCTCTCTCTCTCTCTCTCTCTCTCTCTCTCTCTCTCTCTAAACATGTTTCGAAACAAAGGTCCAATGCAATCAAACCTTGAATGCCTTCTCGAACGAACCACACCAGTGGTCCCATCCAAAATCCTACCCAAGGTTTGTTTCCTAATTTCACTTTCTTCATTAATTTTGGTACAAAGACATGAATTTGGCTTCTCTGCAAGTCTGTGTTTGGACTGCAGCGAACCATCTGTGTAATCTCAACTATCCGTCCAAAAATATTTAGATTTTCTTGAAAGACTCCTCCCGAGAGAAGAGTGGTTTCTTCCCGAGAAGAATCTTTTTAAAATTTAGACCATTGGTTACTGAGATTATCAGTCGAGATGGGAAGCAGGCTTTTCAGCAGTCCAATTGCAGAGAAGCGGATCGAATCCCAAAATCATTATGGTTTTGCCTTGTAATGTCTTCTTTTTTGGCAGAGTGAGGTTAGAAAACTCAATACCCTTTGGCACCCTTCAGATAGGGAAGAAGTGGAATACTTCACATTGTCTGATCTTTGGAATTCTTATGATGAATGGAGTGTTTACGGCGCCGGAGTTCCGGTCACTTTGAATGACAGCGAATCCCTAGTTCAGTACTACGTCCCTTACCTCTCCGCAATCCAAATCTTCACCAGCAATTCGGTGGTGACCGGTGCAAGGTATAACTTTCATTCTCTACACTAGTAAATTTGCCAAAGTCTGGAACTAAGGTTAGTTGTTTGATGGCATCGATTTTAATTATTGGGTCCCGCTAGTGACCGAGAGATTAGACCAGTAGTCGAGATGCCCGTTAGAGACAAGAGTCATCAAATAAAAGGTTACACGTGTGCGGCTATAAGAATTTTGTGTCTAGCTCAAATTATCTTTTATCCACTTTGCGTACTACCGGTACATTTTCGGCTATTGAATAAGATAAAATCTTTCTTATCTCATAGATTTCCCTCATAATTGTCAGTTAAACTTTGAGTTGACTTCTATTAGTTAAGAATTTGAATTTTGAGTTGCTTGGGACATCCAAAGCCAAAGGTAATCAATAATTTACCTTCTATAGCACCAAAATTGATTTTTTGTTTTTGGCATTTTAATGATATCGGTCTAGATGTCAAACTATGAATGAAACTGAGAATTGAAACGATTCTTTTCCGCACGAATCGTGTTGAATGGTGAATCAAACCGATTCTGTCTTGATTTATAGAGTACATTGAAAAATCGATTTATGACGACGCTGTATTCCTAAAATTGATTGTTTTCTGGTCCTAAATTTTAAAAAAGCTAGTCTTGAGTGATTATCGTATTGTCCAATGGAAGAAGACAAACACAAGAGATGTGTCTTCAATGAACGCGTTATTTCGTCTCCTTTCTTCATCGATAGAGGTTTCAAATAACTGTTTTTAAGGTTTTCAGAATTATGTGCCATATTTTTGTCTCTCTTTACCCGCATTATTATTTTGTCTACGGCTTCTATAATGCAGTTTGCGACAACAGATAAGCCTGTGTCCTTAGAGACAACACATAAACATCCATGGGTGTATAATCTCAGAAAATGTGGATTTGGTATTGTTAGTCCGATCATTATTAATCTGACAGAGTAATCTGCCCTGTGGGGTTATATATCCCTTCATGTTAGTCCCCTCAGAGAAACGGGTCCATAGTGTTTTGAGTCCTGACCTTTACACTGGTTAAGTTTGTCTAGCAAATAGTTTTTTAATTCCTCAATATTATCACTTTCTCAGCTTGATTTTGAGGTACTATATCACACGAATTCATGGCGAGTCTTGCTCCTCAGGGAAGAGACCAGTACGCATTCTGAGAGAACGGATTCGTTTAGCGACTCACTCAGCTATGAGAGCGAGAGCGAGAAGCTATCAAGATCCGATGGGTGTTCCTCCGAGGATGGAGTGCTGGAGCAAGAGATCGCATGCCATCCCAAGGACAAACTAGGTTACCTTTACTGTCAGTATTTCGAGATAATAGCTCCTTATGGAAGAGTCCCGCTCATGGATAAGGTATTGTTTTATCAGTTCATTTTCCTCTGTTGCACAATTCAAAGCTTACTTGTTGATTTTCTACTCTCTCTACTTCCATTATTGTTTGCTTGTTTTTTACCTTTCTTTTGGGTATCCGGCCGAAATCTGATAATTGTTCTCTGAAGCCATTGTTATTCGTCTATCAGTTAACATGCTTCTTCTTGCTCCATTTCCATTTCTGAAACAACTGGCCGCCGAAATAATGTTTATGTTAATTGGCATTGAATTCATTTTTCCATGTCTTTATGGGTTATTATGAGCATATTTTCTTGTGTTTTAGGTGGGGTTGGTTGGTTTCCTTATTGATCTGGTTTAGAAAGGAAGAGAGATCTCCTTAGCATGTACACCATGTGATTCTCACTGACACCATTTTTCTGTTACCTTGCTTTCAGATTACTGAGTTAGCTCAAAGATACCCCAGATTAATGTCTTTAAGGAGTGTGGATCTCTCACCAGCTAGTTGGATGGCAGTTGCTTGGTCTCTCTCTCTCTCTCTCTCCACCATATTAACTTGAGAGATATGGTTTCCCCTAGAATATGCAAGTCAATAAAAGAAAGGATATTGTCTTCTATATCTAAGAAAGTAGGAGATACGCTATCGGTCTAAACCGGGGCTCCTAACATCAACGATAAGATTTCTTTTCAAGATTTCCAGAAGGGGTAAAATTGATATGAATAAGTAATCGGATGGAGAAAATGATTTTCAGGTATCCAATCTACCACATTCCCATGGGAAGAAACATTAGGGACTTGTCCACATGCTTCCTCACTTTCCACACTCTTTCATCTTCTTTTCAAGGTATTCTCTGGTCTATTTACCTCACCTTTGCTTATAATTCTCTCATTGTCACCTATCTTAACTTTTGCCTTTGACTGAATTCGATTTACTTGTAAATATCTAACTATGTGTCCCTATGTCCCTATTGGTGACAGATCTGGACCTTGAAAGTGGCTCAGAGAGTGCTGAAAAGATGAAGCGAACGCAAGGGGAGGGAATCTCACTATCTCCGTTTGGCTTGGCCACCTACAAGATGCAGGGCGGCGTTTGGGTGTCCCACAACAGTGGCCGGGACCAAGAGAGGTTGGCATCGCTTTTGAGCGTGGCAGATTCGTGGCTAAGGCAGCTGAAGGTCCACCACCATGACTTCAACTACTTCGTAGGGTACCGTCGTGGCTGAAAATGACTCCAAAGTAGGTTTTAAATGGTACAAATAACCCTTTCATGTTGTGTTTTTTGGCCTTTGGTTTTGTAGTGGTGCTAATTTTCAGGAATGGCCTTGGAAAAGAGTTTTATGGGACCTTTTTTTTAAATTTAACTTTTGGTCTACTTCATCGATCTCTTGTAATGTCCTCACTAGAGTGGCTTTTCTTGGGAGTTTTTTTTTCTCCTCTGGAGAGATGAGGCAGCTTGTTGAGATAGGTACTCGATTAGGAGAGAGAAAAAGCCCAGGGACTTTAAAAACTCTGGTGAACTATTGTCAATTTCTAATTGAGTAATGGAGTACTCCTTGTTCATAATTGCCCTTTTATTTATTTTATTTTTTTCTGTGTGCATTAGGCTTTTCGGATTCGGAGATACTGTAATGCACTGTGTGTAGTGTGGCATAACAGCCGTCCAAAAGTGTTTTCAACGGTTCAGATTTAAAAAAAAAACTCTTCCCTTAAAAAGTTTGTTTTTAATCTGAACCGTTAGTTGATGAGATTGATGAACCGTTAGTTGATGAGATTGGTAGCTATCAGCCACCCTACAGCCGCCCTACACAAGGATGCACTACAGCACCCCGAGTCAAGGGTTTTCTCAGTTCTTTTAGTACAAACTTCACATACATTTTTCAATAACTCTTCTTTGAATTTCAGAGTTTGGAATCAAAATTTGAATCACAGCCTATGGGTAGTTTATTGATGGCTTTTTTGTGGAGGGGGTGGGGTCAAGGAGAAATTATTTGGTGCTCTTGGAGCATTGCTCCCGGACCTCTTGTATCATATATTTATGAGGAACCCACCATAAAATATATGAATTTTACAGAAGTGTGTGGTGAAGGAGGCCCTTCGGACATTGCTCTAGGAGCACCAAATAATCTCGGGGTCATAACTGTTTCTGTAGCAATCACAAAACCCCAATCTTGCTAGTTTTGCACTTGAAGGGAAAGATTTGAAGGAATATGTGGTTATCAAGAAGTTTAGCACTAATCCAAATGATATTGGGAAATGATTTTGCCACTCCCTTTTTTGTTAACGTCACTGTTCTGCAAGTGTATTTTTGCAAAAAAAAAAACACTTACAGAGGAGTGACGTTAACAAAAAGAGGAATTAAACAAAAAAGGGAGTTACAAAATCAACGCCATGATATTTGTTGACTTTTGGCTCATATTTCAGCTCATTAAACTCCTATCTACCTCCCTTTTTTTTTTTAAAACCCTCATATCTACCTTTGTTATTGTCCTATCATGATGAGTTAGATTCTGACCCTTCAAATCAGTCCCATCAGTCGAGCCCCGCGTGAAGGTCGGGACCGTTCGGACCACTCAAGGCAAACAACCGGGCAAAGTCATCGGTCAACTAGCCCGGCTCCAACATTTATGGAGGAGCTTTTACGAGCTTGATCCACTGGGTATTGAGAATCTCTGAAACCTCTCTGCCCAGATGAAATCTGCTGCCCGGGAGTATAGGCTAAAATTGTTTCCCTTAATATATGTACGGTTCTGCTAACGGGTGCAATATTGCACCGGTTAATCTCGTAATTAGAGTAATAATTTAATAATATATGTCCATTCGTGCCTGCATACAGAGAAGTATTTTTATATCAGAACTACAAGTACCCCAATGATGTTGTACTAGTCTCTCTTCTTTTACAGTTTTACCTTTTCTCTCTCCTTCTTTGAATTGTTTTTTTTTTTGGGTGCATAGTTGCATAGTTGCACGGGTTAATGTTCTTGAATTTGCGTTTTGGGCAAATTTCACTGACCTCCCCTGAGGTTTCTGACACGAACAGAAACCTCCCCTGAGGTTTCTGAAATAACACTGCCCTCCCCTCCTTTACCTGAAAATACCAAGTGACCCCCCTCTCCGTTAATTGCCGTTAGAAAATAGATGGAAAAGATTATTTTTCTCTCCACCCACTACTAAAACTAAACTAAACTCCCAACCAAACAAAATCGATGTCATTGTACTATATTTTTTACAATATCTATACCACTCTCACCAGACTCTTTACCCCTCATATTTATAAAATATAAAATACAAAAATCACTACACTTTGTACCCGTTTAACTTTGAAATTTTGTCCTTATTTAAAAGGTTTCACATTTGCTAATTTTCTATCAAACTTTTTTGAATTATTGGTTCGTCTTGATAAGAGGAATTGAAAAGGTAAAAAATTAAAACTTTTACCAAATATTTTGATAAATTCAATATTTTGGATAAAACTAAGAATTTTATCCAAAATATTGAATTTTATCCAAAATATTGAATTTCTCAAAATATTTGGTAAAAGTTTTAATTTTTTACCTTTTCAATTCCTCTTATCAAGACGAACCAATAATTCAAAAAAGTTTGATAGAAAATTAGCAAATGTGAAACCTTTTAAATAAGGACAAAATTTCAAAGTTAAACGGGTACAAAGTGTAGTGATTTTTGTATTTTATATTTTATAAATATGAGGGGTAAAGAGTCTGGTGAGAGTGGTATAGGTATTGTAAAAAATATAGTACAATGACATCGATTTTGTTTGGTTGGGAGTTTAGTTTAGTTTTAGTAGTGAGTGGAGAGAAAAATAATCTTTTCCATCCATTTTCTAACGGCAATTAACGGAGAGGGGGGTCACTTGGTATTTTCAGGTAAAGGAGGGGAGGGTAGTGTTATTTCAGAAACCTCAGGGGAGGTCAGTGAAATTTGCCCTTGCGTTTTTCTTTGTAAAACGTCCTTTCATTTTCTGACTTTTACGGCCCGTTTGGATGCGGGGAAAGAATTAGGGGTATTAGTTAATAAAGGGGATAAGATAGTATGGGGTATTAGTTAATAAGGGATGACCCACATTGATGTGATGTTTATGGAAGGGGATTAAATAGTAGGTTGTTTGGATGAGGTATTAGAGAAGGGGGATTAAATAATACTTCGTTTGGATGAGGGGTAAATTGGGGGTATAAGGAAGGGTTTATGATATGAAAAGCTGTCAATTGACTATTTTGCCCTTGTGCAGTGTTAAGTTAGATTATTCATTAGATTAAATGTATAATTAGGAAATTCAACTTTAATTAAATTTTTATTCACAAATAATAATTATAAATTATTTAATTAATATAATTATATAAAATAATTAAAATATTTATAGTTTAATTATGTGTTCATTTTAATTAATTATTGGTGAGGGTGTATGATAGTACATGGTCTCATATGCACACAATCATTTTTCTTATTCTTTTCTTCCTTTCTTATCACTGTTACCTTTTCTTTTCCCCGTTAAACAGAGAGAGGGAGGCGGATCAAAAAAAAAAAAACAGAGAAAGAGGGAGAGAGGGAGAGAAAGAGCGAGAGAACTACGGCCGGTAGCAACAGTGGCGACAGAAGAAGAAAAAGAAGAAGCATCAGTAGCAGCTACGTCTGGTTCAGTCCCTCCTCTCTCCGATCTGTCCTTTCTCCGATCTGTTCTTGTTGCTACTGTTCTTTTTCCTATTTTTTGTTTATTGCTCCAGAAAACAAAAATCGTGTAGGGGTTGGGGAGGGGGATAAAGAGGGTTGAAATTGTCAATTTTTGAGGGGGATTAGGGGGTATAAGCTATGGATACCTCAGACCCAGCCCATAAATAAGACCCCCTAATACCCCTTTCTCCGGTATTGCACAAGAACGGGATAAAACAATACCCAACCTCAAATGGCTTCCCAAACGAGGGATAAGCCGTGGGCCCAGGTATAAATGGGGGGTATTAGTTATCCGCCTTCATAAGCCGGCATCCAAACGGGCCGTTAAGAGACAGCACTTAAGAGGTTGTACTTTCTACTCAGAGAAGAAAGGGCAGCCCACGTTTTTTTACAAAGTGGAGTAATTTGGTAGTGTTTGGTTGAGAGTTTAATTTAATTTAGTTTTGGTAGTGGGTGGAGATAGAAATAGAATAATGATTAAAGATATGTGTAATGATTATAGAAAGATAGAGGGAGATAAGAAAGTAATAATTGGAGAAATAGGATAATGATTGAAGAAAGAAATAAGGTAATGATTGAAAACTAAACTAAAACTAAACCCTAAACCAAACAAAGCCAAGTGACAACTTTGCCCCCAAACAATGCCTCGGACTTTTTCACTTCACAATTGAATTTTTAGAAAAAGTATGTTTTTGTCCTTATTTGAATTTTTTTTTACATTTTTGATTTGGAAAAGTAAAAAAATTTACTTCTTATCCAAATATTTTGAACAATGACCACTTTTAAGTAAAAAAAAAAAGTTGATTTTTTTTTTTAACGTAAAAGTGGTCATTGTTCAAAATATTATGTAGAAGGAAATTTTTTTTACTTTTCTGATTCGTCTTGGTTCGTCTATACGAGACGAATCAAAAAGTCAAAAAAAATTGACTCAAAATTAACAAACGAGAAAATTAAGAATTCAAATAAGGACAAAACGAAATAAGTGAAATAAATTGTTAGCAGAATGAAGTCGAGATTAAAAAGTTATTCTTGAAGCCACTTCTAACACCTGAATCCACTTTTGTAAAAAAAAATTGATAACTCAGGTGTCTAGGTCAGTTTTCGTATATCTCGACTAATTTAGAGGGACCAATTCCATTGTTTGCTTGCGAGAATTCTAATTAAAGGCAGAGCAAAGCTCTGTATGGAGTCTATGGACTACCCCCAAAGAAAGTGCCCGCCAAGTATTATTTTTATCGGGGTGATTAGATTAAAAGTCGAACAGTAATTTTTTTGTCTTTATTAAAAAAATCGTATTTGTTAGTTTTATATCAAACTTTTGTAACTTATCGATTCGTCTCAGAAAAGTAACTTTTTTTTATTGAAACTCATAATTTTTTTTAAAAGATAAAAATAAGTAAAAAAAAATTGTCTTATTGACTTATTTTTGTCTTTATTCAAAAAATTATGAGTTTCGATCAAAAATTTAGTTTTCCGATTCATCTCATCGAGACAAATCAATAAGTTACAAAAATTTGACAAAATAAATAAATACAAAAAAAATTAAATAAAAATAAGTTAGTCAACTTTTTGGGGCTCCTCTCCGCTTCCATTTTATTATCACCAAGTAAGGGTATTATTTTTATGCTAGTTTTGTTATTACTTACAAAACTAAGGTCAAAAGTGTAAAGAAGCCCAATGATACTGCTTCTGCTTGTGTCCTTTTCCGTGTTTACTTGACATTGTTTGAAAGTACTCATTAGTGGCTCTTGGGACCCCACATAACCGGTGCTGGTTAGCACCAGTTAGCATTTGCCATATACGTATGTGTTCTCTCTTTCTTTCACTCTCTAACTTAATAGTCGGATGGTCCACGTCCGAAAATACCGTCGGTCATTGAACTTGTCTTGCAGGGTCCTATGGAGCACTTGGATGGGTCATATATACGGTTATGGCATCATCTACTTGAAGCTACTAGAAATTTGTCCGGGCACCGGATAAATAATAATTAGTAAAAAGGACAACGTCCTCGGAAGTATTGCTAGCAAGGAATGTTCCCACATGACAACCTTGGTACTTGGGTTTCCATGAATGTCTTCCTTAAAAAGGTTGTTCGAACTTCAAACCCCAAGAATTTTGGAAAGTTTCAAGCACATCGTTGTTTCTTTTTGTTTCCTTAAAAAAATGATTGAAAGTGTTGTTATAAATCACAACACACAATCAATCTCTAGTCGTTCATTACTATAATAAATGGTCACGATTCATTCAGACTTTTTTCCGAAAAAGTTTAACACTTTTTCTTGAAAGAGTCTTTTTAAAATCTAAACCGCCCAAATACATCTGGACGGTCAGACACAACCAACACAACGATTGTGCAAATAGCATTTTTGTTGCACATCATACAATTTTCAATTCTATATAACGTGTGCTTTATATGTTTTAATTTTTTTTATTTTGGTAATGATTTTACTTGATCTTATGTTTGGTTCTTTTCCCTTCACCACACTATCACTTTGTAAGATTTTCCCCGCTAAGCAAAAAATGCAAAAAGTGAGTTCTCATTATTTAAATTCTTTTCACGTTTGTTAATTTTGCACGAAATTTTTGTGGATTATTAATTCGTCTTGTCGAGAGAAATCGGAAAACCCAAAAAGTCTTACTTTTACCCTAAATTTTTGGAGAAATATCCACTTAAAAAGAAGCTTAAAAGTGAATATTCCCCAAAAATTTTGGGTAAAAGCAAATTTTTTTTTTTTACTTTTTGAATTCTTCTCATCGAGACAAATAAATAATTTCCAAAAGTTTGGCAAAAAATTGACGAACGCATTTTCTTTTGGATTAAGGACAACTTCCAAAAGAAAAAAAAAAAAGAATGACAAAATAGAACTCATCTCATCTGAGAGATTTTTCAGTGACCCGCTCAGCGCATCTAAGCCGTCCGATACACTTTTGAATGACTTGGATTGAAACTCTTTCTCCCCTCTCACCCCAACACTTTCTCTCTCATTTTCTCTCTCCAAATCTGAGCTGTTCAAAAATGAAATGGACGGCTCGGATGCGCAAGCGGGCACCACGTGGTACCCGCTGGGCACTGAAAATTTTTCCAGGTAGTTTTGGGTTGCTGTTTAATACTGTACTAATAACTAATAGCGTGCGCCCGCCATGGGAAAAACATATAGTTGTAGTTAGCTACGCATATAAATGTATATACGAATAATCATCTTGCTCCACCTAATAATAATGTTCTCCTCAATAACACCATGAGCAGTGCGCTAGTAAGAAGCACCACCCTGCGTTTTCGACGGCCGCCGGACGGCTACGAGCCATTGGATCAGAGCAGGAGCGGAGGAGCCAGCTATTATCCCTATCAAGGCAGGATAACTCGATCGCGGCGAAAGAGAAGGCAGATTTTTCTCTAAACGTACAAGCTGGCCTCAGTAAACTCCTCGGCAGGACAATCAAGCTGGACGTCCAGTAAGTTAACAGACTCGGTGGCGGTTAAAGTGAAGAAGATTGCAGCGTCCGTGGTGTCGTTTGTCCGTTTAAATTCGTTGCGATCCCGCAACAGTCAATCGGCAATCTGTTCATCGTAGCCGTCTGGAGTTCACAAGTCAGGTGTTTAGCTGCTTCAGGTTGTTTTTGTCCCTGATAACCACGATTTGTTAATTAGAAACAAGAGCTGACAAGCATAGATTTGAAAACAAGGTTCCAAACTAACATGACTTCGGGGATTCAGGAAAAGCTCTTGCATAGATTCGTCATTTGTGACCGATCGAACACACTACTTGATAATCCATCCGATCCCCTTCAGCCGTCATGCCTTTCCAAATCAATGAATAGCTCTCTTAACTTGTATTGCCCTGCATTAAGTATCCCAGAAATGTAATGAAAGAGAGATAATTGTGTTGTAAGCATTTGCATTCACCAGCTTATCGATATTTCGAACTAGAACTTTGAACAACTAGTTTCAGACCCATATATACCAGTATTTGTTATCATAAGGTTGATACCTGTTACTATTTCGCAATGAGATCGGTAAGTTACTAAAATGTGGCACTGATATGTATGCACTCAAGGGAAAAAACCTGCAGCCAAGGGAGGTTGGTAAAGAACTTCGTATCATGGACCGGATATGATGAATGATGATATGCTATGTGCCTACTAAAATTGGAAACCATCTAGAATCAAATATGCAGCGTCTGCATTGGTGAGACCAATACCGGGGTCCAGATCTTTTCTATCACAAATTTAACCTGTCTGATATAGAGAAGCTAAGACATCAACAAAAACTAGAAATTCCATACAAAATGATCAAGAGACAAATGATGTTTGGATTAATGGGCATGTCTAACTCATGGGAATGCCATACAAACATAACTTTGGAAAAAAAAAAATTCTTCCCGAAAATGTTGTTGCCTTTTGCGACTAGAATTCCAGAAATTCCACTGCCACGTCATTTGTTTATCAGTTTCCCTAACCCAGGAATTCCTACAATAAGGGAGAGGGATGGATTCTGTTAGCCAGCACACCAAGAGGTACCTAATTTAGGCAAAATGTGCCAAGACAAGTGGCAGCCTGTCAACCCATCTATTCCTGCATTCAAGAAGATTGGCAGTTATAGGCTCAAACAGCCACCAAATACAAGGTTGCCCGGCGACAGGGTAAGCCTACGCAGATGGCCCATTGAAGAAGGACAGATTTCTGCTATCTTGCATCTTTGCCCTAAGACATAGCTTCAAGGAAATTTGGGTTTTCATTCAATTCCTCACTATCACATCTCCATTCCACCTCTTCTTGTGTTACCAATCTAATTAGAAAATCAGAGACCTTGATCATTTATTTCACAAGGCCACCTTTGGTTAATATATTTCTATTAGGTTAAATACTTAGATCGATAGATTCCCCTAGTTTGTGGGATTTAGAGGCTCACCACCTATGGCATGGTAAATGGTTAGAAAAATTGAGAAATCATTTCCCAGATCCAAGATTGGTTCGAACGAAGCATCAGACATGGCGGCCAGATTACGTAGTTCATCCCTATCAGTGTTCCAAAAGAATTTGAGCAAATCCAAGGTATGACAGATAGTTAGAAAACATAATGGGGATTTTGTCATATTAGTTTGATTTTATCCCTGTGCACATAGTGCAAGTTTGGGGAGTTATCTTATGTTTATGTGGTATGCAAAAATTTGTATATCGTTGTCAAGTACTCTCTAAGTCTTCCTTCTTCCTCATTCAAATGGATGAGGAAAACAAGTTTATAGAACCAGCAATGTTTTCGTAGATGAATTTGTTTTCTATCATCATGAACAACATAAAGACCAGGAATTCTATAGTCTAGCGTATGTATCTTGAGATCCTTTAACGATATCATATGCATAATATTCTGGCATAAGATGTTAATACCATTCAGGAAGGTAGAATAAAATGACTTTGGGGCAAAAAAGGGAATTTCCATATTACCTACATGCCAAGGGTAGAATTTTCTCATTCACACAATCAATGTTGGCTTCTTCTTCCCGCATCGTAACCACTTAAATAATCCAACTGTCTAGTTGGGTTGCACCCATATCCCATACGTTTGCCCTTGTCATATCTGGTTAAGAAGAAGCCCCGCAACACTAAACGGAACAACTTCAACCACACTGCTAAGAAACTTCTTACCTAATAAGGCTATGATGCTCCACTCGCCTATGCTTTAAAACCCGATCACAACTATGTATGATTCTTCTAAGGAGACCTTAAAATCCACAAGACAACATATCCTACCAACGAATTTTAAAATAAAAGGAAGGCCTGGACAACCACTTCTGTTGTTCTTAATGAAGTTGCAAAGGCATTGATTTCAAAAGAAACGCGACAATGAACAAAGATAGAAATGAATTTGTTCAATATAATATCCCTTTCCCATTTTCTTGTAGCAAATTTTATATTGCTGATGTGAACGCCATTACTGTCACAGGCAACTAAAAGTCAAGATGTATCAAAGGTTGAAAAGGAAGCAGAGTACTCGATAAAAGACAATTCCAGTGGATGGGCAGAAAAATTTATGGTCACGATGGAGCTCAGGAGAAAGTTATTAACCTTTAGAGACACCATTGATCTTCCCCCTTGTGATGATTCCGGCCCCCTCCACGAGGTGATTCTTTAGTTTGTGTATCAACAAAGCAAATAAGGCTCCCCAGCCTAAAATTGCACTGCACTTCTAAATTCTGTTTTTTGCATCTACTGGCAGTTGGTGGTGGGAACTGTAGATGATCTCCACAAGTTGTACCCAAAGGTTGTTCCCTGCACAGCAGTAAAAGAAACTGCAATAAATGAGGTTTGTACTAATACTATTGTTCTTGTTCCAAATGCATGAACTGGTAAACTGATCAAGTGACGTGCTCAAGTAGGGACTGGTTCACCTGTACAATGCTTTGAAATCTATTGGAGATTCTTGGGCCAAGAGTCACAAATGGGTAGCTAATTTTGGGCCCAATGCAGATGGGAGCTTGGAGAATAATAATTTGGAGCAACTTGGTGAGCTTTCTTGCTTTCTTTGTTTCCTTTCCTTTTTCCCTCAGATGGGGAGTATGAATATAATGTTTTACTAGACTGAAAATTTCAAAATTGCCGCATTGAAGCTGGAAGAGTGTTGGCAAAGCTCAATTACATGATTAAACTGGCACAAGAAATGTTTGACGTAATGGAAGAAGATGAGAAAAGTAAGGGAGGGATAAGGGACTCAGCTTTCGGGGATATGTTAACAGAGTCATATTCAGACATAAAAAAGACATGTCCTTCTCCAGTATCCCCAACTTCAGCCCCTCCTGAGCTGATAGAGCTCCGTGAATATGCCAATGTTTCCTACTCTGAACCTCTTCTTCTGCCTCTCAGACTTCAGGCAGTGGAAAAGTGCCTGTCATTCCACATTCTCCCTCACGTATCAGCTCTGGGTACTTGTGCCTCAAATAAGAAGAGAAGGGCAGTTGACGAGCCAAATGAAGAAATTCAGGAAAGAAAGAGTATCAAAGAATCACCAAGTATAGCAACCAGTGGAGAGCCAATAAATTCCAAACCTCTAAAATGCATGCCAAAAAGTTCAAATTCTGAGATAAATGTTTCACAACAAACAAGGAAGGCTGCTGCAGCATCACCGCCGTTGCCACAACCCCCACCACCATCCAATCGACCTCAACCTGCAATAGCAGCACCACTATTGTTGTCAAACTCGACCTCAGATGTAGTAGCACCTCCACCATCTATTGTGCATTTGAAGGGATCAGTGTTTTTGCCACCCCCACCTACAATGCCAGAACATGGAGCTGCTCAACCAACTCTACCACCCATTGTGCAGTCACCTCAACCTGCACCACCAGCAAATGGAGCCGCTCCACCCCCTCCACCACTCATTCCACATCCAAAAGGATCAGCGCCGTTGCAGCCACCAGCTAGACCACTGGCAAAGGGAGCTGCTCCACCACCTCCTCCACCCTTTGGAGCGGGAAAGTCCCTGCGTCCAAAGAAAGCAAGTACAAAATTGAAGAGATCAACGCATATGGGAAACATGTACCGAGTTCTCAAGAGAAAAGTGGAAGGTTCTAATTTGAATGTTAACAAATCTAAGGGGAAGGGAACTCAGGTTGGGGCATCTGCTGGTGGGAAGCAGGGTATGGCTGATGCCCTAGCTGAGATGGCAAAAAGGTACGCATGTAAACAACCTTAGGTACTTAACACAGTATGTTCCATAATTGTAACGATAGTATGAATATTTCTTTTGGTGTCTTAGATCAACATATTTCCAACAAATTGAAGAAGATGTTGAAAAGCACGCAAAATCAATCATGGAAATAAAAAGTGCTATTAGTTCCTTCCAAACAAAGGATATGGCCGAGCTTCTAAAATTTCACAAATATGTGGAACAGCATCTAGAGGAATTGACAGATGAGACCCAGGTAATTTTTTTTTTTTTTTTTTCAATCTAGTCCACTTAAACTAGCCAGTGAACTTTAAGCCGTTGAATCAACATTTTCCAACTCCTTCAAATGCAGGTGTTGGCAAGGTTTGAAGGTTTCCCATCAAAGAAGTTGGAATCATTGAGGACAGCTGCAGCTCTTTCCAAAAAATTGGAAGGGATACTTAGTAACCTGGAAAATTGGAAGGTAGAGCCTCCTCTGAGCCAGCTCCTCGAGAAGGTGGAGTGCTACTTCAACAAGGTAGAAACTTTATTTCTAATGGTACATCAGCATCTTAATATCTTCTCAATGTGAATGCAAATCATTGATTGAGAAAAGAATAATCCTGCGAACAGATCAAAGGAGAAATAGATGCACTGGAACGTACTAAAGATGAAGAATCTAAGAAGTTCCAGAGTCACGACATCCATTTTGACTTCCACATCTTGGTACGAATCAAGGAATCCATGGTGGATGTCTCTTCAAGCTGCGTGGAGTTAGCTCTTAGGGTAAAAATACCTATTTATGCTTCTTACACACACTACATCATTCACCTTGAACAATTAATTGTGAAGTTTGAGTTTAACATTGTGGTTCATACTCAAGGAACGAAGAGATGCATCAGAAGCAGCTAATGCAGAATTGGGTCCAAAAAGTGAAGGCAAAAGGCAGGCATGCATAAAAATGCTTTGGAAGGCTTTTCAGCTTGCATTCCGGGTCTATAGCTTTGCAGGTGGACAGGATGATCGTGCTGACAAGTTAACCAAAGAGCTGGCTCAAGAAATAGAAACTGCTCCACACAATGAGTAGATGTGAACTTAACATATTCTCCAGCTAACATACTCGCTACTCATACTTTTGTTTTATAATTATGAGATCAAACCTTTTGATCAAGTTCAAGAAGCAATTGTACTCCAGGTACCACTTTTTTATGAGTTCAAAACTCAGCATATTGTTGTGTGCCTCAGAGATTCTAAATAAAGGTGAATATAGTTGGATAGATACAAGTGTAAGAAAACAACTGTACTGCGAATGCTTTTGTGTATGAGTTACAACTCACAAAATGTTGTGTGCATGGAGATTTTAAGTTGACAGTAATAACACTAAAGATGCGACATGTTACGGATTGTCAAACCATCAGTTAGCAATTACTGAAGGATGAAGCAATATTAGCTTTAGTTCCCGACTCCTGTTGGCATTGTAAATACTGAGTTTGTTAGTGTTCAAGAATTGTCACTGGTGCATGGACGAACATTAGCCAGTTGTGCTAAAAAATCAGAATCGAAAGGCTCATCTAAGCTGGGCAATTCTTTATTCTTCATGGTGGGGTTTACATTCAACCATCTCGGGACATTTTCGGAGCAACATCTGTCCACACCACCAGCCACCACATCCCTGGCTACTTTTGCAAGTCTTCCGCATACTAGTTAATTGATGTTGGGTGCACTTCACATAAAATCTCTTAATGTGGCGCATTTGAGTAATAAGCAGACACTAACCTACTAATGTGTTCAAGCTGGGAAAAGTCATATTTCTTTTGTGTTTGTACTTTGTTCACATAATGAAAATCGCACATTCATACAGCTTTGCATCATAAGATTCTCCTTTTATCCCATGCATCACATGACTAGTCAATCAACGTGTCATTGTATTGGTTTATAAGAGGAGATGACTTTACATCTGATAGGCACATGAAACCTGTCCAAACTGTCTTGCACAACTATCAACACTGGTCCATGTTCAGCTGACTTTATAAAGTTTCATTCGAAGTGGGAGACCCAATTTTGAACCCAAGAGAATTCAATTTTCTGATGTTGAACCAATAGCAACCTATCCGTCCCCTGCCTCCCAGTACAGATAGACCCTTCGTGGTGCCTGCCAGAATCAGAATTTGGCCAATAGGTCAATGAAGTTTAAAGGAACCCATATGCTGATTAACTAAAAAACGACTAGAAACTAAAACTTCTTTCAACTATGACATCTAAACTTTGTAAACTCTTTGCAGAAAAACAAAGATTCATTCAGGCTTATGGAAGATAGTCAATTGCTGAGAATGAATGTGCATTACAAGTAAATATTACATACACATGAGTACAAAGGAGATTACATTTTCTATCATGCCAATTGCCAAGCGAGGAATCCACCATTTCTCTGGACTTTTGCATGCCTTGTCATCAGTATCAGAAGATCAGCAGGGGTCTATTTCATAGACAGAGATCACACTTTCACCAACTCAGGCGCAAAATACTTGTCATCTTTTCCGCCACCCCATCTGCAAATGACAATGATACCCATACATGAGACAAGTACGAATAACAATAGCCACAAAGCATCCAAACAAATCAATAATATACTGAATGCACCTGAAAACAGGCCAAGACACAACAGTAACACCTCGAGTTCCAACAACTGCAAACTCATCCGCACTTCCCTTGAAATATTCCATCACTTTTCCAGTTCTCATATCGAAGATACTTAAAACCACCCTCTACAATATGAACTCACATTAGGGGTGCCTCAAGGAAACAAATTCTTTCTAAAATTACAATAAAACAGTAGCGGAGGATTAGAAAATGTCACATGAGTACCTTTAATTCAAGTAGCCATCCACTAATTTTTCTCAAATGTGCATCAACGGGACCCAATTGTTAACTCAAATTATCCAAAGCTATACTTGGCATTAATTTTCAAATTTACCACTTCGTAAGAATCTTTTGAAGCCAAAGCAAAAGTTTGGCCGAAACACATAATGTAAAGACTCACCAAGGCAATTCCTTGCTATGCATAGGTCCCTGACACAATTAGATGGCTATATGCTGCACTATCATTTTCCTTTCCGTTTGGTAAATCCACCAAAAATCCCATGATACGAGCATACAAAAGAGATTACATCACAAATTCCCAGTTAAGTACTGCATGAGTAAAATCAAACGTTCCTTTAAACTGGCCCGACTCTATGGTACATTTGATACGATTTCCAAACTTATATACGACTTAAAAGCGCGATAAACACCCACAGTACGACATCCAAGCGTGAAAGCGTGCTTCCCCTTTGACACAGACTTTTTGTACATAGATCCTGCACATATTTGTGTGGGACCCACTAAGGGTCTCACGCGAAAACCCGAGTCGTTCATTAAATGTTTTACATTTTTTCAAGAGCCCACGCGTGATATTAGCTCAATCCGATACCTATAGGTACTTAATCCAATCATCTAATTTTTCATTATCTTGAAAACCGAATTAAAAGTTTGATGTTTGGATTGAGTCTCTATATGTATCGGATTGAACTTATTTTAAGCGAGAGTCCTTGGAAAAATGTTTTATATTTAATAAACGGCTCGGATCGTTTTTGTGAGACCCTTAGTGGGCCCCATACAAAAATCTGTGCACGATTTGTACCTATTTATTTGTGCGAGTAGCACAGTTGGTCTTTTATAGGATACAGCGAGGGTTTAAGAAACAATACGTACAGATACTACGGTTTGTAGTCGGCAAATGCTTCGCAAACCCATACTTCTGAATCGTTGCCCACCCTTGTCTCTCTATCCCAATGGAGTCATTCTTGAATGAAGTAAGCCTTTGAAAACCCTAATTTCTTACTTCACTCCCCTTTACTATTCTGTTTTTGGCGACTTCAACTAGAATTAACCATCAAACGTCATGAATTGGTGAGTTTTCCATTACCCGATGCATCGACGCCTTGCTCTGTTTGGTCATCGATTACTCACAAATTCATTACTTTTCACACCAAGCAGTCGGCCGTTATTGAACACCCAGTCTTATATTTGGATCCCTAGGGTTGATGGGTTGGCTTTGTTTAGAGTATTTATGTTCACTTCAACTCACCCAACAAGGGTCCGGGACCCCGATGACCCGTCCACCTTGATGAAGGAGGACGGAGTCGCCGTCTGTTCGCACATGTGGATCGAAAATTTTCGCGAACCCGATAAGACGGTGACAAATCTGACCAATTATTTACGTCGATTTGAGTTGTGGGTTTTGGCTTATCAGAAGGTCTGCGCTGATGAGATGGGTGCTTATATGCCGCGGAATGCCATACAGAGGTCAGCACTGGAGGACTTGTTGGCCTTAAGGAATGCAGTTCTTGATAGTAGGTTTAAGTGGGGAGCTAGGTTAGAGTTCTTTATCAAGTCTCCGAAGGATAAGACGGAGTATGAATCGTTGTCAAAGAGGAAAATCAGGGCCATTTTGACTAATACGCAGCCAAGCCCATTTCAGGATCGGATTGTTCAAGAGGTTTTGTTCATGATTTTGGAGCCGATTTATGAGGCTAGGTTTTCTCAGAAGTCATTTGCGTTTAGGCCAGGGAGGAATGCCCACACCGTGTTGAGAGTCGTTAGGAGGAGTTTTGCGGGGTACTTGTGGTACATAAAGGGAGATTTGAGTACAATTCTGGATGGCATGAAGATCGGAATGGTGATAAGTGCTCTAATGAGGGATGTTAGGGATAAGAAGGTGATTGATTTGATAAAATCGGCTTTGGTTACACCTGTTATCACCACTCCACACGGTGAAGGTGAGAAGAAGAAGAAAACGAAGAGAAAGTATCAAAAGAAGAGGGTTTTAGCAGAAGATGAACCGAAGCCTGATCCGTATTGGCTGGATACCTTTTTTGGGTTTGCGCCTGAGGAGGCTGAGAAGCTTCCTTCTTGGGGACATTGTGGGATTCTTAGTCCCCTTCTGGCTAATGTATGTATTGATGAGTTAGACCGTTGGATGGAGGATAAGATCAAGGAGCTCTATCGTCCTTCAAAGAGTGATGTCATTTGGAATAATCCAGATGGGGAAGCGGAACAAGGAAATACATCTTGGCCGGAATTTGTTCCAACAAGTGGTCCAGATAAGACAAGAAAGATTGACTATGTCCGTTATGGGGGCCACATTTTGATTGGAATTAGAGGACCCAGGGCAGATGCGGCAACCCTGAGAAAACAGTTGATTGAGTTTTGTGATCAGAAATATCTCCTGAAGCTTGACAATGAAAGCCTCCCTATTGAGCACATTACTAAAGGTATAATGTTTCTTGATCATGTACTCTGTCGGCGAGTTGTGTATCCAACTCTTCGGTATACTGCAACCGGTGGGAAGATCATCAGTGAAAAGGGTGTGGGGACCCTGTTGTCAGTTACAGCAAGTTTGAAACAGTGCATTAAGCAATTTAGGAAGTTGAATTTTCTAAAGGGTGATAGGGATCCAGACCCACAACCTTGTTTTAGAATGTTTCACGCCACCCAAGCTCACACAAATCAACAAATGAACAAGTTGTTGTCTACAATGGTTGAGTGGTACAGATATGCAGACAATCGGAAGAAGATTGTAAATTTTTGTTCTTACATCATTAGGGGATCACTTGCAAAGCTCTATGCTGCCAAATACAAGCTCCGATCGCGAGCAAAGGTGTACAAGATTGGTGCACGGAATCTAGCTCGACCTTTGAAGGAGAAAAAAGGCCAGTCCCCAGAGTACCATAATTTGCTGAGAATGGGTCTTGTTGAGTCAATTGATGGGCTTATGTACACCAGAATGTCTTTGGTACCAGAGACTGATTACTCTCCTTTCCCTAATGGTTGGAGGCCTGAACATGAGAAAGCATTGCTTGAGTACATAAGGCTAGATGATCCAAAAATTCTAGAGGAGCACCGGAGTTGCTTGAGAGAACAAGGTCTGGTTTCCCCTCAGGATTACGTCTCAATGCTTGTTTGGAACTACAAGAGGAATGCTATTGGACTGGATCAGCTTCCCGCGACAGTGATTCATGGCAATAACATAGAAAGTGTGAAAGCAAACCCCGAAAATGATGATGAAATGAATAGATCTGAGGGAGATCGAGAAGAAAGGCGTCAGGCGGCACAAATGTAAGATTGAATTTGTACTGTGTGGTTTTGAAGTGATATTTTAAAACCATGTACTTGGGTATTTCAACTAGCTAGAGGAAGTAGGACACAATGATTGCTTTTGCAGTGCTTTATAATTCAATATAATTATGGAAGCATAGGATAGCTTGTATAATTCTAAAAGGATTTATTTCACTATGCCAACAAAACGTTTTACTCCATTAGCTACACCTGCAATATGTTGATTAGCAAGTTTTGAATCTCTGTTGGGTGCTCTCAGTGGCATCACTGTTTATAATCCTTTCACCTCCCGGCATCATATAGTATAAAGATCAGTGGAGATGAAGAGCACATGTGGGCAAACTTCTGCTTGTTGAGTGTTTTCTTGAGCACTGGATCCTTTTTGATTAAAATGATTCTAAAAGTTTAGTGTGGGTGTTTTCTGGATTTTATCTGGATTGACTTTGTATAGAGATAAGAGGACCTGTGATATAACACAAGAGCCCGGATAGAATTTAGAGCATTTTGTAGTATAAAATGCTCTAGCCTTTACTTACGCTATATTGTAAAGTACTTAGGTTTTTGGGATTTTGATGGTCTAATCAAATGACAGTGTTTAGGTAGTCAAAAGAAGGAATTTGAGAGGATCTTAATGGGCTGTTCTTATGTGCAAACAGTACATGATAACAGTAAGTAGGGGGTTCCTCTGAGCACTGGATCCTTTTCGAAACAGTACATGTAATGTTTTGTTGTCGTATCTGATTATTGGTTGTATTAGTTGCTACAATGTAGTCACACTATGCTTCTCATAATGTCCAATAGTTGAGATATTTAGAATGAATTAGTCCAAGATGGTGATTTGATTGAGGTAGAAGGATTTGAGGGATGAGAGTCATGAGAGAAAGCCCAAAGGGAAGTGCTTGGAGGGTATGCTCCTTAGCCAGCAGGTTGCATTTTAACTTCAACTTTTGCTTTTTCTAACATTGTGGATGCATTGGGTTGGGGTGTATTCTTTCACGCCATCAACCCTCCTTCCTATTAGAAGTAGAACATGATAAGGGTATTGGTAATGCGGGATTGCTGTGATCATCTTTGGAGGTTGAGATGGTGTTACTCTTTTGCTGCCAAGTGTGATTCTCTGTGAAGATGATAAAGTGAGTTATATTGCTGTGGGAAGCTGTTCATTTTTTTTCCCTGGTTGCACTCTTGGCTCTTCTTGACACTATTCTTCGAAGTTATCAGGATGGTTGGCGTTTATGGTCAAGAATTTGGTCACGTATTTTGAGCTATATTAATTGGAGCTGCATCCCCTTCTAGTCCTTTCATTTGAACTGTGAACATAGCTGTAGCCTTTATCTCCGAATTTTTCGAATTAGCAATTGAAAAATCACTGCTTGCTTCAATGACATGACTATCTGACCCAGTATGGTAGCAGGGTATGTGAAGTCTTCTCTTGTCACTTGTGGCGGCATCAATGTTCAGAGCTCTTTCCAGCTATAAACTGCCCCTTCAGAAAAGGGGTTTTGTTATAGAAGCAGTCAATTGTGTAAATGAATTGTAAAACTGTATTGGAGGTAATTAACAAGAAAATGGAGAAGAAGTATGTTTCCTTCAACATGTTTGGCATAGTAGGAGAGAGAGACCATTTCCGGTTCTATTTTTTTACTCTTTTCTTCCAGGATTTTTGGTTATAAAAAAGCATTTTACACTGACAGATGGATTTGATCAAGTCAATATTTCGGGATTAACTCTGTAATTTTGTCCCGAATTAGATGTTTTTAAGAAATTGCTTCCTTTATAGATAGTCCATATGTTCTCTTTGCCCTTGGTGCTACATCTCTGGCTTGGGCCAAACGTAAATAGCATCTCTAGCTGGATTAGAAGAGTTATAGAGATTGCGTGAACTTACAACTTACAACTTTCACATCTCTAGCTCAAAAGATGCTTAGATGGAATTAGAATGGTTAAAGTCTGAGGGGCCTTTTGTCTTTGTGTCTGGTGGGGGATTTTTTTTTTGTGGGGGGGGGGGGGGGGGGGGGGGGGGGGTTCTTTTTCCTTGGTTTTTTTTCGTTTCTTTTTCTTGTTTTCTTTGGTTGTATCTCCTTTTTTGTCATTTCTTGGGGTGGTTTGTGGTGAGTGGTCCATCTCCTTTTTGGTCTTTGGGTTTGGGTTGGCCTGGCTGGGGTAGGGTCGGTTGTGTTGTCTCTTTTGATTTTTTTTTTTTTTTTTTTGTCTTTGGTGTCAGCCTGGTGTTTGCTATGGGTCTGGGTCTTAGGCCAGGTTTGTTTTTATTTTTTCTTTGAGTCTCGTTGGTCCTTGTCACTGCTGTTTCAGTGGCATTTGCCTCACCCCTAACATCAATGCTGCTCTTTTCAACTCCTGCCTTTGGAGGGCTAAGAGCTCTTAGTCTTTATCTTATTCATTCTCTTATCAACTCCAAGCTTTGGAGGGCTAAGAGAGGTGGTACCATTGGAGTGATCCTGCCTCTATCCGGAAATGATTATTTGCTGCAATTTCCTATCCTACTGCTGGTTGGTGCTACCTAGCTGGTGATGCTGCTGCTGTTTGTTTCACTTTATCCATCTTCTTATCAACTCCATCTATGGGAGGGCTAAGAGGTCAGGTGGACAATTTCAATTTGCAGAATTATGCCTTGAAACTTTATGGAGCTGTCTTGTTTCAATCTATGCTGCTTTATTTGGGAGCTGTCTTCTTCTGCTTTATTTGTGAGTTCAGTTGTAGCAATTTCTTCGATCCTAGTGTTGTCTCCGAATCGACACAATGATTTCCTTCAAAATGAACGACCGCAGAAGTAAGTTGAACATGAATTAATTCTCCGTACTATGAATGACCTAATTGTTTGCCCTTATGATTCTGATTTCGTGATTCTTGCTCTTTGTAAATGAACTAATACTAGATTTTGACATTTTTTCGATGAAGTGGTTCTAAATCATCTCTGGCTAGAATTGATCTAAATCTGATATCATTGACGGTGTGGTCTGTGTGGAGGTTTTTCGTATCACTACCCTCAGTTTCAAGGCATTGGCCAGTTGTCATTCTGAAAGGATTCATTTAAAATGTTTCTTCGCTAATCTGAAAGTTGATTTGGTATATGTAGTTAATGATTTGGACTCTATATCAATGATCTTCTTATGAATCCAAAAGAGCTTGTATACTGTATACCTTTCCAGTAGTCAGAGTTGCCTTTTCTGTTCCTTTTTTTATTATATATCTGGTGGTGAGGTTTGTCAATGTATCGAGGAGGTTCATTTTCCTGGGATCAATGACTGCACAATGGTGTTCGATCAATGGAGTTATTCTCTGAAATGTGATAATGAATTAATGGTCACCTTCCCTTGCACTCTTTTCATGTTGCCTTGGAACTTTAGATTCACTGGCACTTGTTAAATCTTGGGGCATGCTTACCATATCAGCGACCTTTGTAAGCGTGTAATACTAGCATTTCTTGATAGAGGGGAAAATGTGTGCACTAACACAGGCAGTTTTTGTACTATCTATATACACACGTAGACGATATGGGACACTCACAGCTGCTTGCAATATTTTTCTTAGTGTCACTTCCATGCCAGAAATTAGGTGGTCACAAGGACCTTTAAAGGTAGGTTCTATTCAAATTGTAATTTTTGTGGAGGGGTCGTCTGATTGCCCTCTTACATTCACGCACCGAACTTGCTGAGGAATCATGTCTTGTTGGACGAAGGATTCTGCTTTGTTAGTTGTTAGTTCTGTTGAGCTCATGCTTCGTGCGATTTAGGCATTTAGCTTTAGTTGAGGGACACATCCTTCGATTTTACTTTGGTTGACTGTCCCATCTAGTAAATAAAACCCTGTTAATGTCATTTCCGTTAATTTGCTTGTATTTAGATGCACATAATCATGTATATTCTTCATAATTATTCGTTTATATTTCAAAGTTTTGATCCCCTATACAATTTTGCAATTCTGTTACGAAACAGAGATTGGGCTTGGATTGACAGGATTTGGCTTGGATTGACAGGATTTGGTGTATTTTTCTCATTCTTGGGAGTCATTTTCTTCTTTGACAAGGGACTCCTTGCCATGGGAAATGTGAGTGACAGCTTCTCTTTTATTGCCCTTTTACTGCTCACCTTCCATTTTTTGGTGCATTTCCCATTTAGCTTATTGTTGATTTGATGCCTGCTGCCTGCCGAACATTGGGTTATGTGGTGATACTCGATCAGATACTCTTCATCTCTGGGGTGAGATTAACCATTGGATTGAAGTCTTCAATGCAGTTCTTCACGAAGCGTAGCAATTTCAAGGTTTATACCTTTTGCCTTTTTCATATAATGATGTTCCTTTTTTATATACCACCTTACGGCTTTCGTGTGGTACAGGAAACAATTTCTTTTGCTTTGGGCTTTTTGTTGGTTATGATAGGATGGCCAGTATTGAGAATGATTTTGGAAGCTTATGGATTCATTGTTCTTTTCAGGTTTACTTATTTAAAGAAAATAAAATTTCCCTCCATGATTACTTGTGCTCTGCTCATATTGATGATTGTAATCGCTGATGAGTTATTTTTTGCAGTGGCTTCTGGCTTACATTGGCAGTTTTTGTGCAGAAGATACCTGTTCTTGGATGGGTTTTCCAACAGCCATTTGTTAGATCGGTATGTTTTCTTGATATGCAGCACAGTGATTTCAGCAGGAATTTACAGTGGTCGCTCTCAGTTGTGTTCTTCTACAAAGCTAATTTTGTTACTGATTCTGTACATAATTTAGTTTTGGAATCATGGGGCCATTTTTGTCTATCTGCATTGTTTTTCGTAGTCATACATCATAAAGAATAAGGCTGCCGTACTCATCCAAGATGCATAATTTTTTTACTGCCTTCAGTGAATTTCCTCCCACATAATTTTGCTTGAATGCAGTACTTATTTCCTGTTGAAAACAGTGATAATTTGCTTGAATTAAGTAGAACATTAATGTAAATAGTGCTTTTCTTCTTGTGAAGTGGAATATCTGTGAAGAAGTTTCTTGATACTCCCTCCGTCCCATTTTGTTGCGCCTGTATAGGGAAATGAACTATTTAAGGGAATATCATAATTTTGCTTGAATGCAGTACATAGTTGTCAAGGGCGAAAGGCGCACCGAGGCGCAAAGTTCTGTTGGGCCTGAGGCGAGAGGCGCAAGGCGAGGCGCACGCCTTTTTGAAGAGAGGCACACCTATGCGAAAAAATAATTATTTATGAAAATAATTGTGTTATGTGTGCTTTTTTGAAAAAAAAAACTCGTTTTTTTGTGCGCTTTTTCTCTTTTTTGTGCGCTTTTTCTGGAAAAAAGCGCGAATTTTTGAAAGAAAGCGTGTTTTTTTTTGACTGATTTGAAAGAAGCGCGCTTTTTTTGCGCCTTGTCGCTTTTCTCGCCTTGTCGCTTTTTTTGCGCTTGTTGCTCGCCTTTTTCAAGTCGCCTCGCCTGGGGGTCAGCAAGGCGCTCGGGGTGCGCCTCGCCTCGCCTTGGGCCTAGGTGCGCCTTTGACAACTATGATGCAGTACTTATTTCCTATTGAAAACAGTGATAATTTGCTTGAATTAAGTAGAACATTAATGTAAATAGTGCTTTTCGTCTTGTGAAGTGGAATATATGTGAAGAAGTTTATTGATACTCCCTCCGTCCCATTTTGTTGCGCCTGTATAGTGAAATGAACTATTTAAGGGAATATCATAATTGCATTGACTTTTTGCTGATTTTACCATTTACCCCTTGACAGAATATTCAATTTTAGTAAAAGATCAAAATAATTGAACAAGGCCAACCATCTTTTCACCTGCCATAACCCAAGGGCGGGAAGTTTTGCCTACAAATTTGAAATTTTCATTATGGTATTGGAGCCGAATCTTTTCTTATCCAGTCGTGTCATTGATTCTTAACCTTTTAAAATCATTGATTCTTAACCTTTTAAAATGTAAAAGGTGAGGGGCAAAATGGTAATATGAACATCCAAAAAATGTAGAGTTTTGAGACAAGCAAATCATTTTGGGACATCCCAAAAAGGGCACAACAAATTGGGACGAAGGGAGTATTAACAAGGCAAATCTTGACATATGCCCTGTTCTATTGTCATGGCAGATAGTATGAAGTTTTTCTGAAGTCTAGACTAATTTGTAGTTGCTAAGATTAGGGCTCTTTATTCCCTTGTGATTCATGACATCCGTGTTTTAATTTTGCTAGTGTATTCATGGAGTTCATTATTATTCCTTCTTAGACAAGTGGATGACGTAAAATTGTTTGGAGAACTAATGAATAGATACTTGCAATTCACGTATTCTTGAGTTGGTGACATTGGTTGAGACTAACCGTTAACCTATGATAGTATGATGTGATTTAGGCCCTAGTATAGGTGCTTATTGATAATCTTTTGTGGCATCTCTTGGCCCACTTCTCCAGATGTTTGTAGCGCCCACCTAACTTGTTCAAACATACCTCTGCTTGAGCATATCGTAAAGACACATCAGGTATTCACAACTTTGTTGCAAAAATCTCCACCTACATGTGTCACCCCTATTCCTCAGTTTCTAATCTTCTATGTTGTCAGTGAGACACCTCCAAGTATACTTGACCAAATCGCTTAATACACTCCCTTGGCATGGCCGACTGATTCTACACTTTAATCTTGTCTTCAATGCTATCTTCAGCCAGTAGAGTGAAGGGTTCATCAAGGTTCTCAATTCCCTTTAAGAAATTTGAAGATGGTTAGCCTGGATTGAAACACGAAAGGCGGAGGGGCCTGGGTGATAAATACTTGTTGACTAGTTATCAATGGCAAATTTGGAGGAAGGAAACACTTGATCCTAATGAGGAATTGAGGAGATAAGAGCAAGTTCAGCAGGCTAGGCCGCTAGGCGAATGGGTTAGCTTTGGTATTTTACCTAGTCAAGACTCAAAACTGAAGGTGCAGCAGCCTCAATAGAACCTAGACATTTTGGTTTTATGAACAGTAACTCGCCACTTCTATTGACCCGTTCCCTTGGGAGAGAGTAAATTATCATTTTATTTTAGTTAGTCATGTTGGCAACGTAAATAAAAATTCAATGATGCACCAAGGCCTTCATAATGCAGAGTCCGTTGCTGGGAGTAGTGATGATTTGATAATTAGTAAAGGTTGAACTTGAGGAATGGATAATAATGGCTGACGCTAAGAGCCTATCAGGAATACTTCAAGTTAATACGGAGTATTGTATATTACTTTTTTTTTTTAAACTGGAATTACCTTGATAAAATCGGATAAAAGAAAATTTAGCACTTTTTTAACCCGATCCTTTTCATCCATTCTGAATGTACTGCAGAGACTCCAAAAAGGTCACGGATGCTGAGCAGCTTCTTAAGGATGCCGATGGAAACTAATACTACCTATTAAAGTGGGCATTAGATTGGATTCAGTTTATTGTTCAAATCCAGAGAAACAAACTTGACCAGATACTTGAGCAACATGAGACCATTTCTTATGCACCCAACAATGAACTCAATTCCGCAACTCCAATTCTGTATTTACCTAGAGAACCTAATCTCCCAGCTAAGCTAATACGTCGGGTGAGTTCAACGATATCCGAAGCTATGAAAGCGCCAATCACACAGGAACAATGGATGAACTAGAGCATCAAAAGACCAACAACCAACAATTACTTGAGCAGGGTGAAAAAATTAGGGTTTCATGGAGGAGGTCATACCATCTAAAAGGGTTAATCTAGCGTATGAAGATCCCTCCACTGCGGGATTGGACAAGGGTTGGATCTATATAGCCTCACCCCACAAGCGGAGGACATATCATTTACTGAAACAAAAACTGGACGAAGATCATAGACCACATACAAATTTTGTAGACGGAGAATATCAAAAAAGATATAATTCCATTGCCCAAACATATGCCAACATGTTAAATTAGTTGAAGATTATGAACTGTGAATAGAAATTGTTCAGGAAAATAATAATCTATCTACATTAATTTCTTATGTGCTTTGCTAACCTTTTCTAAATAATTAGAATTTCTCATTTTTTTTCGATGCTTACGTTCGCGAGGAGGAATTGACAAAAAAAAGCAATTAGATTAAGTTAAACCAAACATAAGCTCAATCTAATGTGAGATGAACGTATCGAGGCCAGATTTCTTCTCATTGAATCTGTACCTTTTGAAAAAATGGGTCATTGTGAAATAACCACATCACCAAATAAAAGGAAGCCCTTAACTCTGCAAAAGCTAGCATTGCCTATTTTCCTACCAAGTCTCAGAGAACCACACAACCAAAGCTTGGACACAGAGAAATACCAGAGACCAAGTTCAAACAGAAAACCAAAAGACTTTCACAATCTCAAGATCCAACATGGGTTTTACAGACAAATAGATTTCAACATATCCCGCCCAACGCCCACAAGGCGAAAGCATCAAATCCCACAGGTCGAAAGCATCACATGCGTGAACAAGCAAATAACACAATGGAAGACTAAAGAACGGGGATAGAAATTGGTCAGATATATGCTTTAACCACCATAGGCCAGTTGTAGACCTGATTGCCAGCCCTAGGGATCATCCAGGATCATCACAATTCTTCTGTTTAACTCACAATGTTCACACGCCGATGAACAATAAAAATTCGATTGGATACACTAAAAGATTAACAATAGAAAACAACGAACTGAGTGTTTGGGTTTAGGTTGGCATGGATTATGAAGACACTGGTACTATCTTAATGAACCCAACATCGATGCTATGGATTGAGGTTTCTTCCACTGTCTTTTGCTTATGATGCCTTCACAAATGTCCAATAAAAAGCAGAGCGAACTTTTATTTGAAGCAGGTGAAACTTCTGGAGCATTGTATAGGCACGAAAAACCCGACACCTAGTTCAGATTACGCACAAGGATGGACATGGTAGAGATGAATTTCATAAACACCTCCATAGAAAAGAAAAGAGAAAAAAAAAAAAAAAAAGAACCAAGAGGACAATAGAAATGGTCATACACAGCTTTTTCTCACTTCACTAACCAGACAAAGCCTTGTTCCCCATGAACTGGGTTGCCGACGCAGGATTTTTTTTCTCCATTCTGCTCCGATGCAAATGTTTAAAGCTCGTAACATGGAAATCTAGCATCAGTAGGATTAGTCATGTCCAGGAAAAGATAAGCCATGCCTACAAGTCCTTCAAACATAGAATATGGGTGGTCTCCTCCATGCATCTTTCCCTCTGATATAAGGCTGTGAGCTTTATCAAGGAGAAAGCCAGCAAATGCCTTGGCTCTGTATAAGAACTCCCTATTGCCCGTCAGCCGGTAAAGCGAGAGAAAAACATATGTGTTCCCACTCACGCCATGACAAAGCCCAACTCGTTTGAGTAGACCACGATTCCATACTACCTCTGCTGCGTTTACGGCAGCTTCAAGGAACTCCTTATCTCCGAAAACCTTCACATCAGAAAAGTAAAGTGAAAAACCTTACAAGAACTACAACAGAGAGTGGGATTCTGCTGATGAAAAATTAGATCGTGGTTGTGCCTTTCCTATATCTGGCCTTTTTGCATGCAACTGAATGGAATGACTCCAAGTTTTAATTTGTTTTAGTATCTATGTGCTTGCAAAATACTCCCTGCAGTGACTAAGATTTCAACCATCTGGCATATCGCCATAGTCACAGACTCACATAGATATGCTATGTCTGGGAATATTATCTTGCACCTTGACATTCCAAATATACGTATAATGTCCTTAGTTCGTACAAGAAATTCTGCTAACAAACCACAAATGAAGAGGAATATCATGCGATAACCTAAAGTGACAATTGACAAATGAGTCATGACAATTGACTAAATATGAAATTCATGTGTCCCTCCAGCATAACCCAACATTTTTCATCACCAATACTCAATTTGAAATGCAACAATGAATCAACAAGAATAGGAGAATCAAATATCCAATTAAAATTAATTTTCCAACATTAGAACTTAGTAGCAAGATAACAAACTAGACTAAAATCACACTACCTCAGTGGCTTTGACAAGTGTGAGGACCATGCCAGGAGCACCATGACACCAATGCACGAGACAATCTCTCTTTCTATCTTGTTCACTGGAAGGGTAATTTCCACTCGGGAACCGATGCTTGATCATGTATTTGAGTGTATGCCTAACCTCCTCAGCTTCACTTGGACTCAGTTTCACGTGCATCAAAACATGCATAATCCCGGCCAATCCATGGGCAGCACCCCAGTACTTTTCACCATACCATTCAAACATCAATGGACATCTTTCCCTGGTCCCTAATACTCTCCCGCCCTTGAAAATGTCAGTAACAACCGCACCCTATTGCATAACTAACAAAATGTCACCTATTGACTCTTAATAAATCAAAACCCAACAAACTAAAATGATATGCTTGATATGTAAACGGAAGCCTTACAATGTAGTTAGAAGGGATTGTACCCTCGCCTATATGTTTGTTAAGGAATAGACATGCATATAGGAACCCGGCTCTTCCATATAGCAGCTCATCAGGGAGATCTTTCGGCAGCTTAATCTGTTTTCATGGCTCAATTGCAGTAAATTAATCAACACCCACTGGCCACAACTAAATCCCAAATGACCTGAACATTGCCACCATAACAAAGCAAATCCAAGATACCTCTTTAAACTTGGCTAAATAGTAACGTAGCAACTTGTCATCACCCAAGTGTTTAGCTGCAACAGCACCAAGGGCACAAACACCACCCCGCCCGCATATAAACGTCACATCCCTGCCATGAATACATCGCATTAACACCTTATAACTCAACTGTAACCCATCAATTCTCCACATAAGCAATGAGCACATCACCAAGACAAGCTCAAACCCCAAAGGCCCTCCACTAATTTTTCTCAAGCCCGTATCAACGGCACCCAATTATTAACTCAAATCATCCAAAGCTATACTTTGTCCTATTAATTTGAAATTTTACCACTTTGTCATACTCCAAAAAATGTCCCTCCGTCCCAAAATGTTTCTCCAGTTTGCAGAATGAGGGCTTAAAAATCATATGATTTTTCAAGAAAAATTTTGAACATTTTTCAACAATTTACTAGATATCAGTGAGTTCTTTTAATTTATGGAAAAAGTTCAAATTTTTTCTTTGATTTTTAAGTTCTCATTTTTGAGAAGTAGACAAACATTTTGGGATTGACGTAGTAGCTTTTACTCAAATTTATGCTTAAAAATGTGTTTGCCTAGTAGAGTGTTCCATGCCAAACGTAACTTAACTCAAATTTACTCCCCATTTGAATAACCTAGGCCTTAGCAGAGAGAAAATGCTTAGAACATACATCAACTAGGCCACGGTGGATAGAGAGAGTACTTGGAGTGGGACGAAGCAGAGTCACAGGCCTTGACAATCTCAGCGCAGAGAGCGAGATCGTCTCTGTTGTGATTGACTTGGTAGGCTTTGAAAAGCAAAAAAGCGGTCCCGAGAGTGCCGCTGTAGAGCGTAAAGTCTCGCACCCTTCGTTCGGCCCATGTTTGCACCACCACCTGATACACAAACACAAACACAAACCAACATTGTCGGCATATATGTACTTTGAGAGAGAGAGAGAGGGGGGAGGGAGATTACAGCTTCTTTGAGATCCAAGCCGGCCCTTTTAAGCCTGCTCGAGAGAGAAGAGTAGGGCATCGAGAGAAGCCTCAGAAGCGAGTCTTGAGACCCGATAGTGACTCTATCTTCTTCTTCTTCTTCTTTCTCTTCCACGAAATCCGGCATGTCGTTGGGAAAGAAACGATCGGCCATCTCTGCTTTACTGCTTACGCCTAGTACGCACCGACCAGTTCGGTTGAGAGAGACTGGGAAAGCTCCGTCCACTGCTATCTTTACAGAGCCCGCACCGGATCTTAAAAAAATATAGAAAAATATTTATAAATTTTAAAATAATATATTATGAGATTTTGTAAAAAATCAGTTCCAACGGATATCGGTAAGTATTATTTCTTGATTTATAGGGACGAAACTGTTTAACTGCACAGTTTCGCCCCTATAAAAAAAATGGTAATGGATAGTATAATGGTTTGATGTAGTGTACCTATAATTATTGAAACGAAAATAGATTCTTGACTTGAGACCTTTAGCTATTTTGCCGCCATTGTCAACGCTTCGCCCACCTTGTTACACCTGGTGCTGGTCTGGACTCGAGCATTATCTACAGACACGTGCTATGGGCTTGGCACGTGGCCTGCTTTGAGAACAGTCCTCGGCCCACTACGTGGCCCAATGTACATAGCGTAAGATCCGAGAAACGACACCGCTTCTAGTTAATTTGGTCTTTGGCAAGGATCAGGGCCGGCCCAGGCATCCAAAAAGTTTCAAATTTTAGGGGCACTCTAATATTATTTTTAAATTAGTAGATATATATATTTTTTGTTCATTTTATCAGTATCCTTCATTCATTGAGGAATTCCGCATTGCAGCCTTGTAGCTTTTAAGGGCACGTCTCGTTTCAAAAGTTCAAAATTTTCACTGTTCACCTTCAAATGTAATTTTAAGGCTGGATCTGGAGTTATGGTATTTGTTTTTGCAGAACATGGGGATGAATTAGTTCTTTTACTCTTATTAGCATGGGATTGAGCTCGGCAATTCCAATCTAGGTAGCACAAGATTGAGCATGAGACAACGTGTTGTTGATGGTGTTTTGATTACAATCTTACCACAAAAATGAAAGAACCATCCCTACAAGCAATAAAACCAAGATCATGCGGCTACGTGTAACGCACGTCGTCCGAGAGCAAGTCCAATCGTGGGATGAAAAAATGAGGGGATGAATAGTTATTTTAGTACGAAAAAATGGTTAAAACTTAAAAGTTAGTCGGATGGATAATAGAATAACCAAATAGTCCAATAGTTAACTAACTTTTCCTCCATCTTATTTTTTCCCAAATTAATTCAACTAGTAATATTAATTAAATGACTGCCAAATGAGGAATTTCAAAAAAAAAAATTTATTTTTAACTTCCGTCCTAATTTTTCGTCCACCTAACTTTCATCCAACCACCAACCATTTTCACAATAATTCTATAAATAAACTATTACACTCTTTCAACCACCACATAACCATTACACTCTTTTCTTCAAACTTTCATCATAAGCAACTTAACCCAAAGAATATTGCAGGGAGAATTCGACGGATTTTCCTCCAATGACGAGGGGACTGCAATGACGCAACTCATTATGGCTAGGCAATACCGGAAAATGCAAAGAATACAGAACCAACAAACAGACCATGTTTGTTCCACATGTGTTCGAGCTTGGATCCCCCGAGACAGAGTTGGTACGGACGAACGAATCCACACAGATTACTTTTCTGAAAATCCACTCCATGGCGAAAACCTATTTCGCCAACGTTTCCGCATGAGGGAACCTATGGCCCCTGTTTACACTTAATGGAAACTGAATCATACTGCTAGCACGGTTGGTTGTTGCTGCTGTTGTTCGCTAAAATGTGGAATCAGAGAGTAGCAAAGGATACAGTAGCATACATATCGAGCGAGTTCTGGCTACCAAAATTAACAATTTCTTCACCCATGTGGGAAGATTAAATCTACTCCTTCCGTCCCTATTTAATAGGTCTTTTTGAAAGTTCATACCACTTCTTAATTGTGTGGGGGTGTGAAAATTTGACATCAGCGTTCTCCAATGAGTTGTCTTGTAGCATAGCTCCTGCTTGAACCGCATCGTCGGAAGAGTACATCGCACCTGCAACCGGAGGGGGGTTCCTCCGGGTAGAGCCTCCGACGAGCTAGTTAGTACCCGGGGAAGATAAATTGAGACATAAAGCAGAGAATATAAGCCGTTTATGTAGGAGAGGAGAGTTGTGTGTCTTAGGTGAGGGGGAGAGCCATTGTTTATATAGAGAAAAGTGAGTGAGACTTCATGACTATGTAAAGGCTATTAGTAGAAAGTTTCTATAAATGAAAAGTTAGGAAACTTAGAGAGTAAGCTAAGTAAAAAGTGCAAAGGAAGGTTCTAGAAACTTCTAGAAGGTCACAACTTGCCGTGTCCATGTACCGAGTAATAGCAGTACGTTCCGAGCAATAGCGAGCGACCGTATATTTTACCGAACGATAAAGATGTCCGTCGAGCTGGCGAAGTACTCCGAGCAACATAAAGAACCTTCGAGCGGTCAAAGAGCTGCCGAACGATAAGAAGAGCTGCCGAACGGTAATAATAACTGCCGAACGACAATAATAACTGCCGAACGACAATAATAACTGCCGAACGACGATAATACCGGCCGAACGACGATAATAACGGCCGAGCGATAATAGGAATTGCCGAGCGAGACAAAGAGCCCCCGAATGTACTTAAGACAAATGTTCGGCAATACTTGTGGGATAATACTTTGCTTGTTGAAATCGTTCGACTGTAATGATGTGTTTTTGGTAAGATAATAAATAAAAGTCCCAAGAAATAAGAACAAAGATAACACCTCATGGTCCTTCCGGGATATGATGGTACCCCCTTTGGACCTTATGAACTGAGGAAAATTTGGCCCCCTACAAATTGCTTATATATTGCATTATATAACATTTTATGTGATTTTAGGAACATTGTCTAATAGAACAAATTGAACTTTATTCAAACAAGATCCATGTATATAGCATATAAAATTCCTTACCGATTAAAGAAATAATTCATTTTTTATCCGCTTAGAATAGAAGGAGGGACCATTAATCAAATGGGGATGGAGGGGGTAGCCAGTTTTTAGGTAAACAGAAGAAAATTTCTCATTACAATTTAGTATTCTTGGAAACTCAAAGCAAAGAACCGATACATTTCAATGGCAAATGAATTACATTCATAATAACGTAGTAATACTAACCATGGCAACAACAACAGATTCTCTCTTATTATAGAGCCGAGAGTGGTAGCAACATTGGAGAGAATACCACTTGCCATGGTATCATATAGGGCTATCATGTATCATAACCTTTTTTTTTAAAACGGATCATATATCATAACCTCAATGGCACCAATACTGATGATAATAAGAAATGCCACTACTACAGCTAGTCAAAATATACCATGTAGTTTTTCATTGGTAATTTGGTCGAGGCTCTCGGCCATTTGAGATGTTAGATGATTGCTCCAATCTCCAACTTCACCTTTCCGAAATAACATATCGTTCTTGATTAGTGCATCGCGTGAACCATTTTATTCACCTCCAAGTTGCCCAACCTCTTAAAACTGCAAAGTTCTATAATTTCCTCCACAACCCGCTCCCGCTCCTCTTCCGCGGAGAAAGGTTGCCCCAAAAACTCAGCCAATCTCCTTACGTTTATCGATGTCTCTTTCTTTAATTCTTCATATCTGAGGAAGAAAAATCTTTGAGGACATTCTAGGCTAGCATTCCAATAACCTAGCACATGGTCCCAGAAGGGTCCATAAATAGAGAGACCTTTAGAGAACAACTTAAATGCCTCTTCTAACGAAAGAGGAGGAAGTTCTTTGGATCTCATCTTGGCCATATAAAACCACATCGATATCAACACGTCTTTAGAATCCCGACATAGATATACTATTTTACAACCAGAACACAGAATAGACTTTGGCAATGACGTGTAAGGAATGTGTACCGCAAGAAGGCGAGGAGAGGGTAACTTCTCAACATCGGCAATTGGGGGTTCCCTGAAAAGCCTGAGCTCTAAGAAAGGAATGCAATCGTGGGGGTTGGTGATAAGAAGAGGGTGAGTGGAATCGGTGTAGCAAGTTCTTTTCATGATCGCAAAAATTAGGGCTTTGAGCCATGTTGTACCGGATTTAGGTGTGGAGATCAAGAAAACATCGGTGGGGCGAGCCTGAAAATGTTCCTGAGCAAACATAATACCTTCCAAACCAGCCCGGCGTTCGTACCAAAAGCCCTCATACAAGCACAAATCAGATACCCAACCTTTTTCCTTTGGAAGGGTTGAGATTAGCTCTCTATATCTTTCATAGCTTCTCTCCACCTCTTTTACGGTTTCATCCCTCTCTTCTTCATTGGTTTTGCCCAAGGAAGAATATTGGGAAGGAAGAGAGGCTGCCATAACCAATGATACCAACAAACTTAATTAGCTCTCTCTAGATTTGGAATTAGAAAAAGAGGGCTACTCTACCTCGGCTAGCTGTGAGCAGAATTGGAAGGACATATACATCTTATATAGAAATTTCAATACACTATCTGTACAAATGGGCCATTTTTTATTTTATTTTTTTATATATTATGGGAAAATGCTAAAGGGCACACGAAATGTTACCCTTTTTCTATACCCGTTGACGTGGAATGCTGCTTCAAAACAAATCAAATCAGTTTCTACTGTGCTATCTAGAACTTCAATTCAAAACCATTGGTTTCCTCTGTTATGGATGAAAATGAAATGCCAACAGCGATCTCATTTCACTATGCTTGGTTCACCATTTTGAGAGTAATTTTTACTCTCGGCACAGTTTTTAATAAATTTCTCTTTCTATTTCTCTCCGCTCATTATCACTCAACTCTCAAAAATAACTTTCTAATGGGAGCGAATTTTCAAGGAGATTCTAACATGGGAGAGCGGGATCGGGGAGCTAGGGTGGATTCAGGGTCATACTACTGTTGGTTGTGTAAACTTAATTAATTAAGAGATAAAGAAGCAAGATGAGAGAGTGATGGGAGAGGTGGGCCAATGTGTTGGTTGGCCTAAGGACATAACATAATGGAGGATGGGAGTTAAAGAAGACAGGGCAGGAAACGTGGGAACCCTTTGGGGGTTTCCCCCACCCGTGAGTTGTGTGTGTGAAATTATGAGTGAGAGTATTGTAAATTTGTATGATTAATTCAAAAAAATTGTAGCTGAGTTTTTTTTTTTTTTCGGACGAACAAGATCATCCCAGATAATAATGAGTTATTTGTGTAATAAATCTCTATTAATTTCTCATCAACTACTCCTGCTGCTGATGCTAAAGTCTTTAGTATGTCACGTATTCCATGTGTTTGATTTGTAAGATGAATGCCTTACTTTTAAAAGTATCCGTCTTTTTTATTTGTCATTCCCTTTCTTTTTGTGGTACATTTTTTTTTTTAACAACCGGACAATCTCATGCTCATATGGAACAAAAAATTGCTTGAAAACTACAAACGCTCAAATCCCGGAGCTCTCCGTTGGATAACAAAACCACAACATTCAGATTATCCATGTGGGTTGGATAGGCACTCACTTTGCATATGAAAAGAAGTTCCACGCAGGGATTGTTACAGTTGTCACCTTGTCATTTGGAATTGTTACAGTTGCAGAGCGGGGTGTTGTAAAATTCAGCATTTTGCATTGGTCCTAACGGGCTGTTTGGATGGAGGAGATGAAGGGGGATATGTGAGTCCCCCTGATTTGTACTCTGGGTGTCTCTCAAATCCGGTGTTTGGTTCAGATTTTGGGAAGGTGGAGATAAATACTGTAGAGGATTCTAGTCCGGCTAAAGGTGGATTTGCGAATGGGAGCTCGGACCCCGTCATTGGCAAATCCGGGGTGTTTTCAGACGATTTTACCCCTCCAAATCCCCCTTTATCTTTTCTCAGACTTGGTTTCGTTTTCTGAAAACCAGACCAGAGAGAGAGAGAGAGAGAGAGAGAGAGAGAGAGAGAGATCTTCCAGCAAAAAAACTTAGCTGAGGGATGACCGGCGGCGGCGGTTGACGGAATGACCGGCGGCGGACAGGAGAAGCTTTGGGGGAGGTCGGATCTGTGGACCGTGGGTGGTGTTTCTGCAAATTTGAAGGGGAAGAGGTAGTGACGGTGGTGGGTAGTGAAGTGGAAAAGAAAGAGGAGGAAATGGTTTCTGAAAAAATGGAAAAAATGGTACCTCCTTTCTGAAAAAATGGCTCCTCCTTTCTGAAAGAAAACGGATTTGGGTTTTGATTTTGGGTTTGGATGAATTCAGCTTTTTACAGGAACAAGAAGAAAGGAGGAATTATTTGTGTGGCACATGTGTATACTATCCTAGGAGCTTCATTTAATACGTTTTTCTTTAACAAAAAAAAAAAAAAAAGGTTTAAACATTTTAAAGATAACTTTATTTAATTTTATCCATTTTTTAAAATAAATATGTATTTATTTTTGTTTTCATTAAATTAACCAATATTACCCATTAGATTAATAAAATGGGGGCAATAAAGTCATTTCATATCTTATCCCATCATATCCTATCCCATCATATCCACCTTCTAAATCCCCTTCTCAAAAACCATCCAAACACCTCATTACAAATTCACCATTCTTAAGAGGTGGGGTCACCCTTCTTAACATATCACCCCTCATTACATATCCAGCTTCAAATCCCCCCTCATTACAAATCCACCCAAAACAAATCATTCATCCAAACCGGCCGTAAGTATGAAAAAGGCTTCCAGATTAGATTAGGAAGGTCAAGGTATCTCACGTTCTCAAAAGCAATCAACCAAGAATTGGCCCCATTCTGCTTTTGGTTCTTAAAAAATAAGTAATTAGGCTCTATTTATTTGGACGTAAATATTTTCCATTAAAATGTTCACCTATTTTCCGGTGTTCCGTTATGTAAAAAATGAGGAAAACATTTTACATGTAAAACATTTTCCATCAATTGGATGAAAATGACTTACCCTTAAATCTTTCATAAGTTATTTTCTGAAATGAACCCATTGCATTCTACTGCAATTCTCATGGCTCAGTTTTCTCGATTGTCAATCCTGTCTCATGTTCAATTCCAATAATCTCATATCTCTCCATCGTTTAAGCTCCCCATCTCTCTCTGCACTATTTTGTTGATTTCTGAAAATATTTTCAAGTGCCAACCAAACACCGAAAAATAAAAGTTTGAAATTTGTTTTCTAAAGAAATATTTTACATGAAAAATAATTTACATTATAAAACATTTTACATCGAAACAAACAGAGCCTTAGTGTTTAGTGTTTATGAAGGAAGTCCTACTTCTAGAAACTCTAGTTATGGGTATATCATGATGCCTTTGTCAGTGCTTGATTCTTTAGAATTCTATTGCGTTGACTAATAATAATGTACCTGGTTATTGCATTTTTTTCGGATCTTGAATCAAAGAATTCTATTGCATTCCTGGCTAAACTGCCTAATGTATCTGTTTATTGCAGTTTTCCAGGATCTTGTAGATTGGAGCAATCATCTAACAACTCAAATGGCCGAGAGCCTCGACCAAATTACCAATGAAAAATTACATGGTATTCTAGATCCTGGAAAAACTACATGGCTATTTTTGTGGTTGAGCTTAATCAGATTCGCACTTCTCAGAAAAAAAAAAAAAAAAAAGAAAAGAAAAGAAAAGAAGAAGAAGGTGATCGATAGTTTCTATATAAGAGGCTCTCAAAGCCATTCCATCTAGACACCGATCGAAATAGCATCAACTCAATGTCTCTTGCTTCTTACCTTCCTTTCTATACTCGTTTCCAGTTACGATCGGGTTGACGCAAATCTCCAACCCACTGCTGGGATTGAAGATGTTTCAGAACAATGGGGATAGTCGAAGTTCGACCTAGTATGTCAATGACAATAGTTTGTTTCGAAATATTATTTGCGCAGTTGGTTTTTATCGGTTGTTGAAGGCAGTGGTGGTAGGGGTCGAATTCTCAATATTTATCGGTTTTTGGGTATATGTTATTCATTGTTTTGCGTTTGTAATGTAGAGGCTCACATGTTTTGGTGGTATTATCGAAGCCCTTCAAGAGTCGACGATCCTTTCAATCCCTGGCCTATAGAATTCCATGTGCCGTTTACTGGGGGGTGGCTAGAGCCGGAAAAAGTCCCGTGTATGTCGAACTTATAAATTAAGGAAACAGCAAACTTGTAAGTCTTAAACCTTGACTATCAAGTCAATTTCATGGAATTGAAACGGTTCCATCTTTAATAATCAAGATGTCGGCCACATAATTCTCTAGTAAGACTGTACACACACTCGATCAATGCTCTAACGAATTTTAATAGTTTGTCATGTTTTCGAAAGACGCTTTCATGATGCCGCTTATGCTCAACCACATGCATTATGTGACTCAGGTCACGACATGCTCCATTAACCAATTCGGAAAGAAGCTATTCATATTGGAATTTTTTTTCCCCGATCGAGATACAAGAATGTGGGTGAACAAATTTATACTCTAAAGAGAGCCACCAAGACTCACCGAATGTAACAATCGTGAATTATATTTTCGAACAATATATAAGAATATACTACGTCTTTACTACTTAACCTAGACTACAGATCTAATTTAGAGGGAATTTTTCTTATTTTTTCTCAATCATCAATCTTTCAGCAGAGGGATGTAGTAGTTGCATTAGTTGTTGTGAAAAGCATGTTTGAAGGAATTCATTTTTTTTTTCTTCGCATATCCGGACTCAACTGCTTTTGATTTTATCATGATTTTAAATTTCGTATGGTTGGCAAAACGAGTGGTTAAACGAATTTTTATCTCGAATTGAAGGAAAATAATATGTCTATAATATCTGGTGATGCAGCAGTCGCATTCTTGTTGTGAAAAGCATGTTTGAAGAAATTCATTTTTTCCCCTCTTTGCATATCTAGACTCAACTGCTTTTGATTTTATCATGATTTTAAATTTTGTATGGTTGGCAAAACGAGTGGTTTGTGATTTTAATCGAATTCTTTTCTTGAATTGAAGGAAAATAATACGTCTATAATATCTGGTGATGCAGGGGTCGCATTCTTGTTGTGAAAAGCATGTTTGAAAGAATTCATTGTTTTTCCTCTTTTCATATTCGGACGCAACTGCTTTTGATTTTATTGTGATTTTTAATTGAATTTTGTATGGTTGGCAAAACGAGTGGTTTGTGATTTTAATTGAATTCTTTAATTTCTCGAATTCAAGGAAAATAATATGTCTATATATATTATTAAACTACACTGCGGATCTAATTTAGAGGAACAAATTTTATTTTTGGGCAAAGTACTAATTGCCTCCCTGTGGTTTGGCCTTTTAACACTTTACCTCCCTAACGTTTGGAAATGACCAATTCGACTCCTCATAGTTTTAGACTAAATTGCTATGCTAACACCGTTAATGGAAAGTGTTAAATGACCATAGAACCCTACATCTAGTTTATGTTCTTATTCATTTCTTCACTCTCTCATCATCATTATCATCTATTATTTATGCATTTCTAACCTTATTTTTTTTAAATACTCCATAGAGTTAGTAATCTTAACTATAACTATTTTTTACTTTAAAAAAAGAAAAAACTTCTCTTCTCCTTGCAATTTCTCACCTGGGTTATGGGTCCAGCTCAAACTTTTTTGTCCCATTTAAAAAATAATAAAATTTTTTCTCCCTTTTTCCGTGGAAAAACCATAAAAACTTAATAAAGCAACATAATGTAAAGAACCTTTGACTGATTTAGTTTTCTCTATTATTTTTTTATAATTCACTGCTGCCATGAGGAAGATTACAAAATCAAGGATCAAGAATTACAGGTTAATATCCTAAGATTTCAAAAAATAATAATAATTTGCCAAGTTTCCAATTGTCACAAGATGAGCAAAGCAAAAACTAGAGGTGGCAAACGGGCGGGTTTGGGCGGGTTGAAACTGGTCATGGGTCAAATATGGGTCAAAAAGTAAACGGGTTGAAACGGGTCGGGTTAAATATGGGTCAAGACAAACCCAAACCCGCCCGACCCGACCCGTTTTCATCTCTCTCTCTCTCTCTCCTCTCTCTCTCTCTCTCTCTCTGATTTGTCGAGGATTTAAAAGAGAAAAATTTTATGATTAAAATTCAAAATTTTTTTTGAATAAAAATGAAGCAATTAGAGGCTGAAAAAGCTTAAAAAATTTTAGGTTTTTTTTTTTTCATTTCCAAACAGTAACGTAACTTCAACGAGGAGTCAGAGGCCGCATTAGAGAATTGTCTGGAGGGCGATGAATGCACCGATTGTACAGTTTTGGTCTTCGTTGCGCTTTTTATCCCTATTAGTTCATCTCGACGGAAGAATCGAAAAAGTAATTTTTTTTTAAACTTTTACCCTAATATTTTTTGTAATATTCAAGATAAATCCCAACAACTGGTTTTTTAGGCTTTATCTCGGATGTTTTTAAAAATATTTAGGTAAAAGTCATAATTTTTTACTTTTATGATTGAAGCAAATCAAAATCGAAAAATACTTGTCGCAAAACAATAAAAGCGAAAAAATTGAATGAAGATAAATAAAAAAAGTCCAAAAGACGGGGAGGAGCTCAAAGGATATGTCTTTATAATTATATTATTTTTGTCTTTTTTCGCCGAAACAGTTAGAGAGAGAGATGTGTGAATTGGAGAGAGAGAGAGAGAGAGAGAGAAATGGGTCAATTCGACCATTTTTAATTCATTAGTACCAAGTCATCCGGAGAGTGCCGCTGTGCGGGCAAGGGAGAGAAAATTTGAAAATGTGGTATTTGACCATTTTTAATTTTAACCCATATTAAACCCACTTTCAATCCATCTAAATCCATAAAAATATGGGTTGACATGGGTTGAATCCATATTAACCTATTATACAATATGGACGGGTTGAGTTGGGTTACAAGTGGACGAATTTAGGCGGATTAAGAAATATGGGTTAGAATTGCCACCTCTAGCAAAAACTGTATGAAAACAACACCATATGCCAATTGCCAAGACATTTTTTGTCTTAATATCGGTTTAATTTTTGGAGCTGGTCTCCATATTGATTCAGAGAGTAACATATCAAGACATGAACTTTATGTATTACATACAAATTCAAAGATGTTTTCCAGTCGGCGCCTGTTTTTCAGTCTGCACCTCCTCGCCGGCAGCCACTGGTTGTCGATCCACCTCCCACCCTTTCCCCTCGCCTAGCTCCATTAGTTAATTTTCCCCTCTCATCAACCACGCAGTACACTGAGAGCCCATTCCACTTTCCTTTTTTTTTCTAAAGTTTCTTTTCTTCAAATTTCAAACTCAAATATAATGAAAATGAAAAATAATTTTATGATTTTTTTTACACTGTATTAAAAATCTCAATAAAATCTATCAAACAAGATCCATATTGGTAGGAAAATTATTTGCGTAAATACATGATTTTTGACCTTGAAATTCACCTTCTTTTTCAAAAATCCACTTTTTATAAAAGCGGAACGCCCTCTGACCCCAACCGGGAGAGACCCATCACCCCATCACTGATTCCGATGGCCCCACGCCGGAAAATCTGCCGATTTATTATGCTTGGGTTCTCAGTTCTTAGACCTTATGCAAATTTATTGGATGCTGGTAATGGTGGTGGGCAAGGAACTGAAGGAAGGAATCGTGAGATGGTTGTAGGAAGTACAAAAACAAATGCATTGTCCTCTTCCCTTTTCAAAAAGTATTTTTCAAAAAATTCCCTTTAGATTCTTCATATTTCTAACATTTCTCTCTCTATTTCTCTTTACTTATTACCCCTACTATTTTTTAAAAAACTTTTCAAATACCAAACCAAACACAGCAAAAATAACAGGAAGACAAAGGAGAAGGGTAGTATTGTCTTCTTTCATCCAAGTACAATTTTATTCAAGTACTTTTGTCATACCAAGTTTCAAGATAGGCACGTCTAATGCACTTCCCGTCAAAATGGACGGCAATTTTAATGGTAGGGAGGTAAAATGCAAACTAGATGAAACCATGAGGTGTTGAATTGGTCATTTCCAAATGTTGGGGAGGTTAAGTGTCAAAAGTCTAAACCACAGAGAGGTAATCTGTATTTTGCCCTTTATTTTTTCACAATCATCAAATCTTTCGCTAGAATGATTGTAAGTAGTTTTGCATTGTTGTTGTCAAAGCGTGTTTGAAAGAATACATTTTTTTCTCTTTTGCATATCCAGACGCAAACTGCTGTTGACTCTATGGTTATTTTAATTGAATTTTGTTTGCTTGGTTATAGTATTTTTATTTATTTATCCGCATTGGTTATATATATATATATATATATATATATATATATATATATATATAGTAGTATAAAGATTTCTCCCAGTTACCAGCAACATTGCCACATTGTTAAATTTTGTATGCGCGCACCCTCTAATCGCAATCATAAAAAGGCGTAAAATTCACCAAAACTAACAGAGTAATATTTCACTTAAGGAGGCGTAACATTCACCGAATATTGGCATAACATTCACTAAAAAGTAATGGGCGTGTATTGTAAGCATTCCCCGCACTTGTAAATTGTAAGACAAAAACCAGACTAAACAAATTTTAAGCAGTGCATGCGCTCAAATAGTATCATTACGCAATTCTTATATATATATATATATATATATATATATATATATATATATATCTGCTAACCTTTTGGGATATTTCTCAAATGAGAGAAACTTATTCACGGCAGAATCTCTCCTGTCTATTCGCGCAATCAATGAGAGGTGTGTTTTCAATTTTGACCGGTAAAAATTAATTTTTACCTATCAAAATTGATTTTTCAATCAAGACTATCCAAAATACTTTTGAACGAGCGCGATTTAGCGCTGTAAATCTTCTTCATGATGGGACGCCCCATAAAAAAGTTTTTCTCTTCTCAAATATATGCAAGTTTGCGTATTGTTTAATTGAAGTAGATGAGTTTTGAAGCTAAACGGGCAGACCTCAATACTCCTAGGGGCTCAAAATTAAAGCTAAACCTAGGGATGTGGAAGGGGCGGGTTTGGTTGAACTTGGGCTGGTATATGAGTTGGGTTTTTAACGGATCATTAGTCCATTTACAATTCAATTAGTTAGATAATTAGGACTCGTACCAAACCCGACTCTATTCATAAAATATGAAACCCAACACGTACGTCCATTAACTCAATTATTATCCGCAGTTACAATTATACATCCAATGTATATTTACTAGTGCATGCCCGTACCTGAAGGCACGGCTCGCCAGTTTTGTCTCTCTAACCTCTTGAAGGCCAACGCCCCATTCCCAAAATTTCAACTACATAAAAACAATAGCTCAAGTATATCCATCGGTTAACTTGAAGAATCAGCACGCACAAAACAAATTAACAGTTGTAGTGTCCATGCTTGTGGGGTACTTATAGCCAACTATTTGAATTCACAGTATGTTGATCACGCTACCAACTACTGATCACAATTGGCAAAAAACCTCCGTTATCACAAAAAATACTTTATGGGCAAAAAAAAATAAACCAAGCTTCAGAATGTAAAAATACATAGGCAATATCAACATCTAAAAATGTAATCTCACTTATAAAAATTGTAGACTTTCTAAGCTTCAAACTCCAACCAACTCCATCTCTGACTCATTGGTTAGCCAATGCAACCGATAAAAAAACGGTGGCACTTCAGTTTTCATCTAGTAAAAATACATAAGCAATAATATGTAAAAAAAAAAAAAATTTGAATATAGTATTCTGATTAGAAGAGTTTGGGTTTTGGATATTGTGGATTCAAAAACTTAGGGTTCAAAAAGTAGACTTTGTTGAACACGAAGAAAAGAGGGAAACTTATTTCGTCTATGGTAGATGGTCACGATTAAGAAATGTGAGAAAAGTTGGTGAATCTTGTGAGCCCGAGCCTGAGCAATTGAAAAACATAAAACAAATTAAGTTGAAGTACGGAGGCAGTGATAATAAAATAAATAAATAAATAAAGTCGATCTATGACAAAAAAGAAGAATGATACCAATATTACAACAACTATTGTTGCTGCTGAGAAATCAGTGAGAGAGAAGAGAGGAGAAGAAAAGGAGAAGAGAGAGGGAGAGAAATGAAATGTAAAACAAAGGAAGTAAGAGAGAACAAACTTCCACATTTTTTGCCACAGAAATAGGAAAGAATAAGAAATTAAGGGAGAAAAATAATGGGTTTTCAAATTTTGAACACAGATGAATTATAACCCTTGGATAGATTGAATTTTGGCCCTCAAACCCTTTATTTAATTAGAGCCCTTCAATGTGTCACGTAGGACGGTTGTGAGACAGATATTTTGCAAAATCGTTGTGTAATGTAATATAGATGGATCGGAAAAAATATCATGTGGCGTTAATAACTTTGGGCGACACTAGTAATTTTGGGTGGCGGTAGTAAATTTTTTATGAGTGGCAATAGTAATTTTGGAGTGGCGTAGCCATTTTGAAGCAATTTGTACCAGTTTGTTTGTGATCTTTAATTTGGGACTGATTTATTTTATGTTTTGGGCTCTTTCCTTGGGCTGTACTAGAGGGCTTGGTAAGGTTTTTCTTCTCTTTGGTTGTAATTTGATGGATAAACTTTAGGGTGTTTGTTGCATCACTTGCATCTCTTTGTAAACCCATTTATAAACCTATTTTTCGGGTTTTGATTGTGGCCGGTGTTCACATTTCAGATTTTATTCCCTACGTTATTGCGTTTCTGGCATGACTTATATACTTTTGGGAATTTGGTGTATTCTTTCCCAACAGTAAAAAGGAACCCATGCATGTCAAGGAAACCCTACAATATAAAAGGAATAATGGATTCCTTAGGTAGGTTTTGAAGATGTTTAGCTTAGATAGCAATAGCAAGAGCTCTTTGCTTATGGAAGCAAGAGCTTTGATTATGGCTCCGTTTGTTTAGACGTAAAATGTTTTACCTATTTTCCGATATTTGGTTGTTTAAAAAATGAGAATATTTTCATCAATTGGATGAAAATAACTTACCCCTAAATCTTCCGTAAATTATTTTCCGAAATGAACCCGTTGCATTCTACTATAATTCTTACTACTCAGTTTTTTCAATCGTCAAGTCCTTACTCATATTCAATTCCAATAATCTCAAATATCTCTACCGTTTAAGGCCGCCCACACCCCCCCACACTATTTTGTTAATTTCTAAAAATATTTTCAAGTGCCAACCAAACACCGAAAAATAAAAGTTTGAAGTTTGTTTTTTGAAAAAATATTTTACATGGAAAATATTTACATTGTAAAACATTTTACATCGAAACAAACGGAGCCTATGTGAGGGTAATTTTCGGCAGCGAAAAGGTGACAACCTCGATTGGTTCAGTACCTTGATTGGCTGCAATAGAAGTATCTTGCTCTAGCAATGGCTCTGGGTGTTGTATAGAAGTATCTTGCTCTAGCAATGGCTCTGGGTGTTGTAAATTAATTTTGTTTAATTTGGCCACTAAAAGGGTGTTGTAACCTAGTCCAATGAAAGAGGAAGGGGAATGCTGGTACTGAATTCCGAAGCTATACGCCATGGAATTAGAGCCCTAATTGTTGGGCTAACTACGTTATAGGTCAAGCTTCCCTATATAGATATGTAAGTATCGATACGGCGATATCCGATCAAACTGATTTTTTTACCGAGATATTCTACATTATGAGATGTATAAGATTGAAGGTTAGAATTTTGGATGTGGTCCACGATATGGCCCACATAGGTGGAGGTTGGAGAAAGCAAGTATAGTAGGAGAGGGGTAAAGATTCTTCAATCATTTCCTACACTGCTGCCATTCCCCCAACAAAAACATGAAAAGAAAAAATGAAACTTTGTTTTTTGGTTGAACATGGAATTAGAAAAACTACGAAATCGAATACAAGGTCCGGATATAAGTAACACCCCTCATGTCCTCACAGAATTGAGACTTGATATAAAACGGAATTGAAAGATACGATAAATAAGAAAAAGATGTGATCTTGCATCTTGTGTTAGGAGATCCGCACACTTGTTTCCTTCCCTCATGACATGCCTCAACGGTGGATCACCCAGTTGGTGTAAAAGGAACCTGCAATCGACAATCAAATTGTAGAGATGGTGGGTGCTTGTAGCATTGTTGAAAAGGTGGATGGCATTAGAGGCATCCATTTCAATCTCCAGCAATGTAATGTTACGTTGTAAGAGAATCTTGAGACCATGCACAAGTGCCCAAATTTCGGTCTCAAGAGCATATATGAAACCCAATTTGCATGAAAAGCCCGTAATCCATTTTCCATTTGCATCTCTAATCAGACCACTTGCACAGGCCTCTGAAAAAGTAGAAGATCCACCTCCTTCTACATTGAGTTTAAAAGTGTTGTTAGGAGGTGGTGACCACCCTACCTTGGATGTTCTAGGTTGGGTTCTGGCTAAGGGGAGTGTTGGTTGGACAATAACGACCCGCTCAGTGGCTTTAGTAAAAATGGAGGAAATGGTTACATTAGGAGGGGGTAGCTGAGTGTCAGGGTGGATAGTTGCATTCCGACGTAACCAAATGTGCCAAATGGATAAGAGGAAGATTACATTCCAATGTATGCCAGTCTGATGAGTGTAGCGCGCGAGAGAGATTGTTTTAATCCCAGAAGCAATATCAGTACAGAAGGAAGAAAGAAGAGGCTCCGGAACGTTAAGAAGGGGCCAGAGATTTTTTTTTGCAGCTTCACAATCTCTAAGTGAGTGAAGTGCCGAATCTTCATGGTTGTTGCAAACTGGGCATTTGTTGAGGGGGATAATGTTGCGACGGGCTAAGGTGTCGTAGGTGTTTAAACGTTGCTGGATTGCTAGCCAAAGGAAGTGCTGGATTCTGGGTGTAGCAGGGGTACGCCAAACCCATTTCCAGTCTTGAAGTGGTTCAGAAGTGGCAAAAAACGGGTAGTTTTCTGCTCAGTCATGTTGCTTTTCTTTTAAACTTCTAATTAACCTCAAATGATTTTTTTACTAATACCCTACAATTCATACCTTCAATTTGATTTCTGTTGAGGAATGATTATGTAGGGTCACAGAATCAACAAACAGACAAATCTATACGGCCTATCAAGCCTCCTTAATTTTGGGAGGATTCAAGATATGGCCAATCCACATGGGTGGTGGGGGGCTAAGTAAACATATCCAGAAGTTGGTGGGGACCTCCCCTTCACGTGTAGTCCTAATTGCCATCTCCACCCAAGGGCCAAAATTAGTTCCAGAGTGTTTGAAACCCTTTTGCATGTGAGAGCCATATAATGCGATTTCTCAGCTTTGTACACAGTACACTCATGTGTTTCTGACATCGTTGCTCTGTGGAAACCACCACCACCCAACCCCCCCCCCCCCCCCCCCCCCCTGTCCATTTTCATGTGTGGAATGAACTGGTACGTGGAAATTTGATTCCGTTTAAACCGGATATGGGAATGCTGCCAAGTGGATGCCAAGCGGCTAATTCGGTCATTCAACTCGGCAATCGACTGCTCAGATCTTAATCGAGCAATAGATCCTCTTGGCAGTGAGGTGCTTGACAACATTCCTGGGTCCCCGGATATGAGCATCGGCTTTGATTGTACATTCATATATGATGACCAAAGTTTTGGTATCTGGTTAAAAGATATATGTTACCGCATTGCGCGCCGGATCTACACGTTTCCCGAACACAAGTGTCTTCAATGTGACACCCAAACTCTAAGTACTAAGCTAAAATTATCGATCTCACCCTATCAAATGTCAATAATAATTGCATACATTGGTCCAGGCTCATTAAAAAACCACATGGGACTACAAACTTACACCCACAAGATCAAACAACAAACCTAGTGATTAAAAGAAGACAGCTCTCTCTCCCCTTTGGAGAGGGCAACACTAGAAATTGACCTACACTAAAAACAACGCTCACAACAATACTTTAATCACACTTCAAGAAAGAAAGAAAGTTGAGACCGATCGAACGGCTACATTCTTTCAAAAAATATATATATAATTAAATAACCCACAACGGCAACTTTCCATGTCAATGGCTCATGGGTGAGTTGAAACCTAGGCCACCAAACAATTCGATCAAGAGAAGTTGAGGCGAGAGGTGTAGGTGGCTTTGGGAGACCAATTGCTCGGAATCACATCTCTGGCTGAGAGGGTTTGAGCAGTGGAAAGAGTGGTGAGTTTCACTGAGAGTGGTCCTCTCAAGGGTCCAGCAGTTATGCACCAAGTCGCACCCCATATGTGCTTCATTTCTACCCACTCTGTTGAGCTTGCCTGCATAACCATCATTGTAATTGAAGATGAGTGGCATAAAAAAACCCGCAGATGATGAAAACACACAAACACAAAATATACCGCCAACTAAAGCAAAAGTGAGCTTTATTTTTAGAGTTTTGTTATGGTAAATTGCTTTTCCCACCCCCCCTGACACCACACCCCTCCCGACCCCACAACCTTTTTCCCCTTTTACCCCCCTTCCTTTCCATAAATTACCCAGCCCTTTTAATTTCTCTCTTTATTTAATTTAATTAATTAATTAATTAAATTTCTATAAATGCACCTTTTCTATATTAAAAAATATGATTCAAAAATTAAGTGTTCCAATTTTTAAATTAGTTGAACCGGGGCAAAGATCGTACTTTTTTATCATTTTATTCTAAATAGTTATAATGAATTTTTTGCTCTAAGGTTTTTCAACGAGCACCTTAAAACTCATTATTTAGTTTCAGGGCTCTCTTAAGGTGACCATTGAAAGGTCTTGGAGCCAAAAATTTATTACGATCATTTAGGATGAAATGATCAGAAAAATAACATCTTTGCACTGGTTCAAACGGATTGAAAATTGAAACACTTATTTTTTTAAACTAGTGCAAAAATCTTTTTTTTTATTTTATCTTAAATGGTCGTAATAAATTTTTCGCTTTAAGGCATTTCAACGAGCACCCTAAGGCTTCTTATTTGATTTCAGGGCTCTCTTAAAGTGACCATTGAAAGGCTTTAGCGTAAAAAATTAATTACTACAATTTAGGATAAAATGATCAAAAAAATAAGATCTTCGCACTGGTTCAATTGGATTGAAAATCCAAACACTTATTTTTTTACACCGTTTATATATTAAAAAATATAGTTAAAAAATTAAGTGTTTCAATTTTCAATCTATTTGAATCGGTCTTTATACTCTATTTTCAATTTTCTGATCATTTTATCTTAAATGGACATAATGAATTTTTTTACTCTAAAGACTTTTAATGGGCACTTTAAGAGAGTCCTGAAACTAAATAATGAGTCTTAGGGTGCTTGTTGAAAGGCGTTGGAGCCAAAAAATTTATTATGACCATTTCGGATGAAATAATTAGAAAAATAATATCTTTGCATTGGTTCAAATGGATTGACAATTGAAACACTTACTTTTTTAACTATATTTTTTAATATGTACATAGGGAAAAAAGGAAAAAAAAACAATCGGATTCATTAGGCAATGCTTACACCTCATGCTTAGAGTGTGAACAAAAGACAAGTATAAAAAATGTTGATTCGTGTGCCAAGATAAGACAGCGATCAGCTGGTCCAAAAATGTTGATTCGTGTGCCCAAAATATTATTCTGGAGGCTATAAAAGGAAGACTTTGTGTTTCAACTATATTTTTTATCTAAAAAATTGAAATACATAATTTTTAAATATAATTTTTAATATATAAATGGTGTAAAAAAAATAAGTATCTCAAATTCAATCCGTTTGAACCGGTACAAAGATATTATTTTTCTGATCATTTCATCCTAAATGGTCGTAGTAAATTTTTTACTTTATCCTAAATGGTCGTAGTAAATTTTTTACTTTAAGACCTTTCAACGAGCACCCTAAGATTTCTTATTTAATTTAAACTGGAAAGAAAGGAAAGGAATAAAGAGGGAAAAAAAGAGAGGGACAAACTGGAACGGGGGGGGGGGGGGGGGGGGGGGGTAAATGGGGAAATGGGGCAGTGGGGTCCGGGGGGTGGGGTGTCAGGGTAGGGGGGAAAAGCAGCTCTCTTTGTTATGGTGGTATGTTCTTTATGGTGTGACACACAAGTGGCTTTTGCACTTTTTGCACTGATCCGAGAGTAGAATATACAATTTAAAGTAGGAGAGAGAGAGAGAGAGAGAGAGAGAGGAGAGATGGGAAAGTGCGCTTTAGCAGATTGCACGTTGGCTCTAGTTATAGACTGGGCAGACATTACTCTTTCACCACAAAGGAAAAAATGTTTTCCTTTTGCCATTGGGGAGTATTCGCATTATTCGAGATATGCCTTTGCAATATTTGGAGTAGTTCCTTTTATGATAGAGAAACTTCTGACTTACAGAACTATCCTCTAGTTTTCTGGTTATTACAGAAAACTTCTCAAGCAATGTCTTCCTGGTGTGGTGTAGTCTGGCAGTGATTCTATCAATTTCTATGCCACTCTTTTTCTATAATGGGTTCAGATTCTCTCGAGTAATTGTTCCGGATAGTTCAACAATATTTTATGAGCAGTGCATGAATTAAACTTTTATCCGTCAGAGTTTCATGTGAATCACACTTAGAAAAAATTCCAAGACTTGTCGGATTGAAGAGGATCCGTTTTCTTTTTAATCCTTTAGTAAGAAAAACTTGTGAAATAAACAGATTCAGAGATCCTTGATTCCTTACGACAAATGTTCTTATTCTGTTTTCTCTCTCCTTTGTTTCTGCTTATGTGTTGACGGAAATCAATCAAAAGAAGAGGGGATCGGAAAAAAGAACATAGATATCTACCTCTTTTATGTGCATTGATCCAACATCACCATCTCCGCCCTCAAATTCCACCAGCAGAGAGAGCCAGAAGTCCGTTGATCCTTCATTCACGCGGAAGGCGATATTTTTCCCCGGATATTTAGATGGAGTCCTCCAATCATATAAACACACACCGGTACCTTAATTTACTTCAGAATTTAACTTTCTAGAACGTCACAGACTCACAGATATTTGTTTGACCCGGGAATAGTAGGGCCTCCTAAATGTCAAAAGAACAGTGCTAGGAACACATTTATTCATATTATGTCCAGAGTAGCCAAGCCGATTCACGTAAGCAATGCGAATGTAATATAAGCCCTGCATGCGTCGGAACGAGATTATGCACAAATTTGTGTCTGAATCTCGGCAGCATAGTTTCGCTATTCTCTTGTGAAAAGGAAGACATGCATGTGGCCTTTGCTATTGCTATTGAATAAGGATTTTAAGTGTCTTCGGTTAAGAAAAGTTAGAGAAAATATATGCCTTTATACGCATGCCCAAACGCAATTTTGTTCGTAGTTGTTCGATGTGCATGACGCTAAAAGAGTATTGAACAATCGTATGGATTCCGAGTTCAATTGGAGTATTTGTTTTCCTATCCGTAATAAAAAGTTAATTGGTAGTTGGTATCAAGCAGTACGTGCTGATAGCAGAACCACAAATTAATTAACAAACTATAATAACAACCATAAAAAAGACCGGTAAAACCATAAAAGCACCAAGCTATTTGTTTTTTTCTAAAGTCCAATAGTAACACTTTATGACTTTGTAGTTTACGCCTTTACGGTAAAAAAAATAAGTACTTTTTTAAATTAGCGGAACGGGGTCTTTGGAAAGGAGAGTTTATTATATACATACCGGTGGTACATGACGGAGATCTCACCTCGGTTAGGGAGCTGGTTGCCGTCACCGGCGATGGCCATGCGGCCGAAGGCAGCACCACCGAGTTCGAATTGGGTGCTGCCGAGGGAGCAGCCGGGGCACTCGTCGGTTATGATAACGGTCATGACGGCCCTCCTGGAGCAAATGGACTTGTCAAGGCACTTGATCTTGTAGCAGGCCCCACAGCTAGCCTTCCCCTCCTTTGAACAGAACTGGACTCATTGCTCCAACTCTGGCCCGTAACGGCTTCACGTCCACTAGTGACCCGTACCCGCATGCCCTGTTGGAACATTGAAAGATTTTAATAAAAATAAATTTAAATACTTATTACCTATCATTACTTTTCCGTTACAATATTAGTGCATAAATGTTGTCAGTTACAAAAATATAAAAGTGATATTCATTCTTATCATTATATATATCAATAAATGGGTCTTAATCCAATAACCTCTATATATATATGGGTTTTGACAAGTGTGAAAAGGAGTGCAAGTGAAGAAAGTAATTAGAGAGTACACACAGATAATGAAAGAGGGTTATTAGAATATACTTATACTATTTTCTATAGACTTGGGCAACTCGGTTCGTGACTCGTTCAAACCTTCCGGTGGTCGTGAACATCGGGTGAGGAATGCATGTGAGCGCTTGGGTTAATCTTGGGGCTAGTACACTCCGGTGGAACCTTCACGAGGGGAGGAATATTAGCCTTAAGACAGTGACTACACGACTCTCAATCTCACAGGCAACATCTTTCCTACTTTCACTATTTTTGTACTCTCATGTTTTCTTGTTTGTGTTTCTATGTTCATGTGGTCCCATAAATCTTGTTATAAAATGATATTTGTGAATCTTAGTTCTAACAATTTAAGGCTAATATTTGTCTCCTAACGAATTAGGAAAATGGGAGGTGTGACTTCATTTCATCTTAGTCATACACACGAGTCTGGTAGCAAGCGTTTACGCTTTTTGTAAATCTAATCGTATTCCTGTCAGCCTGTTTGTTGAAACTGCTATACCATTAGATTATCGAAAAAGTTTTGGAAACTGCATTTTGATTCTATATGAACTGTCTACATTATGTTTACAAATGCACTGGCATAATATGTTAAAAAAAGTAATTTGTAATCTTCTAGAATGATGTAGAATAAATATCTAAGTTTAAAATAATTAGAAGTATGTAGAAGTAATAATTACACTTAGAAGTGTGTAGAAGTAATAAATATCTTAGAAGATATTTGTATAGATAATTCTAGAAGAAGCTTGAAAGATGTATTGTAATTAAGCATATAGATGATTCTAGAAAATAGGAGATCCTTGTAATTAGCCCATGTGCTTATCTCTAGACAATTCTAGAGAAGTGTAGGATGGTAGAAGTGCTCTATAAATAGAGCCTTGTTGTACTCATTTTGTAGCAATGAAAATCCAATTAAAGCCTTTCACATCTGTCCTTATAACACCTCTCACCCATCCTTTCCCACTCTCTTGTCTAACTTACTACAAATCTAACCTAGCACCGCAACATAATATACATTATTTTCTGGCACCATCGATCTATCGTACCAAAACGAAAACGAACCATGCATTTGTGATCATGGCTTAGAACATTACACGTCTATAAAATAATAGTTCCCCAGTAGCCAATTTCATTTCCGCACAAGCTATGGTTATGAGAAATTTAGATCCTCTTTGGTGATTGTTTTAAAGTCAGTTTTGGTGAATATTTCTTTCTTATACTTCGAAACAACAGCAACCTTTGGTTTCATATTTCTTTCATTTTAGTGGAATTGGTATTCTAAAATAGCAAAATCAAATATTCTATATCTTCCCGCGAAACACACCTCCTTCGGAATTTGGTAAATCATTCGCTGAAAAGTTTCTGAAGATAAATTTGTAGAGCCACTCCCGAGAAGTCAACCGAATAGTGTACTAATTTGTACAACCCACTTGAGAATTTTAAGCTGCATAGAAAATTGTATGATGCATTAAAATTTGAATTGGCTTTGTCTTTGAGTTCGTTCTCCGGTGCATTAACATTGTTTCATTTTGGGCATGTTCCTTATTCATAACTTGGAAGGGAAAACCAATATGGTCCGTATGAATTGCGCTCTAAGTTTTTGCCTGCTTAAATGCAACTATTCATTACTTTGTTCATTCTTAATTACTTGTTTCGGAATTTCAGTAGAGCATTTTGCCTTGGCTCTGTGCATTAATTGGCTAGCTCTTTGTTATGAATATTGCCTTTGTTGACGACCTAACGGTTACGAATCCCTTAGTATATTTTTGATGTATGGAGTTACAACTTTATTTTCCAGTTACTCATGGATATTGATCGTTGCTCATTATTTTAGTAAACATACTTCTGAGAATTGCATCATACCAAAAAGTTATAAGAGAAATAACTTTAAATTTATTTCGAAGAGTTTTGTTTTGATGGAGATATAAAATCATAGTTGTCGAAAGGGAAAAGAAAGAGGCATATTTGTTGGTTATTTGTGTCATTTACTGTGTTTATTCAAATACCCACTTTTGCTCTCACATTTGGTTGCGAATTATTTGTCCAGTTTCAAGTTAGTGGGGTAATATTATAGTATCTTCTTGGTAGATTAATAAAAAAAAAAAAAAAGGGAAAAAAAGAGAAAGAGAAAGAGAAATGCATCTGATTATATCTTCGTCTGACATTTGGTTTTGCAGTCAGATTGGTAGTCATTGGACACATGGGTAATGAAGACTCTTTGCATGACTAGAGTCAAGAATTCAGTGAGAATTCATTAATTGTGGTTTTTCCGTTCCTTTTGTATTAACTTGTATTAATTGTTGTACTAGATTAATTTTCATGGCTAACGGAAAATTCAATTAATACGTGCATTATTGTTACCATTACATGGGATCTATTCGATATATCGTGTGGAAATTGATGTGCCCTTATTCCTTGTCAGTTATTCTTCATTACTATATGAATTGAAAAAGTTCCAGCTAGCAAGTTAAATTTTGTAGCTGATGGTTAAAATAAAAAAAAAAGAGGGATATGTTAAGATGATGATGTGTTATGAATCTGTCTTCAAATGAATACCAAATTGTATTCCATATGGTTATGATACAATTATTATTATTATTATTATTATTATTATTATTATTATTATTATTATTATTATTATTTATTATTTATTATTTATTATTTATTATTATTATTTAAAAAAAATCACTTGAACTCTATCAGTACCTATGTACTGAAATTGCGATCATGCATGATGTCCACATTGGTGGTTGTTGGCCCCGTGAATTAAACTCTTCGTGTGAGCTTTATTGACATAGTACTCTTGAAGTTGTATTTATATATATACTATGTTGGTGTACTCAAAAGAATGATACTCTCATTACTCATATTATACTTGTTCTCCAAAAGGCTCTTGTTATATATAGTAGTTATAATATGGCTGATTAGTGCAAACATTGCTATGAGAATTAAGTTTTGTTGGTAGCTATTTCAATGATTACGTTTTTATTGCAACCTCTTGGTATTACAACCCCACATATAGTAATGAGATTTTAGCACATGGTAGTGAATGCTTATGTTACTTGGCGAGCATATATATGATTTTGTGATGAGAAAGTTTACTTTCTATTGCATTTACTAGATGTCTCATTGGTTGATTGAAGTTTTGAAACTTGTGGGGAATGTTGAAATTCTATAGTATTGTTAAGTTTCAAAACTTATCGTGTGGATTTACTGATTCCGTAACTGACCTTTTTTGAAATAATGTTATGAGCTGTTGGCTTATTAAAAATTAGATAAGTTTTATTTTTTATTTTTTTCCTAATAATCTCATTTATGTCATTAGTTTTGAAATGTTTGACCAAAGCTACTGTACGTTCCTATGGTGTAAAAAACTGTTCCAATTTGGTTAGGCAGAGATGACTGCATTTTGATACCAAGAGAAGCCTATCAATAGGTCTCGCTAGTTGTCATAAGAACAGTTTGTCACATATAAAATGACTTATGACTCCACAAATAAGAATTCACCACAATGTTGATAATAACAAAATAGTTGGTATGATTCTTAATTTCTGTTAGATAAAAAGAAAGTGATATCTGACTGTGTGTGTCAAATAGGAGTCAAATCCATTTAGTTTATTTCGGTTACCAATGTTTTACTTCATCCTTCAACTCTCAACTAGCCTTTTTTTTTTTCCTCGGAAAACTCTCAACTAGCTTAATAATCCCTTTAATTGCGTTGGCCATAGGTTACAATGGGAGACTTAACATTTGAGCTGTTTGTGACATGAATTTATGGCCAATATTTCTAGCTTATGAGTTTATTATCTTATAACTTACCATAATTAATTACACCCTATTAATTTTCTTTCACTGTGATATTTAATGTGTGGTTGCGTCCATATAGTGAGAGGGTGCATTGTAAGAAAACATTTTTAAGAAGGATTAACTGCCACATTTTGTCAAGACAGATTCTTGAGTAAGAGTTATATCTTGCCTTGGTGAGGTACTGTTGGAATTGAACTCAATACTATAATAATGAGAAAGTAATTGTTGGCATGACCATTTTGTTTGCATTGATTAATTGATCCTCCATTATTTAATTTATGGTTCTAATACCCTGTGAACATGTTATAGTGTTATTTGGCGTAGTGATTTAAACCGCTGATTTATTGTGCTTTTACAAGAAATATTTTACGGTCATGAGGTACAGATCTGTTGTACCAAGGAAATTTAGGATATTCTTGTTTACGCTTATTTGAGAAAGGATAGAAATGTAGGGGTTATTTTCTTCGCTGGAAGATATGTGCATACACGAAATTCTATTGGTAGATTTATATTTCACAAGAGGATTATACTAATGTTGTGCAAAAGAATTTTTGTGTAAATTTCACAGGCAGCTGATGGGTTGTAGAGCAGTCTAAGGGTTTGATTCAATATACAGAACGCTTGGCGCACGCCTCAGACTAGTGTTGAGGCTAGGTCCATATTAAAATTATTGGGGCTAGCGAGCAGGCTATGTCCGAATTTTGTCGAGGGGAATGCGCAAAGCCTATCGGAAGTCACTTAGGGAGGTAACCCAATCTCTGTGACTGGAGATCCCATGAAGGAGATTCAATGGGGTAAAAACAATCCACACTGCGTGACTTGATTCCAGCACTAAAAATATTAGGAGACACCATATAGAGTTGTTCTCCTACTCATTCCTAAGGCACGGTGCTGAAGAAGTGACAGGTTGAGGGTGGGTTTTAACCCTTAATGAATCTGAGGCGAGGATCTCTCGCGAGGTACATTCCGTCACTGTACCTCAGAGGATTCACCTAAGTGGGGGTTGTCGTGAGGCCGCGACTATGGGGTTTGGGCTGAACTCTAGTAACCCTCATGAGAATCAAGATTCAGTGCATGGCCATTAATAGCACTAACCCGCGAACTGAAGTCCAATACCGGTACTGTGCGTGTGATATGTTGAACTCTGACTCAAAGGATCTAGTTCAAGACATAGTTCACTATGATCCCTCAAGGGTAAACTATTAACACTAAGTGAGGTTCAAATCCGGAAGACACCTACACCGATTGCACAGTACATAGTTGCCTAAATTTTCTTATACATTACGTATACTAAATATATCGCGTTTTAAAGGGGAAAAAAAAAACATATGTTATCTATTTTTATTAAAAGTGGGGGATTGTTGGAACATTGAAAGATTTTAAAAATAAATTTAAATACTTATTACCTATCATTACTTTTCCGTTACAATATTAGTGCATAAATGTTGTCAGTTACAAAAACATAAAAGTGATATTCATTCCTATCATTATATATATCATTAAATGGGTCTTAATCCAATAACTTCTATATATATGGGTTTTGACAAGTGTGAAAAGGGGTGCAAGTGAAGAAAGTAATTGGAGAGTACACACAGATAATGAAAGAGGGTTTTTAGAATATACTTATACTATTTTCTATAGACTTAGGCAACTCGGTTCGTGACTCATTCAAACCTTCCGGTGGTCGTGAACATCGGGTGAGGAATGCTTGTGAGCTTGAGTTTAATCTTGGGGCTAGTACACTCTGGTGGAACCTTCACGAGGGGAGGAATATTAGCCTTAAGACAATGACTACACGACTCTCAATCTCACAGGCAACATCTTTCCTACTTTCACTATTTTTGTACTCTCATGTTTTCTTGTTTGTGTTTCTATGTTCATGTGGTCCAATAATTCTTGTTATAAAATGATATTTGTGAATCTTAGTCCTAACATGCCCCTCCTGTGCCCGACCTAATTAAAACATTAATGGTGTCAGACTGTCAGTGGTCTTTTCTTGGTAAATGCATTGAGTGAACCATTTTGTTCACCTCCAAGTTGCTCAACCTTTAAAAACTGCAAAGTTCTATAATTTCCTCCACGATCCGCTCCCACTCCTCCTCCATGGAGAAAGGTTGCCCCAAAAACTCTGCCAATCTCCTTACGTTTATCGATGTCTCTTTCTTTAATTCTTCGTATCTCAGGAAGAAAAATCTTTGAGGACATTCCATACTAGCATTCCAATAATTGAGCATATGGTCCCAAAAGGGTCCATAACCAGAGAGACCTTTAGAGAACAGCTTAAATGCCTCTTCTAGCGAAAGAGGAGGAAGATCTTTGGATCTCATCTTGGCCATATGATGCCACAATGATATCAATACATCTTTAGAATCTCGACATACATACACTATTTTACAACCAGAACACATAATAGACTTTGGCAACGACGTGTAAGGAATGTGTGCCGCAAAAAGGCGAGGAGAGGGTAACTTCTCAACATCTGCGACTAGGGGTTTCCTGAAAGGCCTAAACTCGAAGAAAGGAAATGCGTTCGTGGGGGTTAGTGGTAAGAAGAGGGTGAGTGGAATTGGTGTAGCAAGTTCTCTTCATGATCGCAAAAATTAGGGCTTTGAGCCATGTTGTGTCGGATTTAGGTGTGGAGATCAAAAAATCATCGGTGGGACGAGCCTAAAAATGTTCCTGAGCAAACATGATACCTTCCAAACCAAACAGGCGTTCGTACAAAAACCCTCATACAAGCACAAATCAGAAACCCAACCTTTTTCCTTTGGAAGGGTTGAGATTAGCTCTCTATATCTTTCATATCTTCTCTCCACCTTTTTTACGGTTTCATCCTTCTCTTCTTCATTGATTTTGCTCAAGGAAGAACATTGGGAAGGAAGAGAGGCTGCCATAGCCAATGATACCAAATACCAATAAACTTAATTAGCTCTCTCTGGTTTTCAAGGAGATCTAACATGGGAGCGCGGGATCGGGGAGCTAGGGTGGATTCAGGGTCATACGTTCTACTGTTGGTTGTGTAAAACTTAATTAATTAAGATAAGAGATAAAAGAAGCAAGATGAGAGAGTTGATGGGAGAGGTGACTGGTGAGCCATGTGTTGTTTGACCTAAGGACATAACATAATGGAGGATGGGAGTTAAGCAGAAGACGTGGGAACCCCTTTGGGGGTGCTTCCCCCACGAGTGAGTTGTGTGTGTGAGATCGCGATTACATGAGTGAGAGAGAATTGTAATTTTGTATGGTTAATTCAAAAAAAATGTAGCCATTTTTTTTTTTTCCCCTGACGAACAAGATCATTTCAGATAGTAGTGAGTTAATTTGTGTAATAAATCTCTATTAATTTTCCATCAACTACTCCTGCAGCTAATGCTAAAGTCTTTCGTATGTCACGCATTTCATGTGTTTGATTCGTAAGATGAATGCCTTACTTTTAAAATTTATCCGTCTTTTTTATTTGTCATTCCCTTTCTTTTTGTGGTACATTTTTTTTTTGAACAACAGGACAATCTCATACTCATATAGAATAAAAAAATTTCCCGGAGGCTACAAACGCCCAAATTCCGGAGCTCTCCGTCGGGTTGGATAGGCACTCACTTTGCATATGAAAAGAAGTTCCACGCAAGGATTGTTATAGTTGTCACCTTGTCATTTGGAATTATTACAGTTGCAGAGCAGGGTGTTGTAAAATTCACCATTTTGCATTGGTCGTAATTAGTATGAGAAATGCTTCCAGATTAGATTTAGGAAGCTCAAGGTATCTCATGTTCTCAAAAGCAATCAACCAAGAGTTGGCCCCGTTCTGCTATTGGCCCTTAAAAAAATAAGTACGTATTTGCAATTTTCAAATTTAAAAATAGTAGACTTACTAAAATAAAATTAAAAAAAAACAAATATGAATTTTATTTGATGGATTCCGATGAGATTTATCAAACCCTACAAAAAAAATTAATAAATTATTTTTGTAAGTCCATTATTTTTAAGTTTAAAAATAAATCCTTATGTTTTAAGAACATAATATTTGAGAAAGCAGAACGGGAAGTATCATGATGCTTTATCAGTGCTTGGACTCTTTAGAATTCAATTGCGTCGTTGACTAATAATGCACCTGGTTATTGCATTTTTTTCGGATCTTGAATCAAAGAATTCTATTGCATTCTTACTGACTAATGTACCTTGCATTTTTTTCCGGATCTTGTAGCCTGTTGGGCTTTTGTTTTGTAATTTATTACCGGTTTGTAGTTAATTAATTACATTCGGTGAGTCTTGGTGGGTGGACAAATTTACACTCTAATGAGAGCCACCAAGACTCACCGAATGTAAGACTGTGAATTCTTTTTTTGAATGAATTAAACCAAAATAATATTACGTCTTTACTCTTAACCTAGACTATACGGTTCTAATTAGAGAAACAAAATTAATAATTTCTTCAACCATGTGGGAAGATTAAAGTTTTTAGGTAAACAGAAGAAAATTTCTCATTACAATTTACTCCTGGAAATTACTCAAACTAAAGAACCGATACATTTCATTGCCAAATGAATTACATTCATAATAACTTAGGAGCATTAACAATGGCAGCAAGAACAGATTCTCTCTTGTTATAGAGCCGAGAGTGGTAGCAACATTGGAGAGAATACCACTTGCCATGGTATTCATATATCAAGACTTCGGGTTGGTGAGGTGCACAACACCGTGTTACGCACCTTCGAGCCGTCAGTACGGTGCTGCGCATACCACTGCACAACACCATCCCCCAATTCCACATATCATAACCTGTCATAACTTCAATGGCAAAAATACTGATGATAATAAGAAATGCCACTACTACAAGTAGTCAAAATATACCATGTAGTTTTTCATTGGTAATCTGGTCGAGGCTCTCAGCCATTTGAGTTGTTAGATGATTGCTCCAATCTCCAACTTCACCTTTTCTAAAGAACACATCGCTCTTGGTAAATGCATTGAGTGAACCATTTTTGTTCACCTCCAAGTTGCTCAACCTCTTAAAAACTGCAAAGTTCTATAATTTCCTCCACAACCTGCTCCCTCTCCTCCTCCATGGAGAAAGGTTGCCCCAAAAACTCTGCCAATCTCCTTACATTTATCGATGTCTCTTTCTTCAATTCTTCGTATCTCAGGAATAAAAAATCTTTGAGGGCATTCCATACTAGCATTTCAATAACCAAGCACATGGTCCCAGAAGGGTCCATAACCAGAGAGACCTTTCGAGAACAACTTAAATGCCTCTTCTAATGAAAGAGGAGGAAGATCTTTGGATCTCATCTTGGCCATATGATACCACAATGATATCAACACGTCTTTAGAATCCCGACATACATACACTATTTTACAGCCAGAACACAGAATAGACTTTGGCAACGACGTGTAAGGAATGTGTGTCGCAAAAAGGCGAGGAGATGGTAACTTCTCTACATCTGTGACTGGGGGGTTCCCTGAAAAGCCTGAACTCTAAGAAAGGAATGCATTCGTGGGGGTTAGTGGTAAGAAGAGGGTGAGTGGAATTGGTGTAGCAAGTTCTCTTCATGATCGCAAAAATTAGGGCTTTGAGCATGTTGTGCCGGATTTAGGTGTGGAGATCAAGAAAACATCGGTGGGGCGAGCCTGAAAATATTCCTGAGCAAACATGATACCTTCCAAACCAAACAGGCGTTCGTACCAAAAGCCCTCGTACAAGCACAAATCAGATGCCCAGCCTTTTTCGTTTGGAAGGGTTGAGATTAGCTCTCTGTATCGCTCGTAGCTTCGCTCCACCTTTTTTATGCTCTCATCCCTCTCTTCCCCATTGATTTTGCACAAGGAAGAACATTGGGAAGGAAGAGAGACTGCCATAGCCAATGATATCAATAAATTTAGCTCTCTGTAGATTTGGAATTACAGAAATAGGGATACCTCGGCTAGCTGTGAGCAGAATCACATCTTATATAGAAATTTCAATTCCCAGTCTATTCAAATGGGCCATTTTATTTATATCTTATTAGGTTGTCCCGCAACACCTTACGCACCTCGACAATCCCATGTGCCGTTTACCTGGGGGGTGGCTAGAGCCGGAAAAAAGTCCCGAGTATGTCGAACTTATAAATCAAGAAAACAGCAAATTCTTAAGTCTCAGACTTTGACTATCAAGCCAATTTGTTGGAATTGAAATGGGTCCATCTTTAATAATCAAGACGTTGGTAACATAATTCTCCAATAAGACTGTACACACTCGATTAATATGCTCTAGCGAATTTTCATAGTTTCTCATGTTTTCAGAAACGCTTTCATGATGCCGCATTGTTGCTTACGCTCGACCACATGCAACTCAGGTCAATACATGCTCCATTAACCAATTCGGAAAGAAGTTATTCATATTGGAATTTTTTCCCCAAGATACAAGAATGTGGGTGAACAAATTTATACTCTAAAGAGAGACGCCAAGACTCACCGAATGTAACAATCGTGAATTATATTTTCGAACAATAAGCTAGAAAATACTACGTCTTTACAACTTAACCTAGACTACGGATCTAATTTAGAAGGAATTTTTTTTATTTTTTCTCAATCATCAATCTATCTGCTAACCTTTTGGGATATTTCTCAAATGAGAGAAATTTATTCACGGTGGAATTTCACATGTCTATTTGTGCAATTAATGGCTGAGATGTGTTCAATTTTGACCGGTAAAAATTATAATTTTTATCCGTCAAAACTGATTTTCAATCTCCAAATCATCCAAAATACTTTTGAACGCGCGCGATTTAGCGCCGTAAATCTTCTTACGGGACGCCCCGTAAATAAGTTTTTCTCTTCTCAAATATATGCAAGTTTGCTTATTGTTTAGTTGAAGTAGATGAGTTTTGAAGCTAAACCGGGCAGACCTCAATACTTCCAGGGGCTCAAAAGGATCCCAATATCACAGCTTAGTGTCAGTTCCACATTCTTCTTGGCGGTGGACATGAAGAAAATGCATGTAAGGCTCCATTCCAGTTTCCCCAAAAAGGATCTTCTAGAAAATGAAGATAATTTCAAGCTCAAAAATCATGTATTTACGCAAATAATTTTTCTACCAATATGGATATTGTTTGATAGATATCATTGAGATCTTTTAATGAGATCTATCAAACGGTGCAAAAAAAAATTATTTTTTATTTTCATTATATTTGAACTTGAAATTATCTTCTTATAAAAAAGAAGTTTAAAAAAAAAAAGCGGAACGACACCTATGTTCTTCTTTCCTTTCGAGAAAAGCCCAGTGGCACTGAATATGTTGTTTCAACAAACGGGAGCCATTTTGAATAAAGACTAAATGCAGCTAAGACATAAACCTAGGGATGTCAAAGGGACGGGTTTGGTTGAACTTGGGTTGGTATATGAGTTGGGTTTTTAACGGATCATTGGTCCATTTACAACCCAATTAGTTAGATAATTAGGACTCGTACCCAACCCGGCCGACTCTATTCATAAAATATGAAACCCAACACATACGCCCATTAACTCAATTATTATCCGCAGTTACAATTGTACATCCAACGTATGTTTATGCATCGGAAAAAATATCATGTGGCGTTAATAACTTTGGGTGACACTAGTAATTTTTGGGTCGTAATAGTAAATTTTTTATGAGTGGCAATAGTAATTTTGGAGTGGCGTAGCCATTTTAAAGCAATTTGTAGCGGTTTGTTTGTGATCTTTTGGGACTGATTTATTTTATGTTTTGGGCTCTTTCCTTGGGCTGTACTAGAGGGCTTGGTGAGGTTTTTCTTCTCTTTGGTTGTAATTTGTTGGATAAACCTTAGGGTGTTTGTTGCATCTCTTTGTAAACCCATTTATAAACCTATTTTTCCGGTTTTGATTGTGGCCGGCGTTCACATTTCAGATTTTATTCCCTACATTATTGCGTTTCTGGCGTGACTTATATACTTTTGGGAATTTGGTGTATTCTTTCCCAACAGTAAAAAGGACCCCATGCATGTCAAGGAAACCCTACAATATGAAAGGAAGAATGGATTCCTTAGGTAGGTTTTGAAGATGTTTAGCTTAGATAGCAAGAGCAAGAGCTCTTTGCTTACGGAAGCAAGAGCTTTGATTATGGGTCATGACTCCGTTTGTTTGGACGTAAAATGTTTTACCTATTTTTCGATATTTGGTTGTTTAAAAAATGAGAAAAAACATTTTCGATCAATTGGATGAAATGACTTACCCTTAAATCTTCCGTAAGTTATTTTTCGAAATGAACCCGTTGCCTTCTACTGTAATTCTCACTGCTCAGTTTTCTCGATCGTCAAGTTCTGACCCACGTTCAATTTCAATAATCTCAAATATCTCTACCGTTTAAGAGCGCCCCCCCCCCCCCCCCCCCCCCCCCCCCGCCCCCAAAAAAAAAAAAAAAAAAAGGTGACAACCTCGATTGGTTAACTACCTTGATTGGCTGCAATAGAAGTATCTTGCTCAAGCAATGGGTCTGGGTGTTGTAAATTAATTTTGTTTAATTTGGCCACTAAAAGGGTGTTGTAACCTAGTCCATTGAAAGAGGAAGGGGAATGCTGGGACTGAACTCCGAAGCTATACACCATAGAATTAGAGCCCTAATCGTTGGGCTAACTACCTTACAAGTCAAGCTCCCCTGTATAGGTACGTATGTACGTACCGATACGGCGATATCCGATCAAATTGATTTTTTTGTCGAGATATTCTACATTATGAGATGTATAAGATTGAAGGTTTGAATCTTGGATGTGGTCAGGGATATGGCCCACATAGGTGGAGGTTGGAGAAAACAAGTATAGTAGGAGAGGGGTAAAGATTCTTCAATCATTTCCTACACTGCTGTCCTTCCCCCAACAAAACAAGAAAAGAAAAAAATGAACTTTTTTTGTTGGTTGAACATGGAATTTGAAAAACTACGAAATCGAATACAAGCTCCGGGGATAAGTAACACCCCTCATGTCCTCACAGAATTGAGACTTAATACAAAATGGAATTGAAAGATACGATAAATAAGAAAAATATGTGATCTTGCATCTTGCGCTAGGAGATCCGCACATTTGTTTCCCCCCCTCATGACATGCCTCAACGGTGGATCACCCAACTGATGCAAAAGGAACCTGCAATCGACAATCAAATTGTAGAGATGGTGGGTGCTTGTAGCATTGTTGAAAAGGTGGATGGCATTAGAGGCATCCATTTCAATCTCCACCAATGTAATGTTAATGTTGTCAGAGAATCTTGAGACCATGTATAAGTGCCCAAATTTCGGTCTCAAGAGCAGATATGAAACCCAATTTGCATGAAAGGCCTGTAATCCAATTTCCATTTGCATCTATAATCAGACCACCTGCACAAGCCTCTGAAAAAGTAGAAGATCCACCTCCGTCTACATTGAGTTTAAAAGTGTTGTTAGGAGGTGGTGACCACCCTACCTTGGATGTTCTAGGTTGGGTTCTGGATAAGGGGAGTGTTGGTTGGACAATAAAGACCCACTCAGTGGCTTTAGAAAAAATGGACGAAATGGTTACATTAGGAGGGGGTAGCTGAGTGTCAGGGTGGATAGTTGCATTCCGACGTAACCAAATGTGCCAAATGGATAAGAGGAAGATTACATTCCAATGAATGCCAGACTAATGAGTGTAGCATGCCAGAGAGTTTGTTTTAATCCAAGAAGCAATATCAGTACGGAAGGAAGAAAGAAGAGGCTGCAGAACGTTAAGAAGGGCCGGGTCACAGATTTTTTGCAGCTTCACAATCTCTAAGTGAGTAAGTGCCGAATCTTCATGGTTGTTGCAAACTGGGCATTTGTTGAGGGGGATAATGTCGGGACAGGCTAAGGTGTCATAGGTGTTTAAACGTTGCTGGATTGCTAGCCAAAGGAAGTGCTGGATTCTGGGTGTAGCAGGGGTACGCCAAAACCCATTTCCAGTCTTGAAGTGGTTAATTCAGAAGTGGCAAAAACGGGTAGTTTTCTGCTCAGTCATGTTGCTCTCCTTTTAAACTTCTAATTAACCTCAAATGATTTTTTTACTAATACCCTACAATTCATACCTTCGATTTGATTTCTGTTGAGGAATGATTTTGTAGGGTCACAGAATCAACAAACAGACAAATCTATACGGTCTATCAAGCCTCCTTAATTTTGGGAGGATTCAAGATATGGCCAATTCACATGGGTGGTGGGGGACTAAGTGAACATATCCGGAAGTTGGTGGGGACCTCCCCTTCACGTGTAGTCCTAATTGCCATCTCAACCCAATGGGCCAAAATTAGTTCCAGAGTGTTTGAAACCCTTTTGCATGTGAGAGCTATATAATGCGATTTCTCAGCTTTGTACACAGTACACACATGTGTTTCTGACATCTTTGCTCTGTGGAACCCCCCCTGCCCATTTTCATGTGTGGAATGAACTGGGTACGTGGAAATTTGATTCCGTTTAACCGGATAGGGGAATGCTGCCAAGTGGATGACAAGCGGCTAATTCGGTCATTCATTTCGGCAATCAACTGCTCGGATCTTAACCGAGCAATAGACCCGCTTGGCAGCGAGGTGCTTGATAGCATTCCTGGGTCCCCAGATATGAGCATCGGCTTTGATTGTACATTCATATATGATGACCAAAGTTTTGGTATCTGGTTAAAAGATATATGTTACCGCATTGCACGCCGGCACTACACGTTTCCTGAACACATGTGGATTCAATGTGGCATCCAAACTCTAAGTACTAAGCTAAAAATATCGATCTCACCCTATCAAATGTCAATAATAATTGCATACATTGGTCCAGACTCATTAAAAAACCACATGGGACTACAAACTTACACCCACAAGATCATACAACAAACCTAGTGATTAAAAGAAGACAGCTCTCTCTCCCCTTTGGAGAGGGCAACACTAGAAATTGACCTACACTAAAAACACTGCTCACAACAATACTTCAATCACACTTCAAGAAAGAAAGAAAGTTGAGACCGATTGAACGGCTACTTTCTTTCAAAAAATATATATATAAATAAATAACCCACAACGGCTACTTTTCATGTCATGGGCTCATGGGTGAGTTGAAACCTAGGCCACCAAACAATTCGATCAAGAGAAGTTGAGGCGAGAGGTGTAGGTGGCTTTGGGAGACCAATTGCTTGGAATCACATCTCTGGCTGAGAGGGTTTGAGCAGTGGAAAGAGTGGTGAGTTTCACTGAGAATGGTCCTCTCAAGGGTCCAGCAGTTATGCACCAAGTCGCACCCCATATGTGCTTCATTTCTACCCACTCTGTTGAGCTTGCCTGCAGAGCCGTCATTGTAATTGAAGATGAGTGGCATAAAAAAACCCGCAAATGATGAAAACACAAACACAAAATATACCGCCAGGCGCCAACTAAAGCAAAAGTGAGCTTCTTTTTAGAGTTTTGTTATGGTGGTATGTTCTTTATGGTGTGACACACAAGTGGCTTTTGCACTTTTTGCACTGACCCGAGAGTAGAATATACAACTTAAAGTAGGAGAGAGAGAGAGAGAGAGAGAGAGAGGGAGAGAGAGAGAGAGAGATGGGAGAGTGCTTTTTAGCAGATTGCACGTTGGCTCTAGTTATAGACTGGCAAGACATTACTTTTTCACCACGAAGGAAAAAATGTTTTCCTTTGCCATTGGGGAGTATTCGCATTATTCGAGATATGCCTTTGCAATATTTTGGAGTAGTTCCTTTTATGATAGAGAAACTTCTGATTTACAGAACTATCCTCTAGTTTTCTGGTTATTACAGAAAACTTCCCAAGCAATGTCTTCTTCCTGGTGTGGTGTAGTCTGGCAGTGATTCTATCAATTTCTATGCCACTCTTTTTTCTATAATGGGTTCAGATTCTCTCCGGTAATCGTTCCGGATAGTTCAACAATATTTTACGGGCAATGCATGAATTAAACTTTTATTCGTCAGAGTTTCATGTGAATCACACTTAGAAAAAAAAAAAACTCCAACACTTGACGGATTGAAGAGGATCAGTTTCCTTTTTTAAACCTTTAGTAAGAAAAACTTGTGAAATAAACAGATCCTTGATTCCTTACGACAAATGTTCTTATTCTGTTTTCTCTCTCCTTTGTTTCTGCTTATGTGTTGATGGAAATCAATCAAAAGAAGAAAGGGATCGAAAAAAGAACATAGATATCTACCTCTTTTATGTGCATTGATCCAACATCACCATCTCCGCCCTCAAATTCCACCAGCAGAGAGAGCCAGAAGTCCGTTGATCCTTCGTTCACGCGGAAGGCGATATTTTTCCCCGGATATTTACATGGAGTCCTTCAATCATATAAACACACAACTTAATTTACCTTCAGAATTTAACTTTCTAGAACGTCACAGATATTTGTTTGACCCGTGAATAGTAGGGCCTAAATGTCAAAAGAACAGTGCTAGGAAAATATTTATTCAGATTGTGTCCAGAGTAGCCAAGCCGATTCACGTAAGTAATTATGCGAATGTAATATAAGCCCTACATGCGTCGGACGATTATGCACAAATGCGTGTCTGAATCTCGGCAGCATAGTTTTGCAATTCTCTTGGGAAAAGGAAGTCATGCACGCGGCCTTTGCTATTGCTATTGAATAAAGATTTAAGCTTCTTCGGTTAAGAGAAGTTAGAGAACGTATACGCTTTTATACGCACGTCTAAACGCAATTTTGTTCGTAGTCGTTCGATGTGCGTGACGCTAAAAGAGTATTGAACAATCGTATGGACTCCGAGTTCCATTGGAGTATTTGTTTTTCTAGCCGTAATAAAAAGTTAATTGGTAGTTGGTATCAACTACCACAAATTAATTAACAAACTATAATAACAACCAATAACTGACAAAACAGGAAAAAAGACCGTTAAAAGCACCAAGCTATTTGTTTTTTTAGTCCAATAATTGTAACACTTCATGACCTCGCAGTATACAGTAAAAAAAAAAAGAGTGGCCTTGTTCGTTTAGCATATTTACTTTGTTTTAACTTTGTTTTTCAATCATTACCCTATATCTTTCTTCAATCATTACCCTATTTTTCCAATTATTAATTTCATTTCTTTCTCTATCTCTCTCCACTAATTACCCATCTCTCCAATCATTACCCTATTTCTCTCTCCACCCACTACCAAAACAAAAATACCCAAATGTGCTAAACGAACAAGGCCAGTACTTTTTTAAATTAGCGAAACGGCGTGTTTGGAAAGGAGAGTTATTATATACATACCGGCGGTAGATGACGGAGATCTCGCCTCGGTTACGGAGCTGGTTATTGTCACCGGCGATGGCCATGCGGCCGAAGGCAGCACCACTGAGGTCGAATTGGGTGCGGCCGAGGGAGCAGCCGGGGCATTCGTCGGTTATGATAACGGTGACGGCCCTCCTGGAGCAAATGGACTTGTCAAGGCACTTGACCTTGTAGCAGGCCCCACAGCCTTCCCCTCCTTTGAACAGAACTGGACTCACTGCTCCAACTCTGGCCCGTAACGGCTTCACGTCCACTAGTGACCCGTACCCGCATGCCCCTCCTGTGCCCGACCCAATTGAAACATTAATGGTGTCAGACTGTCAGTGGTCTTTTCTGAAACTTCAGTAAAAATGTTAAAATAAGGATCCTATGCACATCGAACAGTTCTGAAAACAAATATGTCTAGATCTATGCAATTCCATCTATATTCGTAACATTTATGATGTTAACGTTGGAAAAAATTGTTGGCCTGTACGAGGCGTGTGAAGAGTATATGCATATGACAAAAAAAATTGTGTTATTTTGCAATTTTACTTGCCCAAATAGGGTGCTGGACAATCCCGAGTGCTGATCATGTGGACATGAGAAAATTAATAGCATCAGATTGCATTTTCGAATTTCACATAGGCAAAACATTTCAAACATATTGAGTCATTGAAGGGTTTATCCAGTCGTTAACTTTAGGACTTCGGAACTAGTCGAAGTGCATACAAACTGGTCCGGACATCTGATTATTTAAAAATAAATAGATAGAGTGCTGCACTGTTATTATGTCAATAACAGGGACCTTAGTATTTAAAATTATGAGCACTATTTTAGCTAGAAACCAAAGCACAACAAAGATGGCGCATCATTGCCATTTTACCCATAAGAATTTCGAACAAAAAGTAATAATGTTTCTTTCATTTTAATTTCTAAGTTTTTATGCAAGATGTAACAAAATAATACGGAATTTAAAAAGTCGATATCATCATACACATTAGAATAGGACATGCATTGCAGTAATTCTCTACGACAAAACATATTAGACCATTGCTTCCATCCCTGGAAAATCATACAGAGTTAAGACCAAGTCACATAGCGTGTGGACGGATGCGGGCATGAAAGTGTCTGTCAAAAATCTTTTAAATAGCTAAAATTCGTGAGTGCAACTATTGAGAGCGCGAGCATAGAGAAAGGATTGAAAGCACGAGCGTAGATCATTTTGAAGAATTATGCAGTCAAAATATTAGTATGATGTTGGTGTCGATAAGCACTGAATAATTTCCCATTGAAACTGTGTTCTGTGAGGGGCCAGAGCCCCAGAAACAGAGCTTCATGTCAATTCCAGTCAAAACCAAAATTGGGAATGTGCTACTCCACAGAGAGGGATGGCACTTGAGTCCTAGTTCTGTTCTGTTGTGAATGGTCTGTCTGCCCTTGACCGAATTGGTGAGAGAATTAGTTAAAGTACGCGTAAACTGGCCTAGACATTTCGGGCCGCCCTTAAAAAAAAATGAGAAAGATGGAACTTGAAGAAGTGAAAGCAATGTGAGTTTAAAAATGGGTGTTTGAAGTGGGACGTACCGTCGCTGCCGTCGCCCTCGGGGCTGCCGTACCACGTAGCGGCGGCGGGATACCAATGTGGGTCAGATACAGGCCCGGCGGAGGCTACCAGAAACTGAACCAGCACCACCAAGCTGAGAAGCTTAACAAACTCGGCAAGGCTTTCCATTGACTAGGTTAGACGTGGGTCAACCCCACTGCACTTTGTCTCAGCTCCGTCTGTTTCCCGGCCGGTGGAGAAATCGAGGAACTGAGAGAGAGAGAGAGAGAGAGAGAGAGAGAGACGACAGTTTTTTTCCCCTTTAATTAATTGTTGGTTTCCACTGAGGCCTGAGCCCTTCTCTGTTGCTTGTACCGATATATAGGCTGAGACAGTTACGTACATACAAACTTTTGTATCTATAGATAGAGAATAAGGTGAAACTATATTCTATTGGGATAGTAGGAGTAATAAAATACTGTAGTAAAAGAATAGAAAGAGCCAGTTAAGTGGTTAACCACTCTTAAAAAGGGTAGTGATTTTGCCACGCTCTTTTTTGATAATACCACAGCCTGCAAGTGTATTTTTTTGTGCAAAAATACACTTGCAAAGTGTGACATTATCAAAAAATTGTGTGGTAATATCATTTCCCTTTAAAAGTTCGTCTTATTTAAAATTTGTTCATAAAGTGAGCCAGTCCCAAAAGGAGAAATTTTTCAGTGCCAGTTGGATACCACATTGTGCCCGTTCGGGTGCATTTGAGCCGTCCATTCCATTTTAGTTTTGGACGGTTCGGATTTGGAGAGAGAAAAAGAAGAGAGAAAGAGGAGAGAGAGTGATGGGATGAGAGAAGAGAGAGAGTTTTAATCTGGGCCGTTCAACATATTTTTGGACGGTCCGTATGGACTGCTCGGGCATCACGTGAGCACACATTTGAGTTGTCCATTCCATTTTAGTTTTGGACGGTTCGGATTTGGAGAGAGAAAAAAAGAAGAGAGAAAAAGGAGAGAGAGTGATGGGATGAGAGAAGAGAGAGTTTTTTAATCTGAGCCGTTCAACACATTTTTGGACGGTGCGTATGAACTGCTCGGACATCACGTGAGCATAGCCTCGTGATACCCACCCAGTACCAAAAAAATTTGGTCCCATAATAGATTCAACCAAATCAATCATGAACCAATATCGAACTGAGTAAACTTTCTAGACATCATCAATTGAATGAATTTAGCAATAGTTGTTCAAACTTGATTCAAAGGCTTAACAAACTGCTAAAATTTATTCAAACTTTACTTATCTATCCAACAAACTCGTGCCCGGTGAATTTTTAACGAGCGGAACACGAACGCAAGCAGTTTAATTGGTTTGGCACCCACAATTCTCTGTCGATTGGCTTATTGTGACTACCCTTTATTGACGATAATGCCAACTGCACTGTTCCGGTCCCTAACGACAGTTGGGGCGTTAATTCCGCTGGAGTGTACATGTACAGTGAGACACTAATTGCCAAGGGTATTTTGGTCAGATTGATGCGACCGGTCATTCTGCCGTTTAATCTTGTTCTTGCACTAGGCAACCACTGTCTAGTTCAGTTGGTTGCCTACCTCTCCTCTCCTTTAGGCGATGAAGGTTTGAGCCCCTTCATGAACGGTTTGAGGTCAGGACTATGGATAGTCCATGCACGGTTTGGGGTCAGGACTATGGATAGTCCATGCATATATCTGTGCTAATTTAACACATCTCGCTAACCCGTTAATTATACTGTGGCAAAAAAGGGTGAGAGAGGGGGAAGAGTGTGAAAACTGACACACACAGAGAGAGAGAGAGAGAGAGAGAGAGAGAATGGGGAAAGTGTGAAAACTTACAAAGAAGGAAGACATATTATGATGCCGTTATCGACAGCGGACTGCTAGAGCTGCACATGGGTGAAGGGTTTTAGGCTGATTTTGTTGACTAATTAATCCTAGGGCAAAATTCTCAACCTCGTTCTCCTCAACTGGAGTATTAATTACCTTAATTACAGATCTATGCATTGGGAATCAAATGTATTAAGAAATTCTGCGTTCTAACGTGATCAATTGTTGGGATTTTTCGGGGAATGAATTTGGTGCATTTGGAGGGTCTTACGAGGCAACTGAAAGATTCCCCCCTTGGTTGAGCAGTAATTAGAGCTTCTTGTCAATACCCCGAATTCTAACAGTTTCTTGTATTAAATCAGGTTGTGCAACTCAGGGGTCACACCCTTGGCTATAAGCTGGTGTCTCGTTTCTAAGTTTGATACTAATACTTCAGAATCCATACAATGTATTTTTGATATTCGTTCTTTTTGTGAGAGAGACAAACTAAGTGCTAAACAAACATTCCGAAATTGTAAGCTAAAAACATAGGGGGGAAATGGTTTAGCAAAAGGGGGCCAGAATCTATCTAATTGCACAAAGGTCATAAAAGTGTACATGGCAACCACCGGTAATAATAGAACTTACATCAATCAAAGATGGAAAGGTGGTAGAAGAATGATGATGTTTTCGAACTTGGAATGACTTTTGAGGCATGTGGATCCCCAGACGGAAATGCAGAGGTACTCGCATAAATGTGTCTGGACCCGTCTGAAGCATGTGGATCCTCATACGGTAGATATGAGGTTCATACATATTATACAGGTCCAGACACATTTTGTGTCCGAAACTGTGCCCTTCTACTTGTGTTCGTATCGTTTATTCATTTTTATATTTGACTATCCCAACATTGGCAAATACGGAGTACAACATTGATTACTCACTTGTTTTTGGCAATATGGCAAGTACTAGTTGTCGGTGTTTGCTACAATGCATCACATGGCCAAAACAAGTACAGAGTATAAGAAAGTATAATAGTGTGACTTTTGAATAATTAATGCTTTTGTTTGGTTTGTGTTTTAAAATTTTTTTTGAAAAATTGTAAGGGTAATAAGTGGAAAGAGATAGAGAGAAAAATGTTAGAAATAAGGAGAATTTAGGGAGAATCTAGAGGAAATTTTTTGAAAAATTCTTTCTGAGAAGGGAAAGGAACAAGGCATAAATTTGAAGTTGCTTTTGACACAAAAGCCACAATCAATGGTGCAAAACTGTCCCAAACATATTGACACAATTTTCCATACTTCAAAAGTCATACTATATCAAATTCATTCGATATAGGTGAGCTTCTTAGTGCATTCATGAGATTCACATGCATTGAACGATTGAAAACATTGTCTCGATGCTCGAACTCACTCTCTCTCTCTCTCTCTCTCTCTCTCTCTCTCTCTCTCTCTCTCTCTCTCTCTCTCTCTCTCTCTCCAAGAGTGGAGATACCTTTGCAAATTGAAAGTGCCTAAAGGTACAGTAAATCTCGAAGCTATTACCCCGTTCGGTTTGGGGTTTTGGATTTTGGATTCTAATCATTACCCTATTTCACTTCAATCATTAATCTCATTTTTCTTTATATCTCTCTCCAATCAATATCCATATTTTCAATTATTACTCTATCTTTTTCTACACTCATTACCTACAAATCCAAATCCAAAATCCCAAAACGAACGGGGTCTCGAGTGATTGAGTTATTGTAAAACCACCATGCATTATTGGCTAGTTAATGCGAAACACTGTGTGGTGGGTGCGCCTTATCCACCCAATAAGTGGACCACTCACTTGAATAGACCAAGTCTAAGGAGCCTTCATCACTTGTTAGAATTTGCAGATGGAATTTGTTTTATGTCGCGCGGTAAGTAAGACAAGACATTAATTAATTCACATTTAAAAAATAGATTTCCAAAAATATGGAAACACGTCTTCAATTAATTCACTAGTGTTTTATTCCGAAATCACTATTGTCTTGTTTGATTTCTCATTGTTTTAGTGCTCACAGTTAGAAGAAGAGCTGAGTGGAAAATTGTTGAGGAAGAACAATTTCAATAATTGGATGAGAAAATCTTTAAAGCTCAACTATTGAAAAATGCAAATCAGATTAAAAAATGAAAAACGAATTCTCTGCACCTAAGGATAGGAAGGTTCTTGTAGGGTCTTTTATGGGATAATATTTTCCAAAGCAGAAACAATGACTTTTGGGGGAGGAGATGCCCGTAAGATTATTTTAAGGAAATTGATTTTCAACGCTTCCCGTTTTACCATCTGCACGCAATTTTTTTTACTCATTTGAATTTACTACATTACCCTTTTTACGTGTAAAAAAGTGAATTGCTGGGAGGGTAACATGGTAAATTTACGTGAACAAAAACAAAAAAAGAGGAGTGCTAATTGTAAAAAGAAGAGTGCAAAAATCACTACCCTTGTAGTAATAATAAATATAAAACGAATCAACATGTTTAATCACGATGCCTAGTAAAAGACCACTTCAAGCAGTGAAGATTATGTTTTTAATCATGGCGTCGTGCTATGTGTAGAGTATGATTATCGCGTTGTTAAAGTAGCCATAACAGTTGGAACTTGGAAGTAGATTCTGTGAGTTTCCATTCTGTGTAATAATATATACTAGTACTATATAAAACAAATCAACATGCTTAGTAAAATACCACTCCAAGAAGCGAAGATTATAACTTCAATCATGACGTCATGTTATGTTTAGAGTATGATTATCACGTGGTTAAAGTAGCCATACCAGTTGGAAGAAGATTCTGTGTGACTCCATCCAGTTTATAGCACTAAAAACTGTCCCAAAGTCTAAAACCAACAGCAATTACTTACTTACACCAGGAATACCCTCTCTTTTTTTTGTAATGCAGGGTGTCCTTGGTCAACTTGCGCGCACCTCAAACTAATCAGGAATACTTTAACCAATGTAATCAACATTGGTGTCCACAAGGCCCCAAATTTTTTTTTCCCTAGACCTCAAAGGGTGGGGACCGGGCCGACAGTTGCAGCTACTAACCCCGGGCAAGACTATGGGGACTCCAGACCCACGAAATGCGTAAGTCACGCAAGGAGTCAATCACCAATAGGCTTTTACTGCCCCACTAAGGCACGAGCTGAACAAAGTCTCTCTCATACAACATCTCATTCACGATACTAATAGTACAAGTGGTTAGGCTCTATGACCGAGTGGGAAAGCACCCAAATCAACCTTTTGAGAAGGCAACTTCGAAGGAGAAATGAAAAGCTTGACAGATTTAACATTTTTCTAGTTCACTTTTTACCTTTCATGTACTGCATTTCAATTGTTTATGGGAAACGGTTTTAAGAGAAGGATTCCAGAATAACAGGGAATTCTACTGTTCATGCAACTGTTGACAATGCCCTCTCTTTCAATACATTCAGTATATGTTCATATTTAACCTAACCTCAGCATGCTTTTGATCTTCCTTCATCATCCAAATGAGGTTCTTCCCATTCCAAATCCACTTTCACCTGTTTGTCTGGAAAGATAAAGGAGAAACAAGAGATATCATCAATGTGCTGGTCCTACTGTAACAAGGTAGCGATTTTTACAGCCGCGAAAAAATGGTAAAGACGCAATTTGGCAATAAAATAAGCGAATAATGGGTCAGTAAACATGGAAAATAAACTGATTTTCTTCTCAAGATAAACTTGCATAAAGAGTTGCAATTGGATAGTTACTATGCTTATGAATAGAAGTTTGATAACATGGGTTCAGTAACCCCAGTGAAGATACAAGGTTTTCTACCTTCTTTTTAATACAAGGTTTTCTACCTTCTATTTAGCATATTTTGTTAGGGCTGCAGCGAAGATATCAAGGAAAACGTCCAAAGGTCAACCAGAACAGATACAAGTATGGACGAAAGTAAAAATACAGAGTAAAATGGCGTATTAAAAGGTGATTCAAGTGGATTTGTCTAAATTTTCCAAGTTCATCACTAACACTGGGACTTTAAAGAAGGCAGGCAATATAATAATCAGCACATCAAACCATAGTGGTTACGATTTTTACGTAGATCCAAGGACAGGAGATAAATATTAAACAATGTTGAAATGGTGCAGTAAGAAATGTTAAAAGTAGGATTCTTGAGTACGACAACTTTAAAAGTTAAAAGTGATGAAATTTAGAAAGAAACACAGGTCAAGGAAGGACTCATGGCATATATAACTTGGCAAAATATGGCCATGATAAACCAAAACGATAGGGAGCGGGAGCATTCATGTAGGTCTAATACAGTTAAATGAACAATGCACACCATTACCTTATCATTGATTCTTACATTCCAAGAATCATTCTTGGATCCATAGATAGGATCACCAACAGCGTAATGTGGATGAGCATAATTCTTCAAGAGTGGAACCCGGTCTGGAATATAATCATCATCGCTATCATAGCATCTTTCGGGATGTGGTCCTAAATTTCTCAGAATCGTAGCCAGTAACATACACAGACACTGCAAGTGACGAGCATTGACACTTAACCAAATGAGACCAAAGAGAAGGGAGGAAAATTCAGCACATAATGCATATCCATGAGCCTTCATGTCTAAACTAAAAGAATAGGAAAACAAAAGAAAGATACTAATTACCACGAAAAGCGGGGGTGGGGGGGAGAGACAAGAAAGAAAAAAAATGATTAAATAGAGGGTCCCCACTTGGTAAAAACCTACAAATTCACTCTTAACAGACAAAAATATTAAAAGAAGAGAAGTGCAATTAGAATGGAACCATGGATCAGAGGCTGATACAGTCCACTAATACTCTTTGGTGACATGTTTATTTTCTGAAAGAAGTTCGATTTAACTGAAAGAAGTTCTAACCAAACAAATCTCAGAGGTCTTATGTCACACTTATACTCTTTGGTGACATGTTTATTTTCTTTCCATGTTTTGTCTAATGCCATGAAATAACCTAGTTAGTAGCATTTAAAAGATAATTGAACAAAAACCTGACCACCTCTATAAAGAATCCAATAGCTCTCAAGATTCCGCTTATGTGCGCGAGCTCAGAGAGAGAGAGAGAGAGAGAGAGAGAGAGACCTGTACACACACAACCGACAAGCCAATCCATTTGCATATGTCGAAGTTCTTCTTGACGAAATCTTTAAACTCGTCGAAATTGCCAGTTGGATCCGCAGGGAAGTCCTGATGTCAGGCAACAAAATACATGAAAAAGACAACATATAACTCATTAACATGCATCCACAGCGCAGGAACCTTTGAATCATTGGGTCAAGAATGACTTGTTTTAATTGGAACATACCTCCAGCCATTTGTGGTTCAGGAATACATCAGCAGTCACAGCAGCTTCCAGCACAAGAAGCAAGAAGACAAGCACCATATACTAAAACCCATCAAGGTCATCAATGTACCAAATCTAAAAAGTGTGCAATAAATATCATCGTCTCGTATAGTTCACTACAACAACCATTTCAGAACGAGTGAAGAATCATAATCCACTTGCTAAAACCCAATACATTTACATCACAAGAATTTGAGGTAACAACTCAAATGTTCACCAAACAGGGGATACAGAACTGAAAGAGCGCTAAGAAAGTTATAAAGGTTTCGGTCAGTCCCAACAACAGGGTTCTCTAATGACATGAAGTACACACTAAGAAAAGATCCACAACAATATTCTGATTTAATACTAAATTGCATGCCTAAATTCCATTCAAATGAACAACAGGCAAAGTTTTGATGTCAGCTGCTCATTCATTGTCTAGCCATTTCATTGATTTCAAGGCCTTGCGTGGCTACAAGGTAGCACCGGCAGCATGGGTTAATAGACGATCATGGTCTCTATGCGGGAGAGACTTGAACTCAATAGCACTACATGACATAAATAGTGATTTCAGCTCTGAATGTGAAGCTTCTAACTAAAACTTCTAAACTTTGCCAATTAGAAAATGGAACAAGGGCAGTAAGCCTGCAAGTCAAATATGATTCCAGAGAATGCAGATCGATCGATCTTAGTTCTTGAAATTTAAGAGAAAAAAGTACTTCAGAGTATATTCCCAACCCACCGAAGTAAACCTTGATTAAACACAAAGTAGGAATCAATGAGACGATTCAAGTAAAGGATACACAATAAAGGCAGCAGCCATTAGAAGTCTCAGCAGCAATATGGCCTGAGCATGTGATCACACACAAAGTGACACCAAGGGCAAGAAACGTGTACATGAACCTGCATTTTAATTGGATTTAAATAAACACATTTCATGCAGATAAAAATGTAACAGGCGCAAAGTAAGCATTTGAAAGTTGAAACAAAACTACATTCCAAAATCTCAGGTCTACATATATATAATTTCCTATATGATGATATCCCTATAAAGGATTTTCGCAATCCAGCAAACTTGACATTCAGCAGCCATGGAAAAACTCAAATTGGGTCACACAAATGCAAGTCAGCCACAGCCATATTTGAGAAAAGTTTAGCTATGCATTCTCAATACCAAAAAAAAAAAATCTTCCATTTCCCTCTAGATGCACTGTTCTCTACTTCCCTCCCATTTCTCAGTAACCAGGCATAAAGTAACTAGAGAAATAGTTAAAGAAAGAAAAGATGTATGGAAAAGAACCCGAATAAACAACTTTACACTCAAAAAGAAAGATTGCCCCAACTCTTGTAACAAGTTAAATGATGAATCAAAACTTTTCGCAAAAGAGCACATCCAACACTAAGTGATTTCCCTTCCCAAACCCCTAATTTTGCACAAACTTCCCAAAAAAAACCATCTCCAACCCAAGCCAAATCCCTAGCTAACCAAATTCTCTGTCAAATATGCCAAAGCAATTGGCTCAGGCCAATTTTCCACCGCCTATCTATTCCCCTCCTGAGGACCCCCACAAAAAATGGATGAAAAACAAATCGTTACCATCTCTCTTTCATCACCGGAGCAACATTGCGGATCATAAATATTTCTTTTCTTTTTTTTGGTAATGCAAGGTGTCACGGGTGAGCTTGCGCGCACCTCGGACTAATCCCTACAGACCCTCCCATAGTCGTTTCACATGTAACATGTTTATACAGGAATGAGGTGGCTCCAACAGTTGTTGTCTAGGACAATCCAACCTTCGACCTTCAGAAGGAGCAAATTCCTAAGACCGTGCCAAGACCACCATGCCAATACACAAGCCAAATTTTTTTTCTTTTTGCTTGTTGTTGCATTATTTATCCCAAACACAAATACTCACCAAAGTTTCAAATATGTGATAAAAATACAATGACAAGCCAAAAAAAAAAGACTTGTGTATTTAGAAAACGTTGGAAACTTTATAAGAGAGATGAAAAAGCATAACATACATAAATCCATAGACACAATCCACATATATTTACACACACATGATTGTGAGAATGGATGGGAAAGGGTACCAAGGGGCAGGAGTGTCCGGACCGACGAAAGGGGAAGGGCCATCGTCCATATGCCTCTGCCAATCCCTAATCATCCACAGACCGTAGAGTATCATAGCAATCCCAGTCATACCAACCACCGAATTCACCAGCTTCAGCAGCGATTGCATGCAGCTCCTCAGCATTCTCCCCATCGCCGAATTGCCCGATCGATAATGATGGGTTCAATTACGGACGAATTGGGAAAACCCACAAACCTTGCGTGAGGATTTAGGGTTAGAACTTGGAAGCAATTGCGCGGAGATGGAGGGTTCAGGAATAACCGAACAACATTTCTACTTGTTTGTTTCTGGCGCTTTTTATAAGCCGATCATTTCGCTTGTTTCTTACGCGTTTTGAATTTTAGTTTTTCATTCTTCCTATTTCCTTTTTTTTTTCTGGAAAATAATTTTAATTTTTTATGAAATTTGTTTTTTATTTGTCTTGCTAGCTATGTATAATTTTTACATTAAAAGACAAGTTTTAAAGTGTCATCATAAAAAAGTGGAGTGCCAAAATTATTTTCTTAACCACGCTGCACAATTTGTTTTTTTCTGTTAATTTTGGACTCATAATATTGGCCGATGATAATTCAAGTAATTATTTCCAGCCTTGTTTTGCGCAGTTTTTTATGAGATTTAATTTTTGCACTCCCTTTTTATCCAAATGCATTTTTTTTTTTGGTAGTGATGTAAAAATACATGATTACACTTTTTATATGTGAAAGAAAAAATATATGAAGGATAATTTTATAATTCTACTGAATAAGGACAAAAAATAGATTGTGCTTAGACAAAAGGGAAAATGAAAATCAATTTCCTTCCTATTGTCCCAAAATGGAATAGGAAAGATTTTAAGAAACATAAAACAAAAGAATTTCCATTTTGCACTGTTGTTTTTTATTCTTAGGAAAGTGAATAGATTTGTCACTCAAAGCCATCAATTCCTTTACGTGCAAAAAATTTCCCTAAATAACCAAACATCCAGACCAGCTCCAACTACTTTCATACTTCTTTTTTTTTCAAAAAAAAAATATTTACTTACACAAAACTTATTTACTTTCATACCGTTTGCAATTAGAATATTCAGATTACTAGTACTAACTAGCATAAATTTAAAGAATTTTTTTCTGAATAATTTTCGAAGGATAGCTGCCATCTCCCTACTTGTGTGCTTTAATATGAGTAAATAGATGATAGGAAAGAATGAAATATGAGATTCAGGTTTTCATTGCGATGGCATTCGATAAAGGATATACCAAAAGGTATTGAAATTCAACTAGGGTCGAATAAAAGCATCTGAAGTTAGGGTTCTGGTAATTTATAGTACTATTTGACAAGTTCTTCACTTCAGAAGACCAGCTAGAAGTGTAAAGTAAATGAGGGAGGTTAAACCAACGGATTTATCGACCAAATTACTCTACAAACGGAATGGATGACACGATGCTACATATAGATCAGATGCTTCATCTATTTGACGAGGAATAGAAGGACGTTCTCGCGCATTGGCTCAGGCAGAAACAAATACAAAACTGCTACTCTTTTGAGAGGGAGATGAATTCATATGTTTCAAGCTCCATTCTGCTGATTACCCATCAACATCCAAGTACATTCTATAAGCATTTCGATCCGGAGAGTAGTAACCTTCTATCAGGTCATCGATCCGAAAACCAAGTTTCTTGTAGAGAGTCATGGCTGGAGTTCTCGAGGGATCAACGTGGAGTGATATGCGTTGGACACTCCTAGTTCTGCACTTCTTAATTGCTTCATCCAGCAGAGCCTCTCCATGGCCTTGCCTCCGATAGCCCTCCTTCACTAAATTTTGTCCCCATCAATCAAAAAACACAAGGTGTAAGAATCAAAGTGCGTTCACAGGGCGAAATAACATTGCAGACATTTTCAGCAAATAAGCAATCCATCTTTCTATTCTGGGATATTCAAATACCATCCTATTCTGGTAATTAACTTCGTCTCTTGGATGACCTCCATTTTAATCGAAACTACCGGACTCTTGTTGCATTTATGTTAGTTCATGGTACTTGAGGGGCCCAAAGTTTTCAAAATCGCTTTCTCCATAGTATTACAAAGCTGGCAAAGCATCACAACTGCACAACCATAACCCTGGCTCCACGCCATTGCTACAAAGTGAAATAGGTAAGCCAAACGAAACTTAATTGGCAAAAGAGACATGAGAAACTAATGAAATACATAGATGTGTTTCGTGTAATCATCCATGCAAATTCTAGAAGAAATGAACAATAAATACCCTCAAGTGTCATACTGTGCCACTGTGGTGGAAATTAAACTTGCAGTTTTCCCTTGTTATTGGATAGCCTTATATCTTCCGCCACTATGCATCATTCGAACAAAAGCTCAAGCTGATACAAAACAATCAGTTTTCTAGTGTTGATGAGTGAACCAAGTTACTTGAGGTCATGTTAGCTTGGCCAAAGCTCGTTACACAGCCAAACCAAGCTCGACCTTTTTTTTTTTGAAAGCTCGTTAAGCTTTCAAACAAGCTTGAAGGAGCCACAACTCGGCTTTTTTGGCTTATGGTGCATAAAAGCAGGCTACTTGAGATCCGCTTGTAATTGGCTTGCCTCATAAACAAGAAAACTGGAACATGTTTTTTAAGCGCGTTAAGTTTTCCAACCAAGGTTGAACAATCACATGCTCGGCTCGTTGAAATTGTTTATCAATTATCAGCCCCCACAGTTTCATATACCTACACATCTCAGCAACTTTTCACAGGATGAACCATTAGTATCACCTTTAAGATAGCTGGGCACCTTTCCGCCCTAATCATAGTACCAAAATTGATTTCAAAAGCATCAATGTGCAAAATTCTAGTTCTGCAAGTGGCTTCTTTTGAGTTTTCTTGAACTGCCCAAATTCACAGTTCTTGGACAAATTAGGTACCAATACGAATTCAATCAACCCACCTCAAACCTTCTTTATATTTCACCTATCTGTAGAGTGTTCAAAATATAGGGATCAAAAAGTCTGGGGACACATCTTTAAAACACAACAACCGGAGCCGTTTGATGCATGTAGACCCACAACTTTGTCTATAACCGTTCGACTTTGCAGATTTATCGCACCACCTCACATTGGTTTCATGGCTAAAGTTCTTTTATCTCTCTACTGTTTCAATATATTATTGCGATCCGATTCAGACTTGGCAACCCTTCTTCTACTACGTATCCTTCCTTTCCAAAAGAAAGAAAGACAGAGAGAGAGAGAGAGAGAGAGAGAGAGAGAGAGAGAGAGAGAGAAAATACAACGTAGACAAAAGTTGTGGGTCTATATATCGAACAGATCTATACACAGTTGTCTCGGGAGTTGTATTCTTATGTAGATTCCACAACGAGGGTTTTTCTTTTTGCAGATTCACCTAATCAATCTCCTGACCAAAAATTCACGAAGAGGAATATATTCAAAAGACATAATTATTTCACTAGCACATACTTCCACCAACTTAAAAAAAAATCCCCCATTCATGTGGAACAATATCACATCCACCGAATACAAATTCGTACAGATACAGGTAGCAAGATCAAGAAGACAAAGGGAGTTGTAAGGGGGGGGCGGGGGGGTTGTGGTGTCCGAACCTGCCAATTTGGTAATGGAAGCACAGAGTGAAGAAGGCCACGAATACATGACATAGCCGGCGACATCTCCGTCGACGTCCGAGTAAAGCAACCCGCTGTTCCTCCTCTTCAGCTCTTCGTCGAACGATCTAGCGAGGGATTCGTGCTTCGGGAATATCTTCTTCTCCATCCTCACTATCTCGTCGATCACTTTGCTCCATTTCGGCGCGTTTCTCTGCAGCTCCACTACCGCGCAGCTCCCCATCTGTTCTTGCGTTCGATTGACCGACCCACTTTTCAATTTCTCATGTTGTATATACAGTCTATGGGGCAAAATGGGCTTGGGCCCATCCCGGATTCGATGATCAGAATTATTCATTTTTTTCAGTTCGTCGATGATCGAATAAGTTGAAAAATTGCACACTGATCGGATATTGGTAAAGATATGAACGAGTCACATGTGTCATACATAGTTTAGAGGCTAGTACGATGTTGAGACTAAATTGGCTAGTATAATGTGGAGGCTAGTACTATCGCTTGTTGATGTCCAATTAAGGTGGTTTTATTTATGAGTCTCAAATTCGATGAGCCAAACGAATGGATTGTTAAGAGGAGGTTTTGAAAAAGAAACTGGTAAAAAGTCTACGAGGTCATCTCGTTGATATTAAATATTAAGTGCAACAGTGGCATCATCTTATTACATTATTGATCAACAAGTAAAATTTAGTAATGTAAGACTTTGGCGAGATACTTTTGTCTCTAATTGAACATTGCCAATGGGATGAGACTTAAGTAAAACATATTTGTTTTGGGTCTAAATCAAAAGGCTCGGTTGTCATTTCCACAGCAAAGAGGCATGATCTTTTTCTCTCTTTTTGGCCTAAACGGTTGGGATTTTGTTGCATACGAATCAAATGGTACATCAATGAAAATGGTTATCTTGTAAATAGGAGGTCTAGCTTCTCATTATATAACACTAAAGCCACGCAAATCCGAACTAGCTAATTAAATATGTGCAACCGAATGAGCCGTTCTAGAACAAAACCGGATCTCACAACACCTAAAATGCGGCACTGATGGAAAGAGGCATGATCCGAGGAAAGAATTTGTAGCTTTTGTTCTTGAGTGGCATTTTGAGAGACGAGAGTCTATGATCAGAGCCCTCCCTTGGGAGAACTCAAAACATCTGAATCTTTCCAAGTTAAAGTAAGGCTTTCAGTGCACACAGCAGATGTTGGAGAGTCCATGACTCCCATCGGATGAGTTTTAAGCTAAATTCATTTGGTTTTGAAGTTGGATAGGAAACAGCGCGCTATGAGATAAAGAAAGAGAAGGGACATTAGAGAGCAGTGGCAGACACGAGGGGGTGTCGGGCGCCAACACAATCCCAAACATTATACTAGTTCTCAAGTTTGTAATTTAGAAAAATTCATTAATGTGATTGATTCCTGCAAATCCCTTTCAGTGTCTAAGGCTCCGTGCCGGATAAAAAAAACTCTTAGTTTTTAAAAAAGCAATTTCAAGTTTAAAAATTATGGGCTTATTGAAATATAAAAGGGAGCCTTGTTGATAAGGACATACTACAGGGTTTAACATGTAATTAGTCCACCAAAACTTTTAACAGTGGTTCCAGTACATTCTCCACTACTTTTCCAACAATACCCCTCATTTAAACACAAGCGGCTGAAAAAATAAAACCCCTATCAGTCGATCTCCCTTCCAGAAGAGCGAGAAAGAGAGAACGTACGAGAGAGAGAGAGAGAGAGAGAAACCCCATTCGCCACCTTCGTTTTCCTTCATCGCCGGCTTCGTTTGGTTTCGTCGTCGTCGTTATCATCTACCTCGTAATTTTCAAACGGAACTGGTAAGTAAATATTACACATTCTTGTCTTCGTTAAGGTTTTCTAGTGCTCGTCATTGATTAGACTTTGTATTTCGTTTCTACTGCTCTTAGGGTTTGGTAAGCATCTTGGAGTCCAGTTAAAGTCTGTTGGTTCTTCTTATTATGGTTGCATTAGGGTTTGTAGACCGTTGATTAGGATTTTAGTTTATTCGTACTGATTAAGGCTATTGTAGTCTGTTAGTTAGGGTTTCGGGTTTTGTTCTCTCATATTCTGTGCATCCACCTGCAACAGATAAGGTTTCGTGTTAAAGACAAGGTATTCCTTCTGATTTTGGTTGCTTAGTATTGTACTCTGTTTTTAACAGTTATGGTTATCTGTTGGGAAAGAGTTTAGGTTTTTTATAGTCTATTTGTTTCGTGTTATGTTTATCTCCTTATAACATCAGTAGATAACTGTGACTGTGTTCTTCGTTGGTTAGGGTTTTGTTAGCATTTTGCATTACATTTGGAGTGTATTCGTACTGATTAAGGCTATTGTAGTCTGTTAGTTAGGGTTTCGTGTTTTTGTTCTCTCATATTCTGTGCAAAATAAATGCTCTGAATTTTATTTGTGTTAAAGATAAGGTATTCTGATTTTGGTTGCTTAGTATTGTACTCTGTTTTTAACAGTTATGGTTATCTGTTGGGAAAGAGTTTAGGTTTTTTGTAGTCTATTTGCTTACTTCATATTTATACTATATTTTTAACAGTTATGGTTATCTCCTTATATGTGTAGGACATGACAAAACAGAAAGGTAAAGAACAGATGGAAGTATGTAAAGCTCGGCCATTAAAAATTATTTTGCCTTCGCAAAAGATGAGAATGAAACAGACAGCAAGAAAAAGAACAATAGAACCAAGTCCAACAACTCTAGAACAAAAGAAGGATTCCTCTCCCCCTGAAAAGCAGACAACTCCAATGAAACCATCTGCTGAAAATGTCCGGAGTCCAAGAAAGACGATAATAGAACCAAGTCCAACAAATCTGGAACAAAAGAAGGATTCCTCTCCCCCTCAAAAGCAGACAACTCCAACAAAGAGTCCAAGAAGGAAACCATCTGCTGAAAATGTCCGGAGTCCAAGAAAGAGGACAATTGAACCAAGTCCAACAAATCTGGAACAAAAGAAGGCTTCCTCTCCCCCTCAAAAGCAGACAACTCCAATTAAACCATCTGCTGAAAATGTCCGGAGTCCAAGAAAGAGGACAAGATCAAATACAGAACATATGGATGAGCAGCATCCGACAAAAAGAACAAGATCTGCCACACAAGATGTGAGGAGTCCCCAGAAGAAAAAACAAACCAAAACACGTATTGTGTTGGAAGAGGGAAAACAGGAGGATAAAGAGAGAGAAGCTGAAGAAGATGATGATGCGGAAGAACAACAACAAAAACAAAAGATTAATAAACGAACAAAAGCTGCCCATCCTAAATCCAGGTATGGTTATGACTCAATCTATCATAATATAAGCGTTGCAAGAGTAACAAGCTACCTATATGTGGTTATATATAATAATCTGCCTATATATGTGTTGGAAGAGGGACAATCTAAAAATTTAAACTTATCCAGGTCTCAAACTCAGAAATCAAAGAAGAAGGGGGGCCAAAAAAAGAAGAGACCTGAACAAGATGAACAAGATGAAGAAGTGGAAGAAGATGAAGTTGAAGAAGAGGAGGAAGAAGAGGGGTCAGAAGAAGAACAGGGAACAGAAGAACAAGAAGAAGAATGGGTGCCAGAAGAAGGGCGGCCAACAAAAGAAGAGGAGTCATCATCATCTTCATCAGAAGAAGATGAAGATGAAGATGATGATGAAGATGAAAAGGATCAAAAAAAGACTGCCCGCTCTAAATCCAGGTATGATTATCAGTCAATCTGTGTACTAAATAATTTGGTTAACTGTGCTTAACTTTGAATTATAGACTGTGTTGTATGACAACGACATCAGTAGATGACCATAACTGTCAAAAATTGTTCTCTGAATCTCGATAAGAACACAGATAGATGTGGTTAACTGCTAGGTTTTCTGGGCTGTGTTGTATGACAACAACATCAGTAGATGACCATAACTGTCAAAAATTGTTCTCTGAATCTCGATAAGAACACAGATAGATGTGGTTAACTGCTAGGTTTTCTGGGCTGTGTTGTATGACAACAACATCAGTAGATGACCATAACTGTCAAAAATTGTTCTCTGAATCTCGATAAGAACACAGATAGATGTGGTTAACTGCTAGGTTTTCTGGGCTGTGTTGTATGACAACAATACCAGTAGATGACCATAACTGTCAAAAATTGTTCTCTGAATCTCGATAAGAACACAGATAGATGTGGTTAACTGCTAGGTTTTCTGGGCTGTGTTGTATGACAACAACATCAGTAGATGACCATAACTGTCAAAAATTGTTCTCTGAATCTCGATAAGAACACAGATAGATGTGGTTAACTTTGAATTATAGACTGTGTTGTATGCCAACAACTTCAATAGATGACCATAACTGTCGAATGATGTTCTCTGAATGTTGATAAAAACGCACAGATGGGGTTAACTTTGAATTCTAGACTGTATTGTATGCCAACAACTTCAATAGATAACCATAACTGTCGAATGATGTTCTCTGAATGTTGATAAGAACACACAGATGGGGTTAACTTTGAATTATAGACTGTGTTGTATGCCAACAACTTCAATAGATGACCATAACTGTCGAACTTTGCCAACAACTTCAATAGTAATCATTTATTTGATTTGATCCTATATGAATCCATACATATATGGACCAATAGTCTGAAAACTGAAACTCATGCAGGAAGCCTATTGAGAACAAGGGGCAAAAAAAGAAGACTCGTACAAAAAAAAATGCAAAGAAAGAAAAGAAAGCTGTGAAGAAGGAAGTGGAGAAATTTCAGTATAGGTAATATATTCCTTTCTTTTTTGCACAATTGAATTACTTGTTAGATAAATTTTTCTATGTTTACATGTTTTACATTATACGTTATTTTGTTCAAATTTTGTGCAGGTCCAGCATGGTGTCTTTTGCCAAGCTTCTTAAAGATATAAAGTTCACAGAAACCCAAAAAAGAGAGATACAAAAATCACCTTTTAGTACTCTTATCTTGGCTGTAGCTGATGCACAATGGGATGACTCATATTTTAAAAAAAGTGATCATGATGCTTTGAAGCTGGTAGAACAGTATGAAGGACAAAGAGGGAGGTTCAAGTTAGGAGCCAAATTAGTAAAGATAACGGCTAGAGAGTTTAGCCTTATATTTGGAATCAAATCTGGGCCCAATAGAATTGAACTATCAAAAAAACCCAGGATGCCAGAAATGTCGTTTGCCTATGAAATTAGTGTGAAAAGGATAATGACAAATATTAGTTTGAGAGAATTCTTCAATACAAAAGTTATGGCAGGAGAAAATGAACAAGATGCAAAGGATGTAGCACGTGTGCTAACCCTCTATCTCATTTCAACGGTGTTTTTGCCAAGCACAGCATCGAGAATCAGTTGGAGTTTCTTTCCGTTTATTGAAGACTTGGAGAAGTGCAGCTCCTATGCATGGTCAACGTTTTTTACGGAAGAGCTGATTAAGCAGTTGAACACCAATTGTACAACACCAACTGTTGCAGGTGGATGCATCGTGGGTCTCTTGGTAAAAACCTCTACCATTTTCTGATCTAAATTTTTTTCTATTTTGTATCGTAAACGAATTTGTATTTTCATTCAATACAGTACTGGTTGTGTGAACATACGACCTTAATACAAGAAGCAAAGCCAGATAATATTCCAAGATTCATGAAGTGGAGGCTTTCTGACTTGACTGAAGCGTTGGTGACACACCCATTGTGTTCTCTTGATCCAGAAAAGGTAAAATATAATTTATTGAATTCTGGATTGTGTGCTATACCAACATCAATGCTTAAGTATAACTGTAAAAGTTTATACTCTCTATCTTGCTGTGAATTTCTGAAATGTTTGCTATGCCAACATTATCAATAGTTATGGTTATCTATTCTTTTGGAAAATTTCAATGCAATGTCCTTAATTTCAATGTAGGTCGCGGAATCGGAGTTGGGACCGAATGATGAAGAGCAAGAGTTTGTTGGACTTGCCGATGGTGATGAGGAGGAGAAGGACACAAATGAAGTTACGAAGACTGAGGATGCGGCGCATAACAGAGAACAAAATCGAATAAAAATCCTTGAAGACGAAATCAAGAGATTGAGAGAGGAAAATGAGCAAAAGGAGAAGACCATTTGTGAGCTTAAGAAAAGGATTTTGGAGCTTGAACATGAAACTATTCCTGACCTTAGTTTTGAAGTAGAAACCTCTCATTTTGAGAGGAATTTCATGGCAAACGAAGTTAAGGACAAGGAAGTGGAGATTTGTGGAATACTTGTGGAAAATGAAATAATTGCTGACAAGCTTGAAATGGCTGAGGAAAATTTGGACGACATGGCAGCACATTGTCTTACCCAACAAGTCAAGGAGGGAAAAGAAGTAAAGCTCCCTGATGAACAAAGGAAAGAACAAGACAAGGAGGTCTTTACCAATGAAGGTGCCACCCTCTTTGAAGAAATGGTCCCCGATGTAGAAGTTGACAAGACAATAAATGAAACAGTACATGATATTCTACATGATCAAGGCAAACCCAAAAAGAAAACCGGGAAGACCCCATCATCTATGACAAATAGGGTCAAAGGAGTTTACTCAAGAGTGGAGAAGCGGGACTCGAGTTATATCTATCCTGAGGATGAGAAGAAGAAGAAGGATACTGAAATGTGGAAGGCTGAAAATACAAAGTTGGGTCGTTTCCTGTCAGAAAAGGACATGAATTTATTGAAACGCTTCCATCAATTATATCAAGGACATGAGATGTAAGTAAAAACTCTAATTCTGGTATTCCAACATCAGTAGATAACCATATTTTTTTTGTTTTTCACAGACACAATGAACCTATTTGGCAAAACAACAAAACTGAAGAAACTGTGACTCTAAAATCCATAATCAAGCTCTTGCAAGAAGGAGATATGGGAAATGAGGTAAAGAAAATTTGTATTATCATGTGCCAAAATATACTTTTTGTTGACCTTAATATATAACATGAAAACATAAATTATGCAGGTGATTGATGGGTATACTGACACGCTGAAAACACAGCAGGAACAAAAAGGCCAAGATCGTGGAAATGTTGCGTACATCACATCCACTTGTTGGGTAATTATATCTCATTTTCCCACAGAACATCAGTAGATGACCATAACTGTCAAAAATTGTTCTCTGAATCTCGATAAGAACACAGATAGATGTGGTTAACTGCCAAAAATTTTGGGCTGTGTTGTATGACAACAATATCAGTAGATGACCATAACTGTCAAATTATTCTCTGAATCTCAATAAGAATACAGATTATATCTCATTTTCCCACAGAAGTTATGTATTTTTGATGCGTAATAACTAAATATTTTCAACAGACACTGATCACCTCGGCAAATGAGTCACTCAAACGTCACTTTCATAGGAAGATTGCAGAACTGCAAGAGGAAGCACAACAAAAAGGCAACGATTACTATAGATTAATTGTGTTCCCGATCAACTCTTTTGGAAAAAAGACTTCCAAAAATACCAGCCCATACCATTGGACAGTAGTCATTTATGATGTTGAAGCGGAGGAATGGAGACATTACAACTCCTTCCGATCAAGAAGAAAAGTTGATCCTTACCTTCAAGATGCCATCACAGTGGTACGAAGTCTTGCACTTTATTCTATTTCACATAATGCATGTTTGAAAATATAACAGACTAAAAACATTATTTGTTTTGGAAACATAGAAAAACTGCGTAGAACAATTCATGAAGGAGTTGGAATTAAAGAAGAATGACCTTCCACAGTTCGAGCTCTTATCACAAGCACGGCCCATCTTTAAAATTGGTGCTCCGATAAAATCAGTGGATGAAACCCCACAGCAGAATGAATCATCGTAAGCTTCCAACAAAGTTGCTTTATCTTAAGCTCTGATCATCATTCTTTCCTCTCTAACTTATTTTCACTTGAATATGTGCAGTGTTGATTGTGGCATATTTGTATGTTACATCATTAAGCGATTGGCAGAGAAAAGGGAGATACCACAAACACTACAACCACGTGATGTTGCAGAATTCAGAGTACATATGGTTCACAAATTTCTGAATGATGACCAAAGGACATGGACAGAAGATCTGTGGAAGGACAACCAAATGGCTAATAAGATGGAACAATAGATAAAATCCTGTAAATGGGTAGTATTTTGTCTAACAAGAGGGAATAGTACAAATGCTTGTGTTTTGTCTTGTTTTATGTAATTGATCAGCTCCAAACAATTGGAATTTACTGTTCATGTTTCTTGGTGTCTGATGCAAAAATATTAATCTGTTGCGAAGTAAAATTAGTCATTGTACAGGTTTTTTGGTGTCCGATGCTAAACTGTTAATTTGTTGGGAAGTAAAACATTGGAATTTACTATACATGTTTCTTGGTGTCTAATGCAAAATTGTTGATCTTTTGGGAATTTACTGTACATGTTTCTTGGAGCATAATGACGCATGATTTGTTGGTTTATGGAATTACAATAACTGTGGAATTCCGGATAGTATGACAACAACATCAGTAGATGACCATAACTGTCGAATGATGTTCTCTGAATCTCGATAAGAACACAGATAGATGTGGTTAACTGCCAGGTTTTCTGGGCTGTGTTGTATGACAACAACATCAGTAGATGACCATAACTGTCAAAAATTGTTCTCTGAATGTTGATAAGAACACAGATAGATGTGGTTAACTACCAGGTTTTCTGGGCTGTGTTGTATGACAACAACATCAGTAGATGACCATAACTGTCAAAAATTGTTCTCTGAATGTCGATAAGAACATAGACAGATGTGGTTAACTGCCAACAATTCTGGGCTGTGTTGTATGACAACATCACTAGATAACCATAACAGTATCTTAAACAATAAATTTCACAAAGTAGATTGACAGATAAAGTTTTTTTTTTATTTGATCCAAGTGACCGATAAAGCTATCTCATACAAAACATTCTTTATGAACCCTAAAACTCATAAACCGTAAACCCTAAACATGCTATGTAAAAACCAAAAAAAGAGAGAGATAACAGTATCTCAGACAACATTCAATGTCCAATGAATATGAATCAACAATAGAACACAATGAATCAATCGCAAGCTTCCTTACATCTCTTCCTATTATGATTTCCTAACTTCTTGCACCTGCCACACCTTATTTGCCTCACCTTTTCACCCCTTGACCGGATTCTTGCAACCTTGGGTCTCCCACGTGGCCTCCTTGTCTTAGGAGGAAGAATAAGAGGAAGAATAATAGCAGAATTTTCAGACACTTGTGCAGCTCCAAGAGTAGAAATAGGAACAGGATGTATAGGACAATCGTAGGAGAGTCGGAAAGCATCAGCAGTGTATAATGGATCAATATGATTAGATACATCTATGCCATTCTTCTGAAGAGCTGTGAATGCATGCACACAAGGAAAACCATTGAGCTGCCAACGACAACATGTGCATGTCTTGTTTCTTATGTCAACCACAACAGCTGGTAATGAAGACACTTCAAAAACCTCATCACTTGATCCAAACACAGTCCATGACCGTCCTTTATTAAAGAACTCCCTCAATTTCGCATCATATTCAGGACACAAAACACTGTTCCACTTTCTTGATAACTGTTTCCTTTCACACATTTGAGTCATGATTTGAACCCTGATCGTATCAACACATTTAAGGACTGACAACTTACGAGCTTCAAGAATCCAGTTGTTGAAAGACTCCACAGCATTTGAAGTCATTTCCCCATATCGTTTACCTGGGAAATATGCATTCGCCCAATTATACAACGGAATGGAAGCAACAAACTCCTTAGCTCGGTCTCCACCAACCTCAAACAATTCGTTTACACAGTTTTCAAAATCTAATATTGTTGGTGCAAGAACACAATCATTGAAGAGACTCACTACTCGTTCCCGAAAACCATTAGGTGCTCTTCCTGACATCCTATCCCTCAAGTTATTCTTCAAATGCTGTAGACAATAAGAATGATATCCATTTGAGAAAACCTCTGGCACATGCTTCACAAGACCAGTATGGCGATCCGTTATAAAAGTAAGTTCACGAGCTGACAGAATAGATCTCAACTTCAACAAAAACCAAAGCCAATTATCATCGGTCTCAGAATCAACAACACCATAAGCAACCGGAAACAATCCTACACCACAAAAAACAACAGATAACAGTATCTCAGCAATAACAGTCTCTGTATCTACCAGAACAAAGTAAGAGATAATTATATCTCAATAAAAACGGTCTCTACCTACCAGAATAAAGCAAGAGATAACGGTATCTTAAAAATAATAGTCTCTGTATCTACCAAAATAAAGCAATAGATTATGCTATCTCAGCCAATAATCACAAAACTAGAAAGAGATAACAATAAAAGAGAGAGATAACTTTATCTCAGAATAAACATTCTCTGAATTTGAAAAAAAAAGAAAAAAACTGACCGTTATCAGCATCCTTCCCAACGGCTGCGAGTAAAGTTCCCTTATATCTCCCCGTCAAAAAAGTACCATCAAGACACAAAAAAGGTCGACAAGAGTTGAATCCTTTGATGCATGCATCGAATGCCACAAATAACCTTCGAAACCGATTATCTTCACAACATTCAACGTCCACAACACTACCAGGATTTTTCTCCTTCGCGACCTCCGCATAGAATCGAAGTTTGTTAAATGACAATGCATAATCACCTTGAGTATCATTGTTCGCCATCTCAACACCTAACCACGCATGGTGATAACCGATTGTAGTACCGTATCGTTGCCTGAAGAATCTAACAGCATCTATAGGCTTATATGACGCCTTTGAACGAACTTCATCAAGAACTTCTTCCGCAACAAGCTTTGAAGACATCCGAGAATTTTTTGAATTACAAATTGTAGCTCCACAGCTGTGTTCTTTTTCAAGCTCCTTAATGCAAAAAAAAAGATTTGATTTGTCTAGAATTGCATGAATAAACCATTTACACCCATCTGCCTTAAAAGCACACTCAGCTGTCACTCTGGATTGGTCATTCTTCAAATACTTGAACCTAAATCCAACTTCAATTGCATACTTACACAAAGATGACCTAAAATGCTTAACACCACCTCTAAATTCTTGACCAACATGACTAATCAAATACGCCCAATCAGCAGAAAGTCTTTTTGTCTCATGATGAGGACAAAATTTTTCAAGAGGATCCTCAACAATTTCAGAATGCGAACTATTAGTTACTCCACCATTTTCATTGCTATGACTGCTTTCACCGATTTCAAAACGGCTACTAACTCTACAATTACTGTCTTCAACAGATATCTCAACACAACGAGCACCATATGCAGCAGCTAAATCCATCATATTATGAAAATCATCATCATCATCAAGGAGTATATTAAGATGATCACAAACAGAATACAATAACCTCATTGATACCAAACCATTCCACTTGTTAGAAATACTTCCAATAAGATCCTCAAATTGATAACCTTCTGTCACCTTAACAACAAGACTGTAGGATCCATATTTGCACAATAGAAGAATAGAAGAATCCATTACAACTTCAAAAAACAGTTCAATCTGCAAACAGATAACATTATATCAGAATAAACAAAGCAGATACACATATCTAAAAAAAATAGTCTATCTACAAAAACAAAGCAATAGATAATGATCTCAACAAAAGCAGTCTCAGTATCTACGAGAACAAAGAAATAGATATAATGCTATCTCAGCAAATAAACAAAAATAGAAAGAGATAATGTTATCTCAACAAAAACAGTGTTTCAGCAAATACAGTTCACAGTGATACACATATCTCAGCAACAATAATTTCTGTATCTACCAGAATAAATCAATAGATAATGTTATCTCAACAAAAATAATCTCAGTATCTAGCATAATAAAGCAATAGATAACGTTATCTCAGCAAATAAACTCTATAAAACAAAAATACAAGAACACAGCAAAAATCAAAATAAATACTGAAACAGAGAAGAACAGAGCGATAGAAAAGAGAGAGAGAGATCGTCACAAAGTGAAACGAGATTGTGATCGCAATTCAGAATTGAGATCGTGAAAGTGATCGTGAAAGTGATAGTGAGCTGTGATCACGGGAAGAGAGAGAGAACTGAGCTGTGATCGCCGGAGAGAGAGAGAGAGAGAGAGAGAGAGAGAGAGAGAGAGAGAGAAAGAGAGGCGCACCAGCGATTGAGAAGAACCAGAAATTGATCTTCCTGCTCGAGATCCAGGAATTGATCTTCCTGCTTGAGATCCAGAAACGAAAAACGAAAACGGAATGTGAACCAGCGATTGATCGTCTTGCTCGAGATCTAGAAACGGAAACGTATCTCCAGTACGGTGCACGTTGAGAAGAACCAGGAAACAAAATTCAAAAATAACACTATATATATAAACGCAGGTAAGGGCATTTTGGTCTAAAAACGGACTGTAGACCTAATAAATGTTATAGTAATGGACCTTCACCACTATTATACATTGGGCTGGACTAAACACCCAAAAACACCTTCAAAACGGACCCTAGCCCAATTTACCGAATATAAAAATATGCAATATGGATCTTGTTTGGAAGATCTCGATGAGATCTTTTATACGATGTAAAAAAAATTAAAAAATTATTTTTCATTTACTTTATATTTGAATTTGAAAATGTGAAATAAACTGTTTATTTTTTAAGAAAATTTCTGGAACGGGGCCTAAACATCTTGTACAAAAAAAATTCTAAAACTTATCAATCATTTTTTTGTTTGCTGCGTACATAAAATTAAATAGCACAGTTTTGCACATACACACGCAATCTTCCGTCTTTCTCGGCCTCATGACTCACGAGTAGCATTATATACTTGAATTAATTTTTTACCACGTATTGAGAGAAAAGATACATGCGGTTTGGGTCCCTACCAGTACTAGTTTCAAACGAAACATAAAATGTCTAGATACGTCTGAAAAGACAGGTAGACAGCCACGGTTAGTTGTTTCGAATAGATTCCCCAGCTCTTTATGCCTTGTTCTCTTCCATTTTCAAAAAGAATTTTTCAAAAATTTCTCCTAGATTTTTCTTACTTTCAACATTTCTCTCTCTATCTCTTTTCACTTATTATTCCTACTATTTTTCAAAAAAAAATTCAAAACACGAACAAAACAAAGCATAATCAAAAGATATGATTTGAAAAGTACTTGGGCGTATCTTGCAACTCTGGTTTTTAGCAAGTGGCACAATGGCAACCTAGCTTGTTGGAATGAGATTCACAATCTTTTGATTCACGTTCATATGTTGAAGTTTAAACTTATGTTTAGAATATTGTAGGTTTCACATTATTTTCGTCCAGTGTTCTACTTTCAAACTTTTATAGGATCGGGAGGTGTTAAGCGGCCAGGCTAGCACGGTACGGGATGGCATGATTGTAGACGGGCATAACACGAGCACAATACGGGTATGAAAGGGCATGACACACCAAATACTAATTTTAATGCCAAAAAAAAATATTAATTTCTTATTCTGTACTATAACATAACATTTTACACTTTTCGGAGTGCTTTTTTTCTTTTCGATGAAACACGGTTGGAGATGTGTCAACATGAGTATGGCACAACACGACACACGATTAAAAAACGGTATGGCACGATATGACACAATTAAGTAAATAGGCCAGCACGACACGACAAGATTAAAAAAATAACACATGGCATGACACGATAAAGTAAACGGACAAGCATGGCGCACGAAACACGATTGGCATAGACCTAAACATGCTGGGCCGACACGGCACTGCCCGTTGACACCTCTAATAGGATCAATTTGTTTCAAGCCTTACTTCAATCGGCTTTAATTAAATGAGACCCTTGTTAATGGAAGATGGATTTGGTTTGATTACATGATATAAGCGTAAATTGACTCGAACACCGTAAAATATCAAAACTTGGGTAGCTTTTGATTATCTGTACACATTAAGATAGTCAAAAAGTATGCTTTCGAGTTTATCCAGCTGGGGAATCACTTTATGACTTTGTATACCCACTTTTTCAGTGATAATCCACACCACCAAGCATATGAGATAAGTGGAAATGTGTCAAAGTTGAGGAGACATTAATGTAATTTACCCAATTTCTGATTACCCATCTGTCAAGATAAAATTTAGGTCCCGTTTCAGCTAACAAAACTTATTTTGAATTAAAAGTAATATATTACAAAAAAATGACTTGTTTCATAAAGTAAAAAATAAGTATTTAAAAAATAAAAATCTCAAGATAACGGGACTTAAAATTGATTGTTGTGCTGTAGTCTTTTTCAAGTTTTGTGATTTGCATGAGTGCAAAAAAAAAAAAAAACACGGGCCCACGACTTCAACCAAGATAGATACTCCCTCCTGTCCCTATTTAATTGTCCACTATGATTTTGCGTGTATATTTAACGGTTTATATCTCTCGAAGTATATTGTTAAAATATGCAATACAGATTTTATTTGATAGATTTCAATTTTTACTATAAGATATAAGATAAGAGATGTCAAGAGATATAAGCAGTTGAAAACAACAAAAACATTAGATACGTCGAGAGATATAAACAGTTGAAAATACACGCAAAATCGTAGTGGACAATTAAATTTGAACGAAGGGAGTATATTGAAATTTGTTCTCACCATCCATCTGCTCAGCTATATCCCAACATATTTTACATTTCATCGATATCTATTGAAGTTTTGACTCCCGACAAATAAACATGTAATTCTGGACTTTTTTAAACGTAGTTTTCCATGATATTTTTGGAATCTTCGAATCTCTACAAACGATGGACCTTAAAAAACCCAACATGAACAACATTAATACAACAATTTGGGGCTAGAAAGATGGAGTATTAATTAATTTAAGGAAATTGATTCTCACACTCATCTTTTGTTCAAAGGCACTCAATTTTTTGTCATCAAAGGCATTTAAAAAAGAAAAAAAAAACTGTCATCATTTATCTAGAATTACAAAATTACCCTTCATCTATTTTTCATTTGCACATGAAGAAGGTAATCTTGTAATTTTACATCACTATAAGGGGAGAAAAAGAAGAAGAATCCGGGGGTCATAAAAAAAAAAAAAAAAAAAAAGGGAATCTGGGGAGCTTGATGTCCATTAGACAACACGTGTGTTGACTCCATTTGAACCGTTAATTTCGACAAGCTCAATTTCATCTTAGCAGAGTAGATTTCTATCGTCCATCCGTTTATTACTGAAATAAAATTTGAACCGTCTATTATCGAAATCGAATGGCCCGAATGGTTCAAACCGCTTAGGCTCCCCAATTTCAAATAAAAAGAGGGTGTGAGAATCAATTTCCTTTATTAACGGTCGTTTTGTGTGTGCGCGCGCGTGGGGACATCGAGAATCAAGAATCACACAGCTTGTAAAGCCCAGTCAAGTGGTCCCAAGAGGTAACGTTCGAGACTTTAACAGCCATACAAAGTGCGGTCCAAATCACAGAAGTTAACGTAGATGCTTATCCCATGTCGTGATGTCGGTCTAATGGTTTCGTCCGTTTTTGTTTTTTTGTTTTTTTTTCGATAGAAGAGATCATTTTTATAAATTCGGAATACTATATCAATTATAAGAGTTCATAAGACAATCAAGTCTAACAACTTTACTCATCGTAGATTAGAAAGAAAGAAAGAAAGAAAAACCCTCTAAGGGAAGAACACTCACACGCAGGTGAGGAGACTCGAACTCTTGCACTCTTAGTGAAATGGAAGAGTCCGGTTGTTTGGTGAATTTGATTTCTTATTTGTTTGGATTCGATTTTTGATTTCTTGCAAATTTCTTAGTATCGCAATGAATACCCTGCCTTTAACTGAGCAGAAAGAAAATTAATTAGAGTAATGATAGGTACAAAGAAAATTTATTTCGAAGGGTAAATTTCACTGACCTCCCCTGAGGTTTCTGACAAATGCAGAGACCTCCCTTGGGGTTTCTGAAATGCCACTAACCTCCCTTACTTTTGCTGACAATGTTGAGATTCCCCCTTCTGTTAAAATTAACCCCTAGAAGTGTTAAGTTTAGCAATGAAATGGCGAAAACACCCTCAAGCAATACCAGAATCATTTTAATTCATTAAATTCTATTCCAAGGAAAAGATAACCTATTAAGGATAACCAAACAACCTTACACACCGATGGATCTCCCCTCCCTCCGCCTTCTGATTTTAGAGAATAAAATTTTCAGTATTGGATAGTATAGTAATATTCTGGATTTTCATTGGGGTGGGATTAAGATTTTTTTTTTGGTAACCGAGGAACAATACCAGGCCACTAAATGGACCCGATTGCACAACCTAATGAACTCGATTGCACAACCCATACCTCGGAGAGAACTAGCTACACCACACCTACCGCGGCCCCCCACTTAAATACCAGGGTACTCACCCGGTGGGAAATCAAACTGTACTCGCCTTTACCACTGGAGCAACCTCTGGGTGTGTTGGGATTAGGATGTTGGGGAAAAGAATAAAAGGAAGGCAAAGATAAATAATCTGAACCATCAGCTCGTTTGGCGAAAATGTAGAATCTAAACCAATATTTTTTTTGCAAGTCGAAAGATGCATAAATTACTATAGACCATTTTGTTTGAGGGAATCAAAAGTTGTGTGTTTTCATTGTGCTCTGATTTTTCAAAACTAGAAAAAAAGTAAGTCGATTCCACTCACCCCAAAAGTATACCATTCTGTGATAGATTTCACAATTTTATCGGCGTGGTTATTTCTTGAACTCTTCTACAACCAATTTACCAAAAAAAAAAAATCTCTCTTACAATCACAAACAATCACACAAATATTTTCACAAACTCGTTAATATTCAAATGGGATCTACACACACTACACTAAAAAAAAACCCTCTCGTACAATCACAAACTCGTTCATATTCAAATGGCATCTACACACACTACACTTCTAGTGTGTGGGGGATCCATAAATAAATGTGAGTGTGCATAAAGTGTTTGTGGCCGTAGAATTAATTTTTCTTTCTTGAGAGTAAAAAAACTGGATTGATTTGAGTTTGAGTAAACGAACTCAGTAGCAACCAATTTCACCATTGAATTTTTTTTGGGTGTTAATCGAAAACAATTGCATATGAAAAAAAACAAAAATTTTCTGATAAAACTTATTAAGACAACACGTTTGGTTTGGTTGGGGGGATTGGGGGATAAATTGAAAAGCACATGAAAAAAGTGAGATGATGGTTGTGAGGGTGTGGTATTGGGAAAAATTTCAGCGCCGGGTAGGGTGGGTATCACGTGGTGTCCGTTCAGTGCATTCGAGCCATCCATTGCATTTTTGGACGGCTCAATTTTGACGAGAAAAAAGGGAGTGAGAAAGTGTTGGGGAGAGAGGAAAGAGATTAATGTTTCAATTCGAGCCATATAGAAGTGTATTGAATGACCCGAATGTACCGAGTGGATACCACGTGGGGTATACCCGCTCGGCATTGAAAATTTTTTTGTGGTACTGGTACTGGGTCGACATGGAGGGAGGGAGCAAGGTGAGTATTGTATTGGTTGGGATTCTTGGGATGATGAAGTTATACCATCTTCTTCTTTTTATCATCAGGTTAAAGTTAAATTATTTGGTTGTTTGGATACAGAGATAGGACAGATGGAAAGGGTTATTAGAGGGTAATTTTGTCCCTTCAATGCTCAATTTAACACCGTTTGACAAAAAAATAACAGAAGGGGGAATCTCAACATTGTCAGCAAAAGTAAGGGAGGTTAGTGGCATTTCGGAAACCTCAAGGGAGGTTTCTGCATTTGTCAGAAACCTCAGGGGAGGTCAGTGAAATTTGCCCTATTTCGAAAGTAGTCCGAAAAAAGCAATTTGTGGTTGAGAATCACTTTGATGATTGGGTCATACACATCAAAGTGAATCTCAACCACTAATTGCTATTTTCGGAGTAAGGTAAGTTTTCTTTATTCCTAGCATTTTTCACTTAATTAAGATGCGTGTAATTTGACCCAAACACTCTTAATCCTTCCCAAAAAAAAAAAAAAAAACGCTACTGGAGATGCTTATCCCAGCAATCAACGCAAGCAACGAATAGAATGGTAGACGAGGCATCCACTCCATCGCGCCACGTGTCCAACGATGCGTTGGAATCCCACCTTATAAAATACCCCTTCTCCCAACGCCGATCCGATCTAGTAGCTCTCTGCTCTGCTCTGCTCTGCTCTCTCTCTCGCTCCTTCTCTCTCTAGGTTTTCTCTGTTCTTTAGCCGGAGGAAAGGGAATGGGGAAATTAGAGCAGCAGGTGAGGTTCAGGGCCAAGGGGGTCACGACCTTCTTCAAGAGGGGTTTAAAGGTTGTGGGAGACTCCTGCAAAAAAGGCTGGTACAAGGTCAAGCACATCCGACGTTGATAAACATGGAGATCCATACATATATGTATGCAATATATATACATATATATATATAGGGATATGGGGACTCTTCTTCTTGTTCAGTATGATATTTGATGTTAGGGTTTGGATGTTGAATTAGGGTTTTTTTGTCGGAAATTTTGGGTCCTGTACTATGAATATCGAATGCTCTTCAGGGTGTTCGTTTTTTCATTTTCTTTTGCTTTGCTGTATTTTGTGGCTACTGCTTGATTCTTGTTTTTGTTAAGTATTATTAGTAATGGATTTTATTGGCTTGACTGTTGTAAAATCATGTCGAATCGCTCTTTTTTACGCTGTTCTGATACCGCTCTGTTCCGAATGTATGGATCGTGAATAGGTTTTTTTGGGTACTCACAGAGTCACAGGTAGTAGGTTCACATAGTGATAAATCATCTTTGTTTGATCCGATATAAATCTTGGATAAGATCATACTTCGATTCGTATTTGATTGAAAAATTTTGCGATCTAGATATGTTTTCGCGAATTGTGAAAATGTTAATAAAAAATATTGGGGAGTCGGGTTCATGTTGTGGGGCGTCACAGCAAAACAAGGTGTTGTGGCCTTGGGGCATTTGGACGCTTCTAATCCAAGTTCACTTCTTGTGGCTTCGGAATCTCTAAATTTATTTTTGGGTCTTCAAAAATTGTGATATCATCACTATTTTAAAGATCAAATTTTTAAAAATAACAATGGATGCTTCCAATATTCTTTCATAAGGTACAAAAAGTTGATAAAAAAATGGCGTGAAATAAAAAAACCTTTTCCCAGTATTATAGAGCTTCGTTGGAGTTGTTCTTACTTAGAATTGTGGTTACATATATATGGGCCGGTTCTATGGATGCAAGAAATAACGCAACATTTTTTCCCAAAAAAACCGATCAAGCCTTTGTTTGTCGATAGCCGAATGAGTTTTAATTTTTGTTACGAATACTCTTAAAAATATATATTTTCTACACAAATTAAGCGATGCCAAAGGTGGTTATTCGTCGTGTTCATAGAACCGGCTCACATATATCTCTCGCAAACCCTCCCAAACCTATACCTGCGCGGCTGCGCCATTACCCACCATCGTTCAATCTCTTCCCCTGGTTCCCCATCTCTCTCTCAAATCCCTATATCACACAAATACAGGAGAATCGACAGGAAGCGTAGAGAATCGAGACTTTTCTAAGGATCTGATCTCTCAAAATAGGGACTTTATTCATCTCATCACAAGTGTAAGTTCACTGTCCTGTCTTTCCTCCATTATCGCAGGCCTTCTTTTGTGTCAAACAAATAATTTATCAACTTCCAGTCGAGAACAATGGCTGACCACTTACTCAAAAAAGCAAGGAAAACAACGATGGCCGACTTACTGGATGAGTTAGTGATTGAATCCTAGTGAGATTGCCTGCAGTTTATCTTCTTCGATGCACATCCGTATGCAAATCATGGTATTCTCTCATCACAAGCCCCGGTGTTATCACCGCGCAACTCAACAAATCAGTTACTGCTGGCAGCGGAAAAGCAAACAACGAAACGCTTCAAGGCTGGATTTGCAGCTTTGATAGGGCGGAAAAGTTATCTTTTGTATGGTGAGTATGGAAGATTTGGAGAGGAGTATTCGGAATTGGGGTACCCGCTCAAAAACCAACTCGGGTTTTAACCGGATACTGGGTTGCTGCAACGGGGTGGTATGCCTATACAGAAGAACAGATCACCCCAATATTTTCCTGTGGAATCTATCAATTAGGAAAGCCGTAAATCTTCCCATGCCGTCCATGCCACAAGGCCTCCGTAAGTTTGTTTTGGGATTCGGTACCCACCCCGCAACCTACGAGTGCAAGGTGATTAGGATTGCTTACAACATGGTAGATTCAATTATGAGCAAAGTACCTCCCAAGGTTGAGCTTTACACACAAGGCACGGGATCATGGAGATGCATTAGTTCTGCTCTTTCTATACACGGCGTTGGCTTCAAATGGTCGCACGTTTTCACGAATGGGAGCTGTACATTGGCTTGTAGATGATTCACGAAGTGTGGTGCTTGCAATTCGATAGTCAGTTTGATATGGGTTCTGAATCATTCTCGAAGATGATGCTACCTCCTGCTCTCGCTGATCAATACTTGCACTTGAACTTATTTGGAGAATCCCTTGCTTTGGTAAATAGATATGTGCACCGAGGAAGTTTTGGTTGCTGCATATGGGTGATGAAAGAACTTGGAGGTGCAAAATCTTGGACTAAATTGTTCAGTATTAATCTGCCAAGAGTATCATTCAAGACTGTAGGACTTCAGGCAAATGGGGAAGTTCTGCTAATCCAACAAGAAGCAACTCGATGATTTCTTATGACTCTGGAACCGAGAAAATGGTATGAACCCGAATCAAGGGGATTTCTTCATTTGCTTTCTACAAGGAAACCTTAGTTTTATTAAGAGGGGGTAATGGTGTCTGACTGGGCTAGTTGAATTCTTCGATTTCCATATTTTGTTCCCGTAGGCTTTGCGTTGTGTAACTAGAAATTTTTAATCGTGTCTGGAACTTAATTTCTCGTACTCTGTTTTTTTTTTTCCCCTCTCTAGATAAGTTGATTTCCTTCCGAAAATCTTCTTCATTTAGCTTCTCAGGAAAATTTAGAGCCATGGTTGCCTGACTCTTTATATGTAAGGCCTCCTGCTTCTTGTTGCGCTCTCTTTGGGTGTGTGAAGAATAAATATGCCTTTTAGTTGGAGCATGGTCGTTATGTTACCAAGTACTAGGATTTGTGATCAGAAGTAGCTAAATGCTTTCGTTACCTACTGATGTGGACCATACAAAGAGGTCACGGGTATTTGGTAAATTCATCTGGATTGGATGGTTCTAAGGCCTAAGCCTTAATTTGGCACATGTTGGATGAATAAGTCCAACTTGGGATATTGGCTAGGCAGAGCTGAATTCTCAGAAGTGTCATTTGGGTTCTAGTCAAGTCAAAATGTCTCGTTAACTCCTAGTCAAAGTCTTTAGAGTCAATTAGTTGATCAAAGAGTCATTAAGTTTTTCATGTCTTTAATGCAGTCAAAGAGTCTATGTTCAATGTATCTTTGGGAGTCTAAAGGTTATTTATTTTTGCGAAGTCCTAGAGTTTGAAATAGGTATAAATAAGATTGTAAGCCTCATGGCAAATTATGATTGAATGAATTAAAAATTGAGTAGCTTTCAAGCTATTAGATTGTGTAATGCAATCTTTTCTTTGGTGTGATGCTAAAGAGCCCCTAAGTGTGATGCCTAGATCTATCATTCTCTAATCCTTCATCTTATTCTTCTTACAAATCACTATTCATATCTACTGTTCACAACCCCCCCCCCCCCCCCCCCCCCCCCCCCCCCCAAAAAAAAAAAAAAAGCCCGTTATCTTTGTGTTTGATTACACTTGGCCCTACTTCAATCTGTCTTACATCACATACAAAGTACATCAATAGAAACCCTCAGCTTCTACATGATTTTAAGATGAATATCTTTATAATTCTCCTGAAACTGCTTCAACATAATTTAGTTGATTGAATGAATTTGTTGACGAAAGTGATCAACCCTAGACGTTTCCCTTTGGAAGAGGAGTTTGCATGTAATAGCTTCAAATGTCCTCGGTGCTGTAATGATTAGTTAGTTTGTTTGGATTGAGTCAAGAGTGAAAGGGGAAGAAGATGCTTGTTATGTAGATCAGAGGCAATCTAATTATACGGTTGTGCTCTTTGTGGAAAATATTGCTTGTATCAGGAGGTGGAAGAATGAGAGTCCTGCTCTAGCGAAATATGTATTTTTCTGTATCGTGTATGATGTTTTTTTTATTTTCAGGTATCTGCAAAAATAGTGATATTTCATTTTGTGTCTTGTTGCTTCTGTAAAGATGGTTTTTTGGGGTGGTTTGGATGAGTATGCTGCGATTCTCTTGAAAATCAAGGGATGTCGATTTGGATAGGTCAGGGGAGTGGCCGCTGCATTTTGGCTTAGATTATATTGAGAATTGGTAGAAAGTTCAATGGGTTTGTTCTCAAAGTCTGGTGGGGCTTTTGGAATCTTGATTCACCCGCAGATTTTCTAAGCTGGAAAGAGTATGTTGGGAAGTCTATTTTTGCAACATTATGGTCATTGTGTTTTCCAAGGTTTGAAAGACAACTAGGATGAAAATGAAAAACAACTAACGAGTTTTCTTCACAAGCAATCTTGGCCAATATGTTCGAGGCTTAGATGTGGTGTTGATGAAATGGAGCAACATCTCAAATAATCCTCACAATGAAACTATGTATGATCGGATCAGAAATTTGATTAAGCACTACTCAAATAAATATAAAGCATTGTTCTCTCCCCTCACGAAACTCTTATGCTCCGAGAATCAAATCAAACACACACACAACTCAAAACACGGAGAGAAAATTTCATCTATTATTGAATTGCCTGCAATAATGGATTACAAAAAGCTCTCGGAGGAGGTGGACTCACTCCGAGCTCAACTCTACTCCATCTCTCACTCTCTGGTTCTCTATCCTCATAGCTCTCTGATAAGCACCCGGAAATGTAATGAAAGGGTGCGCTAGTGTCTAGGTTTTGTTCAAATTAATTGTTAATTAGTTATTTTTATTATGTTGGCTCGTAGAGTTTGTTTGGGCCATTTTGTAGGTGAATCGCCTAATAAGAAGCTTTAAAGGCCCAAAGCGTGTCATGGTTTGTGAATGGCCCGATGACCAAGGCGCAACCAAGGCAGAGCCAAAACAAAAGGAACAGCCCGGGCAGAAACTTCCCAGCCAAGGCAGAAGCAGGAAAGAAGGCAAGGCCAAGGCATGGCCAAGCTGTGGCCAAGACAACTCAAGCTGTGGCCAAGGAGGAAAGAAGACAAGCTTCAGAACTGATAAGAGCTCGCGATCGATTGGAGATGAGAGTTTCAATCGGTACCGAGCTGCTTAGCACCGGCCCCTCCTAATTGGCTCGTGATCGATTGAAGGTTATTAGTCCAATCGGTACCGAGCCTTTAACTCAGTAATGTAAAGCTTGGCAATCGGTACCGAGGGCATTAGCGGAGCATCTTCAAGAGCATTTGGGGAATATTCCAGGCGCGGAATAAATAGAAGTGATGTAATGAGATCCAAAACAAGTAGGGAATAGGATTTTAGAGTACTTTTCGAGATCTAGGATTAGATTCAAATTGTTCTTGAGTGTTCTTGCTTTTCAGCCTTTCAATATTCCAATTTCTGTCTTTAATGGTTAGTTTTTGATATTGTTGCCTTAATTAAAGTTGCTACTCTTCTTCCGATCTATCTTTTAAGCCGATTTATTTCTAGTCTTGTCTTTTCAATTATGCTAAATAGATTTTTACTTGCTCTTATCTTCATAGATATGTGTGAGTAGTTTTAAGGGTTAGGTCATGGGATGATTAGCATCCCATGGCTTGGGCAAAAATTGCATTTTTCTCCAATAAAGTTTTAATCTTTGGACTTGAAAATTGATGTGGGGTTCGGATTCGTTCGGTAAATTACCGAGGTGTTAACCTCTTTGATCACGTGTAGGTGGGAGCATCGACTACCCACTACACGTGATGCTTAGAGCTCTGTCGCATGAGGGGTTTACCAAGGGAATTCTAGAGCTAGCTTAATTTTCAAACCATCTCTATTTTCGGGTTTAGGAACCTTAATTGCGTATCTTGAACCGCGTGAATTGGTGAAAATGTGATCTAGCCCGAGTCATGAGTGCTAGTGATTCCTAGACCTAGCCTATCTTTTACCTAGTTTATTCATTTTAATTTAGTCCTTTTAAATTTCCACCGTTCAAAGAAAAACTCGGTTGGCTATCCTAATAGCCGAAACCCTTGCTTACTCTACAAATCCAAGCCAAGCCATAACATAATTCCCTTGGGTACGATCCTGGTCTTCCAGGTTATTATGCTTCAAATGACGTATTAAGCCCTACGCTTGGGGCGTTATTCCTTATATCGGAGCAAACGAAGCACTCTCTCACTACTATTAGAAACAAGCTACAATTTTATAGGTACAAGGGAAAGCCTTCCAATGGCAATCAACCGATTAGGCACACCAAACAATGCCTCTTCAGAGCTTTGTTTTGCTGTTGCTCTGCAACAACTGTATAAAATGCCTTCTAGAACTGCACAATTTGGTGCGTCCATTTGAGAGCCACACTCCACAAAAATATGTTAGGATTCTCACAAAATCTGTTTAAGATTCACACGATTGAACGTGAGACCTACGCATCCGTGTTACGATAGGAGCATTGCTCTTGAAGTACTGAAGGTGTTACAATTTTATTTGCTGATTGGTGATTAAGAGAAGAAGTTGGGTGGTTGCATGGTTTCTCTTGGGGCGTTTGTTGAGTAAACTAATTTTGTGTTATTGGTAATATCGAAAGGTTGTTATGTTACGTTAAGAAATCATTACTATCATGGAAGACTCAGTTTGTCAATGGATGTAGATGGGTAAAAATCAGATGCATGGATATAATTTAACTAACGTCCGTATAAAAATTAAGACCGGCATATATATAATACAACATTACTGTTTTCGGTAAATACCTTCTTGAGCATTGCTCTTGAAGTATTGATGTGAGTTGTATTGCAATGTTCCAGGACAATTATACTTCGCATGCTCTATTTCATTCCTCTACAAGGACCATGAATTTTAGGCACACCTTTGCGTTTTCCAAATACATGGGGTGATTTAGGACATCGTCGTGCTTGGTCTATAACCTATATAGATTTCTTTTCTTCAAATATTGGGGAAAGGCTTTATTAACATATAAAAAGAGTAAAAGAAACAGCTTTAATTTGTTCTAATCATTTGTACTACAAACAACTTAGACTCATCACAGCTCACGAGAACAAGAACAAAAATAATACACTTCTCAATATAGAAAAGCAAGTCCACGCAACCCCTCTCTCCCATAGGCACAACTAGATATACACCGCAGAAAGATCTATGCAACACTTATTCTCTCATAGGACACACAGTGGTATCAAAATGAAATCCACATATTCATTAGTAATAGCCTTAGAAAAAAGTATGTACTTGAAACTCCCAACAATTAAATGGACAAAAGAGACATGATAAACTAATGAAAAAACCCACATTTGTTTCACTTATTTATCAATCTTATTTCTACTAGAAATGAATGAAGAAATGTTCACGAGTACGATACTCTGGTGGAAATTGAATATTTTATTGTCCTGAATTAGAATTGGGTGGCCTTATTTTCCAACACTCCTTTTTGTCATTAGAACGAAAGCGCTCAGTGATCCGAAACGATCAATTTGTATACCCAACAGTTTCATAGCAACTAACTCTAACAACCTTTCCTTCCAAAAGCAAGGAAACCTTGCTAAACCCAATCCTTGGCCCTTCAAGGACGGAAAAACCTTCTTCCACACACCTCCTTCCTCATCCTCTCAATGATTAAGAACCAAACCTTACTCAAGAACTGATGGTGCCAAATGTTTTGATTGAAAAATTGGTTCATAATTTAAGGATTAAGATGGTCGGTTGAAGAGTAATTAGCGCGAGGTAAAGGGGAATGGCGTCCATTGTATTTGGATGGAGTGGGTTGGGAAGAATTATTTGTTGCATAGGATCCCAAATTACACATGACCAGCTTAAAAGGAGTTTTCAAAGGTAAACGTAGGAAATTGAAGAGAGCTATATGTGAGGGCACCAAGTGTGACATTCGTCAACAATCATTTCTTCCTAGCAGAGATGTCGGAGCTCTACTGAATACCATCACCGTGAAGCTTACGTGCTCCAGCAGAAACAAAAAGGGGTACTTTCTAACTCACTCTTAGTTTTACTCGAATTTGCTTCAAAAACTTTATTATTTCTCCATTGACACCCTTTTTGTCTTTATTAATGTTAAAAATTACAAAAATTGAGTCATGATTTGAGTAATTTAATTTGGTAAAAGAATTTAAGTCTTACGTTGCAGAATTTCCACGTATCACGTGTCTTGTTGTTTGAGCTGAATTAGCTCAATCAAATGGCAAATGATTGTGTGCGGGCGAGCCAGAAAAGAACTAATTTCAAAAAAGAAATTATTCTTTTCAAATTGATTTGAAACAACTAATTTTAAATTAGGCAACTGTGTTATCCGTTCGATTACCTCAATTAAGAGGATTTTTCCTTAAGGTGTCAATCAAATAAAAGATTGACGCGCTTCGAATAAGAAAAGATGATTGAACACAAACAAACCTGAATTTAATCAAAGGTAATTTTGTATGCAAACACTCTTAAGATTCTATCAAGAATAATGCAGAAATATAAGCACACTGAATTCAATCGAAAGTGGGCTTACAAATGACTATTCTTTGGTAAGAAAAAACTTAAAAGAAAATACAAGAACTATAATTTAATCAAAAAGTAATCTTACATGCAAATAAGCCTTCAACTTACAAAAAGATCCTATTCTAAACTAATCTAAACACTAATCTACGATAAATCTCTGAGCAATCATTTTGTATGAGTTGTCAGATGATATGAATTTTTGTCGGGGGCCTTCTCTCTTGCTTTACTCTTCTATTTATAGACGCTGGGTCTGCCTTCGATCTTCTATCTCCACGTCTTCGGTTGATGCCCACGTTTGCCACATAAATCGGTTGAGAGGGGCCTTCGAACGGTTACTTTGATGTTTCCAGAATTTCTTCTCTCTCTCTCTCTTCATGCTTCGATAATGGTGTTCGTGGCCGTTTTCTGGATCGTGGTTCTCCTTGTTTTTATGCAACGTGGTTTAGTGTCACACGATTAACCCAAATGATTCCCTGCAATCGCGTCCAACTCCCGTTATAAATCAAGACAGCAGTGGCACCGTTCGATGATCCTAAAGATTAATCAACGGTTAAACTCAACCATTTCTAAAATCATCCCTGTCCGCTACCCAAACGTCGTCGGTTCCAATCAAAACGATACCGTTCAGTACTAAAATAACATCATCATTAAACCCCGTAATCCTCTGCATCTTGGGTCTAATTGAGACATGTTCTGATTGGGCAACGCATTATTTGGTGACACGTGTAATTTTCTTATTGGGTGGCATATTTTAGAATGTAAACACTTGTCTCATCTTGTGGATTTTAGGGTGCGAGACCAAGCCTTACGATAATAGAGGTCTGGATGAGTCACACCATACCGCTTGATTGCTACTTTGCACGATCACTTAGTAGTAAGAGGTATACCGAGGCTCAAGTATGAGGTGCCAGAGTGCAAGGGTTCTGGTAGGGGTGGAACAGAGGTGGAGAACCCAATGAATCCCCAGGTTTTCTTTCACCACAAAAATTAACACAACTTTTCTTTTGATTCTTAATCTCTCTCAAGAATTTCACTTCTGTTGTGTTTCAGATGTTTAGCGACAAGCTAGATGGAAATTATAGATGGATTCAAATCTTGGTTAAAAGTTCTAGAATTGCTTGAGAACAACGCAGTTGGCTTGCACGCATCTGAAGAGCCAGTGTTGAATTTTATGAGGCTGTTGAAAAGGGTCGTCTCCTTTTATCATGCTCTTAAGGCCGTCGAAATTTGATTTCAGTAGATTCTCAACTTTGGAGGAAGCTTGGTGGCGATAAATTTCTTGGATGACATATTATTGGAGAGAAAAATTTACTGGTAAATATGGCATCTTATGGTGCATCAAACAAACTAACTAGCAGGAGTGGGAACCATGGGGGTACGGAGATGTTCAGGAGAAGCACAATGTTGGGCTAGTTGAGATTATTCAGCAATGAAGGTAGTAAGGAGAAACTGGGGTGCAGAGAACGAAAGGTAGCGAAGTCTACGTAGGAGGAATGGAGAGAACCTTTGCAGAAGTGGTCACAGGCGGAAGCAAATTCCAAGATAATAAGGGTGTGTTTACATCCTAAAATATACCACCAAATGAGGAAAATACACGTGTCATCAGAAAACGTGGTGACCAATCAGAACATGTCTCAATTAGACCCGGGATGCAGAGAATTACGGGGTTTAATGATGACGTTATTTTAGTACTAAACGATATCGTTTTGATTGGAACCGACGGCGTTTTGTTAATAAACAAGGATGATCTTAAAGCGTGATTGAGTTTAACCGTTGATTAATCCTTGGGATTATCGAACGGTGCCGCTGCTATCTGGATTTGGAATGGAAGTTAGACGCAATTGCAGGGGATCATTTGGGTTAATCGTGTGACACTAATTCACGCTGCATGAAAAAAGGAGAACCACGATCCATGGAGAAGCCACGAACACCATTATCGAAGCATGAAGAGAGAGAAGAAATTCTGGAGATATCAAAGTAACCGTTCGAAAGCCCTCTCAACCAATTTATGTGGCAAACGTGGGCATCAACCAAAGACGTGGGAAGTGGAGATCGAAGGTATGCCCATCGTCTATAAATAGAAGAAGCAAGTGAAGATAAAACCCCCGACAAAAATTCATATCATCTGACAACTCATTCAAAATGATTGCTCAGAGATCTATCGTAGATTAGTGTTTAGATTAGTTTAGAATATAATCTTTTTGTAAGTTGAAGGCTTATTTGCATGTAAGATTACTTTCGATTAAATTCAAGTTCTCGTATTTTCTTTTAAGTATTTTCTTACCAAATAATAGTCGTTTGTAAGTACACTTTCGATTGAATTTAGTGTGCTTATATTTTCTACATTATTCTTGATAGGATCTTAAGAGTGTTTGCATACAAATATACATTTGATTAAATTTAGGTTTGTTTGTGTTCAATCATCTTTTCTGATTCGAAACACGTCAATCTTTTATTTGGTTGATACCTTAAGGAAAAATCCTCTTAGTTGAGGTAATCGAACAGATAACACAGTTGCCTGATTTAAAATTAGTTGTTTCAAATCAATTTAAAAAGAATAATTTCTATTTTGAAATTAGTTCTTTTCTGGCACGCCCGCACACAATCATTTGTCATTTGATTGAGCTAATTTAGCCCAAACAGGGTGAAGGAAAAGTTAGTGGGAAGTGAGAACAAGTTGCTTGCTCTCCACTCACCAACATCAATGGAGTGTTAAAGATCATCACCAATTCTTATAGGATTTTTCAAAAACGTTTGGATACCTTAAAAAACATCGTGAGTTTTGTGAGCTCTCTAGAGTGCTACAGAAACATCTAGAATATGCTAGAGTCTTCCGGAATGTGAAACACTACCCGCACAAGCCCATTTTTTCTCAACACCCACACACTTAGTACGAGGAAAAATTATTCAATGTGGAAGGAATATTACATTGTAGTGTCTCAATTCATGTATCGATCATTAGCAAACATTGGGGGATCTATTACTTTTTGTTAGTGATATTTAATTTTGCAAAAATAAAAAATAAAAAATTCTAGAACATACTCAACGAGATCTTTCAAACAAGATTTATCTTGAATATGAAATTATATATATGTAAAAAAAAGTTGTTTTATTTCCCTTAACGAATAATTCACACCCCTTCTAAACAATTAACATCATCCAAAATGAAAATACTCACACCCGCAAATGCAGAATTCACGTCCTATCTACACAATTCACTCTCCAAAATAGATAATTCACACACCAAAATGCAAAATTTACATAGCTAATACTAATAGACAATTCATACCCCTTGCACGTTATACGCAATTCACACTTTATAATAGACAATTCACATCCACTGTAATAGACAATTCGCACCCTTTGAACTTCTGTTGTATACAATTTACACGTTGCAAAACTCATACCCATATATAATAGTTCACATTTTCTATAACAGACAATTCACATTTCTTGAACTCCTTTTCTACACAATTCACACTTTGAACTTCTACACCAAGGGTTTGGTTTGGGTTCGAGTCTTATTTCTGCAAATTGCAGCACCCCCTCCCCCTATTCCCTCCTATTGATTGACAAAAAAAAAAAAAAAAAAAAAAACCTTCTATTCCGAAGCCCAGACCAAAGACTACATGGGCCGAGTAGAGAACTCCACTGACAGGCCCAACAAATTAATCAAAACCTGTATTTACAAGAACACCTGAACACCACCTAAAACCCTCTCTCTCTCTCTCTCTCTCTCTCTCTCGTTGTGGTATGATGATGATGGTGAAGATTCCCCAATCGTGTATACCAATTTCACGTACCCGTCAATGTGGCATTTCTAGGGGTTTCAGGGTCCAATTATGCACCACCGGTACGGTGACTCCCTCTTCGTCAAAAGACACTCTGTATCGTAGGCTTGTACAATTTGGGAAACCTACGCCTGGGTTTTCGATTCAAGGAGTACTCGACCAATGGGTGGAAGAAGGAAGAGCCTTGGAGCGTGAAGAACTTAGGGTTACCATCAAGCAACTCCGGAAATTCAAACGTTTCAAAGAAGCCCTGGAGGTATCCCTTTCTCTGCCTCTCTTTACGTACAATTTGATTTGCTGAAACATTCTTTAGCTGGGAAGTGAGCGCTGCAAAACGTTTTTAATTATTTATGCTTTGTTTGGTTGGGAGCTTAGTTTTGGTGGCAGGTTGGAGGAGAAATAAGGTAATGATTGGAGAGAGACAGAGAGAGATGCGAAAGTAATAATTGGAGAAATAGGATAATAATTGGAGAAAGAAATATGATAATGATCGAAAAACTAAACTAAAACTAAAGATAAATGATAACCAAACACAACCTTTAATTATTTGACCTAGCCGGGCTTGGGTTAGTTGTAACCAAACACAACCTTAATTATTTGACCGAGCCGGGCTTGGGTTAGTTGTAACGCAAGGAATGCCGATAATTTAAAAAAAAAAAAAAAAGTAATCGCAAGGACTATATTTTTTCTTTTTCCTCTACCAATTGACACCAAAAACACACCGACAAATCCTCTCTCTCGTCTCTCATCTTTCTCGACAACCTTGTAAGTGTCTCGTCTCTCTCTCATTGTGTGTGTATATATATAGTTGTATAACTATATGTAAATATCTCTCTCGGCATGTGAAATGATGAACTTGTGTAATGAAAAACTTTAATCATTAATGGAGTTTTAAGAATTAAAAATTACATATAATATATTCTTTTTTACTTTTATATTCAATGTATCCCCCAACCCCAAGGTATCGAATCCTTCTTTTTGGAAAAATCACATATATGCATATCCCTATCGTATCCCGTATCTGTATCTGTGCTTCTTAGTTACTCCCTTCGTCCCAAAATGTTTGTCTGATCCACAAAACGAGCACTTAAATATAATGCATTTTTTTCAATAAAAAATTCAAACTTTTTCCATAAATTACAAGAATTTATCGATATCTAATGAATTGTTGAAAAAAAATTTAAATTTTCTTTTGCAAAAATTGTATTATTTTTACGTTTTCGTTTTGCAGGCCGAACAAACATTATGGGACGGAGGGAGTAATAGATAGAGTCAATTGCAATATTTTTTTTTTCTAGTAAAATAAGTAAATCTTGCATTTATACTAAGTACTTAGTAGATTTGGGTAAATGTTTTTCGAGTATCTTTGCTACTTCACTTCTTTTTCTCTTTCGTAGTTGCTATTCTCTTATGCTTTGGAGGTTTTATCCTAATTGGAACGTGTTCTTTTCTCGATAGACGATAAGAGTGAGGTTCCTTGGAGGTTCTTACTTAGAAGCGTAGGACCGCGACAGACGTAGAATTCCAAACCTGGGTTGGCACGTTAATTATTTATTTTAACATATGAAAGGCAATATTGGTTTTTATCAATACAGACTAAAGAGATACTAACAAAAAGATTAGCATATATATTTTTGATCAATCTATTCAATTACTAAGATACGGTAATTTGTAATCATAACTTCATACAATTTTGTGCATCGCTATTCATTTCAAAGGAAATTTTATATTATAAAAAAATAAAAATATTGCTAAAATTAATAATATTTTGCCAAAAACTATTGGTTGGGAGGGTGTTGGATTGTCCACAAGTATGTTGGGTGGGCGAGCTTATGTAATTTTGATGTTTTTGAGAAAAAACTATAATCCTAATAAAAATTTGAAAACTGGGAAGGGCAGTCGTTTGGGCCCATCCGCCTCTCGGTCCGTCCTTGGGGACCGAGGTTATGGGGTAAATTCATCCGCAGCCTCCTAACAGAAGAACCTTGCTACTAAGGTTTGTGAATTGCTGATATTGTGTTTACAGGGAATGATCTTCCATAGACATTTGATTATTAAATAGCAATGCAGCTTATCCGAAAAAGTACCCCCAAGTAATCTTGCTGTCTTGAGACACTTTTGGGCAATGGTTAACATAGTGGATTATCTATAACAGCAAAGTATGATGCCTTGAGATTGTTGTGTAGTTGTGAACTAGCAATTATAAACAAGGCCTGCAAGATTTATAAAAGAAAACAAGTTTGGCTTCAATTGAATTTGACCATTACGTGATATGTCCCATTATGCAAATCCAACCATATCTTCTTACAGATTCTGAAAGTATAGTATTCGATTCTCTAATGTATAATCAAAATTACAAAGTTCATTTCTCATAGCATGTTCACTTATCAAAATTTTTTTTCAAGTTTTCTCTGTCATTTTATGTTTCTTATTATCATTGTCAGGTATCTGAATGGATGAGCGATAAAAGATTTCTTGATCTGCTACCTGGAGATGTTGCGGTGAGGTTGGATTTGATATCGAAGGTACACGGCCTAGAGCAAGCAGAGAAGTATTTTAGTAACATTCCTATCACTTTAATAGGCGTACATGTGTATGGTGCTCTGTTACACTGCTTTGCCCATGCAAAAAATGTAGAGAAAACAGAAGCCGTCATGCAGAAGATGAGGGAGCTGGGCTTTGCTAAAACGGCACTTACTTATAATGTCATGCTGAAGCTCTACTCATACATGGGAAATCATGACAAACTAGATTCCCTGATGCAAGAGATGGAAGAGAAGGGCATAGCTGGTGACAAATTCACATATAATACTCGGTTAAATGCATATGCATATGCTTCTGATTTAGATGGAATGGAGAAGCTTCTGATGAAGATGGAAGCTAACCCTGTGGTCACTATGAGCTGGCATGCGTATGTTGTGGTAGCAAATGGTTACTTGAAAGCTGGTGCAGTAGAAAAGGCTTCATCAATGCTAAAAAAGTCAGAGCAACTCGTTAGGGGTAAGGAGAGAAGGTTTGCGTACGAAGTTATACTCTCATTGTATGCAAGCATTGGGAACAAGAAGGAAGTGTACCGTATATGGCAACTGTACAAGACATCCGGGAGAATCTACAATATGAGCTATATTAATATGATTAGCTCACTAGTAAAATTAGACGACCTTGACGGCGCAGAAAAGATATTGGAGGAATGGGAAGCTGTGAAGGAGGATTTTGATGCTCGAGTTCCAAACGTTCTTATCGGTGCTTTTTGCAAAAAGGGTCTTTTAGAAAATGCTGAATCGATTGTAAACAGGCTCATGGAGAGTGGCATGGAGCCGATCGCGGCCATATGGCAGCACTTGGCAGGTGGATATCATGAAAATGGTGAGGGTGAAAAGGCTTTGGAGACGATGAAGAAAGCAATTGCGGCGAGTCATCCGGGATGGAAGGCAAATCTTGCAACTGTGGCTGCTTGTCTAGAATATTTGAAAGGGAAGGTAAGCATAGAAGCGGCAGAAGAGTTTATTGAATTACTGAAGGAAAAGGGTTGTATACCAACAGAGCTTTGCGACAAATTCGTTGCGGAATGCCAAGTTAGAATCTGATGCACATGATCACATGGGAGGGGATAAGCAGGCTCTGAAGAGAGAACAAAGCGGTAAGGAGTGGAAGGGAGAAATTATTAGCTGAAGTCATTCTGAAAATGAAGCTGTAGGTTTCCATTTCGGATTCATTGGCATGGAGGTATTTCCATTTCAGATTTATCCTTCACATATGATAATGGGAGCGATAATGGGTGCAATGTTGATTTTTTATTCAACTCAAAAAAGAAAATTCCTCAACGCTTATGCAGGAAAAACCTAGTGATTTGGAGCAATATGTCAGAAACTAACTTCTTCCAAGGGCACGGATAGAGAGCCACATCCAGACACGGTGGATATGGATCAAAAGGCATGATCTCTTCAACATAACTTCAGAATATCTTCTAGGAAAACTTGTATCTCCCGGAGTTCTTCATGAATTTGGTATTGGATTTATGCACTTGATCAAAGTATGATGTTGAGAATTAGTCTTTCTAAAAAATGAATTGGGTTAAGTCCTTGACCATGGTATCTACTGGCCCTTTTCCAGTTGAGGATTGTAATACCATTTCCAGGGAAGATGTAAATTTCATGATATAATATTGTACTTGTGATGTACGAATATGTCATACTGCTTCCAATAATTTATCTAGTCAAAGGGAGAGAAGCAAATCACCTAATTAAGCAGTAAATTCCTTCATGACTCCCTATGCATTAGAAGTATAAGGGAAAAAAACAGAGTGTGGGCAACGTGCCCTGAAAAATACACTAGGTGGATCGAAGGAGCGCTATCGGGACGAGCGCTCAATTCAGAGTCGCCACTTGGGTTTGAAAGTCTGACACCCAAAGAACTGAACTTGAAACACTTTCAACTCTGTTTGATTTGAAAAAGTGAAGGTACCAGACTGTCATAATCATATTTGGGTTCGGAAGCTAGGTTATGAGAGGGGAAGGGTTTTAAGGCACCCCTCTCGCCCAATCCAGAGATCGGTCTCTATTATGCATTTGCGATTCTGTTTGATTAATCAATTCTTTAGCCATTTAGAGACGGGGAACAGTTTTATGGGGATTAAAGACTATAACACGATTTGCAGGATGCAATTGAATATCATGGATGAGCAAATAGTATAGGATGAAAACAAACTCTTGTGGGAGTTTAAACAGACTGGAAGACCGCTGTTTCGGAGTGACGTGCGCAGGAGGAAACCATCATGCACTAATCAAGTCACTGTAAAACATGTGCGCGCTAGTAAGCCTAAGCCCACAGCTCTTATTTTCAAAGCCTCTGGGCTCTGGAAATGACCAGTACACACCCAGGACAAACCAAGCAAACCAAGCAGTTCAGGCAGTTATAATATACGGTTTAAAGGTTGAAAAGCCCTATAAACGAACAAAACATACCATAAACGGTGGGGACAAAACAGTGGCCTAAGGCCAAGTTACCCATGCAAAGGCCACTCACTGGTCAGAGGCTAACCGGCGTGCGTGAGTAGTCCACAGACGCGCACAGGTTTGATCCCACAGACCAACATTTGGTTTTACATGTTTCTAGGTTTTGGGACGTATCCAGAAAGACCCCAGGGATACTCCAAAGTAGCAGGTATGAATGCTAACTAAAAATAAGCAGGTTTCCTCAGTAAACTGGTTATTAGCATGATTTAACAGTGATCTATACAAAGTAAAACATAAAACAGTAGGACACCAATTCCCACACGGACCTGCACGCGTAGCCACAGAGGGGCGCGTGCGAGTTACGGACAGACGCGCGCTGGTTCCTACCATGATTGGTATTGATTATCAGCCATGACTATGTCAGCCCCCCTTAGGGATCAGAACAGTAAGCAACACAAAGGTGTTATACCTTTGGTTTTTGGGTTTAAATGGATGTTTGAGCTTTGAGGTTGAATGAGATGTTTGAGTGATGGCTGAGTGTTTAGAGGAGGAAGAACATGTCATGCTCTTGGGATTAGGGTTTGTATGTCACCCAAAGTGTGTATTTTTGTAACCTTTTGAAAACTTGGAACCCCTTTAATGAAGGATCAATGGGGTATTTATTGGAGGAGGGGAAAGGTGGTGAACATGGTAGAATAACTAGCCAACAAGGCTGGTTGGGGTTGGCTTGGTGGCCAAATTTCCTCCTTGGAAAGGTTGGTGGGAGATATGGGGGATGTGGACACCTCTTGTCCGAATACTGCTTTTCAGGCAAAATGGAAGCTTCCAACGTGTTGTACTCCACTGATAATGACTTCTACATGCTGAATAAAGCAAGTTTGACCTGACGTTGACTAGCGCGCGCGAATCTGGGACATGCACGTGCGAGTCAACGCCATAGGTTGACCAGCGCGTGCAAGTTGTTGACTAGCGAGCATGAGTCCAAGCCACCCTGTGCTGGTCCACAGTCAAACCTGACCATTTGACCAATACCTGACACTTTGACCCACGCGCGCTGGGTCTCAACCAATGCGTGCTAGTAGGGTTTTGGGAGTTTTGAAAGGCTTAGGTTAGGTTCAAGGGTTTAAAAGGGTATCAAACACTCAAAGTTCAAACACTTGACATTCTTGGGGTATTCTTGATCCGTTTCATTATCGGGAAATCAAGAATCGAAATTAAACTAATCTGGAAGCCCAGATTGAGGTGTCTACACAGAGCAACCATATCTTGAACAGCTACTGCTGTTATAGAAGAAATTAAAAATGGAATTTACTTTTCAAGGATATTTAGCAGGATGTGCTTTTACACCCTGAACATGCGTGAAGGTTTTATACATCAATACGAGCTATTCAAAGGCGAACTCCAGTTATTTGGCATCTTCCTGTTTGCTAATGTAAATATCTACTACGTTTGCTTCTTATTTGATTACGGACATTGATTTTTCTTTTCTTTTTGTTTCATTTCGGATGTTCCTATCGTATTGCACCAAACTCTGGAATTCCTAGTTTATGACCATATGGACATTAAAGATGAATATATATATATATATATATATATATATAGTTTTTTTTTTTCTCAAATTCGGAGTTTTAGTTGAGAAAAGTGAATGCTGGAGATGCTCTAAAAGGGTAACGATGGGTGTGGCCTGAGTGAACCACATGGCGGTGCCCCAATACCTCCGAATATTTACTCGCCTGTTTTGCCTCGCTCATAGCAGGGTCCCAAAATCCCTTTTTAATAGTGATTCGCCTCAGCCCAAAGAGATACTCGACAATTACTTGGACGTACGTTTCACCTTAAAAGCAGGCCACTGGCTAGATTGTTTCTAGGAGGCGGCTAGAAAACTGTTTTTCTATGTCTGTTTCTATTGTTTTCTGGACATAAATTTGTTGTCTTACAATAGGTATATTGTTTATTTTTGTTTGTTTCATGGCCATTTATGGTCTTTTAAGTTGGAGTTTTTTTGGTTACAATCTTCATATCGCTTGGCAAATATTTGATTTTGCCGCCTTATTTTTTTATAGTTACTTTGCGTGAGTATGAATTTGAATATCATTAGGGCCTTGACGGAGATCATGAGGATGTGAACACTCCAGTCGCTCCTCCCCCTTCTTCTCCTATATTGGTCCCTCTTGCACTCGTACTGCATACATGGTGATCATTATTATGTCCAGTTCTTTGTATGGTTTCTTTCATGCCCTTTTGTGCTATGAACACTATTTCGATACCCATGTCTCTGGTAGCTTTGAGGTCCTTGTGCTGACTGCTGAGTAAAACCATTTTTTTATTGTGCCATCTCTCCTCTCTGCTCCTTTTATAATGATGTTGGGTATTTCTTTTCCTACTCATGGTATGGTGCTTAGCTCGATGTTGGATTATGATGCTTATAGTGTTAGCGTGGGTGGCTATCGTTGATGGTTACAGAAAAAGAAGAGGGTGGTTTACCATGTGCACAAAGTGCCAAAAAGAGCTTCAATAGAATGCGCCAACACACAACAGACACGTGTACAATACTCGAATCAAATACTTATTCACTCAAATATGCCTTAAACATGCGTTAGCATGTTGTTAATTTTTTCCCCACCGATTGTAATATTTATCTCAATAGCTTTATTCATTTTCTTCATGATCTCTTGCACGCAAGTATAAACAACTCATACAGGAAAAGGAGGAATGGGCTGAACTAAAAAGACAGGTGCAGATGGGTTGGCAATAGAAAGAAAGGGTGGTAAGAATTATTGGTTGAAGAAGATGAGTGAATGCAACGGTAGAAAATTGAGTGGTTCTTGTACACTGTCGTCGTGTTTCTTAATTTGTTAGTTTTCTACTTCAAGAATCTCAGTTTTGCTTGTTTTGTCTGCCATTTCAGAACAGAATACTACTTTTTACTTGTGGGTTTCAAGTTTGACATTACAAATACTAATCTGTAATAGATTCTTACTCCCATTCCGGTGTGTTTCGTTTCAATCACTTGGCAATATGCATTATCACTGACTATCAGAATTTGAGTTTTGGTGAAACTGCAGCACTGGGTATATTGATCTTCTGGCTTGCTCTTGTTTAAGTTTGGAAAGTTGGAATTTGGTCTGGGTTAATAGGGTTATGTATCCAATTTGGCTGCTGAAATTGATTATGAAGTTATCTGAAATTGATTACTTTTTGTTTGTGTGTGTGTGTATGTGATGTTTAATATTTCACTTGCGTACAGTTTGAACGACGGAGACGGATAGGAGGCCAGTCAAATAATTTCTCCACTGTTCTTTCTGGAAAACCAAAATATCATGGGCTAGCAGGTCCTCCCAAGCCCACTATTGTCACAAATTTGCGTTGCTCTTTATGGATCATTCTTTATAGGGCTGCCCTGCGGATGGCTCAAACTGCCCAAACCGATCAATCCACAACCAAACTGGTCCAACCGAACACACTCACAGACGGTTTATTGATGAACAGAACAACAATCCGCGACATGCGGATCGGATTGGTCTGCACAGAACCGATCTGTGGACACCCCTAAATTCTTTATATGCAACGTTCATTGGACTGCAGCATTTGTTTATTCTTTTAATTGGGTTATGTTTGGGTTTTGTGCAGTTGGGCTTTGTTATTCTCCTATGAGTTTTATAAATTACCCGTTACTGTATTGTATTATATTCGGTTTTTTTTTTTTAGTAACTCTGTTTATTTTTATTGTTTTCCAGTATGTTTTTTGAGTTCTCCATTTCTGCTCTTAGCTCACTTTGAATTTTTTCTCCTATAATTTGTATGATTTTGTTCTCCGTTGGTGAGATTGTTTCAGATTTTTGTGAAAACAAAAATAATTGGATTAAGCTAACAGAGTTTTACACAAAGTTACAAACAGAAATATAGAATTTACAAAGCATAAATAAACAAGGCTAAAGCGTCTCGCTAATCCCTATAGCGGCCTACGCCTCCATAACAAAGTGGCGAACTGATGGAGGTGTGTCCTCAGTCACCACCAGATCCTCCGCCTCATGTTTTGCTTCAAAATGTGCTAGATTATCCGCACTATGATTGGCTTGTCTGAATGGACACCACCAGATCCTCCTCCTCATGTGTGTCCTCATTCACCACCAGACCTTCTCCTCATTTTAGAGTTCTCAATCAGAGCTTGTTGATGATGTCTAGCTGAAGGTCTGTCCTTCATCAAACTACCAGTGTTAATGCAACTTGCAAGTCGGTTTTCGATCGTCGCATTGTTAAGACCGTTATCCAGAATTATGGTCAGGCCTGCATCTCAGTTTGACATAGAATCCTAGTACCAAACAAACAATTCATGTAAAACTACACAATCCATGCTCTCTTATAACAAACAATTTACACCACCCCCCCCCCCCCCCCCCCCCAAAAAAAAAAAAATTATTTTTTTCCACTTAATTTCATTTTTTTTGAACGGATAATTTCATGCTCAATATAGGTTTTGTTTAATAGACCTCATCGAGTAGATTCTAAAAATATAAATTTTATAAAAAAGAAAAAGAAAAGAAAAATATAATAATTTGGGAAAACAACGGCCTAGGACGTATTTTGATAATTAATACCCGTCAAGGATATTTTCAGTATTAACAAATATTCTCAGCATGTCCTTAGCAGATATTAATTATCAAAACACGTTCTTGATCGTCATTTTCCCCTAATAATTTCCAAACGGGGGGGGGGGGGGGTGGTGTGGGGTGTGGCCGGCCAGTAATTTCCGCTTGAACTTCTATCCCGAAGCCCAGACCAAGACTTCATGGGCCGAATAGAGAACTCCCGTGACAGGCCCAATAAATTAAATCTCCTCAAAACCTGTATTTACAAGAAGTGAAGAACCCCTAAAAACCCTCCCTCTCCCTCTCTCTCTCTCTCTCTCTCTCTCTCTCTCTCTCTCTCTCTCTCTGTGGTTTGATGATGAAGATTCCCCAATCGTCTATACCAATTTCACGTAACAGTAAATGTGGCATTTCTAGGGTTTTCAGGGTTCTATTTTGCTCCACCGGTACGGTGACTTCCCCTTCGTCAAAAGACACTCTGAATCGTAGGCTTGTACAATTTGGAAAACCTACGCCTGGGTTTTCGGTTCAAGGAGTACTCGACCAATGGGTGGGAGAAGGAAGAGCCTTAGAGCGTGAAGAACTTAGGGTTACCATCAGGCAACTCAGGAAATTCAAACGTTTCAAAGAAGCGCTGGAGGTATCCCTTTCTCTGTCTCTCTTTACGTACAAGTTGATTTGCTGAAACCCTATTTAGCTGGGAAGTGAGCAATGCAAAATGGTTTTAATTATTTATGACTTGTTTGGATGATGTTTTTGAAAAAATTTGAAGTTTGATTTTTGTAATGAGTGGAGAGATAAAATATGGTAATGATTGGAGATAAGAGTAATGATGAGAGAGGAATGAAAGTAATGATTGAAGAGAGAAATGAGATTAATGATTGAAAGTAAGGGTAATGCGTATTTTTTGAGAATTTTTTTTTCAGAATGCCATCCTAGCATTAATTTTTTTGACCGAGCCGAGCTTGGGTTAGTTGTAACTCAGCTCGTTTTTAGAGGCTCGGCTCATCTATAGAGGCTCGTGTAATAAACGCAAGGAATGCCGATAAAAAAAAAAAAGAAGAAGAACAAGAAGAAGAAGTAAACACAAGGAACTGTTGAAACTATTCGAGCTGTTGGCGATTTACTCAACAAAGGATTTTGATTATTTAATTTATGTAACCGAGCTTTTGGCGAGCAGCTCGAGGCTCTGCTCAGTTCGATTTTTTCATCAATGAACTACTCGAGTTGATCATTTAGTAAACGAGCCTAGCTCAGGTTAGTTGAAACTCTGGCTTGTTTGTAGAGGCAGGGGCCAGGGCTTATGTTTAGAGGCTTGTTTAGTAAACACACCGAGCTTGAACAGCGTGATACTAAACGAGTCGAGCTTGAACACGTCAAAGAACGGCTCAGCTCGTTGGCAGCCCTTATCTTGGAAGACATTTTCAGTCCTTTGCTCAGAATTTGAGTAAAAGCCTTATTAATAGAGAACACTTCAATGGCTAAACCCATTAGGCATGAATTGGAGTTGAATTTTCATTAGTTGGAAATTTTAAGAGAGAAATTAGAATAAACGTTTGTTTGAGTCTCCTCTGATTTGAGCAAATGATATTTCATATAGGTTTGAGTCAAGAAGTGGAGTGGGTTTTAAATAAAAAGTGTAGTTGTGAACTAGCAATTATGAACAAGGACTGCAAGATTTATAAAAGAAAACGAGTTTGGCTGCAATTGAATTTGACCATTACGTGATATGTCCCATTATGCAAATCCAACCATATCTTCTTACAGATTCTGAAAGTATAGGATTAGATTCTCTAATGTATATTCAAAATTACAAAGTTCATTTCTCATAGCATGTTCAGTTTTCGAGTTTTCTCTGTCATTTTATGTTCCTTATTATCATGGCAGGTATCTGAATGGATGAGCGATAAAAGATTTCTTGATCTGCTACCTGGAGATGTTGCGGTGAGGTTGGATTTGATATCGAAGGTACACGGCCTAGGGCAAGCAGAGAAGTATTTTAGTAACATCCCTATCACTTTAATAGGCGTACATGTGTATGGTGCTCTGTTAAACTGCTTTGCCCACGCAAAAAACGTAGAGAAAACAGAAGCTGTCATGCAGAAGATGAGGGAGCTGGGCTTTGCTAAAACAGCACTTACTTATAATGTTATGCTGAAGCTCTACTCAGACATGGGAAATCATGACAAACTAGATTCCCTGATGCAAGAGATGGAAGAGAAGGGCATAGCTTGTGACAAATTCACATATAATACTCGGTTAAACGCATATGCATATGCTTCTGATTTAGATGGAATGGAGAAGCTTCTGATGAAGATGGAAGCCGACCCTATGGTCACTATGAGCTGGAATGCGTACGTTGTGGTAGCAAATGGTTACTTGAAAGCTGGTGCAGTAGAAAAGGCTTCATCAATGCTAAAAAAGTCAGAGCAACTTGTTAGGGGTAAGGAGAGAAGGTTTGCTTACGAAGTTATACTCTCATTGTATGCAAGCATTGGGAACAAGGAGGAAGTGTACCGTATATGGCAACTGTACAAGACATCTGGGAGAATCTACAATATGAGCTATATTAATATGATTAGCTCACTAGTAAAGTTAGACGACCTTGATGGCGCAGAAAAGATATTGGACAAATGGGAAGCTGTGAAGGAGTATTTTGATTCTCGAGTTCCAAACGTTCTTATCAGTGCTTTTTGCAGAAAGGGTCTTTTAGGAAATGCTGAATTGATTGTAAACAGGCTCTTGGAGAGTGGTGTGGAGCCAATCGCGGCCATATGGCAGCACTTGGCAGCTGGATATCATGAAAATGGTGAGGGTGAAAAGGCTTTGGAGACGATGAAGAAAGCAATTGCGGCGAGTCGTCCGGGATGGAAGGCAAAGATTGCCACTGTGGCTGCTTGTCTAGAATATTTGAAAGGGAAGGGAAGCATAGAAGCGGCAGAAGAGTTTATTGAATTACTGAAGGAAAAGGGTTGTGTACCAACAGAGCTTTGCGACCAATTCGTAAAGAAGATGCGGAGTACCAAGTTAGAATCCGAAGCACGTGATCCCATGGGAGGGGATAAGCAGGCTCTGGAGGGAGAACAAAGCGGCAAGGAGTTGAAGGGAGAATTTATTAGCTGAAGTCATTCTGAATATGAAAGCTTCAGTTTTCCATTTTGGATTCGTTGGCATGCAGTTATTTCCATTTCAGAATTATCCATTAGATATGATAATGGGAGCGATAACGGGTGCAGTGTTGATTTTTTATTCAACTCAAAATAGTAAATTCCTCAATGCTTATGCAGGAAACTAACTTATTCCAAGGACACGGCTTCTCTATAGAGCCACATCCAGACAAGGCGGATATGGATCAAAAGGCATGATCTCTTCAACATAACTTCAGAATATCTTCTATCAAAACCTGTATCTCCCAGAGTTCTTCATGAATTTGGTAGTGGATTTATGCACTTGATCAAAGTATGATGTTTAGAATTAGTCATCCTAAAAATTGAATTGGGTTAAGTCGTTGACCATGGTATCTACTGGCCCTTTTCCAGTTTGAGGATTGTGAATTTGTGATACCATTTCCGGGGACGACGTAAATTTCTTGATATAATATTGTACTTGTGATGTACGAATATGTCATGCTGCTTCCGATAATTTATCTAGTCGAAGGGAGAGAAGCAAATCACCTAATTAAGCAGTAAATTCCTTCATGACTCCCTATGCATTAGAAGTAAAAGGGAAAAAACAGAGCAACCATATCTTCAACGGTTACAACTGTTAATAGAAGAAATTAAAATTGGAATTTACTTTTCGAGGATATTTAGCAGGATTTGCTTTTACACCCTGAACATGCTTGAAGGTTTTATACATCAATACGAGCTATTCTAAGGCGAACTCCAGTTATTTGGCATCTTCCTGTTTGTTAATGTAAATATCTACTATCTTTGCTTCTTGTTTGATTATGGACATTGTTTTTTCTTTTCTTTTCGTTTCATTTCAGATGTTCCTATCGTATTGCACCAAACTCTGGGATTCCTAGTTTATGACCATACGAACATTAAAGATGAATATATATAGTAGTTTTTTTTTCTCAAATTCGGAGTTTTAGTCGAGAAAAGTGAATGCTGGAGATGCTCTAAAAGGGTAGCGATGGTGTGGTTCACTTTTAGAGCGATGGTGTGGCCCAAGTGAACCACATGGCGGTGCCCCAATACCAATGAATATTTACTTGCCTTCTGTGTTTTGCTCGTTGCAGGGTCCCCAAATCCCTTTCTAATAGTGATTCGCCTCCGACCAGAGAGATACTCGACAATTACTTGGACGTATGCTTCACCTTAAAAGTAGGCCACCCGCTTGATTGTTTTTCTACGTTTGTTTTGGGTGGTTGGATCATGAAGTCTGGAGGAGAATACTTACGTGCCTGTTAGGTTGCTTTACCCAATTTTCCTCTGCTCAGCAGTGACTGATGTGATACTCACTGTTTGAAACAGAATTAGCAGTATTGGAGTACAAATCAAACTCTGCCACGTTGTTAGTATTAAATTCTTGTTCCTTTTTTTTAGGTACCAATAAAGTAGTAACAAATGATTGGCTTGAAATTCTTGTTCCTTTTTTTCTAGCCAATAGATGGCCTAATTCGTATGGAAGTAGGTTGACAAAGACAGGATTGGGACGGACACGGATACGTGTACGGTTTACCTCACACGAACGCTCAGAATTGTAGTTTTGTATGGACTGGTGCTGATATTTACCTTGAACATATCTGGTAAGAATATCTCAAAAAGCATAAATATCCTTTGAGGAGTTTTTTTCTTGTTAGTTTTGCTAATCATCTAATCTTATCACGAAAGCAATGCATGTATCCAAATCAAAGTTGTTATCAATTATTCAGAAGGGCCTGGGTAGTACAATGTCTCGATGGTAAGTACGTTCTCGCTCTTTTGGTTGAAAAACGTCAATCAAGGAATAATTCAAGCTGTTGATCTTGAACATATACTCAACCATACACTCCCCTTTTGCGGGTTTATCGCGAAGCGACATCAATAATTCAAACCATTGATCTTGAACGTTCCAAGAGAAAAATATTAAAAAATTAGCTTGATTAAACATGGGTAGGTATGTGAATAGCTTGTACAAAATGGATAGTTTAAGTTGGAAATTGAATTTTGTCGTTCATTTTGTACGAGTAATTTACATATCTTTTGATATTCAATCGACCTAATTTTTTACATGAATGTTCTTCTCTGCTGAATGCTTGAGATAAACAGTTCAGATTATTAATGTGGGTTTGAGATGGATCCACAAAAGGAGAGTACGGAGAAATATGGTGGATTGAGATAGGGGGGCTGGGTGAACGGAGAAATAATAATGCCAAAACTGTTTCTGTTTGTGCCAAAATTTTAGTGTATAAAAGTCTTATATTTTGCACATTATACAAAAATTTTATGTGCTACAATTTTGGCACAAACAAAAATAGTTGGCCAGACGCAAGGAAGAATTAGAAGCGACCTTTTGGCTGCTTTCCATTAGTAAATTGGCCTCTTTCGGGAAAGGTGGTTCTCCACCACCGCCATAGTGAAAGGTCTGCCTTCCATTAGTAAATTGGCCTCTTTCGGAAAAGGTAGTTCTCCACCACCGCCATAGTGGTCACCATGAAGACCACCACTGCTAGTGCTATTTGTTACTATTTATAAAGAGAGCTAAGAGAAGACTAGACAAACTGAAAGGTACACTCATGGCCTTTACATGCGCTCATAGGATCGTGCATCCTACGGCTCGGATCTCATCTCGGCAACTAAAGATCAAGAACCGTTCATTACTGAGATGAGATCTAAGCCGTCGGATGCACGATCCGACGACTTGAAAGTGTGCACACCACTGCACACCACCATCTCCAAATTCCCTTTACATTTTCAACTGGCCGGTAATGTTGATAGATTTCAATTTAATTCAACCCCTTATATGGCGTGCTTGAAAAACATGGCCCTTTCAACCGCTCATTGAAATTTGGAATTACTTGAAGCTTTCATGTGGACTTTGATCCCCTCTTTGTCCACCTTCTGGGGACCTTTCCCTCAGGAAAGAAAAAAGAAAACCACGCAGGACCACCACCATGAACATTATCCATTTGGTGTCTAATCTAAAGATGAAGAAGCTTCACTGGGTTAGTAGAAAACTATTGAGTTTGATTTCCTGCATTTCTTATCTTCTTTTTCCGGTCCTTCGGGAATAGCTGCAATTCTTATCAAATACTAAAGCGTGTGGCTCATTCTTGATCTCGTCTATTACGACAGTATAACCATCCATCACGTTATTAATTCATAATAATAATATTTCAGCCACAGATGTTCGGACTAAGATTCGGATAACATAGTGCTTTCACGGAACCCACATGCATCGGATGGTTTCAGACACGTTTGTACTGAGATGTCGTCATCTCAAGCACTGTCAAATTCATAATGATCTTCAACTACGTAATTCTAGGGTTTCATGTTGTTGGACTAACAAATAGATCATGGAACATGATCTTACAAAGCTTAAGATGACACCAAATAAACAGCAAGAAAATCCTCAACCAACCTCGATTACATTCAAAATATGGATTACAATCTCTACAAGCCCAATGGACTGCTGCAGACACCAGCACAGTAATGCAAAAGCTATGTCATCTATCACATCCGGCCGAATCCGATGTATCGTTTATTTGCTCATAACACATATATTTCACAATGTGTACAATGTGCAAAAATCAGAACGAGAAAAGGCACAAGACAATGCAACAGCAGAGGAAGAAAGAAACTCGGCTGAGCGATTTATCGGCCTCCATCATGTGCCTTCTCAACCTCGGGCTACCCCTCCCCGCGAGTCGATAAGAGTTCGGACTACCACTATACATCGTAGTTTCTGAGTTCTCAAACATCCTCGCGTACACCATCTCCCCATACATCCCCACCATCGGGTGAAACACGTCGGCGGCCATACCCTCGCTGCCGCCTGAAGTGAGCACAGGCGGAACCGGTTGCATATTCCTCCGCTGGTGAAGAGATGGGCGAGATCCGCTGATCTCGTGGGCCCCACAAGTGGGACTCGGAGGCCGCCGCGGTACGACAATTCCGAGATGTGGTGATTCTTTGCCCTCCGATCGGCCGCGGCCGTACAGTGGGACCAGGGTCTTTTGAGAAACTTCGGATTTACACACGGGGCATTGCGGCTGCTGTTGGGGGTCGTCGGCGTTTTCGTTTGAGACGCTCTGGAAATGGATCCATTTGTAGATACATGGCCAGCAATAGAGGTGGCCGCAGAGGGTGACCACGGGCTCGTGCACGAGGTCTAGGCAAATGTTGCAGTCAAAACCACCGGTAGGTTTATCTTCACGTGGATCGACACCGGCGCGGAGAGATTTCCACTTCTCCATGGAAGCATTGTCGTCTTCATTGGAGAGGTTGTGAAAGTACTGATCCAGGTCCATATTGCGTTGCTTGAAAATGCGTCTTTGGGTCGTTTACTCTGTCGGTAATTGACGATTACACGCTTCGAACAACTTTGAATCCGCCTATTCGTTGCCGGCGTCTGGAAACAAAAGATAATGCAAATGAAAAAGTTAGGACTAAAATGACTGTAAACAGATGTGGAAAGAAGGAATAACAAAGAGATCAATAGTTAACTAAACGAGCAATGCTACGTGCCCAGATCCGGACACTGAAAAGTGCACGCGCGTAGACCCCTACAAAACAATAAACGAGCCACGCGATTGTACGGCTGCATACACATTTGCGTCCAGATCGCATAATACATCGGAACAGTTCTCATCCCAAGTTTATGCTCAAACTATATTCTTGTCGCTTCAAACAACGAAGAGTTAAGCAAATAATTACCTCTGAAGCTTTTCTTTGTGCTGCATTTGTACACATTGAATTGCTTTTATAGTTAAATGGAAAATTTCCACAAAGCTTTTATTATTATGGGCCAAAGCTTTGTCTGCTCAACTGCCCCAATCCAAACTATTTGAATTCAAGAAGTGGGTCAGGGTCAGCTCAATAATTTCTTTCGAGAATGTTATATGTATTTAAGATCAAGCCTTTTTCAATTTGAGTTGAAAAAAATCATCAAACATTGAATCTCAGGGACAATTTAGTAATCTTCACTTGGCATATTTGTTTATTTGAACGTGTTTTGGATCAACACAAAAATAAACAAATAGATAATCTCTAGTCGGGACAATTTAGTAATCTTCACTTGGCATATTTGTTTATTTGAACGTGTTTTGGATCAACACAAAAATAAACAAATAGATAATCTCTAATCGCTACCAAACAGAGCCCGTAGATGTATTTTTTTATAACGCATCTGTCCGGTCGGCTTTCGCGTACCTCGTCTAATCTTGAAAGACCAATCTACTGTCCACTTGCGGGAGTCCTAATTAAACTCTGTATGAATTGACTCCAAAAAAGTTAATAGCACCTATAGGTTTTGAACGGGGAGCAAACCCGCAAGTTTGAGGCCTTAACCACTAGACCAACCCCACCCGACATCCGTAGATTGTCAACAGGATCTTTTTTGTATTCTTCATTTCCCCAGTACAGCAATCAACCTAGTAGATGTATTACCAACACACAAAGATGAACAACGACCTAACATATTTTTAAAGCGTAAACGAAACTTCCTACTCTTGCTGCTCAGTTTACAAAAGGTTGACCTAATTAAATCAAGAAACATAAGCTCCAACCTTTATTCCCCCCTAATTAATGTAACCTTTGTAATAAGTGATACAGTAGAATCAAGTGATAACCTGCCATGTGGCATTCTAATTCTCTAAAGCTCGACCCTTTATTGCCCAAAATTGATATTCCAGTTTCCCTTTACAGTTCAAAAGAGCAGTCCTAGATCCTCGAATGCCCATTTATCAACCAGTTAATGAAACAAACCTTGGAGCAGAACCCACCTTTGAAAATCAGCTTACAAAAAGAGGATGTTCAAGAGTTTATATACACATGACCAAATCCATACTTAGTCGATGTGGGACATTAGAATTGTAACATACCACCACACTCCGCAACCGACGTCCATAGTGGCCCATTACTCTATTGTCATGGAACTCTCGTCCAATCAATAGGTCGCCCCATCCGGGAGTTGAACTGCAAAGCCACACCCATACAAGCCAATACTTGCATAGGTGCGTCTGAGCCTGTACTCGACGTTGGACCTGGCTCTGATACCAATGATACAAACCCTTTGGTAGAACTCACCTTTGAAAACCGGCTTTCAAAGGGAGAGTGCCCAAGAGTTTACACACACATAGCCAAGCCCATACTTAGCCGATGTGGGACATTAGGATCGTAACAGTTAATCTTTTCTTTCATGGGCTGTCAAGACCAGCTTGCGTGCGCCTCGACTAATTAAACTGTTTGCTTCAAAAAATTTCGAAAGGGTGTTCTCTTCTTTTCGGTAGTGAAGAGTGTCCATATGAACCAAACTAGCCCCACCCACAACATTTTCCACGCGTTTGCGTGAAGTGAGGTGGCATCAAGGACAAATCGCTGTCGAAGGGAATCGACCCTACGAGACTAATTAAACTGTTTGCTTCAAATTTTTCCGAAGGGGTGTTCTCTTTTTTTCGGTAGTAAAGAGTATCCAGATGAACCAGACTAGCCCCACCCACAGCCTTTTTCACGTGTTTGCGTGAGGTGAGGTGGCATCAAAGACAAATCGCTGCCGAAGGAAATCGACCCCATGAACTTGGGGTGGTAAGCCTCGCTGAGACAAGTTGATTCACTAAAAAGACGTTGTTCTTTATGAAAAGATTAGGCAGTTGAACCACAATCTTTGGAACGAACTAAACAATCAACAAGATCAAACTTAAAACTCCAAGAAAAACAGAAATTTTTGCTCCACTGTTTAAAACAGAGCAGTCATAGCAAAAGATCTTCACTGTCTTGCAGGAAAACTCTAAAATTCGTTTGGAGATCTGCCAGTACATACATACGTATAATCCTGTATCTATGTTCCATAGGTAAAGACATGAGAACAGTGATAAACTAGGGAGAATACGTACCTATGAAAAATCTTGTGATAGATGCACTCTCTGCGTGTATTTTTTTGGAAGGTTTCGTAACAGATTCAATGGCGCACAAGAAATGCCAAAGTGAAAGAAAGTTTGAGAGAGAGAGAGATAAGTTGAAGGCGAAGCGAATGACGAAGAGAGAGAGAGAGAGAGAGAGAGAGAGAGAGAGAGAGAGATAAGTTGAAGGTGAAGCGAATGACGAGAGAGAGAGAGGGAGAGAGAGGGAGATAAGTTGAAGGTGAAGCGAATGACGAAGGTAAGGCCGCGTAATAAGAAGGGGAGGAGGAGTGCCCGTTCACTAACCTTTATTTATCCCCCAAAATATATAGTTGTAGTTGTAGAGAGAAACAAGAGAGAGAGGGGACCAAGTTTTGGTCCGGGTTTGTATTCTCCGGTATAGTCCAATTTTGGGTCGTTGTGGGCCTGTTTCATGCCCACAATAATAATCGGAACAGTTCACCTTTTAGTTATCGCCAAGATGTATGTCCTCGGGAAAGATTAGCTCGATTAGACACCGATATAACAGCTTAAGTTTGTTGAAGACAAAATGATTGAAGACAAAATGAGTCGTTTACTCTTTCATTTTCCGTTTAATAATCAAAGTGTATTGTTGACATGTCTATCTATGTTTGATCATGCTAATTTTTTCTAGTGCGTCCGTTTTTTCGCAAGATCTAAAATGTGAACCGTTTTGATTATTGTTGTAAGCCCGAGGTGGGTCCACAACAGCCCAAAACTAGATCATACTAAAGGGTACAAAAATGTACCTAAACTTGTCCAAACCTCTTCGTGACGTGGCAATATTTGTAAATGCAAATTTATGTTTATATATTTTATACGTATGTGAATAAAAAAAAGACGTAAACTTATGTTCGTAAATGTAATAAATCATGTGGTGTTCACATTGGAAGCCAGCTGTTTGCTCAAGATATAAACATCCGATTAAAATATATATTCAATTTAATCTCACACACACACACATAAATATTTATGATAATAACAAATCTTATCAATACTGTGACGATACATCTTGTGATATTCAAAAACTTGACTATGTACGTACTACCGCAATTTAAGAATTCGTTATCTTTGATTGTGATTGCGGCGCCTTTTGACTACGAAAATAAGAGATGAACAATTTTCATTTATTTGTGCATGTGTTGTGGTCGAAGAGTTTTCCCTCAAAAAATTACCCAGAATTATCCTAGGCTTTTCCTTTTTAAATTCAATGAACAATGAACCTTTTGTCTTTGTAAAAATTCATTTCATTGCGTATTAGGGAATTTTATTTACACGGGATTGAGTTCTAAGCCAGTTTATTTCTGGCATAAGTATTGTTGGATTTCTTGTTCATCCTTGTATTTTTATAGATAATTAAAAACAAAGGGAACAAAATGCAGATAAAATATTATTCAATTAAAAATTATAATATTCATGACGTATACCATGAGCACAAAAAAAAGAAAGAAAGATATGAGCGATTAATTTGCCTAGATTAATTGTACTCCTGTACTTATCAATACCAAACTTTGTTTGGTGAATAGTTTAGGTCTCGATTTTTTAATTAATACTTTTGAAGAAAAGTTATAAGATAGGAGAGCATGATACAAATGCTGAAATAACAAAATTAATGGAAGCGGGGGAGCTGCTGCCCCTTAAATGGAGGGGCAATAGCCTGCTGTCCCAGTTAAATGGGGACCGCTCCGGTCTCGCTTTGATAATCAGAGACGTTCACTTTGTAGAGCTCGTCGAGTAGAACAAGTGTATCAAAAATCAGCTTGAACGGATATCATTAAGAGCCTTATCGAAATAGTTTTATCTTGAAAAGAATGGATCCGAAACACTGGATCAAATCCACTGGAACCCATTATTTACAATTTATATATGTTCCGATCAGGCACTTAATGACATCCGATCGAGCTAATTTTTGGTACACTTGTTCTACTCAATGAGTTCTACAAAGTGAACGTTTCTGATCCTCAAAACGAGACCGAAGCATACCCCATTCGGCCAAGACATCAGGCTACTGCCCCTTTAAGAGGCAACAGCTCCCCCGCCTCCAAAATTAATAGTGTAAGCATGGAAACAACTATGGAAAGAGGCTATAATATTAATTTGAGGATACTAGCTTGGGACTCCCTGCATTACCCAAAAAAATTAGTGAATTAGCAACCCGCGAAGTAAACTTCTACTTTTTGAACTCACGAGGGAACGTTATTGATCTTCACTCGTCTATATGTATAGCCGCCTTTGAGGGGCTTTCTATAGCGGTCTGCTGCGACCGGGCTAAAAGAAATAGAATAAGAGCAAGTACATCAATAAATAGGTAAAATAGCTATCAAAAATCTTCAAAAAGTAGTTTTATCTATTCACTTTACACTACAAGCTGCAATAATTCAGATTTTTTACCTATCCCTTGATTATAATATTATTAGGTTATTTGTTGGACATGTACTTAAAGTATAAAGGAACCAATGAGAGAAGAGAAAGAAAGTGCATGAGTTGACAAAAAAGAATAAAGTGGAGAAAACCTAATGAATAATTCTTCGGCACTTTTAATTAAGAACGGTAGCAAAATGGTTTTTACCTTGGCATTAGGGCTGTAAATGAGCTGAGCCTCTCACGAGTTCGGCTCGATAAGGGCTTGGTTCGGCTCGGTTTGAAGAATAAACGAGCCGAGCTCAAGCTCGATTTTACAGCTCGTTTGATAAACGAGCCAAGCTCAAACCTAGCAAGGCTCGGCTTTGAACAGGTTCGGCTCGGCTCGAAATATATAGATTCGGCTCAGCTCGGCTCGAACATTCCAATATATAGGTTCATGAACAAGTTTGTCTCTGCTCGAAATATATAGGTTCGGCTCGGCTCGAACATGCCAATATTCGGTTGGACTCGGCTCGTTTAGCCAATTTTTCAATATTAAGGCTGAAAAGTTGACGAATTCTAGCCGAGCCGGCTCGTTTATTCAAAACCGAATACTAACGAGCCGAGCTGAGCTTTGTACATGCTTGTCGAGCCGAGTTCGAGCCGAACTTTTTCGGCTCGATTCGAACTCGAGCCGAGCTCGAGCCAGATGAATTCTGTTCAAGCCGAGCTCGAACATGCCAATATTCGGCTCGGCTTGGCTCATTTACACCCCTACTTGGCATATACAGAGCCTCTGTAAGGCTGTAAGGGTATTTTTATGTTTTTGATTCTCTAAAGTACTTAAAATGCATATTTGGCTCCTTTGATGTACTTGCTCTAAACCGTTTGTTTTCAGGGGCTAGCAACTCTTTAGCTACGGAACACGTGGGAGAGCAAGTTCCGTTTTCACTTACTTGTCGCAAGCAAGCAAGCAATCTCTTCCCTTCCTACCCCGGTGGGAGACAGATCAGGTTGGCACAAATTTGGACCAAAAAAATTGAATTATTTAATCAAGCACTTAAGCTTATTTTCCGTGGGAATTTTGGACTAAAAAATTGAATTATTTAATCAAGCAGTTAAGCTTATTTCTTGTGGGGAATTTTGGACTAAAAAATTCTAGCACTTAAGCTTATTAAGTTTTACAAAAGAAAAGAATTTGATTACCAAGATGAGATCAGTTTTGAGTCTCACTTATATTTTATGTTGGTGAACAAAATAGCATTTTAGGATTAAAAACAACAAAATAACATTTCATTATGGGGCCCACTCTCTTTTAAAGCCCAAATTATACATCTACAATTCTTGTCATTTATTTCATAGTTCTCCATTTTATTATTTTACACATCTAAAATCAAACAAACCAAAATAAAGCATGCGAAGGAAGGGAGATGGAGAATTCAAACCAGTGTTTTCTTTCTATTACAGAGAGTTACAAGGTTTGGGATTGTATTCATATAAAACTTTTACAGAGAGACCAATTTTGTATGATGTGACATTATACTGCTCCTTTTTTTGGATAACTAAGGTGTTCAGGTCAGATTACGTCATATTGGGAGACCAATTTCACCGTTCACGGCCCCATTAATACCAGAGCAAAATTTTCGTGTTAGAGAAGTGTGACTTTATTTCTCATGACATATTTTCGAAAATTGAGGTTAGATGACAAAAAAAACTATGTATCTTTGCTATTTTTAGTATTCACTTCGTAGTAAATATTATTCGCGATCGATAAATTAATTCGAAAGATTATATCAGCATATGCTTCTTGGTATTATAGTATTTACCAAAAATAAAACCAGCATATTTAAACATTGCAATTTTTATAACCTTTTTACGGTCTTTCCTTTGCTTGACTTTGGGATTATTAAGTAGGGAGCCGTGTAGAAGTCGGTTAGCCTTTATATAAATAATACGAAGTAGATTAGAAATCAATTATGGAGTTAATTAATTATGAGTTGTGACCAATAATTAATTCAGCCTCCAACCAAGGGGTTGGCTCGACGGCCAAAACCCAGTATTTTTAAGAGTTTGTTCAATCTTAAGGTTTCGAGTTCGAAATTTATTAGATGTATCAACTCTCATGGGGTCAATTCATTCGAAAGTTTGCGTCAATTTTAACCGGATTCTTCGATATTGGCTGTACTATTGGTCCTTCAAAATTACTCAATGTGCGCGTAAATTGCCTGAACACCTTGAATTACAAAACGGGGCAATTATATATTGTACGCATAAAATTCCGTCCCACATGATTCATGTACCTGGAGTACTTTGGCAAAAAACAATGCCCATAGACTTTTCATTATTCAATAGACATGACTCTAAAGGGCATTTTAGTAGGTACAATTTTTTTTTTCCAAAGAAGGAATTTTTTAATTTTAACACTGCATCGATCTCCAAGGAGTCGGATTCTCTGCGGTTGGACTGCAGAGAGTCCATGCAGTTCAATCACAGTCGTTCATCTTTACATCCAACAGTCCAAACTTTGAGAAACTTTTTCAGCCCTTAAATTTTTTTTTTAAAATCTCGACCGTTCAAAATACCATCCAATAGCTGCGAACACTCCAACCGCACCTCTGCAAGCTTGGTGCGATCTCAAACCCACCCTCAGACGACCCATTTATTAATTTAGGGTTAGATTTATTCTAGTTGTGTCAACTAAGAGAGAGCAGCTCCATTTTTTTTTTTTCCAACATGTTAGAAATTCATTAATATCAATAAAGATTACAATCTACCATGTGCCTCTTCTACAGCTGAGGAAAACCTATTGCACACAAATCAACTCCATTGAAACATTTAGGTCCCATTCCACAAATCTTCTTAAAAAAAAAGTACTTATTTTCAATTTTTCAAACTTAAAAATAATGTACTTATGAATTTATTCTTTTTCATCGTATATCGAGGTCTTTTAAACAAGATACATATTGCATTATTTTATATTTCAGTACGCCCATTATTTTTAAGTTTGAAAATTACCAAAAAAAAATACTTATTTGAAAATAAGTTTTTTTTTTAGTTTGTGGATTGTGTCTTTGTTATGTTTCTTTTTTTAAAAGCACTTGTATCCGTTGCGGAAAACTTATAGAACTAGTGGAGAGGCGTAGAGAAAAGAAGATCGAAGATGTCTGTTTTTTTCGACCGATGAAGAAGATGTTAGGATGAGAGAGAAATATAGAGGGAGAGGACGACGGGTTTAGATACGTGTGCATTTATGTAAACTTTTTGTTTATCTTTTTATATTTTTATTATAGACATCATTACGCATTTTAACACTCACTTTAACTCATCGAATGCAACACTTATCCACCCTCCAAAGGTTACAAATTCGTAAATACAGTCCAGAATTTCACTTTCACCACTTTCTTATCGTAAAATCATACTGTCATTTAAAAAGTCTTTAACTTGCAATACAACCCAAGAATGAGACATTTTAGTTGTTTATATCATTTTATTATTATTTTTACTTAGTCCTTTGATAATGACCAAAGTCTATTTATGGTTTTGCCAATAAAGGAATAAAATTGGCAAAACATATTTCAAAAATAACCGCTGAGTAAATATTCTGGTCTGCTACCCCTTGTAAACTTCCATAAGAGAGGTCAATGGGTCAATCGTCGCGACAAGCAAATATTGATTATTTGTTTATAGTCTTAATTTCAATTGAGCTTAATAATAAGAACGTTGCTACAGATACAGTAGATGTTGTATAGCAGCTGTGCACAAACCAATTTTATGTCCCTCTCGGGTTCCAGAATGATGATCGGAGCCGCTAATTTTATTCAGAATATTTTGTTTATGGTCCCTGAAAAAAATCACCTCAATCCAATATCGAGAAGGGTGTTTACGAATCATCCAACTTTGCTTCAAAATTTAGTTCGTAAACACCCTTCTCGATATCGGATTGAGGTGGATTTTTACAGAAACCATAAACGAAGTATTTTAAACAAAATGAGCGACTCCGATCATTTTTTCAAGATCCAAAACGGGCACAAAAATGGTTTGTGCGCAGCTGCTGTACAGCATTTGCCGTACTTGTATCTTTACTGTAATAATAATTGTGGATTTATATAAAGGGAAAATCAGGAACAGTAATGGGGAGCAGGGCAGTGGCGTGCACTCTACTACGGAGAATAAATTCGGGCCCACCCCTACCACGGACTCTTTGACGACTTTGTTTTGAACAGATTTCAAAGGAGATTTTAGAGCATCAACAAATTAATAATTAAAATTGGATAATCAAAAATTATCACATCATTTTTTGATTATATATTTAGAGATTGTTAAAATTAACAATTCAAGTCCCATATTGTTTACTTTTTTCCCATAATCAAAATGGGTTGACAAAAATTTAAATCTAAGGGTCAATTTTTTTCTTTTCAATTTAATGGTATACATTGAATGACATTCTAGCAAAATAAGTGAAAGTGAGTTTTACCTACCAATAAAGCATTTGCTTGATGGAGAGTAGGTTTTACTCTCCCATGATGGGTGTACTTGATTGCAAGGTTATCAACACCATTCCATACCGGCTGATACGTACTGTTTTTGACCGAATTCGGTACCCTACACCTCTAATTTCGTTCCGGCTTAAGTACCGGTTGGTACAGGGCAATATCAGATAGTACCGGACTACTTTTAAATTTTTTTCCAAGTACCGGACAATACCGGACGGTATTGGGCAAATACCGGAATATTTTTTATTTTTGTTGTTTTAAAAAGTGTATATTATACTATAAATTTTTTTAGGTAGGAAAATGACACTAATAGCGATCAATCCAAAACGGTACTCGGTATCTCAGGGGTACCGGTACGTACCGTACTAATAAGAAAATCAGTATTCTAGCCGGTACGATATTCAGAACCTTGTTAATTTGATTGAGAAGATGGCGGGATCCAATAAATTTGGTTGTTGGCAACTTCCCAAACGGCTCCTCTCATCGCAGCCGTCCAATAGCATTCCATCAGACCCAGCACGTTTCACGTTTACAAGACCTGCAAATACAAGAAATACAACAATAAACTCCAAGTAACTGTGGATCAAAAAAAAAAAAAAAAACTCCAAGTAACTGAACAAATGGATAGATGTTTCAAAAAAAAAAAAAAAACCAAATGGATAGAGAAGTATAAACCGGGAAGCTTAAAGAGTACGTAGGGTTCGACCTCTGCCGGGGCAATACCCTGGGGTCCCAAGCTATGGATAGCTTCTGAATCTCCTGTGTTAACTCTAACATCCCCTACTAACCCCCGCTGATATATGATGGTTGAAAAAAAAAAAAAGGCTCCACACCACACATTTGTGTGGAACTAGCAGGACTCGCATGCTGTGGTTGGAGCACCACCCATGCGTGGCAGGACAGATTCCTAAAATAATGCTTCAGGAAGACTGAATAATTTTCCCTACGACTATCCGATAACGTCCTTGGATTCTAGAATATTCTCGAAACGTGAGAATTTCTCTCTTAGACTTTATCTTTGTTACTGTTAACATAATATTACAGGTTTCAATATTATATTTCCTATTTAGGCTAGGTTAATATTTATGTTTTTTTATTGGTTAATTTTTTAATTACAAAGTCCTGTAGCCAATATAAATGCATGTTAGGGTTATGATTTGTATACAATCAATATTACATCACTTCTCTGTTAGATTTCTTAGAGGGTTCCAATCTAAAACCAGTTGGCTATAGATGGAGTAACCTCTAAAATATATTAACCAAACTTAGGAGGTTTAGATGAGCGATGTTGGATAAAATCTAACAGTTACCCTCAACTCATTTGTTTTTTAATCTCAGCAAATTAAAGAAATTTATTAATCTTTGAAATAGAGATACAAAGACTAAACGGACCAAGGGCGAAATGAATAAACGCCACCCGAGACCCAAAACGAAAACCCAAGAAGACAATACGCCAACCAAGAAACACAAAGTCACAAACCACTCATAGAGCCGCCCAAAACAAAACACACAAAACAACACCTCGAAAACCACGCATGCCCTCGACTCATTTGTTAAACAAAGTCTTAAGGACCGCATGAATATTCTCTAGTACTTTAGACATGAATGACCTACCTTTTGATTGGACCTATAGAATTTATATAAATGCGTATCAAAGGCTGGGAGAATTAGTGAACGTGCGTGCAAACTGATTCAAACACCCCTTACAGCCGACCGATAGAAAACAAAATCCTGAGACCGCGTTTATTTATTTGGCAAGAAAGATTGATATCCTATACTTGTAACGCATGGTGGTATTATTGTATTTGCAACATGTGGGCCCGTAGAACAGATGGTTTATACACTACAAGATATGAGGCTATTTATTTTATTATAATAATACACAAGTGGTATTATAAGAGTGAAACGATGTGAACATGATAATTAATTGACTATATATTTAACAAGATAGCAACATTTAATTATATGAACAAAATAAGCACAACTGGACAACTAGAAGCAATAGAAAAACCATTATCGTACTAAAAGAAATTACGAAAATTGCTGTTACGATATGAAATCCGATATGCTACCAGCTGAGAGATAAGTTAGTTAATTGAAGTTCCAAGAATAATACATAGGCGACACTACTGCTGGTCGAACCGATCGTTACTAGTATATTACTCCTTCCGTTCCATTTTAAATGTTCATTAATCTGTATGTCTCTTTTATGTCTTTTGCCTATATTTTTTAGTATGAATCTTGAAAGCAATATGGATCTTGTTTGATAGATCTCGATTAGTTTTATAATACAAAGTTTTCAAAATTATAAAAAAACATTATAGGTTGAAAGATGTAGGCAATTAAAAAATGGATAATGAAAATGGGACGGAGGGCGTAGTACTTGGTCGACTGCAGTTTTATACCTCAACATATTATGAAATGATGTGACGGTGATAATATGAATACTTTTTCAAATACACGGGTGTCTTGACCAACTTAAGCACAAATTAGTATTGAGATAATTTTGTTCCAAAAGAAAGGACAAATAAAACGACGTCACTACGTACGATAATTAATTTTGTGCAAAATATGCAATAATATAATTAACTTTGCCGAAGAAAGAAGCAGGAGCTGAGGAAATTATAAAGTAGCCTATATAAATTTTACAAGATATTTGAAAAAATAGCAATTTGCCCATGTGTTAGCCATGCTTCACTTTGATTTAACTACACAAAGTAATTAGGACCGATAAACAAACTAAACGACTCGAGTATGATTTCGTATTAAGTTGTTAAAAAGCTCAAACAAAGCGAAGTTTGAACATTTTAATAAAGTTCGTTAAGCTTTCAAGTCAAACTTGAATAAATTCATACTCGATCAGCTCTTTTAGTTTATGATGTTAAATATACAAGTTATAACTAGCTAAGTGCAAATTTGGTCGGAAAATTTTGCAACCAAATGATGCAAAAAAATATTATTTTAGACGTATGGAAACCAATCAGGTACAGACGTACGATTCGGTACCCAAACAACTTGATTTTTTTACACAAAATGATGCAAAAATTGAAAATTGAAAAATAATCGATTCGAATTTCACTTAAAGACCATGATTAATTAATCGAACCAACCTTTATTTTTTGAACCAAAAAGATAATAATATCCAAAACTAAGCCTAGTTTTTTATCCGATAAAAAGCTTAATTGGTTACCCAAGACAGAGTCACATTTTTTACGAAAAAAAAAAAAACAAGCAACAAATACTAATAGACTTTCACCGAACAGTGCCACCCTCTCAGTCAAATCTTGGTGGCTCCACCGTTTCTTCCAACTTGCCTGTTGTGAAGGTTGTGGAGTACTCACGCCTTATTAATTCCATCTGTTGGGGGGTGATCGATCCAAGCGTCTTACTCCGGCCGTAGATTTGTTCCAGTGTAGGACGTAACAAAATTGGAAGGATATCAAATTGGGTTTTGATCTCATCCTCATGCTTCATGACGAATCATTCATGTGTTCATTGGCGTGTGGAAAGAAGCATGAATTCCTGGATATGGACATGCATCGCATTGTAAAAGTATTTGGGTACGTGGAAAGATAAGATAAACCCATACCATACATGCATGCACCACTGCCAAAGCACACCACGTGCAAAAACAGAAGAATTTAGTAGTTGAATATTCGGGACAGTTCTACGGCTGCAAATGAACCGATTTTGTACGCGATCAGCTCGAGGCTCGACTTTTAGCTCGGCTCGTTATGGGTTCGGTTAATTTGTTTGCTAACGAGCCAGCGGTAGAGATCGAATTTTAAGCTCGTTTATTAAAACGAGTCGAGTTGAAGTTATAAGTGGTAGGTTGGCTCGTTTGCAGAGATTTGGCTTGTTCATATAGAAGTTAGTTGAGTAAATGAACCGAGCTCGAACGCCTTAATGTTAAACGAGCCGTGCTGACTAGTTTTGAACGAGACGAACTCGAACATCGAAGCTTGGTTCAACTCGGCTCAACTCGTTTGCAATCCTACTCGACAGTGAAGTCTTTTTAGGCGAGTCCCATCAGACCAGAAAAAGAAAGGGAAACTATTTAGAGGAGTGGAGAGAAAATTTAGTCCATGACCGTTATTTGCACATATTGTAAAGGGAACTCCACTTCAACGGGAAACGAGACTAGACCCAGTTTCCGGCCCAAAGCCCATATAGGTACTTGTGATACGGGTCGGAAGAAGGTAGAATGGGCCCAAATTAGTGGAGATTTGGTTGCTGAAACCCGGGTCTGGACTGGGCTTTGAAAACAAATAACGGGGGCCCCAATAAGTGGACATCGGGGGTAGGCCTAGAGTATGGTCAATTTTTTAAGCTTCTATGAAACCAAAAATTGTTGTGTAAAGTACTCATATGTACGTTTCATAACCACACATTTTTTTCACCCGAACGTTGTGGGACCTTTTCAATCTTCACATAGGTGTGTTGGGGTTCCTTACAGATAGTAGTGTAGTGTGAAGGGACAATACTCCTTAGTGGAAGCGATGGGTTACCATTAGAGCTGTAAACGAACCGAATCGAGCCGAACCCTATTAATTTTGCCCTATAAACACCATCACCTATTTTCAGCATCGAGAGAAAATTAACTCTGCTCAGTTTTGAGCATAGGAATCTTGAAATTGTCATAGGAATGTGAAGTCATATCTTCAAGATTCCTACTTTTGGAACAGATTGAAATAAGAATGTAAATTTTTGATAATAGATTCAACTAGGAGACCAAATTTCTACTCTAAAGTACGAATCTGTTCCATCATTTATATTCTCTGATTACTCTATAAATCCCTGGCTCAATTCATAAATAAATAAAAAAGAGAAGTCTCCCCAATTAAAATTTTAAATTATATGTTTCACTCGATATGATAACTAAATTAGAATTACTAGGGTATTAAAATTATATTACTTCAGGTATTGATTACTGGAAATTAAATTTTTGATAGTTCAATTCTCATTCCTACCCCCACTATTACGGGCACCCAAACATTGGAGTGATTAGGAAGTGCTCTTGAAGCACCAAAACGTGGCACTCTTGGGTCATTTTTCAACACAATGTAGGAATCATATACTTCGTGGTGAAGCTGGCACCAATATATGTGTAGCGAATAAGGACCTTAAAATACCACGTGGCTTTACTCAATGACCTAATAATTTTCCCAAACATACGAACATAAGTTACATAATTGTGCTTATTTGCAGGATGGGCGAGGTTCTTGGGCCTGTGTCATTAGGCTGACTCCCACATCGAAAGTTTGGATTTGTGCGTTAAAGGTTCCATCTTGCCCTTCCTATTCAGCAATTGCCTAAGTGAGTGACCCAATAAAATTACCTTCTTGCCCCTCCACTAAAAACAAGGTACTACTTCCTCCGTTCCAATTTGATAGTCCACTTTTCCTTTTTTGGGTGTTCCAAAATGAAAATCTCATCTGGCAAGTCAACACAAAAAAGTTTAACTTCCCCCTTTTACCCTTCTTCAAAAAAAGCAAAAATGTGTGTGTGTGAGAGAGATAGAAAGAGAGTTGTATTCAATTTTTGAATTCTTAAACTAACTCTTGAAGTGCCAACCAACTTTGCCGCCCGAAACACCTCGAGATTTGTTACTTATTTCTAAGGAAACAACTGGTTTCCATTTAAAGTATACAAAAACAATTCCAAAATTGAGGGGCAAAATTGAAAAGTCAAAAATTTGTGCATGTAATAATTACGCTAGCTTAAAAAGTCAGAATTCCGGATTGGAACGGATGGAGTACATAATTGTGTGGGAACCGGCATCACAAGGCATGCGGATTGCGGAAGGCAAGCTGCAGCTATCATACTTTTGGTGACATATTAACCGCACATTGAATAGCACCTTATTAATACGAAAGTTGCGGTTTCACTGCAATGTTTGGTCAGACATCCACAGAACACATCAATCATTTTGTTCAGTTTCTTCCACTTCTGGCTACGCTTTTTTCGGACTTCGGGTTGGTGTTGTGTAGTGAGGTACACAACATCGTTCTACGTACCTCAAAGCCATTGGATCTTGCATCTAACAGTCCAGATCTCATCTCGACAACCAACGAATCCAAGCCATCAAATGTACGATTCGACAGTTCGGAGGTGCACAACAAAGTGTTACGCACACCATCGCACATCATCCCTCAATTTGCTTTTTTCCCTCCCCTAATTATCAACAACCTTTTTACTCTTTTTTACCAGCCTAGTCAACCTCCACCATCCACCTCAAATTGGAATATGCTTGTCTAGATGAATATTCTTTTGTCAATCAAACTCAATATCCTTTCGAAGTACAGTGTAACATGTTACCGACGAATCTAGCTGGTAGAACAGATGACACATTTTTATTAAAGTAAGAATAAAAAAAATGATCTGTAATGAATGTCTTATTACGAGTTCTCATTTGTCAAGAGCACGATGTGACACAATCACATGCTAATACTCCAATAATTCTTGATAATTTTTTGAAAACATACATAATTTGACGTTGACATTTATTAATCAATTGATAGCTCGTTCGCTTTCTTAACAAGAATGTTGGTTTTTCCACCCTCCCTCTCACAAGTTTTTATTTATACAAATGAGACATTTCAACGCTAACTAAAGAAATATAAGATTTTGGTAATTTTTCGTAGACCATAAATTTCCCGGTCAGGCAGGCAGACTCATCAAAACTTATGTTGCTCAGGGTTCAGTGCCCGGGTTTCAAAAACCAGCGAAATACAAACTGTCAATGTACTCAACAACTCATTTTGAAAGAAAAAAAAAAGTCAATGATGTTGAATTTTTGACAAAAATTACACCCTCCGTTCTTTTCTCAGTGGCAGTAATCTATTTTAGGCTGTCCCTTAATAAGTGTTCATTTTATAAAGTTAGGGGATAAAAATTAGTACATTGTCTATTTTGTCCCTAAAAGTATATTTTATTTTGAAAAGTTAGTGAGTAAAAGTGTAATGATGATCGGTAAGTAAGGAAAGTGGAGGAAAAAGTTGATGTGAAAGGTGTAATGATGATACTTTTTTAATAAGTTGAAGTTACGAAGCAGGACATTTAAAAAGGGACGGAGGGAGTAAGATATTATGAGGAAAAGAAAAGTCAACGGTGCTAATTTTTTGAAGCCTAATAATTCAGTTTAATACGAAATGTCAATGTACTCAACGACTCATTTTGAAAACCACGTAACATCTGTGTTTTGCGTTTTCTTTTCTTCTTCTGTTTTTTTTTTAATTGCTCGTTTTGTGTTTTTGTTAATTTCACCGATTTCCCAATACATTTGTAAATTTTACTCATGCACATGGTGCTATTTTGAACTGCGACATGCACATGGTGAAGGCAGTCGGATAGAGTAGAATTCAGCTTATAGAGTAGAATTCAGCCTCTCTCTCTCTCTCTCTCTCTCTCTCTCTCTCATCAGTTCATAATAATCTTCCAAAAATTGTTATAAATAACTCAATAATTTTTATTATCTCAAGTGTTACATTTGATCTCAAGTGTTACATTTGATCTCAAGTGTTACAATTGAGAAGGGAAAAAAAAGGGGTTATTTATGAGCAGTGACCAGTGTTTCAATGAACCTCAATCCATCGAACCTTGGCGCAAACTTATCCAAAGAAGCCTCAGAGTTATTGTTATTTCTGCTCGAATTAGCCTCCTGTTAAAAATCAAAATGGCAAATTCATAAAACAAAATTCATAATTACATGTGCATAAGCAGAATAAAGGCAAGCTTGACTTAAATTAATTTATGCTTAAGACAATGGGTATTATTGTGCCTAACTAATTTTTTAACTTAATCGTTTCTTTTGCAAGAGGAATCAAGAAAGGATATAATTACTTCTTGAAATTCAAAAAAATTAAAAGACAACCCGAAAGAGACTTAGGGCCCGTTCTCCTACATTCTATTTTCTAAAGTACTTATTTTTCATTTTACTAGATAGGTTATTCTTTTACAATACATTACATTTAATTCAAAAAGTAAGTATTTATTTAAAAAATAAATACTTATTTTAATTAGTGAAACACAACTTAAGGAAGTTTCACCTCTCTATAACAATGAACGACTTTTTATGGAGTTCTCATATTACATAAACCTTAACTACTTTATAAACTTTTGTTAGTTTTAGTCTGTAGTCAACTTGCAAAATTAAAATGAGCCAAAGATTCATAGAAAATAATCTATAAAGGTGACGTTCCACTTTTGAAGACAAAGAAGGTAATTTTAAAGTCAAAAATCATGTATTTACGTAAATAATTTTTTTATCAATATGAATTTTATTTTAGATCTTTTAAATGGTCTAAAACAAATTAAAAATTATTTTTTATATATGTTATATTTGTATTTAAAATTATCTTCTTTTTAAAAAAACTGGTTTGGAGAGAAAGAGGAACGGGGCCAAATAAGATTGGACCAAACCTCCCTTAAAGACACTTGATACGAAATTTGTTCTCCTTCAGGAATCTTATATTTACTTTTAATCATAATTTTTTACTTTTTACATTCACCTGAAAATAAATTATTAATTTAAAATTTTTAGCGTGAATCTACCCGAATTTGAAAAAGAACAATGCCAACCCAATCCCAATAATATCACAAAGTCACGCCGACCACATCCTAAGATTCAGTACAGCGTCAAAAAATTCTCAGCAATTCCGAAAAAGAACACACCAGATGGGACGCGGGGATGAGGGGTGAGAGACCCATACTTTACTTTTGGTTTGCCCCGAAAGCTTCACTTTTCTCTGTTTTCTACTTTTGACTTGGACAAATAAACTGAAAACATACGACCAATATGACTCAAATTCGAGATGGGAAATCTCTGAAAACATTTTAAAAAATCACGGTTTTAGTTTTGTTATCCCTGAAGTGATTTTAAATCAAATTTTTATTAATCTTTTTTCCTTTTCTAATTCCTCTAGACAAACTAGAAAAATACAAGCAACTTGACCAGAAATTAGAGAGAAAGAAAAGAAAAAAAAGAGTGAACGAAGAAAAGATTGGGAAGTTATTATCAGAAAACTTGATCTCTAATCTGTGGCCGAAACCGTGGAAGAACCAATTAAATCAAAAATTGGGAGTTTGCACAACTGTTAGAACAAGTATCGGTATAGAAAGCGAGATTTACCTCGGAGCGAGATCCGTGTGCCTTAGATTTGGGCACGCGAGTCGGAGAAGACGGGGAAGAAGAGATGGCGGATGCTGATGCTGCGGCGACGGACGCAGCGGCTAGGAGTCCTGTCTTCTTCATGTCGTTTGGAAGAATTTTCCGAGTCGAGAAATCCGGCGCGGCGGTTTGGGGAAAATTTCCTCTGAGAAAATAGAAGAGGAAATTTTGAGAGAGAGAGAGGGAGAGAGTTGTTAATAATGCAGGGGTAACAAGTAGAGGGTCTTTGACGTTATTTATAGGGGACCTGATCGCCGTTCTAATATTTACGCGGCAACCGCCACCCATTTCTTTATTCGGATACTCGATTCCAGTCTTACCCTTGTGTGCTCACTCTTCCATTTTTAAATAACAGTAATGCTACACACGGCAAAAATACACAAATTTTGAATACAGATTTATTGTGGGGTTCACTTTGAGTCTCACATAAATGATCCGAACAGTTCATTAAATGTAAAATATTTCTCCGAGGGTCTCTACAAAAAATCAACTCAATTCGATAGTTATAGATGCTCGATTTAATCATCTAACTTTTCATTCAAATTTCAAGATAATGACAAGTTAAATGATTGAAACGAACACATATAGATATTGGACTTGGCTGATTTTTTGCGGGGGCCCTTCAAAAAATGTTTTACATAATATTCAACTTGATTCGTTTGTGTAGGACTCGGAGTGGATCCCACACACGAATCTATGTGAGAAATGTCTGTAAATAGACTTACTGGAGAAATAAGGTGCACTTCGCAATATAATGCCCCCTTCTTGGTTTGTTATGCTTTTATGAAGTCGTTTTTTTTTTTTTCTTCTCCTTGTTGGGACGCATAACATGATGTGAAAATTATGACGAACAACTAAAAAAATAACCACGAAAATTATAATAGCGACTGTCTTTACAAAAAAATTAATATAGCAATAAAAAGATAAATGTCTCTGCTTCTGTTTTGTTGTTTTTGTTTAGTTTTTTAGTTTTTTAAATTGTGATCTTGTTATTCCAAAGTATCGAATAATCAAAGATAATTACGCCGTCCTTTAGTCTAACTTTTAAGAGAATTTATGTTTGCTATTTTATCTCAATTCTTATTACATTTTGGTCAAATATTTAAATCGCAATGCTCATTTCGACGAGAGAAATGAGGGCAAAAAGATCCAAAGATTTAGTATGGTAGAAGTTAGTCGTTTAAAACTCACATTTAAATTTAAAAGAAAAGTGATTTTGCCACTCTTCAAATTGTTAACGGGACTCCTCTGCTTCATTAGGGAGTGTCAAAAACAACTCATAGTTATTTTGCTACTTTCCAAAAGTTAACAATTTGAAAGATGACAAAATCAACCCTTATTGATTTTGGCAGGAGAATGTTAACAGTTTGGAGAGTGGTTAAAAAGTGACCTTAAAATCCAACATGTTGGACACTTGGAAGGGCAAACCAGTCAAGCCGCGATTAGAATTTCATCAGGGGTAATTCCGAAATAAAAGGCTCTAGTAGAGGCTTTTTCCGGCAACGTGGAGATTGATTTTTTCGAGACCAGTTTCTTTAAAAGCCAATGCTGATAGGTTGATATTTCCAATCTGTGGCCAATATCTAAGGCACACGTGTATGGTATGGAATCTATGGATGTGGCCACGAGAGCCCAACCAGTTTCCCTAGTTGCTCATGGCCCGGATGAAAGACTGGTGGGGACGGGGGGTGGTGGAGTGGGATCCGGGAGTCTTGTAGTGCACTTGCATGTTGTAGTGCACTACGTCAGCAGTTCATTTCAGTAATTAATGGTTTGAATTTTAAAAAACCGTTCCAAAGAAGAATATTTTTTCCTTTGGAAAAGTTTTTCTTTTATTCGAATCATTAAAAACACTTTTAGACGGCTGGAATTATGTCTTATAGTCTTGTAGTGCACTACAGAATCTCCGATTCCAATGGAGTGAGATACTTTAGACTTCTTGTTTCACTTTCACCGGTTATTCATGGCCCTGTTGGACATTGACTTCTCCCTCCATTCCTTTTTTATGGTTCAGTATTTCATTTTGAACTATTCCTAAAAGATTGTCCATTTGAAAAAGTTAATGGAAAAAATTAGATAAATTTTTCATTTTGCTCTTTTGAGTATATTACTTTTTGAAAAATTATTATAAAAAAATGTAATGATTATACTACCTCCGTCCGGATTTAACGGTTATTTTTTGGAGTTCGTGTCATTTTTCAATTGATTATATTTTTCAATTTATAATGTTTTACGTGATTTCGAAAACATCGAATTAAAGAATTAATCGAGATCTATCAAACAAGATCCATATTCGATATGAAATTTATTACGGATTTAAAGATATAACCCATTTTTTAGCCGGTTAGAATAGAACTAGAGACAATTAAATCCGGACGGAGGGAGTATCTTCATAAAGGGTATTGCACGAAGTTTGAATATTTGAAGCATAACGATGATATTTTCATAAAAAATTAGAGTTACGAAATAGAACACTTATAAAAATGTCTATTTTGGACATTTCATATGCATACATTTTTTTATTTTTTATTTTGGGATCAAACGGAAATTCGCATGCGTACACTTTCGGCATGACTCTGGATTGATCCCCGAAGATTTTTTATTTGTGCGGTTACAGTTAGTTCACAGAGAAGCTTCCAACCACCCTACGCCTGCCACGTGTCACCGCAACTGTTCTTGTCAACCAACCTTTCTTGCCCACTACTTCAAAATTCGATTTCCTTTTATTAAATTCAATTCTTTAATTTGATTGGTGTCTGGTTGGTTTTTGGCACAATTGAAGAAGCCCTCTCGCTGATAAATAAATTTAAAAAAAAAAAGAAAAGAAGAAGAGGCTCTCTCCAAAACCACAAGAGAATAAAGCTGATGCTATTTATTGTTTAGTGACAAGAGGCCAGAAGGCCAGATTTCAATAGTGGAAGACCTTGCAAAGTCATTGTCCTCTAGCATTTGTTTTTCTAAAGTTCCACGGTCAGGGGCGTGTTGGTCACTCTATGCACATTTTGACTAATCTCATCTTCACTAATCTCTCCTTTTCGATTACTAGGGCTGTAAGTGAGCCGAGCTACTCGCGAGCTCGGCTCGGCTCGGCTCGGCTCGTTAAAGCTCGGCTCGGCTCGTTTACTAAACGAGCCGAGCTCGAGCTCGAGTATTCGGCTCGTTTATTAAACGAGCCGAGTAAAGCTCGGCTCGTTCGACAAAAGCTCGGCTCGTTAAGAGAGGCCCGGCTCGATTAAGAGAGGCTCGTTTAGTAAATGGCTAAGCTCGGCTCGATAAGGGCTCGGCTCGTTAAGGCTCGAGCCGAGCTCGAGCTCGAGTTTTGGGCTCGTTAAGGAAACGAGCCGAGCTCGAGCTCGCCGAAGCTCGGCTCGGCTCGGCTCGTATACACCCCTATCGATTACACATAGGTAGGCCTTCCACGCCTGAAGTTGGGGATTTACAAGAAATTATTTTTTTTGTAGCCTAACCTCTAGAATCGAACTCTGATCAATTGTATATGAAGCAAACTCACCAATCAATTGAAACCTCATTGAACCGACATCGATGGCCATATTTATCCTAAGAAATATATACTCCGTATAATGTGTAGATTGAGATGTCCTAACTTTCTAGGCCATTCTTTTTCATCCCTTAAAAGATCAAGAAAAAGAAAAAAGAAGAAGATCAAGTGTCTTATAAGTTGTAACGTATGGGCATTCGTTAAGAGAACTTCAATTTATTGTGAAGTATCTATGCACGCTATGATGCTGAATGATTTGAAGAATACGTGCCCTGCACTACAACGAATATACCAATGGACCAATGGTGCTCATTTTTGTAGAAATGCTTGGGAGTTGACCTTTAGGAAAATGGTGTCATTTAATTTGTGGCATCCCATTTGCCATTTGGGCATAAATCAGGAATGAAAGTAGAAATGCTTGAGAGTTGACCTTTAGGAAAGTGGTGTCATTTAATTTGTGGCATCCCGTTTGGGCATGGTGGAAAATTATTTTGATGGGTGGAGTATAATTGTTGGTGGTACATGTATGCACCTTTCTAGTCAAAAAGCTATATATGCATTATGCACCATCACAACGAATATACCAATGGACCAATGGTGCTCATTTTTGACAATTTTGTTAAGCACACAATCAAAGTTGATTTTTTGGTTTTTTTAAAGAGAAAAAAGGGTGGACCGAATTGAGTCAACGTAGTGATCCTGAACAACTGGAAAACCTATCCGACCTAGAATGTTCGGATTTGAGCCACAGCCGAATTGAGTTAGCGTCGCGGGCTCTGTTATCAAGCCCCCGCCAAAGTGCAAGTTAAATTGAAGCCTCCTAACTAGGGCTTCTAGCTCAGTTGGGTGTGTATAAGTAGTTAGGTGCCGAGAGGTTCTGAATTTGAGCTCGTTGTCGATATGTCGTGTAGCAATCTAAGTTAACTAGCATACCAACTTCTACTGTCTGGCAAAAAAAAAATTGAAGCCTGCTCTTCCAACCATTGGGTACCAAATATCGAACTCAAGACCAATAGGTGAGGAGCAACCTTATGTTAGCTGCTCCAACCACCTGAACTATATATCATGTTTGACTTTAAATACGCCTTGTAGTTCCCACATACAAAATCCGGTCTAGTTACGAAACGTCATTTAGTATAAGCGATGTGATATAAATACAATATATCAATTCATCAAGATCATGCCAACACAAATACTTCATCTGTCCCAAAAATTTGGTCTATCTTTTCTTTTTTTTGAATGTCCCATAATATTTGTTCATTTTGACTCTTCAAGGAGAAAAATTGCTATTTTACTTTTTGCCCTTTATCCCATACTGAAATTCAAATCTTTTTACAAAGATGAACCAAAATTTTGGGACAGCGGGCGATAATTATGCAAGTTGAATTTCCTGTCTAATACTCTGTATTAAATAATTTCTTTGATGATGCACAAATATAAAGTTCTAGAATGCGATATCAAGCTTGGGTTAAACTAATGTTAACATCAAACTTGGATTATTATACTAATGGCACTTCTGACTTCATCAATAGAAAAAGAGGTCTTAAAAGTATCCTAGCTACCATTACCTTTGTAACTTTGTTTCACATATGTTTATCTCCCAAAACAAAATAAAAAAATTGTAGGACCCGGATCTTAGTGATGATCTCACACAACCTACCAAAACCAACCCCAAAAAATTCATTTTTTTGTTGTTGTTGCAGTCAAATGCATTAATGTATTATATGCATTCTCGTAGGCCCCACTTGAAGCGTGAAATCTCTTAGATATAGGATGTATGACGAATTCTGTTATATCATTTGGTCCAGTGGAAACTCTAGGATTTTGGATACGTGGGATCATTCATAAGTATAAATTCTCTTGTTAATTACTTTCTTCGTCCCGATTTAATAGTCCCTCGTTCAATTCTAACCCGATAAAAAATGAGTTATATCTTTAAATTGGTAATGAATTTTATATTCAATATAGATCTTGTTTGATAGATCTCAATTAGTTCTATAAGACAATATTTTCAAATTATATAAAATATTATAAATTACAAGATATAATCGATTGAAACATGACATGAACTCTCAAAAAGGACTATTAAATCTGGACTGAGGGAGTATAAATAAATAAATAAATAAAACCAATGGTGATGATAATTTATAATCTATTTTGACCACACAAAAAAAAACACATCAAAAGAACAACAAGCTTTTCAACTGGAAAATAGAAAATATCGAAAGGTTATGTACTAATAATCTTTTTTTTTTTTCAGTTTTACCATTAAAAAAACTCAAGAACTTCTACAATTGTATTTTACGGGGTTTTGCCGAGCAATAATGCTAGCCACACAGACTTCACACACAGATCTTGCACAACACATGAGGTGGCTGGCTGAGTTGGGAAAAAAGGGGCCCATTCACTGTCATTTTGCATTCAAAAATGGTTCCAAATTTTCAACCGGAAAATGAAAGCTAAAACAGAGGTCTTTCAAATTTCTCCGCCAAATTCACCTCCACGTTTTGCCCTCTTGTGAAATCCTCCATCACCACCACCGACAACCCCCACCTCACCTCTTCTTGTTCACCACACCCAAACCACCCACGCCTCCATGGACACCGACCACCATCCCTTCTCTCTATCTAGCTCCTCTCGCTCAATTCCAAAACCGACAACCTGACGTGTGGTGGGCCCTGTAAATGTAATCTTGGGGACAATTAGTCACAGACAACCGGCAATTTGAAGTAGTTACCATTCTTGGCCTTCTTCTTAGCGTTGATACTCCATTTTCCTTTCTTTTTTCCCTTTCCGTTTCTCTAAACCCAGAATTTTTGTTCATATATTTACTTCCCTATTGTATCTTACTTGAAGAGTGGTTGAAATGTGAACTCAAAACCAGTTCATTTGCTCTTGTTTTTTTTCTTCAAATAATTGTTTTCACAACCAAATACCAATTTCCTGCTTTTTAATGGTAAAAATGGTTCTAGAAAAAAAGAACCAAAGTTAGTTCTGGTACGAACGAAGAAATCAAGATTACACTTCATTAATTAAATCACCACTGCAGACTTGTTTTAATGGAAAGCTACACATCTTACACAGAGAGAGAGAGAGAGAAGATTGTCCAAATCGCCGGTCGTCGGTGACTAATTGTCCCGACGGTGATGGAGGATTTCATAAGGAGGGCAAAAGCGGAGGTGAATTTGGGGGAGAAATTTGGAAGAAACAAAATTACAGTGAGTGGGACCCTTTTTTCCCCTACTCAGCAGCCAGCTCATATGCTGTGCAAGATTTGTGTGTGGAGTCTGTGTGTCTAGCATTATTTTTGCCGAGTGGTGTCTCAACACCACACATTTTGGTGTAGTCCATACACACTTAGCGGTAGAATCCACCACATAAATGTGTGGTGTTTAAGAGTATTGAGGCACCACGTGACGGTACCGCAAGACCACCAAATAACTTTTCTACGTACAAAGGGTGGGGTGAGTTTCAAGTGGGAAAACAATGTAATGGGATGTGGTCATTAAATTGTAATGGGGCGGTGTTTTATGTTTTACAGTAACTATTGTTAAGTGTTGAAATAATCTAATGTGGTGTCATCATCAATTTATCATAGTGTCATTTATTAATTTTGAAAAAAATTCAAAATATTAATAGTAGGTTTTTTTCCTAAGTGTGGTCGACCCACGGCCACCACTGTGGCGTCACACCACTGATTCGGCCGGATCCGATGAATGTTACGTAGTATATTATATTTCTACGAAATCATATAAAAATGTGTCTTATAACAAAAAAACGCAGAAAAAAATTGAACAAGGATAAAACCAGAAAGTTGTGCAGCATAAGTTATTCATTAGCGTGAACAACCCTTTAGGCTGCCTCTTGTCAAGGAAAATGGTGTTGGATAGGGGTGTAAACGAGCCGAACCAAACTGAGCTTCGGAAGCCTTAATGAGTCGAGCCCTCAACAAACCGAGCTTAGTCATTTACTAAACAAGCTCCTTTAATCGAGCCAAGCCTCCATTAATGAGCAGAGTTTTTGTCGAACGAGCCGAACTTTACTCAATTTGTTTAGTAAACGAGCTGAAAACTCAAGCTCAAGCTCAGCTCATTTACTAAATGAGCCTTAACGAGTCGAGCCGAGCCTTAACGAGTCGAGCCGAGCCGAGCTCACAAGCTACTCGGTTCGTTTATAGCCCTAGTGTTGGATAAGAAGAAAGAGTTCCTAAGGGTATCTCCAATCCAACAATCTTTATTCCTCCATTTTGGAGAATCAAAATAATTTTATATGAAAAAGTGATTTTTGAAGGATTTTACTATTTCTATTAACTCCAATCCACGCATCCCTATTCCTCCATTCCTTCGATGGGAAACAAAAGGAAGGAGAGAGAGAGAGAGAGAGAGAGAGAGAGAGAGAGAGAGAGATATTTGGAGTTGAGGACCAAACTCAGCCTCTCCAATCCAATATACTCTATTTTTGCCTCTATTTCTTCATTCGTCCATAAATTTTTGACCCTCCAAAGATGAAGGATCAAAACCAATCCTCCAAAATGGAGACAAATATGGAGGATAGGTTGGATTGATTAATTCCTCCAAAAAGGAGGAATGAAGAGAGATTTGGAGATATTGGAGATGCCCTAAGGCTAGCCATTTCCAGCATGGGTAATGCATCAATTTGATCTTGAATATTTTGGCAAGTCGGCCTTATATACATTGACGGAGACAGAATTTTTAATCTAAGAAGACGAAGGTACGTGTAAGATCTACTAATTATAGAGTAATACTTAGAAGATGAAGGTATGTGTAAGATTTACTGATAACGGATTTATACTTAACATCTGGGTCGCAAAATTCTTTCCACCTTTGAACTATACAAGCTTAAAATTGCATCACAAAGAAGTTGTTAGTTTCTTTTGTTTTCGATTTTTAGCTTGGTTGAAGTCGGAAATTTTGTTTAAATTGGATTTTTGTTACGAGTGCTAATTTGACTAGAACACAAGCGACAAAGTCTCGAGTCTTTATTTCCTTTTTAACCCAAGAGTCCGAGACTCGACCTGTTTTGGTGCTCAAAATGAAAGTGCAAGTATGGTACCCCGTCACCTTTGCCAAAGAGTATTGCTCCATCACATCACAACACTATCTGTAAGGGACCTTACAGCACCTACGTCGGGGCGAAGCTAAATCCAAGACTAGAATTTTAGCTGTCGAGAACTTCCATAATTTGTCCAGGCGCAACCATGCCCAAGTTACACTTTTCTACCGTTCAAAAAAAAAAAATTGGAGCCCAAGTTAATGGAGCCCAATAACCAAGCCCAAGTTACACTTTCTGCCGTTCCAAAAATAAATTCAAGCCCAAGTTATTGGAGCCCAAACCAAAGCCCAGTCTTGTAAGACATTTTAGTTTCTTTTTAACAAGTTTTTTTTTTTGGGTCCTCATTTCTTTTTAACAAGGTAAATCGTAATTTATATCAAAAGCATTTCGTATCAAGCTTATCAAAACACGTTGTTTTCAAAATGTGAACCACATCGAGAATCAATGTTTTTTTTTTTTTTGGTATTGTAAATTGCTCCATTAATTCTGTCAAATATCTAATATAATACTCATACAGTGAAATATATTCACACCTTTAGATAAGGAACACTGATACAACATGAAGGTCATTACTTTATATCTTCATTGATTATAAGGTGACTCAAGAATCACATGCTTTAATAGGGGTGACTATTGCTATCATTGGATGAGATGTAAAGTAATTTCAATAATTTGCTCTTATTTACAGAAAAGTCAAGCATAATAATGTAAATTTCTGAGCCTTAGTTCTCATAATGATTAACAACAATCTTGAAATTTAGGTTTTAAAGGAAATTGCAGGTTCTTTGAAGCCTTTGCTCGTATTGATGCAAAATCCTGACTGATGTACTACGGAGTTCTCTAAATTAATTAAGGTGCACATAAATTAATTCATATATCGTAAGAATTTTGAATCTCATAGAAGAGACCTAAGAGCAACTCTAAGGGGATTGCATAACTAGGAATGGCAACAAGCGTGGGACATGTTTCCCCACGACCCAAAAATTTAGCCCAATGACTAGGTAATGTATGTGTACCCCTACCCGCTCCTTTTTTCTCTATTAAGAAAACATATTATAGACTCGAGATTAAGTAAGCACAAATAATACGAGTTTACGAAATAACTATTACAGCTTAACTAAAATCTACTATTTAAAAACAAAATGGAAGAAACAATTAATAAATAATGTGATATTTTAGTTGTAAAGGTAAAAGTAAAACCACATGAATAAAAACAATTTTTTATTCATAAAGTAATTTTCGGAACGGGTGACAGGACATGGTAATTTCTTTGATTTCTTCCTAACCCGATGCCAAAAAAATTTAACAAAAATCTGTTTGGCTTGGGACCAAGGGCAGGTTGAATTGCCATCTCCAGTAAGTTCTATGGCCATATTATGGCACCAAATTTACAACTAGGAGCTCAATGGAGAGCCAAAATTGGTTGAAAAATGGAACAAAATGGATAATTAGTTCGATATTGGAACCAATGATGACTATAGTCATTCTTGCCCCCAGCTGTCATCTACCAATCTAGATCCAAAGTCTACCTAAAATTGGTTAGAATTTGAAAAAATCATTGGGAAACTGAAAAATCTCACCGAAAAATTGTGACGATTTGCAAGTGACGAGGGGTTCGATCTGGAGTTAGAGAATAGAGATGGAGATTGAGGGTTGAAAATGAGATATATAATGGCTGTATTGGTGTTGAGAAAGTAGAGGAGAATGTGGTGAAAAAAAAAATTGTAACAATTTGGTTTTAAAATAAAACCACCCACTACAGAGATAATTCCATAATTTGGCACAAAAACATTATTTAGTGTCAAATTATGAACAGTCTTGCTATTGTCAGGACTGATAATAAACATATTAAAAAATAAGAAAAACACATATTTTTATATACTTTATATACCATTTAATACACGTTCACATACTTAATTAATTAACGAAACCAACCAGCATTGAAGTTGCTCAACCTAAATGAATATTTTGAGCCACACAAAAGTAGAACAAGGGGGACATTTGACAAATAAAGTATACACAAGGTCGGTGCATGACACGTATTATTGAAGATTATCCTCATCTGACAATTCCACCCCCCAAAATACCCCTTTAAAAAACGTTTCTCCCCACGTTCCTTTTTTTGTATGCACGCACAAAACAAAAACCCTTTCTTTTCCAGTCTTTTTTCACAAGTTATCTCTCTCTCTCTCTCTCTCTCTCTCTCTCTCTCTCTAGAACATCACCTCGTCTTCCTCTCTCTCTCTCACCAAACCCTAGCTTTCTCTCTCCCAATCGGATAACCCCAGCTTCGATTTCACGACCTCTCTCTTCATGGCATCCGGATCGTCCGGCCGCAACAACAACTCTGGCACCAAGGTGTTCGATTTCGCCACGACCGACGACATTCTCTGCTCGTACGAGGATTACGGCAGTCAGGACGGTTCTAACGGAATTCACGCCGATCCTGCAATTGGGTCCAATTCTGCCAAGGTAATTGTGCTCTTCGCGATTTCTATCAGTTTCAGTTGTGGTCGGATTGGTTGACTTTGAGTTAGGGTTCTGGAATATCCAGTTTGTCGGAGAATTATCAGTAATTGCTTTGCGCTTCTTTGCGAAATTCCTGGATTGATTTGGATTGAGAGGGGTAAAGCCGTAGGATGATCTAGTTGAGTCCATGTTGCCCTAGGGCCTCTGGATTAGACATGTGATTGGATTAGAAATCCCTTGGAAGGCCATTTCTGGTCTTTGAATGTAACACTCTGTTTATCGGATTACATATCTGTTGGACAAACAAATTGGGAGCTTTCAAACTTTTTCACTGCGCAGCGGGTTCTAGTTACTCAGTAGTCCCGGAGCATCTGCTCCGGATCACTCCAAAACCATATGTTTTGGGGAGACGCAAGACTAAGTGTATGGACCCAATGTAAATGTGTGGTTCTGGAGTGATCCGGAGGACCACGTGACGGTGCTCCTGGACTACTGAATAATTACTCGCATAGGATTGGTTTTGGGGTTGTGATTCTTTTGAACTTTTGTTGGGTGTTAGGACTTATGTGGTCGTGCTGAATAGAAGTTCTAGCTGTTTTTTGAGAATTAGAGCAGAGTGATGGCTTCTAGCCCTTCTGGTGCAGTTTGGCCAGTTAGGTAGGCATTTGTGTTGCTGTGATTGCCGCCGTGCTTGTTGGGTAACCAAATTAATTCTTATGTCGATTTACTTTGGTTGCGTAATGTGTTCCTGAAAAGGTGGTGGGTAGGGAAATAGTTCTGCATTTGGCTGGAATTGTGTTTGGTTCTGGATGTGGCAACATTTCTTTCTTGTAAGGGAAACATGAACCTTGCTTTAATAGTTGGGTTTAAGTGAAATGGTTACAAGAAGGAAGAACTGAGTAGTTATGCATTTACCAAAGGCAAGAGGGTAGGATCCGATGTATGTTGTTGTGTTTGGAGTCGTGAGACTCGAGACTCACAATCATGTATTGAATGAATCAACATTGTAAGAATTCTTCAGAATTCAGCTTATGAATAAAAGTACTTCCGAATATCCCTTTTCTCCAGAATATGGGATTGTATCTTATCTGATGTCTGTGTTATTAGAATTCCTTGGGTCTGGGTCTTCCGTTAATGGGGATTTGAATATTTAATGTAGATTGTGGACCCACTTTTTTCAGATCACGTCAACTGGTTCTTGCCTTTTTTGTGTAGCAGTGATTTCTAATTCTTCGATTTGTTCTTCCTACAACATAGTTATCCCCTAGTATTTGGCCTTTACCTTATTGGAATGTTGAAGTTACAAGAAAGTTGCAGTCCACTGCATTGCTTATCTTTATTACTTCGTTCCCAGCTTGCACTATTTCACTTAAAATCTACATTGGGGAGGGCTTCGGCTTTTGTATTTAAACTTCTGTTTGTGGTGGTCAGCCCACTATTGCCACGTAGTCTGCAGAGCTCAAATTTACTTTAGCAACTACTATTTCCAATTTTGTTAAATAAATGGCATTGCTTGCCAAGTACTGGGCTTAAGAAGTAAAACTTCTCACGGGACTAGTTAAAGTGTTGTTTGAAAGTCTGGAGATTCTGAAGTTCCCTTTCACCAGGAATCATGGAATTTAAAAAGAATCAAGCATGTGACTTTATCTGTTTGAGACTTTTAAGTGTGGTGATTTGAAGACTTTGATAGCAGCCTCCACATGGTAGGTAGTGTTTTTGACCTGGAAATTCCTGGTGGGAATCAGTCCAGTGATGTCTTGTGGACCAGCAGTGTTAAGCAGTATGGCTTGTGATTTCTACATCCTTTTGGAGTACAAACTATTTGGTAAAGGTTAGGGTGACACGTAGAGATGGTAAGTTGAAGGTTTGGGTAAACTATACTTGTCACTAAAAGTACATGATATAGTAATGTGTGTGCAATTTGTAATTTTGGCTCTAATTATCTCCTGAGTTTGATCCCTGAAGAAAAAATTGCAAACTGATATGGTTTCAATCTCCTGCTTATTTCGGTATTCATTACTGGCTGTCTTCTACGTATATCATTGTGCCTGTATTAGCTTATTTTGTAAGTTTTTAGTTTCTTTTGAGAACCTTCTTTCAGAGTTTCTTTTCACCGAGTCATGGATCCTAAAGAACGAAGTGCAAACTAATATGCCTTCGATATCCTACTTATTTTGGTAATCATTACCGCCTGTCCTCATGTATATCGTTGTCTTTTTTCTGTAAGTTGTTAATTTCTTTGGAGACCTTGATTGCAGCCTCCACATGGTAGGTAGTGTTTTTTACCTGGAAATTCGTGGCGGGAATCAGTCTAGTGATGTCTTGTGTACCAGCGGTGTTAAGCAGGATGACCAGTGATTTCTACATCCTTGTAGAGTACAAAACTATTTTGTAAAGGTTAGGGTAACACGTAGAGATGGTAAGTTGAAGGTTTGGGTTAACTATACTTATCACTAAAAGTACATGATATAGAAATGTGTGCGTGATTTGTAATTTTTTCTCTAATTATCTCCTGACTTAGTAGTTCTGGATCAAATCCTCCCTGGAGAAAGAATTGCAAACTGATATGGTTTCGATCTCCTGCTTTTTTTGGTATTTATTATTGGCTGTCTTCTACATATATCGTGTTAGTTTCTTTTGAGAACCTTCTTTCAGAGTTTCTGTTCACCAAGTCATGGATCCTAAAGAATGAAGTGCAAACGAATATGCCTTTGATATCCTACTTATTTTGGTAATCATTACAGCCTGTCCTCATGTATATCGTTGTGTCTTTTTTCTGTAAGTTGTTACTTTCTTTGGAGAACCTTCTTTCAGAGTTTTTGTTCACCAAGTCATTGCCAACAATTTGTCTTTTGTTTAATACTTCTGGTCCTCCTGGGTATGCCAAGCAATTATAGACTTATAGTATTCTCTCTCTCTCTCTCTCTCTCTCTGTGTGTGTGTGTTTGTGCGCGCGCGCACGTGTGTATCTCTTTAAGAATCAGAACCAGCTTGTGTTACTCGTTCGTTTGTGCTTTACCTATGGTTGCTGCTTGGACAATCCCTGCAAAATTACAGGTTACTTCAAAAATCACATGTCCGCAGACTCCGCACTAAATTTTAAACTAGGAATCTATCGTGTTGGAATCCTCGGCTAGTGCTTTAATGGCAGCTCTTGAAGGGGTTGTCTTCTTGCCTTATGGTAGTCTTAGAATCTTTCAGGCAGCGAAGCCGTTGTGTTATTGAGTAGTTGCCCTAGAATTTTATCGTCAGTCCATTATTTCTTTGGTCAAAATAGTCCAAGCTTGTTAAGTGCTTTGAATTTTTTTTTTCCTTCTCCAGAGTGTTATTTCTTATGTTGTGGTGTTGCCAAACCTGCCATGGGTTGGGAATCTGGGGGGATGCGCTTTAACCAACCAACTGCCACCCAACCAACTACCATGGAACGTTTGAACCAATCACCGCTGTCATCTAGCCTCATGAGAAAACCCCCTCTCCTCAAAGAAGTTCCGAAAGTGGTGAATGTGGGCTGATGGCCCATCAGCAAAATAAAAGCCTATTTAGAAAAGTGCGTCAACAATTTATACGGGTCCAAAAAATGAGCACAAAATGTAATCTAGCCTGTTGTCCAAAAACCAAATTACAAATGGTTAAGATTGAACGTCAAGTCTATCCCATTGACCTAACAAAGAAAGAACTTTGTAAATGATGTTTATTGCAATATGCGAGTTTTACCTTTTTCCATGTCGTCCATTATACGTAAGAAGCTTTAGATTGAGTCTTCTACTTGAATCTTAGTTATGATATTGATCAGGCTTTCTCGAGATAGAAAAGTAAGGTTACAGACATGTAGTTCCAAGCACCTTACATTGAATTGCGTAAGAACTGGGTGTTTTGTTTTGTGGCTTGTTTATGCTTATTGCTTGTTTGTAGATTTTGAATTATATCTGCAGCCTTACAATGCTATGTTATAATTTGAGCAGGAATTCCATAAAAGCAGGATGGCAAGATCATCAATATTCCCTGCTTCTGCCTATGGTCCTCCAGAAGATTCTTTCAACCAAGATGTGATCTCTAGTGTTGAAAAGACCATGAAGAAACATACTGACAATCTCATGCGGTTTCTTGAAGGACTTAGTTCACGTCTATCACAGTTGGAGTTGTATTGCTACAATCTCGATAAATCTATTGGAGAAATGCATTCGGATTTAGTTCGTGATCACGAGGAGGCTGATTTAAAGCTTAAATCGCTGGAGAAGCATATGCAAGAGGTTATTTTAACTTTCCCCCGTAATTGATCATGCACCAATAATTGTTAGTATGAATTGGCCATTAAGGAACTGCTGGGGTAATAGTAAAGAAGCAGCAGATAAGTTCTTTCTGGATGTCTTGAATTCATGATTGGACCTGAGTATTCGTGCATAGGCATTTTAGTATAAATTGGCCATTAAGGAACTGCTGGGGTAATAGTAAAGAAGCAGCAGATAAGTTCTTTCTGGATGTCTTGAATACATGATTGGACCTGACTCACCTGAGTATTCGTGCATAGGCATAATAGTTTTGTGGTAGAGTTACAAATCTCTCTGATTTTATCCAAATGGCAAACCCGAGCACATGGACAAGAGGTAATCTGCTTACTTGAATCACGTTTGCAGGATACTTCTGGTTCTAGGCTCAATATAAGGGATGCAGTAAACACATATCTGTACAAATTGGTGTTGCGGTATTTGCTTTTAACCATTTTGTTGGAGAATTTGTGATAGTTTCACATATCAGCTGCATTATTGACTTGCTTTTTATTTGCTTCTCCTCTGAAATATGTACATTTATCCTATTGTCATTCATTTCTATTGAAGCAATTAGAATATTCATTATATGTATGGACTGCAGGTTCACAGGTCGGTACAGCTCCTAAGAGACAAACAGGAACTTGCCGATACGCAGAAAGAACTCGCCAAGCTTCAGCTTGCACAGAAAGAATCCTCTTCATCCACCCACTCCCAGCAGAAAGAGGAGAAGGCTTCACCACCAGCTGCTGATCCGAAAGCAACCGATAACACGCCGGACATGCACGGGCAGCAATTAGCTCTTGCCCTGCCCCACCAAGTTGCCCCACAGCCTTCTCTCCCCAGCAGACCCATGGAGCAACCTCAACCTGTGGCACCCCCTCCAAGCGTGACCCAGTCTCAGGCATATTATTACGCTCCACCCCAGATGCCAAATATACCAACTCAAGGCCCGGCCCAAGCCCTAGGGCCAGCCCAGGCATCTCAGGGTCAGTATCTACAATCTGATGCTCAGTATCGAGCTCCCCAAATGCAACAGCCAGGACAAACGCAAGTAAATCAGGCTCCACAGGGCCACCAGTTACCTCAGTATCAGCAGCAGTGGGCCCAGCAGTTACCTCAGCATGTGGTACCACAGACATCTATGCAACCTCAGATTCGGCCCCAGTCAACAGCAGTTTACCCTCCTTACCTTCCAAGTCAACCTCCAAACCCATCCCCCGCTCCAGAGACGCTCCCAAGCAGCATGCCCATGCAAATGCCCTATCCTGGAATTTCTCAACAGGGTGGAAGCCGGGTGGACACGATGCCTTACGGTTATGGTGGGCCTGGGAGGACTGTCCAACAGCAGCAGCCACAGCAGCAGCCTCCACCTCAGCAGCTCAAGAGCAGTTTTGGAGTACAGCCGGGCGAAGGATACACGGCTTCTGGATCCCACCCTAGTCTCTCCCCTGGGAATGCTTATATGATGTACGATGGGGAAGCCGGACGGACACATCATCCACCCCAACCACCACACTTTCAACAAGGCGGGTATCCCCCAACAAGTGTTCCTCTTCAGGGCTCACAGTCAAATCCTAATAGTTCTAGTCTTATGGTTCGTCCGCCTCAGTTCATGCGAAACCATCCCTACAATGAGCTGATTGAGAAACTTGTGAACATGGGTTATAGGGGTGATCTTGTCAATAGCGTCATCCAGAGGCTAGAGGAGAGTGGACAGCCTGTTGACTTCAATACTGTGCTTGATAGGTTGAACGGACATTCTTCTGGTGGTTCTCAAAGGGGATGGTCTGGGTAAGTTCTTTTATCTGTGCTGTAAATTATCCCTTTGCAGCAGCAAACATTGCGTGGTTTTAGTATATCGCATGTTGAATAAAAGTTTTTATGTAATTTGCACGGTACTTTGATGTATATGGAGTATGAGAGATTGGGTCGTTAACATATCTATGACCTCTTTCCAAAGATTAAGTCACTAGTTGTTAAATACCATTTGATATTTTGCAATAGGAACTCATTGTGTTTGTTAATGTACTTTGGGAAGTCATCTCTTGTTTGGCTTGATCTCATCAGATGGAATGGAAACTTTCATATTTGTGGTGGTTCAGTTTGAAGGTTTGAACCCATGATCGATGGTTGACTTTTGTGTTTGATTCTTGTAAATTGTAGTTTAGATTTGGATGAGTCTAAGGCAAAAACAGGCTTCTAGTTCGTTTTGTTGGCAAATGCAACTGAAGTGCAAACGGACCATTTGTAGAATCACCTGTGAAAAACAAGATAGTAATCTAGTATTAATTTGGCATTGTGCTCTCTCTCTCTCTCTCTCTCTCTCTCTCTCTCCTGTGTTTAAGTGGAACACTCTATATGAGTCCATTGTTCACTCTATCTGCCTCCGTTAAAGTGCTGCACTTCCCTGATAGTAGGTCGTCACCTTTGATTTTCGTACCCTACAAAATTCACCCTCAAAATTCAATGGTCATGTGGTAAAAAAGGTTGAGATTTTCACAGAGAGAATGTAAGAAGTCATAAGGGAGACCTGAACCCCAATTCATTTCCTCTGAGTAATTATTCAGTGGTCTCGTGATCAAAAAACAAAATTTATTCTCCAAGACCACTAAACTGAATGTTACTCCTCATCCATCACTTTTGGGTGAATTATTCTGTGCTCCTGAAGCACATTTGGTGTTTTAGAGTTTTCTTCACCAAACATTGGTGTGTAACCGATACATTTAGTGGTGAAGTCCAAACCCTTGTGTGGTAGAAAAAGCCCCTATAACACCATGATGCGGTGCTCCAATAGCAATTAAAATACTAGTTTGACATTGTTTTCTCTCTTGTTTTAGGTGGGAGTCCGGGGGTCTTGCTGGTGCCATTTTGGCAACAAATGAAATCCCACCTTAAACTCTTGGGTGGCCACATGGGAGGACGAATTAATAGATACAATATAAAATATATCCACCCCTCATTGTCATTCCATGGAATTCATATCGTGGTACAAAACTTCATTGAATAAATAGATTTTCCCCCACAAAAAAGCCTAATCGCTAGCCTCTACAAGGGTGTTTGGATTTTGACTTTTGTTTTGAATTGTGCATTTTCCTCTCAACGGTAACTCATCCATGCACGTGGACTCTGATACCTTCTATTTTCATACCCAAATCAAAGGTTTGAAATTTGAACCTTTCCATGAGTTTTGAATGTGTCATTAACTCTAAAAAGTGAATCTTCTTTGGTTGTGGAATATGAAAATCAAGATTCACAGGAAAAAAAAAAAAAAAAAACATACTATTGCATTGTCCAAGTGCCCCCAAAATAAAATTCTGAGATGAAAGAGGAAGAAGATGAAAGGAAAAAAATGAAGTTTTGAGAAATGACCTTTGCACCCTATCTTTTACTATAAATGCATTTTTTTAAAAATGTAATGTGATTTGAAAACTATATTCTCTATAATTTCAAATACTTAGATCACACTACATATAAGATGGTAGAGTGCAAAGTAAATTTCCTAAAGCTTTCTCAACTCTCAAGTATTACTTCCCAAGGCTCCAGTGGTAGGGATGAGTTATAGATAGTCTAAGTTCGAAATTTGACAATTTTTTGAGGTCAGGGCGTAAGAGATAAATTCAATTTCTTCGAACAATACGCTCGTAAGCTGATTCGGACGTCTTGTTCCGGAGCATGTTGTTTTCAGCCTCAATAATGAGGTGGCGTCATGTGGTCAAAAAGTTGAGACTTTAAGAGAACAGAGTGCAAGAAGTCAGAAGCCAGATCTTCCTTAACCCCAGTCCCTTTCATCTCTCTCTCTCTGTCTCTCTCGGTACTTCCTCTCTCTTAATCAGCACCTCCGTTCGCCGCGCCTCCACCCACCCGTAACCAAACCCCTCTGCCCCTAGCCTACCACGCCAAACCCCGCTAACTCCACCCACCACAAAGTCTAACCTGTCGCCACCACTATCTCTCTCTCTCTTTCAGATCTGAAATGATATGAGCCTCCCGCGCCACCACCCCTCAACCCAACCCCCATTCAACATAATCCCCATCCACTCCCCCCTCGCCGACCACCCCTCCCTTCGCTACCCCGAAATCCGCGCCGCCTCCTCCTCCCTCCTCGCCGTCCAAGACCTCCCCAGGCCCCCCTTCTCCGCCCCATGGCACGACCGCATGGACCTCCTCGACTGGCTCTCCTCCTTCTTCTGCTTCCAACCCGACAACATCCGCAACCAGCGCGAGCACCTTGTCCTCCACCTCGCCAACTCCCACCTCCGCCTCTCCTCCCCTCCCTCCTCCTCCTCCCTCGACTCCCTCCCCCCCTCCCTCCTACGCCGCTTCCGCCGCCACCTCTTGAAAAACTACACCCTCTGGTGCTCCTTCCTCGGTCAGAAATCCAACCTCCTCCTGACAAACGATCCCACAAACCCTAACCCTAACCCTAACCGCCGTGAGCTCCTCTACGTCTCCCTCTACCTCCTCATCTGGGGTGAGTCCGCTAACCTCCGCTTCCTGCCAGAATGCATTTGTTACATCTTTCATCACATGGCAATGGACTTGAACAAGATCTTGGACGGTTACATAGATGAGAACACGGGGAGACCCTTCGTGCCCCATTTATCGGGCGAAAATGCCTTCCTGAACCGGGTCGTGAGGCCCATTTACGAAACAGTTAGGGCGGAGGTGGAGAACAGCAGGAACGGGACCGCGCCGCACTCAGCGTGGCGGAATTATGATGATGTGAACGAGTATTTCTGGAGTAGGAGGTGTTTTGGGAAGCTCAAGTGGCCGATTGATGAGAGTAGTAACTTTTTCGTGACAAGTAATGGGAAAGGAGGGGAAGGGGGGAAGCGTGTGGTGGGTAAGACCGGGTTTGTGGAGCAGAGGTCGTTTTGGAACTTGTTCCGGAGCTTCGATAAGCTCTGGATCGCGTTGATCTTGTTCTTCCAGGCGGCGTTTATTGTCGCCTGGGAGGAGAGGGATTACCCGTGGGAGGCGTTGGAGAGTAGGGACGTTCAGGTTAGGGTTCTGACCGTGTTGTTTACTTGGAGTGGATTGAGGTTTCTCCAGTCACTTTTGGATATTGGAATGCAGTATAATTTGGTTTCTAGGGAGACTTTGTGGCTTGGAGTGAGGATGGTGTTGAAGAGTGGTGTTGCCGCAGGGTGGATTCTGGTTTTCGGGGTTTTCTACGGTAGGGTTTGGGCCCAGAAGAATCACGATAGGGAGTGGTCTCACGAGGCGTATAATCGATTGGTTACATTTCTGGAGGTTGCATTGGTTTTCATATTGCCAGAGCTTCTATCACTGGCTCTTTTTGTTTTACCCTGGATTCGGAATTTCCTGGAGAACACGAATTGGAGGATCTTTTACTTGTTGTCCTGGTGGTTTCAGAGCCGAACGTTTGTGGGTCGTGGCCTGAGAGAAGGTCTGGTGGACAGTACGAAGTACACATTGTTCTGGCTTGTGGTGCTTGCTACAAAATTTTGCTTCACTTACTTCTTACAGATCAAACCCATGATTGGTCCGACGAAAACCCTACTGGATCTTAGGAATCTGACGTATGAGTGGCCAGAATTTTACCGCCACAGCAATAGGTTTGCAGTTGGGCTATTGTGGCTCCCAGTGGTCTTGATTTACCTAATGGATTTGCAGATTTGGTACTCAATCTACTCCTCATTTGTTGGCGCAGCAGTGGGGTTGTTTGCACATTTAGGCGAGATACGAAACTTGCAGCAGTTGAGGTTGAGATTCCAGTTCTTTGCCAGTGCGATGCAGTTTAATCTCATGCCTGAGGAGCAGCTTTTAAATACAAAGGGAACACTGAAGAGCAAAATCAAGGATGCTATTCACCGGTTGAAGCTGAGGTACGGGTTTGGGAGACCCTTTAAGAAGCTGGAATCTAATCAGGCGGAGGCAAACAAGTTTGCATTAATATGGAATGAGATAATTACGACATTCAGAGAAGAAGATATTGTTAGTGACCAAGAGGTCGAGTTGTTGGAGCTACCTGAAAATAGCTGGAATGTTAGGGTTATCCGTTGGCCTTGTTTGCTACTCTGCAATGAGCTGCTTCTCGCTCTAAGTCAGGCTAAAGAGTTGGTGGATGCACCTGACAAGTGGCTTTGGTATAAAATTTGCAAGAATGAGTATAGACGTTGCGCTGTTATTGAATCATACGACAGTGTCAGGCATTTGTTGCTTGCTATTGTCAAATGCGACACAGAGGAACACTCCATCATCACACTTTTGTTTCAAGAAATTGACCAGTCTATTCAGATTGAGAAGTTCACAAAGACATACAATATGACTGCACTTCCCCAGATCCATTCCAAGTTGATTACTCTCCTTGAGCTATTGATCAAGCCTAAGAAAGATATTCACAGGGCAGTGAATGTTCTTCAGGCCCTTTATGAGATTGTTATAAGAGACTTCTACAAAGTGAAGAGGAGCACTGATCAGCTGAGGGAGGATGGTTTGGCCTCTCGTAGGCCCACTTCCAGCCCTGGGTTGCTTTTTGAGAATTCCATTGAACTGCCTGCAAGCGAAACTGAGACATTTTACCGCCAGGCTCGGCGGTTGCACACCATTCTGACATCTCGCGACTCAATGAACAATATCCCAGCAAATCTCGAAGCACGACGCCGAATAGCTTTCTTCAGCAACTCTCTGTTTATGAACATGCCCCATGCTCCCCAAGTTGAGAAAATGATGGCTTTTAGTGTGTTGACACCTTACTACAACGAAGAAGTGATGTATAGCAAGGAACAACTTCGAACTGAGAACGAAGATGGGATTTCAACGTTATACTACTTGCAGACTATCTATGCAGATGAATGGAAGAATTTCATTGAGCGGATGCGAAGAGAAGGAATGGCAGATGATTGGGAGTTATGGACAAGCAAGCTAAGAGATCTTAGGCTTTGGGCTTCGTACAGAGGGCAGACTCTCTCTCGCACAGTGAGAGGAATGATGTATTACTATAGGGCTCTTAAGATGTTGGCGTTTCTGGATTCTGCATCAGAGATGGACATCAGGGAAGGATCCAATGGTTTTACTTCAGAAAGGTCACCATCTACCAGGGGTTTGAGTAGAGCAGATAGTTCACTGAGTTTACGGTTCAAAGGTCATGAAGACGGGATTGCTTTAATGAAATACACTTACGTGGTGGCTTGTCAGATATATGGGGCTCAAAAGGCAAAAAAGGACCCCCAAGCTGATGAAATTTTGTATCTGATGAAAAACAATGCAGCACTTCGAATTGCCTATGTTGATGAGGTGTTTTCAGGGAGAGATGAGAAGGAGTACTATTCTGTTCTCGTGAAGTATGATCAACAGTTGCAGAAGGAAGTGGAGATATACAGGATCAAGTTGCCGGGTCCCTTGAAGCTAGGAGAAGGAAAGCCAGAGAATCAGAACCATGCCTTTATATTCACCCGCGGTGATGCGGTTCAGACAATAGACATGAACCAAGATAACTATTTTGAGGAAGCACTCAAGATGCGGAACCTGTTAGAGGAGTATAGGCGCTACTATGGTATTCGAAAGCCAACTATCTTGGGAGTGAGGGAGCACATTTTTACTGGTTCTGTCTCGTCACTAGCTTGGTTTATGTCTGCCCAAGAAACAAGTTTTGTCACTTTGGGACAGCGTGTTTTGGCCAACCCATTAAAGATTCGCATGCATTATGGCCACCCTGATGTATTTGACAGATTCTGGTTCTTGACTCGAGGAGGCATTAGCAAAGCTTCCAGAGTGATCAATATAAGTGAGGATATTTTTGCCGGTTTCAATTGCACATTGCGAGGTGGCAATGTCACGCATCACGAGTACATCCAGGTTGGTAAGGGAAGGGATGTGGGATTGAATCAGATATCCATGTTTGAAGCCAAGGTCTCGAGTGGAAATGGTGAGCAAATCCTAAGCAGAGACGTCTATAGGTTAGGACACAGGCTGGACTTCTTCCGGATGCTATCCTTCTTCTACACAACAGTGGGTTTCTTTTTCAACACGCAAATGGTGATCCTAACCGTCTATATGTTTCTGTGGGGCCGACTTTATCTAGCACTCAGCGGAGTTGAGGCTTCTGCAATGGCTGATGATGCAACCAACAACAGAGCACTTGGTGCGATTTTGAACCAGCAGTTCATTATCCAACTTGGTATTTTCACTGCCCTACCCATGATTGTGGAGAACTCTCTTGAGCATGGATTCCTTGGGGCGATCTGGGATTTTATAACAATGCAGCTTCAGCTGTCATCTGTATTCTACACGTTCTCCATGGGAACTCGGGCCCACTATTTTGGACGAACTATTCTTCATGGTGGTGCTAAGTACAGGGCAACTGGGCGTGGTTTTGTGGTGCAACACAAGAGTTTTGCCGAGAATTACAGGCTTTATGCTCGCAGCCATTTTGTGAAGGCGATTGAGCTTGGGGTCATACTCATAGTTTATGCTTCATACAGCCCAGTAGCAACTGGCAGTTTCGTTTACATTTGTTTGACAATCTCAAGTTGGCTCTTGGTGATGTCGTGGATCATGGCTCCTTTTGTTTTCAATCCCTCGGGTTTTGACTGGTTGAAGACTGTATATGATTTTGACGACTTTATGGATTGGATTTGGTTCCGTGGTGGAGTGTTTGCAAAAGCTGAGCAGAGCTGGGAAAAATGGTGGTACGAGGAAGAGGATCATCTGAGGACAACTGGGATTTGGGGAATGGTATTGGAAATAATCCTAGACCTCCGTTTTTTCTTTTTCCAGTACGGAATTGTATATCAGCTGGATATTGCTGCTGGGAGCAAAAGTATAGTTGTTTACTTGCTCTCTTGGATCTATATGTTCGTAGCTGTCTGCATTTATGTAATTATAGCATATGCGCGGGACAAATACTCTGCAAAAGTACACATCTACTACCGGATGGTTCAGTTCCTTGTTATTATTAGTGCCATTCTTGTGATGATTGCTTTGCTGCAGTTCACCCGGTTCACCTCAAAAGATTTTTTCACGAGTCTATTGGCTTTCATTCCTACTGGGTGGGGCCTCATCTTAATTGCCCAAGTACTCCGCCCATTTCTACAAAAGACAATCATATGGGAGATTGTTATTTCTGTGGCTCGTTTGTATGATATACTGTTCGGAGTGATTGTTATGGCTCCTGTGGCACTACTATCATGGATGCCAGGCTTGCAGTCTATGCAAACGAGGATTCTATTCAATGAAGCATTTAGTCGGGGCCTGAAGATATTCCAGATTGTGACAGGCAAAAAATCTAAAGTTTGACTTGTGAAAGGAGGTAATAGTCTATCACCCACCTTTTTTTGCCTGGGAAGGTTCTTACTTATTTGACTTTATAATAATTTGTGCCAGGACATACTTTTACCGATACTTTTGGCCAATTTGGCCAAATGTGCACTTCCTGATCATGCCATCGGCATTGAGGTTATCTTCTTCTATGTTTGATCGTTGGTTTCTATTTAGATTTGATCTTATATTGGAATTTTGTTGGTATTGCAAGTACACTAGTTAGTTGCACCTTTAACAGTTGAGTTTGAATAGATATCCTTTGATATATTGTTGTGTTGTTTCTTCTGATTCTTTGGTCAATGTTACCATCTAAGTCCTCAGGGAATTACTTGGACCATTTTAAACTTGGACAAGAATATGTTGCGTTTGATAAATTATGTCATGAAATGGGAATTGTCCAAGGTTGGGTTCCTGTGGAGTTCGGATATGGATCAATAGTTTGGGGCTCCCCTCTTGGTTCCTTCCTGGCAGCTCAGTTCGTCCTTCACCTCACCTGCAACATGTCACTAAGGCTGGTGGCAGCCTAGTGACCCTCCGACGATCAAGTTAGATTCAGAGAGAAGAAGGTAGGTCTAAGCTTAGGGAGAAACGGTGTACCTCTCTAGGTTTGCATTCCCTTCCTTTCATAGACCCCGCTTGACTTGCCCACCAAGTAAGCGCGTGGAGGGTAAGCTCGGGTAACCGCCTCGGGTGACATCACATGTGATCTGCCGGATAAGGCAATTACGGAGCACATGGCCAGAGCTGGCTGCAATGATGACCCACGTACCGGCCTATGTCACAATGACTTACATGGCCAAGTGGTTGGATGCACAAGGACAAGACTTCACTTCCAAGCTGCACGAGCATGATCAGCTTGATCTAGCTCGATATCCCTGAGTGATGTGATGCCGAGACACCAAGCTATGAGTACTTGAGTGGAGCTGCGCGCTGTGGTGGCCTGCTTGGCCGATGTGAACACGCTCGGCGATCCCTGTCTTGGGAATGGTCCGAGTCCCATTTCCAGGGCCACTACAGTTCCCTTTCTCAAATGACTAAATTTGGCCAAGTTGGGAAAAGGCTTCTCTTAATGATGAAACACACCTGTGATTATCTTACACATATATTTTGCTATGTTGGAGGGATGCAATGTAAATTATGGACTTCCATGCCTCAGTCATGTATTTATAGCTTGTCTAATGCTTGGTATTTAGAGCAATAGAGCTACTTTGTACGTAAATTTATTGAGGCTAGCCTTTCGGTCTTCGAGATGGGAAAATTGACCATATCGCATATGACACAACCATGACAAATTGACTGACCAAGAAACTGTGTTTTTACATATTTTCCATCTTCATAGTTGGCTGGTATGAGTGATGATCTATTCCATTGTTTAGGCTCTTAACTTATGATATTTGAGTCCAATTATAAAATAAGTTGGTGATCAATCATGTGATGTGTGATCAATAAGTTGGGTAACGGGAGGGTATCTTGTTGAACTCATGCATAATGTAGCAACTTATTAGTTCATTTTCTTTGTGACGTGCAATTTAATGTTGCTGATTCCTTACTCATAAGAAGATGAGGAAGTGGTTACCTTAAACTTTTAATGGAAGCAAAGCTTTCTTTGGCCTTTTGTGAGAGCATGATCTAAACCACTGCCCAATGGGTAATAGATTTTCTTAGTCTGGTGTTTTTCAACTTTTTGCAAGACAAGCAACTGATTTTGGAATTGAAATGATTTCTTGCCCTTTTCTCTCTACCCTTCTCCAGAAGAAAGGATTGCTGAAGGATTTAGTTCTGCATGCCATTGGTATGAAACTTCTTTGGCATGTTTGAGTTATAGTGCAGTGGTATGAATCTGTTGGATTCATGGTATTGACTATATTTTGCCTTACCCATGGTGAGAAATTGTTAATATGGGAGTATAAGAGTTCCAAATAGTTTCAATGGAAGTAGGAGAACTATAATATTGTCTACATTTATGTTAAGTACAAACATGGGTTTTCACGTAATCTTCCTCTTTGGCAATACAAAAAAGGTGAAATGACTGTCTCAGGTAACTATTGGCACTTGGCAGCCCCCAATATGTTTCTGTCTTGTGTGCATAGGTAGTACCCACCTTGTTTTCAAATTTGGCTCACGTGGAAATAAAATGAAAGAGAAATACATTGCTCCGAAACATCACACTTCCCGATCAAGTGGAATCAAATCTGTGGTTCCTATCCAGTTTTGGACTAATACTGAAGTTTCCTTTCAAATGATACAAGCATTACTTTCTAAAATTCCACCGATTTCTCACTTCAGAAAACAAGCTAACGTTAGTCCTCTCAGTTTACAAATCCAAGTAATTCCTTCACCCTTCTAGACAACAAGATTTCTTTGTCCTAAACCTACCACAAAAGGAATTTCAAGGTGGCACAAATTCGTGTTTGCTGAAACTTTGATGTATGAATGGATGCAATGTTCGGAGCTCTTCAGGGGATTGCTTTACATGGATATCTCCTTTTGCTGTTTTTCTGCGTGTATTAAAGTGAATTCAATAGTTTTTCTCTGGTAAGTTGTGTTTTGATCAGTATGAGAAAGAGGACATGAGATCTGTGTTCTGTCATCTGTATTCTTTTACCGTGGAAACTGTTGTAATTCTATGTTCTTCCAGTATTTCTCCATTTTTCTAATGTGTTAAACATGATTATCATCGGATTGTATTTCATTTTGCAGGTATGAGGATTTGACATAATGTTGAGACACGCTAACAATTCATTTCACCTGCAATTCATTGACAAGGGAGGTGGTTGATGTCAACTGGTTTTTCGATCGCTGGCTTCATCTCCTTTTAACTGTTGTAATTAGTACTTACTGCTTTGTTGTAGGTGGGGACTGGTTTTCTGTGATTATCATCCCCACCATGTTCAAGTTTGAAGTCTATTGTCTCCATCTGGACTTTGACAAGTAGAACTGCATTATTTATTCAGTATGTGGGTTTTGCTTTTGTTCTCATTTTGTAGTCCTGATAAATGTATTGTTCGGCATGCTAAAAAGATCAGAAGGTTAACAATGGGAGAATGTTTCTGTTTTTCTCTCTCTCCATTCTATTGCAGTTTATAACTAAATTTTGGATACATATGTAGGACTGCTAATCTGCTGCAGCAAGTTAGCATCTCTCTCTCTCTTTGGGTGAGTGCGCGTGCACGCCTGCTTTGCCAGTGGAGGCGTGGTGGTTACCAACAAGGTGGCTGGGTAGAATTCAGATACGGTAGAGAAGAAAAGGGGTTGGATGGAGAAAGAGGAAACAGCAATGTTGGGACCCATTGAGGTGGTGAACCAGCAACCTATTCAGAAAATGGGCGAAGAAAAATGGGTTGATATGCTTCACAGCCTTCACTGGCATTTAAATGGTTTGATGTGCAGGGTTTTTAGGGAAAATTTCACGTAGGCACCCGACCTTTCACACAAATCACACATAAACACCTGACCTTTCTTAAATTTCATATAAACACCTGAGCTTTTTAAAAACTCATCAATTCAACACCTGACTTTTATTAAATTTCATATAAACACCTGACCTTTCTAAAAACTCATCAATTCGACACCTACCGTTACCCTTCCGTCTAAAACCAAACGGAAAAAAGTTAAGTGCTCCGATTTTTTACTTGTTTTGAAATAGTGCTAAGATATTATTTTTCTGATCATTTTATTTTATCTTAAAGAATCATAATTAATTTTTGACTCTAAAGCTCTTGTTAATCAGCCCTAAGAAAATCGTATAATCAAATATCTCTTAGGGCTAACTAACGAGAGCTTTAGAATCAAAAATTAATTATGATTCTTTAAGATAAAACAAAATGATCAGAAAAATAAGATATTAGCATTGGTTTAAATGGACTGAAAATTGGAGCAATTAATTTTTTAACAATGTATAAATCGTTTATATATTAAAAAATATGGTTAAAAAAATTAAGTGCTTCAATTTTCAATCCGTTTAAACCGGTGCGATGATATTATTTCTCTGATTATGTTATCCTAAAGAATCATAATTAATTTTTGACCCTAAAACTCTCATTAGTTAGTCCTAAGAAAGTCGTATAATCAAATATTTCTTAGGGCTAACTAACGAGAGCCTTAGAATCAAAAATTAATTATGATTCTTTAGAATAAAATGATCAAAAAAATAAGATCTTCGCATTGGTTTAAATGGATTGAAAATTGGAGCAATTAATTTTTCAACCATGTATAAATCGTTTATATAGTAAAAAATATGGTTAAAAAAAATTAAGTGCACCAATTTTCAATCCGTTTAAACCGGTGCGAAGATCTTATTTCTCTAATCATTTTATCCTAAAGAATCATAATTAATTTTTGACTTTAAGGCTCTCATTAGTTAGCCCTAAGAGATATTTGATTCTACGATTTTCTTAGGACTAATTAACGAGAGTTTTAGGGTCAAAAATTAATTATGATTCTTTATGATAAAATAAAATGATCAGAAAAATAAGATCTTCGCACTGGTTCAAACAAATAAAAAATTAGAGCACTTAACTTTTTTTCTGTTTGGTTGTAGACGAAGTGGTGACGTCAGGTGTTGAATTGATGATTTTTAAGAAAACTCAGGTACTTATATGAAATTTAATAGAGGTCAGGTGTTGAATTAATGAGTTTTTAGAAAGGTCAGGTGTTTATATGAAATTTAAGAAAGGTCAGGTGTTTATGTGCGATTTGTGTAAAAGGTCGGGTGCCTGCGTGAAATTTTCCCGGGTTTTTATGAGTTGAGCTTTGTACTTAGCCTTGTCTGTGCATTCAAGTCCTCTTTTCAGCTCTGGTGCAGATATCTTTTTCCGAAGCTTTTCTTGCTGTCCTTTTTGGATTAATTACAGGAGGGGAAGACCAAAAAAAAAAAAAAAAAAGGGGTCTACGTAAACAAGAAATCACGTATACCTGCATTTTCACAGTTGATGTTGCCCTTTTGCTCCCACAAATCAACATACAGCAAGGGAATAGTGCTAGAACTCATAACACTAAAGCCAGATGTATTTAACATATACGATGAGATGAGCTGCACCAGTAGAATCTGTGTTGATTCACAAGGCTATGTTTAGATCATGAATTCGCGAAGAAATTTCCCAATGCAAAGGAAATATAACAGAAACCGAAGATTTCTTTCAGAACACGACACGACCTAAAAGGCCATCCTACCTTACCTACTCAATGTACCTGTAATCCCAAAGATAATCCTCTAAAGCTATAAAAAAAAAAATCTGTGCAGTGTGCTAAAAAACGAAATAGAAAGGCACTGGGCCTAAACTGTCACCCACCAGCCAGCTATCATCAACATGGAAGTCGGAACTGCTCACAATCCTTAGACCCGTTTCTCACAAAGTGGTTAACTAGACCATTCATCATTTTAGCTACTGCTTCCTTGAATTCATTACGGTGGCTTGTTCCTGCCTCACTGAGGACTTTTCCCTTGGCTACAGACCCAATTTCAGCGCCTTCCATATAAGCCTTACATGCTGACAAAATGTCGTGTGCTCGAAGATGAAAATGACCAGCGACAAAGTCCTCAAAATACTGCAACCAAACACGTACTGTTCAGATTTCTAGACGGGAAATAGAAGACAGCATATATAATAGAAGCAAATGCGAACCAAGTTTTAGATTTCACCATCTGTCCTCAGAGATATATGCGTTGGAGGGGTAATTTGATAAATGTAAGTGGGAGGACATACAGCCATCATCGGAATTTTGACGAACTGGTGGATTTGGTCCTTGGTGTATGTAAATCTATCGATGAATAAAAAAATGCTCATCGGGATATGTTACTACACTGATCAGATGTTTTTTTTTTATGCTGGGTAACGATCGGCTGTTTTACAACAAAGGGTTGAGTGCATTCCGGCTTGTCTATAGAAAGAACAGAGTGAGCCAGGAAATGAGTGAAATGCATAATCAAGTTTGCTATTCCACTTACAAATATAACTCCGAAATGAATTCACTTCCAATGGTCATTGTTCAGGGTAACATTGGAGTCTGATTTCGGGTTGGTTTCCACAATTAAGGTTTATATAAATCAGCAACGCTAATGCCTCTTAAAAATTCATGTCAACAACAATCTGAAAGTCAATCTGTATACTATCTGTACATCACCTAATAGTCCAATAATCATGGGTAAAGTACGGATTACCTCCCTGAGGTTAGCCCGTTTGGCAGATGACCTCCCTGAGATTTTGTAATGACCAATTTGCCTCCTTATGGTTTGGGACTAAAGTGCTACAGTTACTTTTTCCGTTAAAATTGACCATGTTTGTGTTGCACGCCGGATTCTCGTGTATGCCAGAGAAAACATACTCTCTCTTCAAAATTTGCATGGCAAAAGACAACAATGCCCTCATTGTTGATCTTTCTCCCCAAATCACCAATCATCATTCACGCATGCACCATCACCCATTTCTGCCCCACCTCACCAGCGGCCCAATTCTCTCTCTCTCTCTCTCTCTCTCTCTCTCTCTCTCTCTCTCTCTCTCTCTCTCTCTCAGATCTCATCCCCATAATCGACGAGGAAGACAAAGACCCTGTGATGGCAAAGGTCCGACGACAGACATATCCGACGCTAGTGATGATTTGGTACCGGATTCTTTGTTCGAGGTCCTACTGTGTAACTAATTTTTGGGAATTTTTAGTTGCTTTGGACCATCTGGGTTTTCATTTGTTGCTAAATAGCATCAAAACCCAAAATCCCTTTTGGAGTTGGAAATTTGTAATCTTTGTAATTGGGTGGAAAATGCAGCATCTTGTTTTACCTCGAAATCTTAGGTAAAGAAAGATGAGAAGAATATGGCATCCTCTGTTTCTAGGAGGTGTTCGGCAGCGGTGGAGTATAGGTCTTGTTTGAGTGTAGGGCTGGGTATTTAACTGGTGGTGCTGGGAGCTTGGGGCTGCATATAGATACATATGCTATATATACACACATAAACTTTGTATACAATTATCTCTCTGTGTTGTATGTATAAATCTGTAAGTATAGATGCATATATATACATACCTAGGGTTTGCCCCAAATCTTCATGGCCATCTCTCTTTCTCCCTCTCTCTGTGTCAACGTGTTAAAGGAGAGTAAAAGCCTTTTATTTAAAAAAGGGTAACGTAGTCTTTTTACTTCTACCATTAACGGAGTTAGGAGTTGCACTTTAGTCCCAAACCATGAGGAGGCAAATTGGTTATTATTAAATCTCAAGGAGGTCATCAGCCAAACGGGCAAACTCAGGAAGGTAATCCATACTTTGCCCAATAATCAATCATGCATTCATCATCAATGTGTCTCTCCTAAAATGGTCCAACAAAAACTATATTCTTATAGTATCTCTGCTAATACAAAGTGAACTTATAGGAACACGGCAACTCCAAGCAAAGAAGGCAAAAATGGAGAGAGAAGGATGGAAAAAATCATACCTTTGGGGGCTTCCTAAGTGTATAAATCATTGTCTTCAAAGACAGAATAAACACATTCTCATTGTACTCCTTGGACTTCGTTCTCCCTGTCGCTGAATCTTTCGACTTGGCATACCCAGGCTCATTGAAATACGGATGCGCATTCAATATCAAAGCTTGTATAGAAACAAGGACTTGCAGCATTGTTGATTGCTTTGGAATCCACTTCTCATTCCCTTTGCCGGTCCATGTGTTCAGAAGGCTGAGGCAGACCTTACCACAATCATACAAGTTTGGGTTTATTCGAAGACCGCCAGAATAGTAGTAAACCATCTGCAAGAGAGAAACAGTTCAATACATACACAATAGAGAATAGTACTCCCTCCATCCCTAATCTTCATCCTTTTTTGATAGGTGCCATTTAATCAGATCAACAAATAAAATAAAGAACATTTGTAGATAGAAATTCTGAGATCTTTTCCACCAATCAAAAGATATTAACTAGTTCCAGTGAACAATTTCTGCCAAATCGTCTAAAAAGGAATGCCATGAAAAAGACATAGACGTTTTTTAAGATGTCAAGAACAGTGAAAAGGTACCAAGTATATGAGATGGAGGTAGTTTTTTCATCTTTTATAACTCAGGTGGCCCATGTGTTTGGGCCAGCTCAAGATAGGATTAGAAATGAAACGGTTCGTGAGATGGTGGTAAGTGTAGCACCTATAAAGGAAAAGTTGAGGGAAAATAGGCTAAAGATGGTTTGGACATATCTACCATAGACCTGGAGATGCAGTAGTTAAGAGAGTTGATAAAATAGCTTTGGGTAGCAACGCTATGAGGATGGGAAGACCTAAATTGACATTAGATGCTATTGTGAGCAAAGATATGAGTCTAATGGGTTTAATGAACAAGTGGCCCTTGACAGAGCTCAATAGAGAACATGATTCATGTAGCCGACCACAATTGATTGGAACATAAGGTTCAGTTTGTTTTGGTGTTTGGGCTAGCTCACGTGCACCTCAACTAATCCGGGGGTTCAATCATGCGCACCTCAGCTCTATGTGGACTGCTCCAAAGGAGTTGATAGCAACGAGGAGCAAACCTGAGACTTTAGGAGGGATGCTCCCATAAGTCTCGGGTCTTGACCACTAGGCCAACCTCTTTGGGGTTGATGGTGTTAGTATTGTTATTAATCAAAACAACTGTATTATCACCTTACTATGACGAGGCACGTACCGGGGGTACATCAGGATAGGCAGGAGGGAAGAGAATATCAAAGACGAAGAGACCGTCATGGTAAGGAGTGCCTGCTGGCCCAACAATGATAGCCCTCAAAAGATCCATCCTCGTTTCATAAACTCTTACATATATTGTGTCTGCATGAAACAATATCGTCGAGTAAGCAAGAAGTAGGTAAACTAAATACTACTATTACCTTCAGATGGCCAAGCAAAAACAAGCATTCCAAACAAAACAAAACAAACTCCTTGAAGGTTTCAACTGAACTTCAACATATTTACATTCGAAATCCCTCCATCATGTGACTTGTCAAACAGCAGTCAGAACTCACCAGGTAAATTATTCTCCAGAATTTTCCACTCTTCCTGAATTTTCTTTGCCCAAGTCTTGGTTGGCTATCAAGAAAACGCAGACAGAAGATCACAAAAGGCACATCCATGAACACAACATCACAAATAATGAAAATGAGCAAACAGTTATTTTAACTACACTTACCTGCTGCCCTGAAAAGCCACTATTAAAGTGATGGTCCGCAAAATCATCAACTGTATCAAACCTTTTAAAATTTTGAAAATTTCTGAGCACTTGATCTTCCTTTCCTTCTTGTTCTTTCTCTTCCAGCTCCTTTACAGTAGCACCTGCCCCAGTAACGACTGTTGAACTGCTAGTAGCAGCAGCATGATTTTCGCCATTGGTCGGATCACATATATTTAACGAAGACGGCCCCGCTTGGGTATTTACACCAGGAACAGGATCTTTCAACCAAGAAAATGATGCCTCTACCCCAGGAGGTAAATCCACATCATCAAATTGGGCTTGCATACTCAGATAATCATTTTCATCGTCATCGTCGTCGTCGTCGTCATACATATAGTCATCACTGTCATAATCACCACCATCCTCATCGTAATCAACTGCCTTATTGGCATCATCATCACTATGACAGGACAGATCTGAATTTGGACCATTGAGATGGTCTGAATTAAGAGACTCAGATTTTGATCCGACTACAATAACAGACTTCCCAAAACCCTTGGACATCGCAACCTGTACGAAGACGCAAAAAGAAAAATGCTTACTGAAAAACAAAAAAGAATGGCGCAAGTGCTACTAAACAAGGGGAACTACTGGATTCCTCCTGAATAGCAGTACTTCATTCGAAAAAGCTTTAAAAAATGTCCTAATCCAAGTACTTGTTGAGAGAGCAGTATCACTCCTGCACCACTGCTATACAAAAGGAGGACACAAGTACCTTCTAGCATATGCAAGGAACCTCTATCCAATCCGGTGTGTAGGGAAAAATTGGGCTGAGGAGTGGATGTACCAAATAGGAACATCGTCAATTTTTGTGCCAGGCTTTCTTTGTATGTTTTTCTTGATTATTCTTTGTGATTGTGTATGTGTTTGGGTTGAAGCCACAACAATTCCGTTTTGACAAGCAATCAACATAATGCATCAGAGAACAAAAAAAAGACACGTCTTGTTTCTGTGGATCTGTTGTTTCCTGTCCAGATCATGTCTTACTACTGTTGATCTCCTGTTTACCACTATAACCATGTCTTCTCTCTCTTCATCTCTCCTTTCCCACTCTAGCCCCTTGCAAATATGAAGGAGCTCAACCAATCACGAATACCTACTCCATTGTGTACCATAACAGAATCAAAGTTCATAGCTCTCAACTTAGAGCGACATGTCGATGAAAAATGGGAGCAATAATCACCTTCTCAGTAAACAACACAAGTTCTTTCACAAATCTGTTTGAAAAAAGAACAGACCATCTCCCCATAATCTTTACTTATCATATATGTCTTGTGCCTAATAAATATAACCCACCACATTCTCAACACCATTTCTTGATAACATGTAACAAAATATACTTTTTTTTTGGTAAATATACTTGGTATGTGCATACATCGAGATAGGTATATTTACAAGGAAAATACTAACCATAGCCCACCGCCATGATTAATTAAGGTGTACAAAATGTTCGGGAATACATGAAAAGTATATAGAAGTGCGTGAAATTACATTGGCATGTTTAATGAAGTTCGAAACTTTTTGTAGCTTAACCCATTTCGTTTTTTTTTTTTTTTTGGCGCGGCATTTTAGTGATCGTTAGCATGATCAATGATCATATTTACATTCTATACAGTAATGTAGATTATTCATACCCACTTGAGAGAGGAAATAGGAAAATTGTTTGTCACTAATTCTTTTGGATGATCCGATCAAAATCAAAAAATTCAAGATAGCTAAGGTCCATAAGAACGATCAAGAACCGTAGAAATAATCAAGAAACCAATCGCTCAATTACTAGTCACTGGAAGTCAATTCCCACGTTAGTCAACAACGATTCGATGAACAAAACTGTCACCGACAGGTTTTCTTGGGGGTAACAGAAGTATTACCTCGTTGTGATTAAGCATTTTCTGAGAGCCCTCTAAAGCGAATTCGCCGATTTCCATATCCATGGCCGCCATGATCAAAACCCTCCACACTGCCGAGACTAGAGATAGGTATATTGTGTATATAAGTATAATGGGGATGGATATATGTAGAGAGAGAGAGAGAGAGTAGACGGGAGAGGTGTTTTACACGGAAATGTTAGCTTACGAGAAATTATTCAATGTCTCGGGATAAGGTTGAGAACGAATTTGAACCGTACATTGATGTGGAATGAAATCCATCCCGAGCGGTAAATTTTATAGTAATATGTGGTTCAGACTCGTGCGCAACGTACCGGGACATTGATGAATATCTTGTCGTTGGCTAACAGAGTAGAGAGAGAGAGAGATTTATTCGCGCATTATTTAGGTAAGTTGACCATCGTACGCATGAAGGAAAGGTAAAGATTTTGGGTGAGGCTACACGGAGGCTATAAGTGAAAAAGCTAAGAAAACCGACAGGGGAGACTACGGTGGAAAGGGGTCCTATGTACAAATAATTCGAGTGGTTCAAAAGTCTTTAAATAAAACTAAATGGACAGTTGAAAATTAACTAAATTCGATATGTGTAGGTATTCAATTCTAATTTTTTTATTTAAATTTTGGAATCGTAAAAAAATAAAAGATTAGATCGAACACCTGCACATATCGAATTGAGTTAATTTTTTGCGAGCCTGTTCGTTTTTTTAAATTATTAGGTGACTCGAATCATCCGTACGGGAATTAGAGTGGGCGCCGCATGGTCATCGGTGCTCCCCGTCGGTTTTCCGTAGCAAAGTTGGGCTTTAAGTGGGGCTTTTGTTGGTGGACAATGAATTTATAATTTTGAGGATAAGTCAAAAGCGTAAACTGACCCAAACATTTCGTCATAAAAAAAAAAAGGAAAAAAGAAAAAGGAAAGGTGTTGTATTCTGTTTATCTTGTGACTTTCATATCGATACCCCCAAGATGAGAAAATTGTTTAGGTAAATCAGCCTTACACGGTGGCTCGAGAGAAGTAATCGGGTGGGAAGTGGTGCAAGACCATTTATAATTTTTCCATGCAGCCGTCAGTCAAGGGCGGAGCCGCCGAGGTAGATAATGGTCACTTTGACCCACTGAGCTGAAGATTTCGCTTAAATTATCTACAACTTCATTAGTAAGCTGTAACACTTTTTTTTTTACTATTAAATTGTGTGGCCCGTGATTCCCGCTCCGCTTCGCACCTCTGCTGGTGTGGTGGTTGCCTAGCCTTCTCCGCCTAGCCTGCACAGTGAACACACGACTAAGACCTGGCCGGGGATTGCCCGGCAAGGCCCTCCGGCGTGAGGATGAGTATGTGCTGAGAGAGAAGGGAGAGACTAGGGTTTTTCGTGAGCGCGTTTATGAGTGCGTACCTTTTTAGAGGCGTTATCCTTTGGTATTTATAGAGCTCCCTTGACTTGCTCTCCAAGCACGGGCGCGTGCCTGGCGTGGGCTTAGCGGCGTCATCGTGACGTCACCGCCCAGATCTGGTAACCGCTTTTGGGGGGGTGAGCTGGCATGACCCATGTGCGTTCAGGATTATCAGGTGTAACCGTCTTTGCACGTGGGTGCGCGCGTGACCGCACGGGTGGCCGAGCATGTCGGGTAATGGAGAATGATGCCGATCACGAGGGTGGACGAGGCCGAGGGCGCGCGGCCCGGGCAGGAGTTGTCTACGGCATCGCCAACCGACGGTGGCCGAGCCCAGTAGGTGAAGAGGTGAGCCGAACACAGAGGAGAGGCCAAGCCCGGATCGAGTCGGGCTAAGTGAGTGTCGCCAGTGGAGCCAACTGCGGGATGCGGCCGAGCATAGATGTAGAGCTTTCCCGTCGCCGGACGCGAGATAGAGGCGAAGCCGATGACCGGAAGGCCTCGGCTCAGGCCGAGCGCGAGTGGTGCGGGCCATCCCTCTCTACGGAGGCCGAAGATGGCAAGGAAGTGGTAGTGGTCAACTTGTGGAACCACAGTTGAGCTCGGACTGCTACAATAGCCCCTCAATTTCTGCCGTCGCCGCGTGCACGGCTGATATTGATGTTAAGCATTGGCCGAGCGTAACACATTCCGAACATACGTCTGATTGCTTGGACGAATTTGGAAAAATATTCTGAACGCCGAACGTGATCCACAGCCGTTGAACAAAACTCTGCCGAACGCCTTCAACGCCGGACATGCTATACAATTGACAGGTACGATTCTGCCGAGCCCCAGCGTTTTTCAACAAACCGTCACAGAAATCCAATGGCCATGTGCCAGGTGTTCCTCTGGCCGCGTGCGGCTGTCAGAGCGACGGCTGGCACGCGTACGGCCTTGCAAGCCCATTCTGCTACTGCCACGTGTCGAACCTTCACTGGCCAATCGTTCGGCGGTGTGATGATTCGGGCGGGAAACTCGAGTTTCCAAACCCTAGCCTATTTAAAGGGCGACGAGGGGAGAGAGAGAAGTTACAGACTCTCTCTCTCTAGAGCGCCATAACCAGAGCTCTGCTTCACGCCCGTTCGCCTTCTGCTCTTGATTTTCAGCGGAATCAGCATCAAATCTCGTCAAAACTTCCAGGTAAACGCTCGAATCTTGCTTATCTCTGCTTTTCTGCAATTTTTACGCCTTTTTTCGTTGTTTTTCCTGGGTTTAGGGGGTTTTCCTGTTCTGAGTGAACAGTGCGAAGGGGATGGACGACTGTTCATCTTCGTCTTCAACCTGTTCTTCCGAGCCCCAGCAAAGACGCTGGTTGGCTTGGAAGGTGCTGGGACGTACCGAGCATATCAGAGCCGAGCACGATCCTGCCAGCTGGTAGGGCTTGGCCGACGCCGAACCCGGTAGGTAGAGTCTTAGGCTTCTCCCGAGCTTGAGTCCATGTAGGATGTAGATAGGGTGGGCCAGTAGAGTAGCCGAGCGTAGGAGATCCTCATCCGTCGCCGACGATAAGGTTTCTCATTTTTTTTCGTTTGTGTTTGATAGGTCTGGCTCACCCGGTTATAGTCATCTCATCCGACTCTGAAAGCTCAGGGGACGATTCTGCAGCCTCTCTGATCCGCGAGTGCGTGGAGAGATACAGAAGCCGACACCAGGACTCTTCCATTGCTTCAAACATGTCCGACACCAGTGACTCGAACGCCGAGCGCGTCTTCGAATACGGGGACGACGACTTCATCACCGAGCCTGAAATCTCCCTGACGCCGTCGACCCATTCTGACGCCGAGCCCCAACTTGGGCCAGAGGCCGAATCTAGGCTGCATCCTCCTGCCGCTGGTACTTCCGCCGAGCACAGTGAGGCTCAATCCGAGAACAACGAGGTCGCCGACCTTTATGAGAAGGGACAGGTTTGCCCACACGCCCACTACTTTAGTGGAGACCCTCTGGAATACCAGAAATTTTGCCGAGACTATGATATTCCCGACGACGTAGTTGTTAGCCAAGTAGCTAGCAACAGAATAAAGGACAGGAGGGAGCACCATCCCGAGCATATCACCGTACCCCTGATGGCGATATGTGAGGCTGGGTTAAGGTTCCCCCTCCATCCATTCTTGAGGGAGGTCCTTGCCCGGTTCAGCATCGTTCCTCACTATTTTGCCGTCAACAGCTTTAGAATAGTGATGTCCATGGTGAAGCTGAAGGAGCTCCACGACTTGGAGTTCACCGTCGCTGATCTCTTTCAGGAAAGACCAGATAGGTTCTTTGAAGTGGGTGGTTTCAGCCACATAATCATGTTCTTTCGGCTGGCGCTTCTTCCCTTCTTTGATGTTGTGGACTTGCTTCTTTGGATGGTGTTGTTGAGTTGCGGTTGGTAGCTGAGGGGCCGTCGTCGGCTGAAATGTCGTTGAATTTGGAGTTCCTTGAGCGGCTCTGTCCGCGTAGAACTCTTCAAGTGCGCAAAAACGTTCGACCACACGCATTAACTCCCCCATGCCGTGAGGTGGCCGAATAGCCAGTTCGTCGAGAATTTTGCTGCCGGACTCCAACCCTTTTTTGAAGGTTCGCGCGGCCCAATACTCGTCTATCCCAGGAATTTCATTGAAGAGTTGCCAGTACCGCTCGGCGTATTGCCTCAGTGTTTCATTTGGGAGCTTCCTCAGTTGGGACAAGGACTCAGGCTCTTTTGCTGTGCGGTTGCTGGTGATGAAGCGGGTGTTAAAGGCGCGTTCGAGGTCGGCCAGGTTCCGTATGGATCCAGCGGGCAACTTGTTGAACCACTGGAGCCCAAGGGAGCCGAGGCTGGACGGGAACGCCTTACACTTGATTTCGTCTTTGGTGGTACACAGCTCGATTGTTTGGCGAAAGTGAATCAGGTGGGTGTATGCCTCGCAGGTGGCCGGGTCGAACTTTGTGAATTTAGGTAGATGGAAGTTGGGCTCGGCGACCGTGTTGACGATGTGGGGAGTGAAAGGGGAGATGCCGAGGTCTTTCAGTTGTCGCTCAAAGCCTGGACGCGGCGGTTTGCCGAGCTCGTCCGTCCTCGTCCGCTTTGTATCCTTTTCCCTTTCCGAGGTTTTCTCACGGCCTCGGCTACGCAACTTGTCCCGTAGATCTGTATGTGCTCGATGGTGGTGGGCCACCGATTTTTCTCCGTCGCCGCAGGTTTTGTTTTCGTTCTCTGCCCCATCAATTCGTACACCCTTCCCATTCCGCCGAACGCGGTTCTCAGTTTCCAAATTTTCTGGTGGTATCTCCCCAAGTCGTTCAGACACGTGGCGTCGGGTCTCGACGGAATCTCGGCTACGGCGCGAGGCCGTTGTGCGAGAGAATTCCGCGCGACCGGTCGAGTACGTACTCGTGAAAGACTCAGTGTCTCTTGTGTGGGTCAGCTCGCGGTGGGCCTTTGAGCGATGCGGGCCAGATGTGGTGGGTTGTTTGTAGAGGATGAGCTCTCTGGCGTCGCCCGCCTCTGGAGCAGGTCCAAGGCGGTCCTTCGCGGAGACGCGGTGGCCCGCGTCGTAGGGTTGCTCGCGTGGTGGTGGGGGAGGAGGTGGGGGGGGGCGGGTGAGAAGAGTTTCTTCGTCTCCGCCTTCCACCCCCGGTGGATCCAGATGCTGCCGGTGACGCAACTTGCAGATGCTGTTTCATCTGGGCCACCTCCGCTCTCAACGCTGCCAGTTCATTATCCCTTTCATCGTCCCTTCGTTGCAGAAGGCGGATGTAGGCCGCCGTTACGTCCTCCGTGGCTGGAGACAGCCCGGAGCTGGGGGGAAGCGAGATGGACATGTGCCTTTCCGAAAACGGTGGGAGAATCACGTTCCCGCTGGCGTCTTTGGCCCCCGAAACGGTAACGTCTTGTGGATCTCCGCCCATCGCGGTTGAGTTTGTCGTCTGTCTTTGGAAGAGGAAGGTAGTTTGGAGGAGGGTCTGAGCCGTCTGTGTTTCACGTCAGGTTCACCAATTGTGTGGCCCGTGATCCCCGCTCCGCTTCGCACCTCCGCTGGTGTGGTGGTTGCCTAGCCTTCTCCGCCTAGCCTGCACAGTGAACACACGACTAAGACCTGGCCGGGGATTGCCCGGCAAGGCCCTCCGGCGTGAGGATGAGTATGTGCTGAGAGAGAAGGGAGAGACTAGGGTTTTTCGTGAGCGCGTTTATGAGTGCGTACCTTTTTAGAGGCGTTATCCTTTGGTATTTATAGAGCTCCCTTGACTTGCTCTCCAAGCACGGGCGCGTGCCTGGCGTGGGCTTAGCGGCGTCATCGTGACGTCACCGCCCAGATCTGGTAACCGCTTTTGGGGGGGTGAGCTGGCATGACCCATGTGCGTTCAGGATTATCAGGTGTAACCGTCTTTGCACGTGGGTGCGCGCGTGACCGCACGGGTGGCCGAGCATGTCGGGTAATGGAGAATGATGCCGATCACGAGGGTGGACGAGGCCGAGGGCGCGCGGCCCGGGCAGGAGTTGTCTACGGCATCGCCAACCGACGGTGGCCGAGCCCAGTAGGTGAAGAGGTGAGCCGAACACAGAGGAGAGGCCAAGCCCGGATGGAGTCGGGCTAAGTGAGTGTCGCCAGTGGAGCCAACTGCGGGATGCGGCCGAGCATAGATGTAGAGCTTTCCCGTCGCCGGACGCGAGATAGAGGCGAAGCCGATGACCGGAAGGCCTCGGCTCAGGCCGAGCGCGAGTGGTGCGGGCCATCCCCCTCTACGGAGGCCGAAGATGGCAAGGAAGTGGTAGTGGTCAACTTGTGGAACCACAGTTGAGCTCGGACTGCTACATAAATGTTTGGACAAATTTATCCGCACTTCGATTTAACTAGGACCCCATTTAAGTTCCAAAAGAATTGATAGCACATGAGAGGTTGACCCTAAAATTTTAAGAGGGAGCAGACCTCAGGCCTTGACCACCAGGTCAATCTCTCCATAATTTCATGTTTAACCCACTTAACCCAATAGAGTTTTACATATTCTCTTAAGAACCGATCAAAACTGCAAAATTCATTTCTTCTGACACTTAAGTGGACCTTTGATGTCGTTAAGGCCAAAGGTGTCTTGGCAAATTTGCTTTGTTTGGATTGCTTTTTGAAAAAAAATTCAGAACTCAAAAAACAATCATTACCCCTACTTTCAATTATTACTCACCTCTATCTTCAATCATAATTTTCATTTCTCTTTCTATCTCTCTTCAATCATTACATCTACTTCCAATCATTACTCTCATTCCTCTCTCTACTCATAACCCTACAAAATTTCTTAAAATTTTTCAAAAACTCATCCAAACACAGATTTGGAAACCTAACGAGTTTTGAAAATTACTCCCTCCATCCACTTTAAATGACTAACAAAAATTCGTGCAATTTCAAATCCCAAAAACTATATTTCTACATATTATTTTTTTTTATTTTCTTAGTGTAAGAAAATAAAAACAATAATATCTAGATATATGTTTTTTTTTTGTTTGAAAATGTAGGAATTTTTGTAAAGGACATTTAAAGTGAGACGGAGAAAATATATATTTTAGGCTGGACTTGTTTACTACAACTTACAAGGCAAATCAAGTTTTAAACAAGCTTTATGAGTTGATCTCGAGTAAGTTAAAATTTAGGAGTATCATTGTTTAAACTTTGTTCATAATTTCACAAGCTTGAAAAAGTGTTCATGCTCTGTTTATTGATGCAACAAATTGATCTCAAACAAGTTTTTAATGAGTTTGAACACAAATGTGTGACTTGTCCACATACCATCTATATTTTATTAAAAAAAAAGGGCAAGCAAAAGTGGAATAAGAATTTTGTTCTGAATTAGTTACACTACTATCCGGTCAAAGAATACCAATTTCTCATTTTGTTCATAAGGTAAGTACTTATTTTTCATATAAGTACTTATTTTTTAAATTAAAGATGATATATTGTGAGAGAATGACTTGTTTCGTAAAACAAAAAATAAATACTTAAAAAACAAGAATATTAACAAAACAGAACAAAGTTTCATAAGCTTGGTCATTAAAATCTGTTCCGTGTGGTCCAATTCCCTCCTTGGCTTCCTAAAGGAGGATTGACATCCTGTAAGCCACGAAGCCAAAGCAGGGAATTGTCAATCTGGTCCTTTTGTTGGAAAAAATCTGATCCTTTTGGTTGGTGGAATATACCTGGTTGAGAAGGGGCATATTCGTCATTTCTTCCTGTTTTGAGTACTGTTCACGCGAATAAAAATTTACTTTAATAGGTTTTTTGACTTTTCAAGTTTTCCATCTGTGTCCCAAAATTACTTCTTCCTCTCCTATTTTTTGTCTTTTAGTGTGGGGATACGTTGGTAAAATCGTGTGGTGGTGGGGACGCATGGGGCAAATGACAGCGACTCCTGCTCTTCTCTCGTCCGCTTCTTTCTCTCTCTCTCTCTGGTGAAATTGGTCTTTACCAGTCCATTCACTCTCTCTCTCTCCCTCTCTCTCTCTCTCTCTCTCCGTTTGGAAACCATAGTTTTGTCATCAAAATCAACCTTCGAGATATGGGTTTCCAGCATGTGGGATATGTGGGGCTTTTGTTAGGATGATCGTGAACAAGGAGTAATCAGATGGCGACGACGCAACTCTTGTATCAGAGGTAATTTCTTCTGGGTTTTGTAGACTCGATTAATTTTTTGTGGTTTCGATTATACCTGTGTATGGATATATATGGTTGTGTATGTATATACCTGTGCAGAGCCCTAATTTTGATTTGGGATTCCAAGCAAATTGTGGGTTTGTGGTGGCGGTGAAGAGGAACAGAGGAACAGAAGTAGCAAATTGTGGGTTTTCAGAGAGAGAGAGAGAGAAGGGGTGCCGGAGAAGGGGTTTTCAGGGAGAGAGCGAGAGAAGGGATGCCGGAGAAAGAGCGGAAAACTGGAAATAGGTCATTTTTTTTTTTAATCAGAGGTGGAAATGGGTTTTGAATAGCCCAATTGCTTAGGTTGTTGGGTTCTGGATTTTGGTAAAGGCTAGCTAAACACTAATTTTGGCCTTTTGGGTAGTCTTTTTGCCTAGAATTGGATTGAGTCTATTGGAGATGCTCTTAGATTTTCTAGGTTTGTGCTTGGATTAAGCGCGCTCCGATTTTTTGGTGTCGGAGGTGAATTTGTTTGCACCTCAAGCTAGGGTTTGAATACTTTTCTTGATTGAGGTAGGATTTACAGAGTTTGTGCCGCAAAACACAAAATTGCGGTCATATTTACATGGCCGGACTTCTGTACAAGTTCTTCCCAACTGATTTCTTCTCCCCCCCTCCACAACCGCACACCAGCGGCACTCGGCCGCAGCTGATTCGGAACAACACCCCAAACGACGGCAAGATCGAAGATAGCGAGGCGCCCAAATCCCTGAGTCTACCCTTGTGCTTGCAGCGGAATAAGAAAATGAAAGTACACTATGAAACTGTATGCTCATGCTTTTTGGGAAGGCAGGTCCGGTCAGTTCTTCTCCAATTAGCATCTCGTGGCTCTTCTTCTTCTTTGGTAGTTTGTTCCGTCATCACTTTTCCTTGCAATAATCTAACCTCTTGAGGTTGCGGATGCCTTAAGTAGGAAGGCAGAGCTGGTGGCATTTAAGTGTGAGGAAGTGGCAGCCACCAGCAGGGTCTCGCCAGGCCAACGACAAGCATGTGAAAGCTATTCCAATTACTAAGAAAAAATCAAGGTGGGTCGACTCTGTAATTGTGATAAGGAACTGCTCAATTTGGGAGAAAATTGTGTTGCTGCTGATTCACTAGCAGAGTTATTACAAGTTATTAAGCTGTCACAATACTTTTTTTCTCTCTCTCTCTCTCTCTCTCTCTCTCTCTCTCTCTCTCTTCATCCAGGCGTGCTCCTCTATCAGCCAACTACTTTCGGTGTCACAAGGGTGAGGAACACGCTGGCCGCCGTCGCAAGCATCGGCAGTGATGGAGAGTTGCTGTGTAAAACTCGCCATCCGCATCCACCCTCTCATTGCGACGACCGGCTCCAAGTCTGTGTCAATTGCGTTATTGTGGATCCAAGGAGTAAACAGGTCAGAATTATGTGCATGACAAACTTTCTTTTCTCCTTCATGTGCTTTGTACTTTTGTAAATCTCATTGGAAGTCCAGCAATAGTGGTATGTAGTTTTCATCATGGAGATTTTTCATAGGTGATTCTTTGTTATTTGTGATTTATAGACTTCACAGTTTGGAAGCTACTTATGGTTGTGGGCGCCCAAACAATTGTTAGCCGGATTACCTCTTACGCTTATTAGACTTCCGTTGCTTGATTACGTAATTGATGATCTCTTTCAGACTTGCTTTTCTTCCCTCCTTTGGATTCCATATTTCAGGAACCGCATACATCCCACTGGGATTGTAGTTTTTGATTTCCAACCACGCGTTGGCTACAGCCTTGTAGATAGACCTCATCACCACAATCATTTCTCAACTCTTTTAACTTATCATCATCTTCATCAATGAGCTCCTGCATTTTTAAAAGATCATAAACCACACTCCAAACCTCAACATACAAACACAAAGAATTTGGTAACCAAAGAGCACAAACTATGGCATTTTACATTCCGGGGTGTATTGGAAGTTAGTGAAACATGGGCATGTTTAGCTGAAAATTACAAGTCTTTTCCTTTTTAATTTGTTTAGTTGGGAGTCGTGGCCCTCGTGGGAGTTTAAACTAACACTTGATCAATTTCTTGACATGTTAGATATTTTCAGCGTTTAGTATAGGATCCATGTTGATAATTGCGTTTTTGCTTCCCCAATTTGGAAACTTTTCAGGTCACCTAACAGGTTTCACATACTTTTCGACATTTTTAACTCAATCGTAATTGGCAATGCCATCTAGAAAGTTTGAGGCAGACAAACTTGCAGTCTCCCTTCAACTGTAATTTTCTTGAAAGGGTGCCAATGTGGATTCCTCATTTCTTCTTCCCAAGAAGAGCATAGTTTGGCAGACATCTCAACCCAGTCTCCGCCGGCACTAGAGCACTTCTGCAAGAACAGTTCCTTGAAAGGCCTGTGATCAACCTCCCCTATTCTTTTAATCCTTAGGGTTGTCCGGTCTGTGTTTTACATGTGGCATTCGTCTACATGGCAATGACTATACTTTAGCAAGAGAATAAAGTGGTACTACAGAGCAAGGAAAATTTATTTCCGTTGAAAATTTTATGTTTCTTAGGAGACTGAAACATAACGATAGTAGAACAGTGGAATCCAAAATTCCGGCATTTTACCAGTACCAACGAAATGCACCTATACATATTGAAATTCTACAAAACGTATGGAGAAATTGATTTGTTTCAACTCATTAGAGATATCCTTTCGATTTTTTCTTATGTTCTAGCAACATTCTCAAAATGTTTTCCTTGGCAACGAAAGGTATAATCACTTACTCTGCAGTATATACGCATCTGTAAAAAGTGTGGTTTCGTAGATTTGTAGATCTAAAACTTGAAATTTCTACAGGGGTTTGCCCTATTTGGGTGCCATATTTCGATCAGATCGCGGGATTTCATTTGTTTGGTTTGGTTTAGTAGCTGATCTGAAACACCACAACAGCCGCCTAATAAAGCTGTAAAGTGTGTTTGACTCTGTTCTTGTGAATGAAAATATGCGATTGAAGTTGTATATAGTTTTTTTAAATTGTGCTATTCATGCTTTTGACATTACAATTTACTTGTTCTTCAGTTGAAGTGTGGACTTCAAAAGTAGACTTGACCACTTCTGTTAGCAACAACTCCTTTTCATCCCTTCGATATCCAAATTTTTAAAATTCTAGGATTTGGGTAATGATGAATTTCCCTTGTTTAACTATTAAAGGAATTGGGTTTTGGGGTTTGGACCCTTTTATAACTTTTGTGATCTTAAGTCCAGATTATTGTTTTCAGCTCTTTTTCGTTCCATCTATATTCACAGTTAAGAGTCCTTTCTAGAAGTAAGAAAGGAATTTGATTTCAGTGTTAAGACTACTTTGTTTTCATTTTAGTGTTAAGACTACTATGAGTTGTCCTGTATTGTTTTCCACTCAGAATTTCTGGATTATGCTGAGCCCTGGACTGGTGGAATGCACTTGGTTATGTTGATATATTGTAATGGACATTTGCTTTTTTGGATTAATCACTAAAGGAGGTATTTTGAGTTGTCCTATTTTCCATAAACACATAAGTGGATGCATGAAACATTGTGTCGATGAAATAATTTGAGACATGGTATAAGTATAAACGTTAGTTGAAAGGAAGAAAAAGGTGGGCTTGGTGGGGTTGAAACCTCATGGAAGGTAGCTGACGGCATGGAATGTCATTCTATTTGTACGACAATGGAACTTTCACTCATATCTAATGGGGGAATCCAATTAAAAGATAGCATGCATTGCATTTGCTAGGAGAGTAGTTGTTGGTAGAGTTTCTTTTCTTTTACAAGATTTGATGTCATGTATATGTGCTATTTTTTCATGTTCGCTTCTAAATGAGACTTCCAACTATAGAATTAGTGGGGTACTCTTGCAATTTTCTCCACCACGTTTTCCTATCTCCGATGGAGCTAACAACGACCCTTTCCTATTTTGTAATAGCTGCAGGTTCGAGAGCAATGAATGTCTCTTCGTTCCATATGTTTGGCGGCATATTAAGTTGGGCCCTACAATTTGGATCAAACATTAACATAAACTAAAAGAACAAGAAGCAAAGAAGTATGTAGCTCTATAGAAACTCCATGGGAGCAAAAAACCTAGAACTCAGTCTCCACTCTAGGGTACTTATTAGTTTTCCTTTCTGGTTTCCCTAGAGACCTGAGTTGTTTGGCAAAGTCCACAGCCAATATTTGTACATGTCTTTTTGGTTTTCATAAATCCTGAATATGTTCTCCAATGGGAAAAAGTTACGAAGGAAAAAAAGGAATATGAAAAAGGTGTAAATAAGCACTAGGATTCTCAATTGGGTTCGAAAAAAAACTTGAACAGTGTATGAAGCTCAATGTATAGATGTGAGCTTGTGTCTGTATTAGATTTGTGGTTTTATTTTGTTGGGCAAAAGAACATATGAGTATTGTATATTGGAACAAAGGTATGTGCATAGTGAAAAAAAAGAGAAATAATATGCATGGATAGTAATTGGCATTGCAGATTAGAGTATGTTTTTTGTTTTATACATGTTTTGTAAATGAACAGATATACTGGAGTGGTGCAATGATATGTAGGGGGCGAGCATGATATTTGTAGATTTGCCAGTTGGTACTGGATTCTCCTACCCAAGAACATTGGCAGCTGCTCACTCTACTGACTTGCAAGCATGTGCCCAAGCCTATGAATTTATGAGAAAGTTATAATGTTGAGTCGTTGACCACCTAATTACAGTAAAAACGTCGCTGCATTTAGCTTTCCCAGCACCTATAGCAATGAGCCCTGCAAATTATCGCCTTCAAAAAAGAGAACTATTGTGTAGGACCAGATAACCCATTTTGATCCTTTTATAGTTTACGGTTAGAGAACACAGATACAGATACATGACATGATACGTACACGTCCACGTTCATTTCACTCTTCTTTGTCCTTCATCTCTGAGCATTTTCTGAGCACTCAGTTGTTGGACAAAGCTGAGCAACCTGTTTAAGGAAGGTGGTTGTTGCTGGTTTCATGTTTGTGCTCCTTTAATGCACTAAAAGAGATCTTATATGTGCTGCATTTATTGTTATAGTCATGCCATCCAGCATGGTTTATGTGCTGCTTTTGATTTGTTAGTGTCTCTTTGTCGTTTCACGCTTTTACTGAAAAACCATAGTGAATCCCCTAAGAGTTAAGAACCGAAGGTGAGTTATATTTCCTTTTGCCTTCCTTTTTGTAGCCTTTTCAAATCTTGGAAATATGGGCTCAGAGATTCTCTAGCTAACAATTCATATGTAAGCATGTGCTGAATAGCCAACCAAAAGTTCTGTTAAAAATTTAAGAATTTATTTGTTCTCTATTAACTCTCAGTATTAAATCTCATTGGTATGTACGTTCAAACTCAACACCTTATGCAATCTTCGAATGGCTCAAAGGGTTATGTGGGCGGATGTTTACGGGCTATCAACAGCCTGGCAGTGTAGCGGTCTTAGGCCATGATTATGGTTTATGCATGTTTATGCCGTAAGCAAGCCCTGAAGTATGTTCAGAGTGTTATGCTATGATTTTTTCTTTTGCTGCATGCTGAATTTCCTTAACTTCGTTTTTTCAATGGATTTCCTTTAAATTTATTGGAGCAAAAGCTTTGTGTTCTGTATGAGTCTTTGCTTTTTAACATTTTTTTTTCCCGGCAGAGGAGTGCATTATTTTTTTAAATGTGTACATGTTGCATATTCTTGTTTTGAATAAGATAGTAGAAATACTTAAGAACCTTTTTTTTTTTTTTTTTGCTTAAGAAATTCCACTTAATACTACATAGTTATTTCAGAGGTGACCCCACAATAAAATGTGGTTGCCCAGAATTTGGGGTTCTAACTTCTGTGTTTAAGTGTGAAAAATTATGATTTTTTTATGGAACAATGAAAGGCCTTTGTGATTTGACGAGAGAAAATGGAAAGGAAGCGGTTCAATTTTTCATGAGAAAAAGGAAAGATGGGTTGTTAGTGTCCAAGTTGGGGCAGTCTAAACCTTACAATTTCGAACGGATGACTGGGGTATCTCCAACTTCACGATGAAGTTAGAACCCCAAATTCTTCGAATCCATAATTTATCAAACATATAAAGAACCTTCAAATTGTTATTCTACCCATGATATTTGGAGGGCATAGTTCCACGGCATGACATCCCTTGAGTTCCTCGATATTTGGAGGTATGATGGACTGGTATTTTACGGCAAGCACAATTGCACTGCGTGGCATTCACTTAGTTTCCATTGCTCATTTAACTATGAATCCTTCGCTGGAGATGCTTGTTGGAGGAATAAAGGCGAGATAGCATTTGGTTTTGATGCGTGCTTTCTACTTGATATGCAATTTCTAATAGATACTCAGAATAAGTGTTACTTCAACTTATTAGGTGTTTACCCGACGTCATCGGTTATTTGTGATTCTTTAATTAAGGTGATTGTGTCCAAGGACCATCCCAAGTGATCAACGCGCTTATTGTATTATTGAAAAATCAATAAACTGAATAGCAGCTATCAAACAAAGGCCTACCACCTTTCAATTTAATTCACCATGGCACCACCTAACTATTCAAACTTTCTCTCGCAATCAGTGGCAGCTACAGAAATTTAATTCATCGAGTAGGGTCCACCAAACCCATCCACATGATGATTTGAGTGAATTAGTCAAAGATGATAACAGATAAAGATACTCTAATTTCTCTTCTGTTTTTTTTTGGTTTACATATTAGGTAAGATAGAATTCTTACATAATATGCAATTCTCGATCAAAAAATCATAAAATACTTCCATGTATAACTTTAAAAAAATTTTTTTTGACCATATTTAAAACCCATGAAGTATTTAGATTTGGTACAAAACATAATACACGAAAGTCTTTATCAGCTTGTAAATTGTTCTCTATGTAGAAAACCCAAAGCATAGTGAGCAACTGAGCATCAAAGACACATGTTTGTATGACATAATCTTATTCTTGTGAGGGAATAAGGCAGAAGAGTGTCTGTATGACATAATCTATGTGTTATTGTTTGCATTCTATAACACATTATGAGTCAAGACATAAGACTGGAGTTTGAATTTTAGACTTACATACTTAGATTTTTGCTGCCTCCTGAGATATATCAAAATCCTTGCAAGGTCGGTCCTTAGAAATACAAACTTGTTCATACAGGTTCTTTGCGACTCTTGTACGAATCGTTAAAGACAGTTTCTTGCAAGGTTGGTCCTTAGGAATGCACCAGATAGAGTATTTTGTGTCTTCATACACACTAATAAGATTCCAAATTGCCGAACTAGATTACAGAATTTCAATATTGCAATTGCATAGTAGATAAATAAAATTACATAACCATTACAATAATGCTTAAATGCCCCCAGGGGTGTAGTGCAGTTGGTCAGGGATTGGGCCTCAAGTTAAGGTTTAAACATACCAAGACTTTGCGCATAGGTTTGATCCCCTGCAGCTGCATGCCCTAAATTTAACCGCTGCACGGTATGTGGGGCCACTGCGTGCAGCACAACCAAAGAAGACTTTCCCAAGGTATAGCCTATGGGAGAGTCTCTCCTGGGTTATGCCTTTACAATAATGCTTAAAAATGAGAATTCAAACTACAAGTTCCTATGATTGGCTATACATTTGCCATTGGTGCTCAATTAAATCCGCTTAGAGTTGAGAATGAGATGCTCTATCTCTTATGCGGTGATGTTGCCAGATTAACTCCATGAGTTCAGTAGTTCTGTCATGCGATACACCACAAGAGGAGTATGGTCTCATGGATCAAAGTCAAGATTAGCTACTCCATTATGATCTCGCTTATCCTCAACGATCACGTTGTGCATTATGCAAGCTCTCGTAATGTATGGTGTTTTACGATACTAACATTGTCCTGGTTCTCGCACAATTGCAAATCATGTTTGAAGCACTCCAAATGCTTGTTCTACGTCATCTCTTGCAGATTCTTGGAGTTGAGCAAAAAGTTTTTTACTTATTTTCTTGTGGAGATGGAATAGTTTTCACCAACGTCGCCCACTGTGGATATATACCATCAGTCAAATAGTATCCCATATCATATTCATTACCATTGATGTTGAAATTGATTGGAGGAGCACGTCCCTGAGAAAGCTCGGTAAACAAGGGAGAAGACAAGGACCCGTTTTTGTAGGTGGAAAATCTTACCATTGAAAGCTTCAAAGAATCATCACCGGTGTAAATGAAAGAAGTTGCAGCAGGTTACTGTTTGGCTGCAAGCCTACAAATAAGACTGTTGGTGGCAGCTTAGTTCTTTACAAGAAAGAAGGAAAGTAAGAAAAAAGGCAAAAGTACAAAAAAAAAAACGAAAGAATACATAGGTAAAATAGAGAAGTTTTGTGTAGTTCTAACACAAAAATTGCCTATTCCTTGGTGCACTTGCTCTTATTTTATGTTTTGCCTCTTTGCTTTTTGCTTCGACCAACTGATTCAGATATTTTTTTAAGGGATAGAAGAGAGTAAGAGCAGAATAGGGAGAATGACAGAGAAAGTGAGAGAAGAAACAAACACAAGGAATGGAGGGAAGGATGGGGGCCAGAGGAGGCAAGGGGGTGGGATAGGGAGAAGGAGAAAATGAGTTTATAATACGAATAATATTTAAGGAAATGATATGTATTCCAATTATTGAAACTAAGCAGAAAAAAATTCAAAACTAAACCAATGTGCACTGTTCATGCACAGTTTTGTTATTTCCAAATTACTTTAATTGGTTTTTGGACTTTCAATTTCTTTTTATTAAAAAAAAAAAACCATAGCTCAAAAGACAATATTGCCATAAAATTTAAGAGCTTGGAAGTTTAAGCAAGTTACGAGGCAAATTAATTGTTTACGATCTGCAACATGTGAAAAATAATGAAGAAGCAAACGTGAGTAACATGTTTGGAAAAAAATATAGAAAATCAAAATAGGGGGTCTCCCTATTTTTCATGTTGTTGATTACCATGCCTTGCCGACCATATATCATTCTATCTCCTTTCATAGAAATCTTTCTCCCATTGATTTTCTAACTCTTGTATAATGGGTGCAAATGCGACAGCTAGAATGAGTATCCATTTCCATAGAGTCCTCGGGTTCACATTCAACCCGAACTACAGTAGTATTCTTATAGTGAATATCGCACAAAGCAAAATGAAACTAAAAAATAACATCCATAGAGTTTGAAGAAACATTAATATCTCTGTTCTTTCTGTCTCTCTAGCCCAAAACTCCGATGGGAAGTCTTGGGACTCGTTAACCATTGTTTGACTTGCAAGGATATGATTTGAAAAGGTTTTGAGGAAATTATAACTGAGAGAGAGAGAGACGGAGAGAAATAGAGAAAATATAAATTATGTGGTTGAATTTATAGAGAGCAGAATAAGTGTGAGGAAAAAAAGGAAGAGAATCTAAAATTTGAAAATGCGAGGTTTGGAAAGGGGGGAAAATTGAGAGGGAGGGAGGGAGAGAAAAGTGTGAGAGAGACTTTAGAAGAAAAAGAGATTGAGAGAGATTTAGAGAGGGAGAGAGATGGTAAATATAAATTGTGTGTTTGAATTTATAGAGAGTAGAAAAAGTGTGAGGAAGAAGAAAGAGTGTTAAATTTTTTGGAGGGTTTCAACATAAAACCAATGAGCAATAAGTGGAGTAAACTTTAGATTATATTTCTTTGGAAAATGAATCCCCAAGACCCAGTAATGACACTTACAGATTAAACAACAAAATTGTAAAACCCTACAAGGCGGAATTAGGGTTCTACCTCAACTCCTTGCGACACGAATGCTGGTTGAACTTGTTATAGCACGCCTTACTATAATCCACAAACACTGTTTGACCGTACCTTACAATCTTCTATCGTATTCCCTGCACGTCTAGAACATGAACCAAGTGTGGACACTTTCGTGATCTATTTGCTCTCGCTAAGCTTGCCTCTATTTACTGAATAATAGAAAAACGTCAATCTGACCTAGAGAGCATAACGTGTATATATAAGGCTACGATAGGGACCTAAGGAGTACACATATAGGGCTACGATAGAGACCTATGGTGTAATAAATCTGGACTCTCAATATATATAAGAAAACCTAATCCCACCAATATTCTATTTCTTATTTCACTAATTATAATTCACTCCACTACAGAATTATATTGCACTGCCGTCCTTATTTCAATTATTTTACAAGCTCTATGATATTAAATGCTTATTAATCACTCCACGTTAAGATTACAGATACCCGTTGATTAAAATAAATTACTAACAATATTAACGAAGTTTGGGTGGCTTAGATTAGCGATGTGGCACAAAATCTAACGACGAGAATCTAAAATTTGAAAATGGGGGAAGAGAGAGAGAGAGAGAGAGAGAGAGAGATTGAGAGAAAAATTTAGAACTATTTGGTGGAATACGGCATCAACAAGCTCCTTCTCACTTCTGGAACAAGGACATGACCTATTAATTGCAATAAAGGAAGATTCAAAGGGCAATATTGGCTTGACTTTCTAAATGCTCACTCTCAAGATGTTGGCAGAGTCATCGTCTTCACTTTCGATATGTGCACTAAAAAGATTCATGTTCTCATATTTGGTCCAAAAAATATTGAACAAATCTTCCCATGGTACTAATGGTATGATCAAAACATGCCAGCATGTTGGGCATTGTAAAGAGTGCCCAACATTTTAATAGCTTGATAGTTGCAACTCTCGTTAGTGTTTGGTCTTTAGAATAGGTTTAATTAGATGGCAAGGTTAAGCTTTAAGGGTAATTTGCAATGAGTTTAATGTTTTGCATTTGAACCAATACATCCGTTGTTATGAACAGGAAAGAAAAAAAAAATGAAAGGGAAACTTCTTGTCTGTGGAAAGAAGTGAAGGAAGCTTTGAGGATCCGTATGCGGGCATATGATCTATGTGAAAGGAATGAAAGTGATGCGAGAGTTGATCCGATTAGAACAAAAGAGACTAATGCTAGATATTATGTCAGCTTGGCTATCAAATATGACTATAATTTCTCAATCAATACAGTGAGCAATAAGTCAAACCGACGCGCGCGCGTCGGCATCTCACTAGTCTACTGCTAATCCTCTCTTTATCCAAACACAATAACATTACAAACAGTTTCTGCAATTTATATTGCCTTTTCATTTAACTTAGTATATGTATGTATAAATTACCAGCAACATACAAATCTAATAACCTAACCCTCCCCTATTCAAGCAAAATATCGAACCTTATAAAGTACAACAAAACTCAGTGAACAAGAAGCATACATTTTATTTCAGATGAAAAGAACAAGATTTTCACCGCGTCCGTGGACACAATTCCTTCAAGTGATCCTTTTGTGAGGGCAGCACACCTTGAACTGCTGCCAATTTACACGAATGTTTGGTTATTAACTGATACGTTAATGGCCTATCCCAAGGGACGATCCCAAAGTCGTCGTTGTACTCTTCCATTCCTCCAACCAAGAACTGCCACACGAAAGATCCAGCACCGGACTTCTTTCTCTTGGCAGATTTGTAAATGATGTCGTAAATAACCTTGTAGAACTGGTCGCGTTGAGATGGCTCGAAACCCTTGTTCAGATTTGACAAGCCGAATTCCGTGAACATGACTGGTTTCTTCAATTCTTCGTCGCAGTCTTCGATATGAGAAACTGTCCACTTATTTATGTATTTTAGTTTTTCTTCAAGTTCTTGATCATGAAACCTGAGAAAATAAAGGGTACAATTGCCATTAGCTTATAATCAGGTAAACATGACAGCCCTGTTCGTTAATATCATCAAAGTTTGGAAGCATCTACGGCAACTTTTGAGAAGAAGGGAAGGGGGGGGCGAGGGCGGACAGGCAATACGAAATTAAAGGGCTAGGACAGGCTTATTCGAAAAACTAAGGCAATCTAGTTTTGGGCATTACTTTAAGGAAACTATACATCCACAACTTTTGTTCCTTTTCCGTAAAAAGAATCACTTACCAAATCACAAAGCCATTCTGAAACTAAATTTACAAATTTATTTTTACTAAATTCCAACAAAAATTGGAACCTCGAAATCATACATGAGTCGTCAAAGGGATAAGTTACAGGGGTTGTGTTGAGCAAAAAAGGGATCACAAAAACATTAATTGGGCAACATGAAAGAAACTTTGAAAACCATCGGCAAAGCAGTAATTTCCAGTATATTGAGAGGGCTTTGAGCAACTCTTCATGGATTTTTGCTTGAAAAGAGAAATAATCTTCCGGCTCTCAATTCCCAAAAGATAATGCTAAATTCCTCAAATAGTTTCAAATCCTCACTTTAGAATGTTTCAATGTAGAAGCAAATAGAGTTGAAAATCATGGAAAGCAACTTACCAATGGTCAGGGTATATATGGACAGAGGCAAAATCAATGGTTGAGATCTGGGAGTTGCGAATGAAATCAGATCCAAGGTCAGCTGCCCATTCTCCGGGGTTGACAGTTGACTTCTTGGGACTCTTAGGACCATAAAATCCTTCAAGGCCAACAGTTAGTAGATGTTTCTTGTCAATTGATTTCACAAACATCGACATTTCTTCTATCCAGTCCTGCAATTGTACACCGTACAGTTACTGCATACTACGATATCAATTAACATAAAGAGAGAGAACAGGGGTATCTATTCCTCCCTCCCTCAATCCATTCCCTCAATCCATCCAGTGGAACGAATAATCAAAAACAAGAAAGAATGCACGCGAACAATGTATTGCCGATAAGTAGAAGCGGGTGATTGCCAACAGAAGGTTCATGGTGAGATTATTAAGGAAGACAAAATCTAGGACAAATCATAAGATCCTTAGCAAATTCTGCACCCTAAAACTATGTTTATGTCAAGTTTCACAATGATTGGAGATATTATCTACTAGACTAGACTACTACTAGGAACTTATTGAAAAAGAAGTTTGAAATCTCATTGGATGCATTGTCCATAAGTACAAAACATTCGAATATAAGATTGTCTTCTAGTCTTTCTGATTGATACTCACTGGGAATAAAGCAATGCAAGGATTCTAGGACTTACTTGGAGAGTGTCACCTGAAGGATCAGTCTGGCAGCGGGGCTCATTGATTAACTCCCATCCAAAGATGGTTGGATCATCTTTATATTGAATTCCCGTGATAGTGTTCTTCCGTGTCAGCAAAGTCTGTACAAGAGAAATTTTTTAAATTGGTCAATATACTTAGAGAAACGTCATAACTTCATGTTACAATCGTCAATCGATACCATCATGATTTGTCCGGAATGACTATACATGGCTAGCAAGGCTAATAAATAAGTGCCATATTTATTTCTGCTGAACCTATAGGGCATTAGGCCTTGTCGTCTTTTTGATCATGTCATTGCTTGGTTAATTAAGATTCTCTTCGTCTCCATTCTTCTTTCTTTAAAACTACTTTTTTTGTGTGTGAGTGAGTGTGTGTGTTTGTGTGTCTGTTTGTATGTCTTGGTATGGGGAGGGGATAATTACAGTTATATCCTAGATATACAGATACTTGACAATCGCTCCTCCAAGCACTATAAAGGTATAATAAACGATGTCAGTGCACTACTTACCCTTTCTTTATCTTTTTGCTTTGTTTATGCTTCCTCATGTCTTTCCGAAGAAATTTCTATCAATTTTTCTTTTGCCAAATGATGCCATTGCATTAAAATGCTCTTTCAAATCGTAAATTGTTGAGTTCTTGCACAATGGTTAAAAGAGTTTTTTCCTTGACTTATTAACAGCCCATCTCCACTGTTTTTCCAGTCAATTGTTTATAAGAATGTCTCAGGGACTTATCCAAATAGAAGCAAAACTTCATATCCCAATGTAGCATCTGGACCAACTCGCTTTGAACGCATTTAAATTAGTCTACTTCCTTCTCCTAAACGCTGATAAATTTAAGGCACCTTCGGTTTTAAAACGATGACAATATCTACAAAATTTAACATTAATGATTTCTATACCTCCATCGGCTTGACACTAAGCATCTTTCTTGCAAACACGGGCCATGGTTGCACATCTTTAGTAGCTATAGAATTTGGAGCATCAGTAAAGTGTCTAGATGAGAAAAGTCATATAATACTCAGTTAGTGTTGACCTCCTGACGAATGAAAAAATAAATCATTGGATTCTTAAAGTTTCGCAGAGATTCCAAATCTCATTGACGCGCTATAAAAAGTTCTTCAGGCTATGAAAAAAGTCTATACATTGGGAAGTCCTAATCCTTATTGGCTTCCAAGCAACATCCAAAAGCTAATTATTGTAGAAGGAAACACAAGCATACCAAAGAAAAGAAGAATACAAAAAAGGAAAAAGAATTGATGAAGATAAAGAAATACACATTACCTTGACATGATTCTTGAAATAAATCCGAACTGATGGATCATAGAAGAAGGAATCATTCGAAGAGCTCAAACCTACGCCTTCTTCCCAAGCCCACTTGACATATTGCGTCTTCCCGCCAAATGCTTTCAAGTTATTAACTAAGCAAAGTAGTACCCGAATTCCATGTTGTCTAGCCTCCGCAATGACATGATCCAAAGCCTGTCATGCTACTTGGTCATGAAAATGAAAAATGCCAAATGGGGCAGGTAACAATAAAGGATCCTATGCAATTATGTGATCATATAGAATAATACAAGCACTCACAGCATTTCGGTGTTGAACTTGTTTTTGATGGTTGAATATATTTGCACACATGCGAGTGGTTTCAGAAGTACTTAAATGCACAGATATTTGACAATTGTTTAATTTCCTTTCTGTTCTTCCACGCCAACAGGGTTCTGTAAATTTCACAGCTTCTGAGCTTCACAATTCATCGATGAATGGAGAACAACGACACAACAAAGAAACAATGTCCAACTAAACCAAATCCGTGTTCGAGTTTTCACACAGATACGTTTTGTCCGCAAGGATATTTCTTACTCCATACTTACTGTTGTCTATTTAGCTTGATTCCAGTTATCATGACCTCTTACTTGAACCAGAAACTCAGGCTCCGTTTCGGAAAGGTTGATTTGCAATCGGGCTTCCAATGGTAAATTTCCAAGCAGAGAAGGGCGGGCTACTATAGAAAGATTAAATTTTGAACTATAACAGCCCCTTTGGATTGTGAGGAAGAGTGTGATGAGAAAGGAGAGCCCTTTCTGCCGAGAAAGGGAAAGGAGCCAACAAAAGAAATAGGAGTATCATTTATGTACTTTTGTCTCCATTTCTTACCAAATTACTCAATACAAATAAGTGATTTCACGGGAAACTCTAATCATTTCTTTTATCCTTGGCCTAATCACAATCCGAAGGGGATGTAAGTGTCCTACGGTTAGAGGCTCAGACCCCTTAATTTGGACGGTTTGAAAACCTCTTATCACATGGTTATTTCAAACCCATTACGGTAAAGCTCCCAAATTGAGTATTGAAATCCATATCTACTAAATCATATCTTCATTTCGGTATCCTCCTTCAGTAACTACCACCAAATCATTTCATTCCAGATCAACAAACCAAAACACAACCTTAAAACTACAGTAGGACATTGAAAAACACACACAAGAGGAGCAAAAATAAAAGCAAGAAATTGCAAGATCTCTCTTTACCTTGAAAACACGCTCATCGTATCGGCCGGGCGAAATCTGAAGGGCATTGTAGGCACCATCATTGAAGGCCCAAGTTCTGCATACAGTGAGACCCATTTTCGCCCCGGCCTGAAGCATCTCCCTGACCCTCGGTCTGCTATATTCATCCGCAGCTTGGTCCATTAACCAGTATGAGTTCCACCCATTAATGTAGAACATTCCACCATCCAAAGTGAAGTGAGTCCCATTCCTCTGAACAAAACTCAACTCTGGTTCTTTACTGTAATTGACCCAAAAATCCCCAAACGACATGTAGATAAATGCCAGGCATGTTGCAAATCCAACAATGGGGTAAAAGACCCCATTTCCTGCTGCCATTCTTGGTGATTTAACCATAGATAAAACACAAATTATACTGCTCGAGATTAAAAACGGATTCTTGAACACCCTTCGGGCTCTAAATCAACAAATGTAAGATTCAGAGGTACCAAGATTAGGTAAACGAAAATTGAGATCTCACCAGGCCCGGTTGTGAACAAGATGTCCAAGAAAAAAAAAACCGAGATCCCTTTTCTTGAAAGGGTACCCAAACCAGGCCCTAAAATCATCAATGGGACACAGTAAGGTCAGAAACTTGAGAATGCAACTGAATCAATTGCCTGTATTTTTTTTTGTTGAGAGAGAGAGAACCCAACCCAGATCCCTTTTCTTGAAAGGGTACCCAAACCAGACCCCAAAATCAACAACGGGACACAGTAAAGTCAGAAACTTGAGAATTCAACTGAATCAATTGCCTGTATTTTTTTTGTTGAGAGAGAGGGGTAAAGTGTGGGGATCTAATAAAGGAAGCAGAGGAGAGTGGTGATGGAAGTGGAGTCAGAGGGGTTAGGTCGATTGTAAGGGAGAGCACACCTAGAATTGCCCCCACTAAACTTGTAGACTGTCAGAGAATCAAGAAAGGTAAGGGGTGAAGGAAGATAGACCGTGGGGTGTAATGCAGTTATCTGCTAAAGGTTCCGTGTTCTTGTTTTTCAAGAATTCCATCACTTTCAAGTTCCAACCACTCAATTCAAAACATGTCGGGTCCTAGTGATTTCTCTCTCATATCTTTCGCCAATTTCGGTTATCTGCGTTATATTTTATAGGGTTCTATTTTATAGTATTTATACAGTGTATTTGCAATCCCAACCCCCACGTATGCCCATTTTACTGACAATTTTTCTTTTTAACTTTTTCGGAAGATCATAAACATGGATTACCATCCTTCTCTTCTACCATGTGATATCTGGACAACAATCTCTGATTTACTTCTCTCTACCAATTTTTCCTTCTTTTTTTTTTTTTTTACAAAGATAGTTTAGCGGTTCAGCTAAATAAACCAAGTAGCTTATTTTTTTGTTCTTATTCAAATTTTTTCGTATTAGTTAATTTTTCATCAATTTTTTGAAGATTATTGCTTCTTCATGGCAAGATGAATCTAAAAAGTACAAAATTACGATCAAAATCCAATTTTTTTTTGAATAAAGACGAAAATTTTGGTTTATTGGCTTATTTTTGTCTTTATTCAACAAAATTAGGTTTCGATCGTAATTTTTTACTTTTTTGATGACGAAGCAATAATCCCCAAAAAATTGACAAAAAACTAACAAATGCGAAAAAAAATTTGAATAAGAACAAAAAAAATAAGTCACTTGGCTTATTTAGCCGAATAGCCCGAAGTGCATATAAACTAGAAGTACCGTCTCTTCACACCACCCACTATCTGTAAGGTATCCCGCACCTATTTCGGAGCGAAGTTAAAGTCCCACAACTCCCACTAGTGAATGGTGAGTTTAATATGGAGTATCATTTTTTTTATTTTATTTCCGTAATATCTTTCGTGATATACTACCATTATTCTAATCCAATTTGATTAATTAATAAGGCTAAATCAAAAGGGAAGAGTAAACCATTTTTGCCTTTTTCCTTTGCCAATTATATTAAACTCATGAATTTCTTTTTTTAATTTTTTTCGTTTTTAAGTTGAAAGGGAACTATTATGAAAAACTATAGAGTATGTATGGGGATAAGAAACACCCCGAGAATCAAAAACCAAGTTTTAATAGTATGGAGTGATACAATCCGCATAGAAGGGGAAATGAGAAAATGAAAATAGGCATGGAAATGCATTTCTAGCAAGAAGATCAGCACATTTGTGGCACTCTTGCATAACGTGCATTAGCTATGCATTTTTTATTTACTAAATAAATGCAATTTAATCTCCTCCTTACAAAAAACAGAAAATAAATAATTTAAGACCCTTATTTCACTCCAAAAGTCTCTGTTCTCAATTTATTACACTTGGTGCTCTGTTTTTCTCCAATTATCTTCTGCATAAAGTTGCGCAATTTGATGCCAAATTTGCTACTAAAGTCTGCCATTGGACTGGCCCACATAAGCCTTCCCTTCCAAGTAGAGAATTTGTATTCCTATATTTCTTGTTGGGTCTCTGTTTCAAGCAGTGGCCATGTGACCACTTTGTGGATGGAAAGCAACGTAGGCCCATGTGTGTTTTGATATTAGGTTGATAAACTTCTTATACTTTCCTAATTTGTTTAGTTTTGGTTATATTATGCTAGGGAATATATACTAAGGTAGGGAAGACTACGGATCAAAAAAAAAGGTAGGGAAGACTGGAATTGACAAGAAATTTATTTTTGATAGAGGAGATGAAAACACCTACAATTTACGATAAAAGTTCATGTGAAATCTTTGCCAGAGCTAAACTAATCATCAAACTAATGCAAAACAAAAAAAATTCGTCGTCGATGTCTTTTACCCCACCCAGCCCAGGCATCTTGCCCACGCACATTCTGCCAAGATTCATATGTTTCTAATACAACGACGATAACAACAGCAGAATCCATGTATTTCTCAATCATTCGGGGTATGGGCAGGGGAGGATTAAAGACAGATCTAATATTTGGCAATATGCACAAAATGACTGACTAAATGACATCAAAGAGGATATGCCTAGAGACCCAAATTAATTTTTGTACACATTACCATGCTTTTTTCGTATGTTTCTAATAAGAGTCTCAAAAGAGATAAAGAGCTTGTCATAGATAAAAGGCAACAGGGATCCAAATGATCAGATAGACTCCAAACAAGCATGAATACACCAATAAACTCTTGAAATGGCCAAAACTACAAATTTGACTAGTTATCCCGAGTTAACCCGCCAAAGATATCATGTAAGGTTATAATGCTATTTGCACGGATAACATTGTGAAGCGAGATCATCTGAAAGAACTTGATTTGTAGATGAAATATTCGTCCGGAGACGAAACTAACTACTCTTGAAGAAAAACAAGAAACATACATACCTCTCACAGATCAAACGATAAGTCATTGGTCTAAAAAAACGGAAGAAAACAAAACAAATATTAAGATATAGAAGAAGATGTTTAGAGCTAGTACTACAGCCTAGCCTTCTCTTCCGGCTGCCATGTATGGATGTGAAACCGGGGGAAGGAAAGAGAGAAAAAAGATATGTATTTATGACGACTATGATTATGAGAGAGAGAGAGAAATGAAATCATTTACATAGTGAGAAGATAAACATTCTGAGAGCTAAAACAAAAGTGCGATAGATTACTTCGTACTTTTAGGTTTGAACCAATTCGTTTGCACCTTAATTAATTTCTGAAAGACTTTACCATTCCCAATCTATTTTGACAAGACATTACTTTACTCTTTGTTTAATTGTGGACAATCTGTTCAGGGCTTCTTTTGTTGCTCCTTGTTGGAAGTCTCTGTGATCAATTCTTGATCTAGGTGCTATGGACTAATCAATGCTGAAATCTTGAAAGCTGCTAAAGAATCAATTATAGTACTAGATTTACAGTACCTTAAAATAACTAATGATCTTTCTTTTATCTCTTCTAACACTCATGGCATTCAACCACACTCATGGCATTCAACACAAAAGGGGTTTGGCGAGATGAGAATAGGAAAACAAAGTGTTTGTCCTTTGTGAAGTCGCATATTCGAATTTCACAGAGGTAAAAAAGATTCAAACTTTAGGACCAATGGAGGATTTACTCAATTTAGATAATTTCAAAGTCTCAAAATTAGTCAATGTGTATGCAAGTTGGATCCATCGATTAGAAAAGACAAATATTGATGGAGAAGACCCATTGACTTCACATTTGTGATTAAGGAAATGAAATCCAACCGGCCGTCATTAAAGAAATTGAAGGCAAATCTGACTTAAGAATCGGTTGCAAACCAAAATGAAATTACACGTGCATAGCTATTATAATAGGCTAGATTTTTATATTTTATATTTTTCCTTTTGCCATCTACTTTCTCATTTAGACATGGACCCTCCACTTCATTTAATATATGGCTGCAAATTAGTGGAGTCAAATTTTAGAATGTTTGGGTTATTTGTAGAGTTCTTAGCGAGCTTGAATCCGACGTTGAGCCCGATGAAAACTTCACGAGCTCAACTCAAGTCGGGGCCTAGGTTTGAGTCCGACGTTCGGGTCTATGCTGCAAGTAAAATTTATATGTGGTGTCGTGTATAACTTCATGATTCGGAGATTGAATTAGATCAGTTATTATAGGATTTAAAATAGATTGCTTGTTAGGATCCCTGTCTCTTGATGAAGTTTAGTGTTTTTTGATGAAGTTTAGTTGTCATTTTATTCCAGCATTGCTTTTATCAATCAGCGGCGCAATACATGATGTCATATACTTTCTTCCTATATCTTCCAACGGATTTTTTTCCCGGTAATATAGGGTGTTCCGGGTCAGCTTGCGCGTGCCTCGGACCAATCCCTACGGCCCCTCTCGTAGCCATTTCACACGTTTAAGCGTAGGGATGAGGTGGTTCCAAAAATTGTTAGTAAGGAGAATCGAATCTAAGACTTTAAAATGGAGTTGACACATAAATTTTAAGCTAAAACCACTTCGCCAAACTGGGGTTTCTTTCAAAGGATTTTTTTCCCTGATATACTATATTTTAAGTGGACAAGAAGATTTTCTAGTCAATCCCTCCGTAATATATGGCAGATAGAAAGGTTATTTTTTCTTGTCGGTAAGAGGAAGTTCACTCGTGATAAAAGTAATAATGCCAAAATTAAAATTTGGCATCAAGAATGACAAAATTATCTCCATCCTTGTACTACCAAATTTACTGTCAAATTCTGATAATGTCATTCTACGTGTCAAATTTGGCAATTGTCAAACTTGCTGCATCATCTCAGCGAGTTGTTTCGCATGAAATTTTTAGTGTGACGGATTTAGTCCAATGACTTGGATTTGAGATTGTGCCGAAACGAAATCAAATCGTGAATAACTTGTTCTAAAGTAGCTAAAGCTAGTGGGACCTTAGGAGTAACGCTTTGGTCGGAATTGTGATTTTTTTCAGACAACTTAAAGACATAAAGTTATACACAAGACAAAACATAAAATAATAAAACGAAGGAAATTGATTTATTTCTTTGTCATTCTATCATTTTCTTTTCTCATTGTGATCGCTACCACGATTCTTACTTACATTCACGATTTAAAAAAAAAAAAAAAAAAAGAAGGTCTGCATTCTACTTCCAATAGTGTAAAACAAACAGAATTTAATGTACAACTTACAATCAATTCAATACTGAAATACTTAAAGATGGTGTTCCGATAAGCAAAAATGCAAAAAAAAAAATGATCTTTTGTGTTGGTTAGTTTTGCGCCAAATTTTTGTAGATTATTTATTCGTGTCGTATCGGAAAAGTAAAAAGAAAATTTAAAGTTGCACTTTTTTAGCTTAAAAGTGGATATTTCTCAAAATATTTTGGTTAAAGTAATTATTTATTTATTTTTACTTTTCAGATTCCTCTTGTCGAGACGAATCAATAATTCACAAAAAATTTGGGGCAAAACTAACGATCGCAATTTTTTTTTTTTTTTTTGAATAAAAACATCTTTCAAAAAATCCTCTTTGCTTGGTGGAACTCCACTAATATTGCGTATACTATTGTACCAAATTTTGATTGCATATACGACGAAGAAGGCCTTATGTACATATCCTTTGAAAAAGTCAAATCCGCACAAAATATAAATGGACAGGAGGAAGAGCCACGACCGACACTAGAAAACAAAGAACAAAATGGGGAAGAAGAAACTTAGGACAGAACCACCTGTTTCAAATCAAAAACAAAAAAAAAAAAAAAAAAAAAAAAAAAACCCTTCTCCGTGAGATGTGTGTTAAAATTCTAACTTGTTTGGCACCGTATGCACATTATCACACCGCCTATTAGATTGTGATTCGCAGGACCAAAAAATAAAAATTAGAAGTGTATTTTGTTTAAAACGCAATTGTTTTCTATTTTTGTTGTATTGCACAAGCACAAGAAGTTGTTTCCACCAAATTATAATTTGTAAAAAATGTGTTGAGTTAGTGGAAGAAAATGTGTTGGATGTTTTAGTTCAGTAAAAACAAAATGAAATTTGACCAAAACAATTAGTTTTTTATGACCAATTTCACAAAAGCCAATAAATAGCAAATTTTTTAGTGAAAATGGGGCATGAGAGAGGGTGCTAGGGTTGTCTTAGCTGGCCAAGGGTTTTGCTCCCACCCTAGAGGTGTGAGTTCGATTCTTGGGTGGTAGGCTAACCAATCATGGGTGTGTCCAGCGGTTCCCACCTCCTAATTGCTTCTCACTGTTTTTGTGCGTGTGAGTCCCTACGACCGGCCCTAAGGAAATTAGTCTCATCCCGCTTTCCCTGGGGGAGTGTAGGTTCAACCTAGTTGAGAGTAAAAGATCAAGGCTTTTCTCACTCAAAAACTCCTGCCGTTCTGTACTTATAGGAGTGCGGATACCTCTTATGTATGGGGAAAAAAAAAAACCTTGGAGTGTTTATTCTATTAATTTCTCCACAATCTAATAGAGTACCTTTCGCGAGAGTTCTAAAGAGAGAAAGTTTGGGAGTAAGGGTTTCCCCCAATCCCACCATGGCACCGCCCCCTTCCTTTCTTTCCCGTTTCTTAATTAGTTCCCCTCTAATTCTCTTCTTCACGGTCCTTTTTCAGTACCCCCTACTTTCCACACTCTTTCTCCTCTCCTCTCCTCTACTCTTCCCTTCGTGGTTGTAAGATGATTGAGACTCTCGTTGAGAGGAAAGATTTCTCGCTTTCCCCATCATTTTTGGACTTGGGGGCCTAGATCTAGGGAACCAAACTTTGGGTTTTCAACCCTCAAATTCGATTTGCCGAGGCAACGGATTTGTGGGTCCTCCAGCAGCAGCAGTGGTTGCGCTTGGCAGCGACGATTGTGGTGGGACGAAGGGACGGTGAGCTCCAACGCATGATGTGACACATCCACGAGAGGATCGGTGGTCTCCAACATCGCAGCTGTTAAATTTTGTAGCTTTTGTTTTGTTTTCTATTTTGTTCGGACTTTTTGAGTCCTTTGTTGTATCCATTGTTTATAGGCTTATGGTCCGCATAATTTGTATATGATTTTATCAATATAAGTTGCGTTCTCCTCGTTTAAAAAAATTAATAAATAGAGAGTACTTTTCAAAACAAATTGTCTTCCTTATGGAAAGCTCGGGCCGTTTTATGGAATTGGGCCCAGTTGCTATCCGGCCATATCAAGTCTTCGCATTAATGTCGTGTTATTGGGCCATTTGGCGGCCCACTCTTTGTAAGCCTATCAAGAACACAATTGATGTCTGCACTATAACTATTGAACTGCATTTGAATCACGACCCCCAAAAAGAAATTGACGACCAATTCTCTATGACAAGAAAAGATGAAAAAGGAAAGTTCATGGCAATGGAATTGAACATTGGCTTTGAATGAAGATCAAAATTATGGGACAGTCCATGGTAACGTCTTGTCGAGTCGAAGCGCGGGTAGAGGAAGATTTAAGGAAAGCCAGCCCCGACACTTTCATTTGGTTGACGCGTAAAGACGAGATTTGAACACGGACGAAGTTAGAGACTCTCAAAGCTTGAAAAGAAGCGTTATTGTCTTTTGATACGCATTGGACGAGCCGAGCACTTATTAGGCTTCGCTTTGAATGGACATATTACATGCAAACTTTCAAGCTCACACTACCACAAGGTCCACAACCGCTATACTTCGTACCCATTGAATATAAGGAGAGTTTGTTGCCAACATTTAAGTGCCGGAGGATTTTGGAGGGAAAAAAATTAGAGACATTAGGCTTGTGAACAATCTCATGCCGAAAAGGTACAATACAATCTCATGCCGAAAAGGTACAATACAATCTCATGCTTAGAAAGTGTTGGGAAAAGAGAATTGACGAGAACTGTGTTTTTATTGGTGTGTATTATTAATTGTATATAAGTCATAATTCTAACATGCCTTCATATAAATTTTTATTAATGATATGGAAATATTTCTTGGCTGATAAAAAAAAAACATGCTTTGACATAGGTTACAAGACTTGGTAACTAAGAAACTAACTAACTAGGAAACATGAATAATAATGAAACCCATACCAATTAGAAAACATGAATAATAAAGAAAACTAAACCAATTAGAAAATATAAATAATAAAACCTACAAACACGGTAACGCAATATTTTCTAATATTATTATGTTAACAGAAAGGAAGAGAGGAGAGGAAACAAACTAAACTTTTTAGACGTCTTGTGAACAAACTAATATTCATTGATGGTTTCACGCATATTGTGTAAGTTAGTATGGTTGTGATGCCATGAGGTGCAATTTTTATTTTTATTTTTTTGATAATGAGGTGCAAAATTGAAATTGTCCATCTTTTGTATTGTTAAAAAGTACTAATTTAATTCCTGGTAAGTTCACAGGAAAAATCCCACAAGGAACCAAGTAATTAAAGTTCTAGCAAGGTCTTTTTGTAATAATAGGTAAATGTACCACATCAAGATATTCCATGTCCTTGTCACAAAAAAAAAAAAGAAAAAAAAGAAGATATTCCATGAACAAAATTCAATGGTACGTCTACTTGTAGCCGAATAACGTCCAAGCAACCCAGTAAAATGTTTTTGCTGATCAAAGAAAAATAAAATTTCATCAACCCGATACAATTGTCCCAAAACCATAGCCAACATCAAAATTTTTGTACTTGTGAATAGCAATTTGCAAATTACTAAACGGGGCCTAAAAACAAGTCTAGCCACATCTGAAGAAAAACAATAATCCCTTTACATATATCTTGATTCTTGACTGGAAAACCCAATAAAAAAAAATTTACAAACAAAAGAAATACATTGGAAATTAGAGAAAGGTAAAGGTATGATTTCAGTGTTACATTGGCCCTCAAATCCAAATCCCAAAAATTAAACACTCCTCCAACAAAAAAAAAAAAAAAAAACCAGAAAGACCAGCACATTATCAGCTTATCCTCTAGAGAGAGAAATTGAGAGGAGGGAGAGAGAGAGAGAGAGAGCAACTTTCCCAAATTTCTCTCCTCTCCTTGAATCTCCCCAAAATTTTCACCAAACAGAGCAAAACCCATCAGCTCAAATTCCCAAAATCAAGAAGCATCCCCAATTTCTTCTCTCCCCCTCCTAATAAGCACGAAGTACCCCACCACCGCGCAAACAGCTGCCACGAAATTCCCTTCCTTGATCAAGATCTTGAGCACGAACCCAGTGATCTCCGCCGTCAGCTCCTTCCCCTCCACCACCAGCGCCCGCCGCGGCTTCCCGCAGAAGGCCAGCAGGACCAGCACGGTTATCCACGTCACCAGGGTGGCCGGGACCGCCACGGCCAGCGCGGCGGCCATCGAGAGCAGCCCGAACACCGCCCCCAGCGCCACCGCCGCGTACAGCGCCGGCCATCCGGAGGAGGACGACGACGGCGCGGCGCTCGACTCGTACCAGGAGAGGATCGATTTGATGATGTTCCAAGTGGAGGACAGGAGGATGGTGTAGACTACGACGAATAGGGATACCCACGTCCTCCTCTTGCTCATCAGTCTTATGATTAAGAGGTTGGAGGAGGTTATCGTCGTAGTTGTTGTGGGAGATTTAGGTTGTTCTTCTGTGGGGTCTGCCATGGGATTTTGCTGTTTTGGGGATGGGTTTTTCTTCTCTCTCTCTCCTCTTTCAAGTTTCAACTGGAGTATTGTTCTTCTTCTTGCTGTTTCTCTCTCTACGCTTCCTCTCTTTCTGATTTTTATCTCTGTTTACTTTATCAGTAGTGCTACTGCTAAAGATAAAATTTGTGTTCTGTAATATCTGTACCGGCGCGGATCAACAAAAAAAAAAAGTAATATCTGTACCAGCGGTACAAGGATTGGGGACGGTGCTATATAGTGGTGCACGCAGTATCGTGCTAAGAATATTTGAGTCGTCGGATCGTGCATCTGACGGTTCGGATCTCATTTCAAAAATCAATGGTGGATAGTTGTTCATTATTAGGATGAGATCTGAGCCGTCGGATGTATGATCCAATAGCTTGGAGGTGTGGAGCACAATGCTGTGCACACCATTGCACACAGGGGCGGACCCACCATAGGGCACGTGGGGTCACGGGCCCCCACGTCCTTAAAAAAAAAAAAAAATTTTGATTTTGTATATATATTATTTATGTTGAATGTATACAACAAGTTGTTTGTTGTTGCACTGGCAAAGCACTCTTCTTTTAACCAAGAGGTGCAAGGTTCAAGACTTCCCCCGTTCGTACATGGGTTTCTTTTCTACTGCTTTTCTCCTTCTAACCTAGTTGTCTTTTTGTTTGTGTGTGTGTGTGTGTCTTTTTTTTTTTTCCCCAAAAGGCACTAGAAAATGGTACCTTATTTTTTATACTATTCGTAAGTTCGAGTCTATCCCCACATTTCATTTGTATGCTTTTTGTTTCCAAAATTGTAATAGTAGAGTTAGTAATAAAAAAATAAATGATGAACATGTGATAATGTAGTTTTAATGCATTTAGTCAAGGCACGCAAGTTTGCCCAAATAGCTAATTATTAAAATACATATATACTTTAAAATTGTTAATTTATCATGAATGCCAAAATTATTTTGGAGCAAATGTGCTTAACTGTAACTCGTATATTACGGTTACAAAAAAAATTGGTGCCCCCACTATATCAAATTCCTGGGTCCGCCACTGATTGCATATCACCAACCCGAAGCCCCGAGTACAAATGCCTTTTTGGGCCTCTTTTGTGTCTAAAAAAATGATCGGAGCAGCTCATTTTGTTTAAAATACTTTGTTTATGGTCCTTATAAAAAATAAGCTCAATCCATTATCGGTAAAACATTTACGAAACATCCAACTTTGTCACAGAATTCAGGCCTAAATTCTAAAGCAAAGTTGAATATTTACACCGATACTAGATTGAGCTTATTTTTTATAAGAAGCATATATAAAGTATTTTAAATAAAATGAGTGATTCCGATCATTATTTTGTATCCCAAAATATGCCCAAAAATCGTTTGTATACGCTGATACAAATTTACTCCTATGTCTGTACCTGTGTCATTTTTGTTTTTGTTACTTTATTGCTTTGGTACTATTGGGGTTTTGTTTGGTGAACAACAAATAATGGGAGTATGAACAGGGGAATGATGACGCGCTTGTCTTGGAGCGTGGAAAAAGATTTTTTTGGTTGGGAATTTATCTAAGGGGAAATTATGTTAAAACAATAAAACCCCCTTGAACTATCACCTAGTGGCACGTTGCCTCACTTAACTTTAAATTTCAACTCTTAGGCTCTGTTTGTTTTGGTGTAAAATATTTTTCGGTAAAATATTTTACTTATTTTTCTGTGTTTGGTAGTGTAAAAAATGAGAAAAATCTATTAATTGGATGAAAATGATTTACCCTTAATTCTTCTGTAAGTTATTTTTTGAAATGAACCCGTTACCTTCTACTGTAATTTTCACTGCTCAGTTTTCTCGATTGTCAATCCTGACCCTAACCTCCTTGGCGGATCAAAAAAAAAAAACACTTAACCTCCTTGAACTATTCATAATTGAAATCTCCTTAACTCTGTTAACAAATTGACGAGCTGTTTGGATGCCGGACATGGAGGTGGATTTGGGACGCGGGCTAATTACTTCTCCACCTCCTCCTCTTCTCCGGTCTTTGGCAACCAAAAGCCCTACCGGGATTTAGCCCCTGATTTGCCGACTTCGGGTTTGTAATTGTTTATGCCCATTTTTGGCACCGTGTGTCACGCCCTCGATTTTCAACATAATTATATAATCCAATTGAATAAAAGAACCTCGCGTAACATAAATAATACCCAAAAGAGTTTCCCACCTGTCAAATTTATAAAACAAGTCCCCATAGTTATAGAAACACAATCTTGGCACCATGGCCGAAATTAACTAAGTTACAAGTACAGCCAACTCAAAATATTACCACTTTCTAATCAAAAGAAATTTAAGAATAATTAGTTACATACTCATCTTTACCAAAAGCAAATTGATTACAAAAGATGATTAAGTAACTAAAACAAGGTTAGCTCCCAAAAATCTTCATGTACAAGCACGCCGTCACATGCAGTCTATAGCCCAACGTTCGAACCTGAAAAGAAGGATTTTGTTGAGCTACACTAGCCCAGTAGGAAAATCTTTACCAAATTTATATGCAAATATGATGATAAGAGCAAACATGAGAGGGTAAGGAAACACAGCTCGATAGACGGTAACCAATCAATTTGCAAATGAATCCTTAACGAAATCGTATGCATGAACCCTACGATGCTACCCCTCTAACAATCCCAACCCAACTTGCTAACCCAAAAACTTCACCATCGGTATTTCCACCACTTGCGTTACCGGAATAACACCATAAGGATTACCGTGTTACCACCACTTGCGTCACGGTGATCCTAATGACTCGGGTTACCGTATTACCACCACTTGCGTTACGAAACCCTTTAAGTCTCCGTATTACCACCACTTGCGTTACGGGACTTCCTAAACCAACCTTCGACCCAAAATCAACCATTCCTCTTACAACACGCAAACCTAGACTCCCCCATGGATACGTTCATAGATAGAACACCCTACATTATGCCAAAGCCATCACAAATGCACCATGAATGATCACACAATACCAACAATCTATAGAAAGTGCATTTACAACGTTTAACTAGGTCAATTCATACTCGTTTATTGTTAACGGAAGACCAACGGACCAAGGAGTACATCGAATCATCATAGAAAGTCAATTAGACAAGCTTGAGATAGTTTAGGAGGTGTCCAAAAGGGTTTAGAAGTGATTAGAGATCAAAACAATCAACGGAGAAGCAAAAGGTGCAAAACTGGAGATAAGCTCACTGTATCGATACGCGCTTAATCCGTATCGATACGGAATCAACTGTCCAAAAAGATAAGCTTACTGTATCGATACGGCCCTTAATCCGTATCGATACCACGGGGCTTCGGGTAGAACTTTCAGCAGATTTTCAGACATGCTCAACAAACAAAATCCGACAATCAAGGGCACGATTCTACACCAAATCAACACATAAACATGTAAAAGAGGTAAAGAAGTCCCTACCTCGCAATAATGGTCAAGATTCAAGCAATTTGAACGAGCCCTAGCTTTTTGAACTCCGAAACTTCGATTTAAACTTGACCCGTGGATCTCCGAGCTCAAGAACGCGAATAGGAGGCTTGAGGGAGGTTGATTCTTGAAGATTTTGGGAGATGAGGTGGAGTTTTGAGTGAGAGGAGAAGAGAGAGAAAGATAGCCGGTGGAGAGAGGGGGGAAGAACGGATGAGAGAGAGAGGAGGGGAGATAAAATGATCTTCTACTTCTCTCACACCCCTATATATACTCATATATCCTTATATCACACACACACCCCCTCAACTCTCTATTCTTTCACTCTAGCCCTCAATCCAAAATATCCACCAATTAATCCATATTTTCTCAATTCGGCATTTAATAATTAATATCAATAATTAAATAAATTACGGATCTCTACAATCTATCCTCCTTAAAGAAATTTCGTCCCGAAATTTACAATGCAAGCCAACTAAAATCATGCATCAAGTACTCATGCTCATGCAACAATACATATTACCAAACAATCAATCAACAATCATAACGTCGAAATTTATAACTCACATTGATCAATTCGGAAATATATGCGGGTACTTCTCCCTCACTTCGTCTTCCCTTTCCCACGTTGACTCTTCTTTCCCAAGATGACTCCATAAGACTCGCACTAATGGAATAGTCTTACCCCTCAAGCGTTGCTCGCGCGAATCTAGGATACGTATCGGCTCCTCCCCGTAAGATGCATCGGCTTCTAACTCTAACTCGGACCACTCTAGAACGTGTGACGGATCCGGTTCATACTTACGCAACATTGACACGTGGAACACATCGTGAACGTTCGATAATCTTGGTGGTAATGCCAGCCGATACGCTACTTCCCCGATCTTCTCGATAATGTCAAATGGCCCAATAAAACGTGGAGAAAGCTTGCCCCTCTGCCCAAAACGAGATAGTCCCCGACGTGGTGATACCTTTAGAAACACGTGATCCCCCACTTCAAATGATAACGGTCGGCGACGACGATCAGCATAACTCTTTTGTCTACTTTGTGCAGTTAACAACCGTTGGCGAATCACTTTGACTTGCTCGGTAGTCCTCTTTTGTGCTTCAAGAAGACGTCTACGAATCGCTTTCATGCTCTCGGAAGTTTCTTGGATCAATTCCGGCCCAATTAACGTAGCCTCGCCCAACTCAGTCCAACAAACGGGTGATCGACACGGTCTCCCATATAAAGCTTCATACGGTGCCATTTCGATGCTAGATTGATAACTGTTGTTGTACGCAAATTCAACTAACGGTAGGTGATCTTCCCAATTACCCCGAAAATCCATAACGCAAGCCCGAAGCATATCTTCTAAAATTTGGATCGTTCTCTCGGATTGTCCATCTGTTTGAGGATGATATGCGGTACTAAACAAGAGATTTGTGCCAAGAGCGGCCTGTAGACTCTGCCAAAAGCGTGCGGTAAACCTTGGATCTCGATCCGATACGATAGAAACAGGGATACCATGAAGACGAATAATCTCGCGAATATACAAACGGCTAAACGTATCAATCGAATCGGTAACATGTATCGGCAAGAAATGTGCTGACTTAGTCAATCGATCAACTATCACCCAAATGGCATCGTGGCCCCTCGGCGATCTCGGTAGACCGGTAACGAAATCCATAGTCACGTTCTCCCACTTCCACTCGGCCACTGGTAATGGTTGCAACTCCCCTGCGGGTCGTTGATGCTCGGCTTTAACTTGTTGGCACGTAAGACACCTGGACACGAAGATGACGACATCTCTCTTCATTCCCGGCCACCAAAACTGTCTACGCAAGTCATGGTACATTTTCGTTCCTCCCGGATGCACGGCTAAAGGTGAGTGATGAAATTCCTTCAAAATTTCTTCCCGACACGAAATGGGTACGAACAATTTTCCTTGGTATCGCAAACCTTGATCGGCGTGAATCATCCACCCCTCTCGAGCATTCCCCCTAAGAAACTTAGTACGAAACTTATCTGCTTCTTCATCTTGCTGCTGGGCCTCAATCACTCGAGTCGACAAGGTTGATTGGACGGTTAAATTGCACAAAGTGACTCCATCACATACCTCTTCGAAATGTAGCGCATACGAACCTAAGTCGTTCACCGTTTTCCACTCATGGATGGCTAAACTCGCAAGTCGCATCGATTTCCTACTTAGTGCGTCCGCTACCACGTTCGCCTTTCCCGGATGATATTGCAATTCAAAATCGTAGTCTTCTAAATGTTTCATCCATCGGCGTTGCCGTAAGTTAAGCTCCTTTTGAGAGAACAAATATTTGAGACTCTTGTGATCGGAAAAGACTTCGAACCTTTCACCGTAAAGGTAATGACGCCAACTTTTCAAAGCGAAAACAACGGCCGCAAGCTCTAAGTCATGGGTAGGGTAGTTTCGCTCATGAGTTTTTAGTTGCCGCGATCCATATGCTACCACTCGCCCTAATTGCATCAACACGCAACCTAATCCCTCTTTCGACGCGTCACAATACACGGAATAACCGACTCCCCGTTCGGGCACAACCAAAACAGGTGCAGTAGTCAATCTTTCCTTCAATTCTTGAAAAGCTATCTCACACGCGTCACTCCAAATAAAACGAGTCCCCTTACGAGTCAATTTAGTCAATGGAACCGCTAGGCGAGAGAAATCAAGTACGAAACGACGATAGTACCCAGCTAAGCCCAAAAAGCTACGAATCTCGAACACATTCTTCGGTCGCTGCCAACTCATCACGGACTCTACCTTCCCCGGATCAACAGACACCCCATCCTTCGATACAACATGACCCAAAAACTTGACTTCGGACAACCGAAATTCACACTTACTAAGCTTGGCATACAAACGGTGCTCTCTCAAAAGTTCAAGAACGATAAAAAGGTGAGATTGATGTTCTTCCTCCGAAGATGAGTAGATAAGAATATCGTCCACAAAAACAACTACGAAACGATCAAGATAAGCACGAAAGATGCGGTTCATTAGATCCATGAAAGTTGCCGGTGCGTTCGTCAAACCAAAGGGCATAACAACAAACTCGTAGTGGCCATATCGAGTACGAAAAGCAGTTTTAGGAATGTCTTCCCTCCGAACTCTCAACTGGTGATAACCGGACCTCAAATCGATCTTAGAGAAACAAGAGGCGCCCCGAAGTTGATCAAACAAGTCGTCGATTCTAGGCATAGGGTACTTATTCTTAATGGTGACACGATTTAATTTACGGTAATCGATACACAAGCGAAGCGACCCATCTTTCTTTTGAGCGAACAAAGCTGGTGCTCCCCACGGTGATGTACTCGGACGGATAAACCCCAAATCCTCCAATTCTTGTAATTGAACTTTCAATTCTCTCAACTCGGCGGGAGCGAAACGATAAGGAGGTACGGAGATAGGAGCGGTACCAGGAAGCAAATCTATAGAAAATTCGATTTCCCTCTCAGGTGGTAAACCAGGTAACTCCGTCGGAAACACATCCGGAAAATCACAAACGACAAGAGGTAACTCCCCACGCGTGGATACGTCCTCATCTAAGGCCAAACTCGCTAACAGAGCATACACCGACTCACGCTCCCGAGACTCGCACAGATATGGTTCTATCGGTTCCCGACGCTCCCCGAAGAATTCGAAACAAGAACCCCCAGGCGGACAAATACGGACCCGACGCTTGTAGCAATCTATAGTGGCATGGAACATCGACAGCCAATCCATTCCCAAAATGAGGTCAAACCCCGACATATTCAGCACGATAAAATCAAATGTGAAATGACGATCTCGAATAGTAAGCTCACAATCCTTGCAAATGCGGTCTAACGGCGACCTACCTCCTATCGGTGTGTCAACAAACAACGGAGGACTAATACTTTCGATTTCCAACCCCAAAGCACAAGCAATAGATGCAGCAATGAATGAATGCGATGCTCCTGAATCAAACAACACTCTAGCAAAGGAGTTAAACAAGAGAAATGTACCCCTCACAACCGAAGTGTCCGGGGCCTGAGAAGTGACAGGAGGTGGTGGAGGCGGAATAGCAGAAGTGATAGCAAATGCCCTCCCCTGAGTGGTCTGACCCTGAACGTGTCCACCCCGATGACTAGAGCCCTGAGTAGGGGTAGACGAACTAGCTCCTCTTTCAGCCTGAGATCCCTGAGCCGAGGTGTTCTGACGAAAGTGAGACTGCTGCTGCCTCTGATTACCCCGAAATGACTGCCGGCCAAAACCCTGTCCACCTCTCGGCTGCTGCACCGATCCCGACTCGCTACGAGCCCCATCCCCACGCGGACAATTCCTAGCAAAATGACCGGGCTTCCCACAAGTAAAGCACGTGTTCAATAATCGCGGGCATTGGGCGCGAATGTGCCCCGTCTGACCACACTCGTGACATACGATCGAAGGTCTATTAGAAACTCCCCGAGTCCCAAACGAAGATGAAGGTGGAGGCCTAAAGTTTGACGGACCCTGTGAAGCCGACGATTGATCTCGTTGTCTCTTTCTCCCTTGACTTCCGAAACTTCCCGACGAAGAACTCATACCTCCTAATGGTTGTCTTGGTTCCCAAACCTTAGTATTTTTAGGTGCCTCCCTCGGTGTCTCAATGCTCCTCGCACATTCAACGACTTCGGAAAACCTCCCTTTGCGTTGTGCCATAACAAACTTCTTCACGGTATCATGTAAGCCCCTCTCAAACCGCCTACATTTTCTCTCTTCGGTAGCTACTAACTCCGGCGCGAAACGAGACAAGGATTGGAATTTTAAGGCATATTCCGACACAGTCATATCCCCTTGCTCTAACCTTTCGAACTCATCTCTCAATTGGTCACGACTCGTTTCCGGAAAGTATTGCTCCTCGAAGAGCACCTCAAATTCGGCCCAAGTTAGGTTCTCAACATCTGGCTCATTGGCTTGAGCCACGGTCCTTGCCGCTCTCCTCATATCCTTTCGTGATTCTAGCACCGACTCCCACCACTCATTCGCTTCCCCGGTTAGCTGAACGGCTACGATATTGACTCGCAAGTCATCCTCTGTGATCTGAAGAGCTCTAAAGAGTTTTCGAATTTGGGCTAGCCAATGATCGGCCACAAGAGGGTCACTACTCGACCCATCGAAGGTAGGTGGATTTCTTCGGCTGAACTCCCTCATTGCTATCATAGCCCGACTGTCGGCGCTTTCCCTAGGAGCAGGATTCAAAAGGTTTGCAGCTGCAAGAGCTGCAACGAAATCCCTAGCAAAAGGGTTTTGAACGACCGGGACTTCTTCTCCCTGACCGTGTTCGGTCCCTTCCCTCGGATTCCCACTCGGATTTTCCCCATGGTGGCTAACCTCATCCTCAACCGGCGCTTCTCGGCCACGACCACGACCACGACCGCGACCACGGCCACGACCACCCCTACTTTCGGCCTCACCTGCCCTAGCACGCGTTCTCGGAGGCATCTAGCTACAAGTTATAAGAAAGAAAGACTGATCAATAGCAACATTGTCTAATGAGGTCAAAACCTCCAACTATCCCAACACGGGTCAAAGCAACTCTACGCCACTCTACAATATTAAAATGCAATGTCACATAAGTCAAGTAATGTCAATGCACACACAAGCACACATGTAATATTTCAAAAGGCGTGACTTTTGAACCCATGAGACTAAAAGTCTCCCCACGGTCTCAAAGTATTCAAACCTAGATGCTCTGATACCAATTTGTCACGCCCTCGATTTTCAACATAATTATATAATCCAATTGAATAAAAGAACCTCGCGTAACATAAATAATACCCAAAAGAGTTTCCCACCTGTCAAATTTATAAAACAAGTCCCCATAGTTATAGAAACACAATCTTGGCACCATGGCCGAAATTAACTAAGTTACAAGTACAGCCAACTCAAAATATTACCACTTTCTAATCAAAAGAAATTTAAGAATAATTAGTTACATACTCATCTTTACCAAAAGCAAATTGATTACAAAAGATGATTAAGTAACTAAAACAAGGTTAGCTCCCAAAAATCTTCATGTACAAGCACGCCGTCACATGCAGTCTATAGCCCAACGTTCGAACCTGAAAAGAAGGATTTTGTTGAGCTACACTAGCCCAGTAGGAAAATCTTTACCAAATTTATATGCAAATATGATGATAAGAGCAAACATGAGAGGGTAAGGAAACACAGCTCGATAGACGGTAACCAATCAATTTGCAAATGAATCCTTAACGAAATCGTATGCATGAACCCTACGATGCTACCCCTCTAACAATCCCAACCCAACTTGCTAACCCAAAAACTTCACCATCGGTATTTCCACCACTTGCGTTACCGGAATAACACCATAAGGATTACCGTGTTACCACCACTTGCGTCACGGTGATCCTAATGACTCGGGTTACCGTATTACCACCACTTGCGTTACGAAACCCTTTAAGTCTCCGTATTACCACCACTTGCGTTACGGGACTTCCTAAACCAACCTTCGACCCAAAATCAACCATTCCTCTTACAACACGCAAACCTAGACTCCCCCATGGATACGTTCATAGATAGAACACCCTACATTATGCCAAAGCCATCACAAATGCACCATGAATGATCACACAATACCAACAATCTATAGAAAGTGCATTTACAACGTTTAACTAGGTCAATTCATACTCGTTTATTGTTAACGGAAGACCAACGGACCAAGGAGTACATCGAATCATCATAGAAAGTCAATTAGACAAGCTTGAGATAGTTTAGGAGGTGTCCAAAAGGGTTTAGAAGTGATTAGAGATCAAAACAATCAACGGAGAAGCAAAAGGTGCAAAACTGGAGATAAGCTCACTGTATCGATACGCGCTTAATCCGTATCGATACGGAATCAACTGTCCAAAAAGATAAGCTTACTGTATCGATACGGCCCTTAATCCGTATCGATACCACGGGGCTTCGGGTAGAACTTTCAGCAGATTTTCAGACATGCTCAACAAACAAAATCCGACAATCAAGGGCACGATTCTACACCAAATCAACACATAAACATGTAAAAGAGGTAAAGAAGTCCCTACCTCGCAATAATGGTCAAGATTCAAGCAATTTGAACGAGCCCTAGCTTTTTGAACTCCGAAACTTCGATTTAAACTTGACCCGTGGATCTCCGAGCTCAAGAACGCGAATAGGAGGCTTGAGGGAGGTTGATTCTTGAAGATTTTGGGAGATGAGGTGGAGTTTTGAGTGAGAGGAGAAGAGAGAGAAAGATAGCCGGTGGAGAGAGGGGGGAAGAACGGATGAGAGAGAGAGGAGGGGAGATAAAATGATCTTCTACTTCTCTCACACCCCTATATATACTCATATATCCTTATATCACACACACACCCCCTCAACTCTCTATTCTTTCACTCTAGCCCTCAATCCAAAATATCCACCAATTAATCCATATTTTCTCAATTCGGCATTTAATAATTAATATCAATAATTAAATAAATTACGGATCTCTACACCGTGGATCGGGCTTGTCGTGATTGGTTTTTATAATTAATTCTTTAATTAATTTGGGCCGAAGTTGGGTTATTAATTGGTGGTTAATTCTTGGGTCATGGGTACTTTCCATTTTGGGCCCAAAGAAACATGCGGCCCATGATGAACGCAGCCCACGGTTTGGCCCACGAGGGGAATGTTGAGCTGACCCATGGGGTTAGCCCACGGTTTTAGGCTCATAAAAAGGTGCCGAATTGGTTTAGGAAACAAGGTCCACTTTTGTAGGGAATTGGTTACTTTCTGGTAGTTGGGTTTCTTCAATTTAAAGGCCAATTGACTAAGTCAATTGGCCATGTGAACATAAAAAGGGGAAGTGGGGAGATATTTTAGCAACATATGGGGACACATGTCAACTTATGAGAGGCCCACTACCCATGATCTAATTCAACTGCTATTTACCTCTGGAAACCGCCCACTATTTTGCATGCCTGAAAAGTGGAACGAACATGGGACACTTGGCAACTTGTGGTGCAAAGCTGAATTCGGATTCAGACTTGAATCAGCTTATGACCAAGTCAATTGGCCACATGTCAAGCTAGTACAAGAAGAGGAGGAAGTGGGTAGTTATTACCACATCACCCCATGATCTTTCAACTACCAATAACTACCCATGATCTTACATGCATGAAAAGTGGAAGCATCATGGGACACTTGGCGGCTTATGGTGCAACGCAGAATTTGGATTTAGGCCTGAATCAGCTTGATGTTTTGCCTATAAATACAAGTTTACAAGATGAAGAATGGGTCCAACACCAATCAAAGCTCAACGCTTACGAAACTTTCCTACTTTCAGCAAAGTAGCATATCGAATACTTAGTATTCACCCTCATTCAAACTTACTTCATCAAGTAGTTTGGATCTTTACTTTTCTTGTAATCAACTTTATTATCCCGGAGTAATAAAGTTCACGTTTTTCACGTTGTACGTTCCATTTCCTATACGACTAGGAAATTTTAAGTCCACAACCGTGTGGCAAACCACAAACCTTCTTGTGATCATTAACCTTTGGGTTACACACAATCGCTTACAAGTTAGAAGTCACGATTCACGGCAATCGTCATCAAAAGTTAGGCGCTACAAGTCTTGGCACGCCCGCGCTTCACGCATTCACACCCAGTTGCCAAAAACGAGAGTTTTCAGTAATCCACCTAGCGGGTGGATCTGTAACGACAGGGATACCCCTGTCGTTGGTTATGCGGGGTGATATGGGAAAGGGGAATGATTGTCTTGCACTTGAAATCTCTCCCAGTGGATGCCACCCCACGAGGCAGAGAAGTACCAGCTACTGGAGTCGACGAAGCTCAGGTACGACGCTGGGCCCTCTTGATCTTGAACTTGCCCGGCATTGATGGGAACAATTCCTCCTCTGATGGCATAATAATGTATTGATTTAATTGGGTTATTGTGGAGTAGTTTTCTCTGAGTATTTTCTTTATTTTTTGTTTTCTGGGAGTTGGATTGGGTTTGGGGGCAAAGAGAGATAGTGGATGAGAGAGAAAGGAGGGGATGAATGGAAGCAGATGCAGAGAACAAGGGTTTGAATTGGTGGTGGATGAATTTTATTTGTTAAGAAATTTCTTTTTTTTTTGTATGGAAGAAAAATTATTATAAAATTTCAGTTATCTTAATTTTTTTTAAAAAGAATAAAATTTTTAATAAAAAAATATGGTTTAAACATTTGTAAGGTAAAATGGATTTATTTTATGCCATAAGTAATGATAAATATTATTTATTCTAATTATAATAAAATTAACTCAATTTGTTCATTAAATTAATAAAATGGGGGCAATTAAGTCTTTTGACATCTTATCCCAACATATCCACCCTCCAAATCCTTTTTCTCAAAAAATCATTCAAACATTGGATTACAAATCCACCCTTCTTAGGATCTGGGTCCACCCTTCTTGCATATCCACCGTCAAATCCACCCTTCTTCTATATCCACCAAAAATCAAATCCTCCATTCTATATCCACCAAAAATCAAATCCTCCATTCAAACGGGCCGTGAGTGAAGTTACATCATCACCCTTATCCAGCTTCCTTCCATTTGCACCAGATTAGACAGAGAGAGAACCAGTTCTTCTAATTGCTTCTTTCCATTTTGGTTCTTTTGTCTCTCTCACTCCCCTTCTCTGTCCCAGTTCATACAATCGTCACGGTTGATGAAGTACAACTTTCATATGCTCCAAATGGAGCCATACTTCACAGATGAAACAAATCCCCCCAATGAATATACAAGCAACGACAAAAGAAAGAACGATCGAGATGCACCTAACGTAACAGAAACCACTCCTGGGTTTGCTATCGTAATTGACAACCTCTGACTGAGTCATCGACCTCAAGTGTTGCACCATAGCCCTCCCGATTGAAGACCTCGAACATCGTGAACCGATCGGTGGAGATTGATCTCAAATGCCAAGGGCTTGTTGATGACGTCCTTGGCTCCCTTGACGGTTAGGCAATCGGCGACGGGGATGACGTCATGCAGGGCGAAGGCGGCACGGGAGGCAGGGTGGCAGGGTCCTTGAATCAAAAAAGCTTGCCCTGTTTGAGGACGAACCTGTGGCGGTGTCAGGTCTTGATGTAGTAGCCTTGCTTGGTTCCCAATTAAAGACTGAGCTAGCTATTAACTCCTTTCGGGTTAATCCACACAGAGTTTCGCTCTGTCTTTAATTGGGATCCCCGCAAGTGGGTATTGGGATTGATCCCCCAAAATAAGTCAAAGTGCGTATAAGCTGGTTCGAACACTTGAGTTTAAAAAAAAATCTTCATACTCCTCGTTTATTAAGTAGATCAACTTATTGAAAATTGAAGATTAAGGTTCAAATAAAATGAGGTCTTGCAGTTGGTTGACCATAACCAGGGCCGGCCCTGAGGTGAAGCGTGAGGTGCGGCCGCTTTAGGCCTCCGAATTTTATCAAAAACGAGGGCCGCGTTGTCCATATAATACAGTTGTATATTATATATAAATTTGTTCCGTATTATTTCAGAAGAGGAGTCTGGCCCAAGTGGTTATTGCAGCCTAATGAAACATGGGCTTCCTTGTTCAAAACCCAGGAGGTACATTTTGGCACTATTTTTTCGCCTAATTTTCCTAAAATCCTGGTAAGCAACAAACGCCATTTTGGTGCCTATAATATATTTTTATTTTTCAACTACTAGCTTTAGTGACTCTAGATCAAGGTTCAAATCTTTTGTGCACCATAAATGTTTTTATAAGGTTTTTTTTGTTTGTTTTAATTTTACTTTTAACTTTGAATATCAAATTCAATAATAAATCAAAATGTACTGAAAGTAGATCAAAATAATTTATTTTCACTCAACAACCATTGATAAAAAAATATTTAAATAACCATTTGAGAAAACGTAATGTATGACCGGTATTTCGTTATGTTTGATTCAAAATTTTCCATTGGATAATTTTTTTTCAAAAAATTTCCTTGCTTAAATTACAAAGCTAAAATACCATATTTAATCTTTTACCTTACTAGTAAAAAAAGACTTTTTACCTTATATTAGCCACCTATATTGAATCTTTTTTGTTAACAAGAACTAGGCCTCGTTTGAAAATTCGCTTTAGGCCTCTTAAATGTCAGGGCTGGCTCTGACCATAACACAAAGCTTGACTTGTGTTAAGCAACATTTGAGTGCAAAATTCATCCAGCATAGGTTAAAAATATCGGTCAACTTTCAAACACTTCCAACTTTTTTAGGAGAAAATATCACTATTGGTCAACCGAAACATACTAAACTATATCTTGATAAAAATGCATCAAATTTTTAGTTAATAGTTAAAAGAAATGAGAATTGACTCCAAGTGGTTGGCGGTTAAGATCTGAGACTTAGAACAAGTCCAATGGGGGGGATAGACAGTCATCTTTCATCCCCAAATGCAAAAATCAGATCTCCAATGGGGGATGGAAAATAACAAAGATGGATGTGGGGATGGATATCCATCCCCAAATGACTATAGCTATAAATACCGCATCATCAAACCAACTGATTCTATGAGAAAATGGACGGTTGGAGTTACCTAAATTAGCCGGAAAGTTGGCCGGAATCTGAAATTTTCTACAACTCCTTGTCGGAGTAACCAAACCACACTGGAATCCAGAGAGAGAGAGAGAGATCTTGCCGGTGAGATAGAGGGAGATCGACGAGTCACATGAATATCGACTGAAATAGCGGAACGAGGGTTTGGCGTGGTGTGATTTCACGCTGGGTTTCATGGCTGGGCTTCAAAGAGAGGGAGAGAGGTTTCATGGCTTGATTGGGTTCGATCGGGTGAGATTTGTGATTTCATGCTGGTATGGTTTTGGACTATGATGAGAGAGAGAGAGAGAGAGAGAGAGAGAGAGAGTGTGTGTGTGTGTGTGTAAAGTTAAGAGTCTTGTAACAGCTTGAAAAAATCTGACCGTTTGGAAAAAGAATGAACCAATGAACAACTATAATAATTCTAACTAGTGAATTTAGTTAATTAATTTTTCATCCTAAAATAATTATCCATCCTCTCATTTTCTATCCCCCCATTGGAGAGGGAGTCCTATTATCCATCTAACTAACTTTTATCCACTTTTTCACACTAAAATAACTATCAATCCCCCCATTGGACTTGCTCTTAGGTGTTTGTTTCTTGTTAAGGCTTGGCCATAACTTGAAACCTTTTAGGTGTTATTAGTCCTTTAAAGCCACTGAAAGATTTGCCCTGTTTTTAACTTCTGAATCACAGGATTACTCAAAGTGCTCGCAAACTGACGCAGGTATACGCATACGCCTGATCATCAAAAAAGAAATGGGTATGGAATCTTGGAAATTATGCAAAGAAAGTTAAAATCGGTCCCCGCAACATTCTCTTGTGCACTAATTATCTGAAAGCAATGTGTATACGGCATGTTGTGTGCTTAGCCAATAACCTTGCCTTCAAATAAGGTTGAAAACCCCAAGCGTAGGGCTAGATCGTCGTCAGCATAATAACTGGTAAGACCGGGATCGTACCACAGGGAATCGGTAATAGCTTGCTTAGATTGTAGATTTTATGTAAGGATTGTGGCATCTAAGACGACCAACTTTCGGTTTTGCTTTAAACGACGGAACTACTAAGGTAAAAGACTAGAAAAGAGTTTAATTAACTTAAAAGAGGCAAGCCTATGGATCATCCAACCTTGGACAAAGGTTGCTATTGGTTCTCGATTATAACTCAAGCGAGAGTCATGATCGCGTGCTCACGCTCGGAAGATTCAGCTTTAAAGACTACGTTTATCAAAATATGTGATTCACCGAAGGCAAACTAACTTGTTTAACTAATTAATCGAACACATAGGAGGCCAAAGTCCTAAACATGCCGCGTGCTAAGACCGCTTGGCTAAAGGACATGCTAAGATGTTAACACCCCTAGTTTAGACCAAAAATACAAGATTAGCTCTTATTCCGAAAACCATGCTTTAAGCCCGAGGATTCGAGATCCAAACAACAACTTAAGTCATTGGGATAGATTAGCCCAATACTTAGCCAAGAAACCACTCTCACATAGCTGATAAGCACCCAATATTGCTAATACTTGGTGCTCTAGTCCCGTAGTTAGTAGGTTGTTTATGTTTTAATTATCGTTTTTACTCGATTTTGCACGTGAGGTATTTTGTTGAGCTTTGTATGTGAAACGTGCGAATAAGGCGCATTTTGACACCAAGGATAGTGTTACGCCCTCAATTTTCAACATAAGTAAATAAACCATTTCAATAAAAGATCCTCGTATAAGATATATAGTACCCAAAAGGGAGTTCCCATCTGTTTAATTTACAAACGAAGTCCCCAGGTTTAGTGAAATACATCATTGGCACCACGGCCCAAATTAACTTAAATACAGCTACGAACAATCTATTAAATTACAGACGATTTAGTCAAAAGAAATCAAGATGGATTAATTACAAAATCATCTTTCACAAAAATAGGTAATTTACAAAGATAATTAAATAACTAGACTTCGTTAGCTTTCAAAATTGTCTTCCACACTGAGCATACGATGCAATGCAAGCTACTGTCTGAAATTAGGACCTGAAAAGAAGGATTTTGTTGAGCTACACTAGCCTAGTAGAAAAATCTTTACTCAAGCTATATGTAAATGTAATAAAACATGTTATAAGAGAAAATGATTTCTAAGAAGCAGGCACAGGATACAAAAGAAACACCACAATGAATCAACGGACCATAACAACGAAATTCTATACATCTTAAAGAATATCCCTAACCATCCGTACATCAAATTAGGGGCAGCGTTAAATACACATGAATCTAAATAACTCACGGCAGTTTATCAAACCATTATAAAACTCCTCAAATGAATGTCACAATTAACTTTCTCATTTCTTACCAATTACCATCGAACCTCTTTTTATAAAAGAAAACATTCCTTTTTGATTGCCAAAATAATTTTGAGAAAACTCTCAACTTTTACGGGTTAAACTCCGTTGATTCGCTTGAATACCGGAATCCGTTGATTTGTGCCCAAATACCGAAACCGTTGATTCGCTTAAGAACATAAAAATCTTCTTTCTAAAACTAGATTTCTTTCTTTTCAAAACTTTGATGGAATCATTCGTTTATTTTCCCTTTTCAACATTTACGATCTCTAGCAATACACAGTCCAAACAACAACAATAACTTCTATAATCAATCATAACTTCTTCATCATTCAAAACATTCAACTGTATTACAACACCTTACGTTACAGTGAATTCTCTCCACCTAGGTTTCCGCATTACCACACCTTGCGTTGCAGGCCTTCTAGAGTATCCGCATTACCACACCTTGCGTTGCAGGACCCTCAATTCAATTTTCTCAACTCACGCAAAGACACATGCATTACGAATCTGTACACAAGAAGACAACATTTCCCAAAGTCTCATTCATTCATTCATCATCGACAATATATTGCAAACTCATAAGCATGCTCTATTATACATCGATAAATATTCTAACTCCACATTATTCCTCTAAGTCTATTACGACGCCTTATGCCACGTACCGAACCCATAACAACTCCACAACACATTACCGGCTAGGTTCTAAACAAGAATCTATAAAATGAGTGCCAAAGGAACCTAAGATAATCAATCAAGACGAAGCACGAAAATTTGAGTTACCCTATTCTTTTCTGAACCACTAGTCAAACCCCTATTGACCAACCAAGCGCCCCACGTCATACCTTACATCCTACGATACACAATAATCATGCTGCAATATGCTCTCGCGTCCTACCGTTTGCCATGTCAAGTCATAGCACCTAACATACCTATAGCGTACATCACCTCATGCCACAATGACTCTCAAGTACCATCAATCACATAAATACATTTCAATTTAGTTTTATCTAGTGCAACACTACTCTTTCTCTAACAATGGAAAGCCAACGAGACAAGGATGACTTAAGTAAATCAAGGGAATTCAATTAAGCATGCTTGAAATAGGTTTGAGGGTGTCGAAAGGGGTTTAAAAGTGATCGGGGGTCAAAACGATCGACGGAGAAGCAGCAGGAGCAAAACTGGACTTAAGATCTTGGTATCGATACGCACCAAAGTCGTATCGATACAACATTAACTGTCTTGAAAGATAACTTTGTAGTATCGATACAATGCTTAAGTTGTATCGATCCTACGGGGTTTCGAGCAGCGATTCTGCAGATTTTCATGGACAAACACAACAACGAAACACAATGATTCAAAGCACGATCAAAGCACAAAATCACTCATAAACATATAGAATGAGTAAAAAATCCCTACCTCAAAGTTGGAGAGCAAACACACAAAGATCGAGCCACGTGAACCCTTGAATTCAAACTTTGAACTACGCCCAAAATACTCCTCTCCGAGCCAAACCGAACAAGCTACAAACACAATGGCATGTGATGAAGATGGAGAGAGGGTCGAGATCCTTGGATTTCAAGTTTTAGTGGTGTTTTCCGGTGTGAGAGCAAGAGAGAGAGTGAGAGCCAAAGGGAGAAGGAGAGAGGCCGGGAGAGTAGAGAGAGAGACGATTTGGGATTTTGATTCCTCACACACACACACACATACTACGACACACATAAATCACACTTGCACTCCCTCCACTTTCAATTCTACCACATTGGGCCAAATCAACTAAATTCAAGAAATCCCCTTTTTATTCCATATTCTAGCATTAATCAAACCTTTAAACTAATTCCGAAAATATGGGTCTCTACAGATAGCCCTCGAGGGTAACCAAGCACCCGAGGCCATGAAGTGTTATGCCATCAAGTCCTAAAAGTCAAGAGACAATGTTATCGGAGGATGCCCGGGAGTTGCCAAGGCATGGAGGGCAGGACAGTACCTGCAATTTACTTTTTCTGCCATAGTTATCGATAACATTGTTGGAGTTACCGATACCTTTTGGTGATTTTGGTCCTTAAGTTTTTCAGACCTGAGGGTATCGATAACATTTGAATGAGTCATCGATAACTCTTTTCTCAGGGGAAGAATTTGAATGAAGTTATGGATACCTTTGATTATGGTATCGATAACATTGGTCTTCTGCAGATATTTTTGTTACTTTTTAGACTTTCCATTTACGAAATACTTGCTACTTTTGGCAAGTTTAGGGATATTTTGTGGAGAGGAAATGCTAAGTTGTATAAATACTTCTCTCTCTCTCTCTCTCCCTTAGTCATACATTGGAAACAATTCAACTTTAAATCTTTTTATCCCTAAGTTCCTCCATAGCTTTACAAGCTTTTTTTTTTTAAGTTGTAATCCTTCAAGAACTCAAGTAAGTCTTGCTAGTTTGATTAATTCTCAAGTACTAAAATTGTTTGTATTGTTGAGATCCGTTATAATATCAAGTTTATTTTCCATTCTATCGGTTAAATCTTATGCTTCAATTTCTTACCATGCTTAGTTGTTTGAGTATGTGTGAGTAGTCAATTAGGCTTAACATTGGGGTGAATAACACCTCGTGGCTTAGGTTAATCTTGTTTTTCTCAACTCGAGACTTGAAGTTTGGCTTGTAAAATGGGAAGGGTTCACCTTCTATGTAACAAAACTTGCCGATATTAATCTCCGATGATCATGTGATTGCTCACATGGTTCCGAAGCGATGTCTTGGTTCGTATTTGCCAAGAGAACTAAAGAACTCACTTGTTTTCCAAGCCACACATCCAATTTTTTTATTGGTTTCATAGCTAAATCTTCCAGTTGATAGCCTATGCGAGCCGGCCTAAGGGTTTTGAGTGCCCAAGGCCAAATTAAAAAAAGTGTGCCCTAATACTTAACAATTTTTACAGCAATGATCAAAATACGAGAAAGCCAAACCAATATAAAGTTCTACTAATTATTACATACGAACACAAAATACAAAGTATTCAAATAGGCAAATACATATTATCTCAACAACGCATGAATATCACTTGAACACTACTCGTCTTGCATTTCTAGAAGCAAAAGTTCCGCGTGACAAATTCCTTCACTTGAAATCCACATCTACGGAAACACAACTTAAGAGTCTATGTGACCACCAAGAAAACTTGTTGAGAAAATAAATGAAAATAGAACTACGTTGAGTCTCAGCAAACTTAGACCTTTAAAAATATGCATTTTTTCATAAAAGGAATCAATTTTTTTTTTCACAAATCAATAGATATCAATGAGTTCTTTTAAGTTGTGAAAAAATTTAAATCTGTTAACAAAAAATATTTTTTTTTAAAGGACTAGGTTTGCGTGGCGGACATTTATTTAGGAACGAAGGGAGTAATAATTAGTGGAGGAGAATATAGAGAGTTGAACGAACGGATATGATGAAAAAGAGGATGAGGGGTGAGAAAGAGGGGAGAAAATTGGACAATATATTCTAGCTATGAGTTTTTGGGCCTTTATTTGCATGTTGGGCCTTTATTTACATGTTGAATGGGTATTTTTTTTATGGTATTTGGCTAAAAAAGAGTACTACTCAAACCCAAATACTAAAAAAATTAGAGTGCCCAAAAAATTGGACATTTTAAGGATGCCCAATGCCCAAGCCTCTTGGGCCTTGGGGTTGGGCCGGCCATTCCTATGTCGTGCGATTCAACCGAGTTTTCATTGAGAAGGGTTAGATGACTTAAGTTACGAGTGTTAGTAACTCCATTGTCTTACTGCTTTTAATTCTTAGCTCAAACTCATTTTCTAGTCTTTTTCATAAGTGTGTTTTTCACCTTTCAAAGCAAAACAAAAAGTTGGCCGCCTAAACGCCACAAACCCTTATATCTACAAATCCTAATCAAGCTATTCGAAGCTCTCTGTGGGAACAATTTTGGACTTTCGGATATTATGCTGACAACTACCTAACCCTACGCTTGGGGTAATACAACCTTTTTCAACGGTTAGGTTGCGGCGAAGCAGTAGCTAAAGAACAAAGCTTAGTAGAAAAACGAGACATAAGATTTAATCGTAGTAAACGAAAATAAACTTGATATTACTAAGGATCTAGTCTGTACAAGCAACTTTAATAAATTAAACGAGAAATTAACAAACAACAATTACCTTAATGTGTTCTTGCAAGGATTACAACTAAAAGCTTGAAAATCTATGGAAGAAGAACTTAGGAGAGAAGGCTTAAAGCATAAAAGTCTAGGTAGATATTATGTGAGAGAGAGAGCCTTATATACACAAGGGATTTTCTCTCCTCACATATCACAAAATATATCCAAAAACTTACCAAAAGTAGCAAGTATTCCATAAAAAGAAAGTTGAAAAAGGTGAACAAAAACGCAGAAATTCCCAAGCGTTACCGATATTAGCAAACTCTCAGTACTGGTACTGAGCTTCAATGGGCTGAAAAAACCAATCTCTGAAGAGCGGGGACCGATACTGGCCAACTCCTAATACCGATATTCTATTTTTGGTTTGCACTTGATCCGAACGGCCCACCGACGACCCGAGCACCTCTCGCCACTCAATTAAACACCTGTCGAGACTTGGTGGAGAGCCGCCATGCAGCCTCGAATACTCGAATGCTTCTGAGAGTGATTTATGGCAATAAAAACCGCCTTAGTTCCATGTTTTATCTGAAACTAACAAAAAACAACCTTACGTGCAATATCGAATAAAAACAACAACTTACATACACAAATGCTACAAAGTAGAGGACATTAAGCACCAAGATTATACAATCTTCGCTTATCATTGTTTGAACACATTATGCCTTTTTTTTTTTGTGTGTGGTTGTTGCCTATATTGTATACATCAATTGGGGTTAGCGCCGCAGAATCGGTCCACAGCTAAAATTTGTGTTGCAATCGTTTTAGGCCTTCAAAAAATTTTGAAATTCAAGGGCCCCTCAAACTTTTTTTTACCCCTTATAACAATCCAACAAATGGCCTTATTTTTTATGTTAGCTTTAAGCCCCTTGAAAAGTCAAGGTTGGTACTTAGCGGGGCGTTAGTCAATTAGTCCATAAGAGGTTTCAAATGCTATCCATAGCCTTGAATTCCAAACATTCACAATGGGACTCGAACCATAACCTCCCACATAAAAAGGACCAGAAGATGCCAACTGGATTAGAGCCCGTTGCCCGTTATACCTCCGTCGACACAAAATTTTACTAGTTTATTGAAGTTTCGTATTTCATATGGCTTGTTTTGGAAGTCGTTTTTTATCTTAATCTCCAGTCAAATGTCAGACTAAGAACCAACATACTGTTAATAAAAAATGATACAGCTAAGTACATAAGGGACAAAGGCTTCAATTCTTAGATCACAAGCCATGGTTGAAATATAGTTTTTTAATTGGACATGTCTTCACTTTTTGGTTCATAAATTATACTCCGTACCATCTAACAATGGTTTCATAAACAACTGATAACATAGAAGAGAATAGAAAGAGAGCAAGAAATAAGGGAAATTTAATTAATAAAAGGTGAAATTACACGAACACCCCCTCATCTATTCGGTTTAGACACGGACATCTCCTAATCTTTAAAAACACCCATACACACCCCCTCATCTACTGAAAAGAAAAGAAAAACCTCAACGCCGTTAACGGAATGAACGAAATGTCAAATACCTTTGGTGAAATTACACGGATACCCCCTCATCTATCTGGTTTGGACACAGACACTCCCTAACCTTTAAAAACGCCCATACACACACTCATCTACTGAAAAGGAAAAAAAAAACCTCAACACCGTTAACGGAATGAATGAAATGTCAAATATACCCTTTGTTATGAAATGGAGCAACAAGCATATGCCACACTTCACTCGATCAGAAATTTCTCTCCACCCTACTCGATCATGGCGCCTCTGTCTCTCTTCCTCTCCCTCTTCAACTTGCATTGTAGATCATGGCTAACCCTAGATCGTGAAGAAAACCTAAGTTTCGAAGAATATCGGATCGTGTACACTGTAGAAAAGCTGTAGATCGTGGCCAACCCTAGATCGTGACAAACCCTACTTTGGAAGGTATGTTTTATATGTAAAAAAAATCCTAGATTTTCTTATTAAATGGCGTAAATGTAGATTTATATGTTCATTTTATATGATATATGAATACATTAGGGTTTTTGTTTGGGAATAGTAGGGTTTTTTGAAAGGTATTATACAGTGGTGACTTCGATAACCTAACAATTGTAGCTTTCGTTGTTTTGCATTTGCTTGTCATCCATTTTGTATTTGAAGTCCTCCAGTGGGCTTTTGCTCCACAATGGCAGTAGGAATCAACCAAGTTTGGATTTGGTTGGAGTTGGAGCTCTAACTGCAGCTATTAGATCTGTTGTTGGTGTGGCAATGGTGGCTACTATATCTATTGTTGCCACTTACCACCTTTCATGGCTGCCGTAGGAGAGAGAGAGAGAGAGAGAGAGAGAGAGAGAGAGAGAGAGAGAGAGAATCTCTGATATAAAGTGAGAATGAGGTATGAAAGGCAACTGGATATATGTTGCCGTTAAAGGGCATTTTTGTCTAAAATTTGGCAAAAGTATTGATATATGCCTTGCAACAAACGGTACTCAAACGAAAGGGTGTTCCTTGGGTAACGGTAGAAGATGAGGGGGTGTGTATGGGCGTTTTTAAAAGTTAGGGGGTGTTCGTGTCTAAACCGAATAGATGAGGGGGTATTTGTGTAATTTCACCTTAATAAAATTTCTATCGTTCAAGATCAATTTTATTCTTGATATAGTTCATGAAAAACTACTTTTTATAGGAGTAGGGATGATATCAGGCTATTGTAAGTCCAATTTCATCTCCAGACCGAGAATTTAATTTGAACCTTTCACGTTCGAGAGCTTGATGAGGTTGTGTTCCACAACTCAAATAAGAACCTCTTTTTTTTGTTGAATAAGAAGGCTTGTTCCCTAAAAAATAAGAAGGAGGTGCTTATTTTTCAGAATTTATATAGGTACCAATGGGCGCCGGAGAGGGAAATCATACCGGCGGCCGCGCCAGGCCCGCTCCGGCCACCAGACAGACGATCCGAGCCGTCCAAAAATTCTAAAAATAAAAACCAAGGGGGCCTACGCGGGAATCAACGGCATTCGAGGTGTGTAGGGTGCTTGATCCGAGCACCCCTTTTCCGTGTATATATGATCAAGCATATATACACGGAAAAGGGGTGCTTGGATCAAGCACCCTACACACCTCGGATTGCATTGATTCTCGCGGAAGCCCCCTCAGTTTTTTTTTTATAGAATTTTTGGACGGCTCGGATCAGCCCTCCGGTAGCCGGAGACGGCCCGGCGCGACCGCCAGTACGATTTCCCTCTGCCGGCGCCTATTATCATAACAACAGTCTTATTTTTTGTATAAGGCAACTTCAAGCTCAAAAAATCATGTATTTATGCAAATAAGTTTCCTACCACTATAGCTCTTGTTTGATAGATCTCATTGAGATCTTTAATACGGTGCAAAAAAAATTAATTTTTTTTTCATTTACATTATTTTTGAGTTTGAAAATGTGAAAAGCACTTTTTATTTGGGTTTTGTGGAGTGACCCTTCTTATTTTTGAATGAAAAATGGCAAAATAAGTACTTATTTTTTAAGAAGGTTTCTGGAAAGGGCCTGAGTCCAATTGTTTTTGCAAAAACTAGAAGTTGATTGGACATTACGAATTAATTGTAACTGATCTATATTTTGTTCTTTAGAAGAGAGAGATGAATGGCGGATATGCATGATTTTGGGATTACACTTCAAAATAAAACATCAACCGATAAAATAAAATCCATTTTGGACTCACAGCAAGGCCTATTGTCTTTAGGGGCAAAGAAGGTTCCCGAGGCATATAATACAACACTTGTTAATTAGTTCGTTTACTTAAGTTTTCTTGCAATATTTTTCTATGTCAGTTATTTTTCTTCTTCTTTTTGATGAAAATTCATTGATATTGGTCATTCTCATCATGTCATACAATAGAGAATAAATTATACACTGACCCTCCGTGTAGAAGGGAGTGTTCGCCCACCCAATAAAAAAAAGACAAGCCAGCATGAGACAATTGGCAAAAAGTGGGACAATGTTGAGAAATGATTTTTTAGAATCCTATGGAGCGAAAATTTGATCATGAGGGCCCTAGAGACAAAATTTAATTATAACCATTTTGAATAATATGATCAGACAATAAGTTAATCTTTGCATTGGTTCAAACGGATTAAAAATTGAAACATTTAATTTTTTTAATATATAAACAGTTCAAAAATATTAAGTGCTTCAATTTTCAATTCATTTAAACCAGTGTGAAGATCTTATTATTCTGATCATATTATTCTAGAGGGTCATAATTAAATTTTGTTTCTAGGGCTCTTAAAATCAAGTTTCTACTCTACAGGGTTCCAAATAAAGAACAGATACTTAATTATGAGAGCCCTAAAGACAAAATTTAATTATGACCCTTTAGAATAATATGATCAGAATAATAAAAATTTTGCACTGGTCCGAACTGATTGAAAATTAGAGCATTTAATTTTTTAACCATATTTTTTAATATATAAACAGTTAAAAAAATTAAGCTCTTCAATTTTCAATCTGTTTAAACTGTTGCGAAAATCTTAATTATTTTGATCATATTATTCTAAAGTGTTATAATTAATTTTTGTTTGTAGAACTCTATAATTAAGTATATGTTCTTTATTTGGAACCATGTGAAGCAAAAACTTGATTATGAGAGCCATGGAGACAAAATTTAATTATGATTCTTTAGAATAATATGATCAGAATAATAAAATCTTCGCACTAGTTCTAATAGATTGAAAATTGGAGCGCTTAATATTTTTGAACCGTTTATATATTAAAAATATGGTTAAAAAATTAAATACTCTAATTTTTAATATGTTTGAACCAGTGCAAAGATCTTATTATTCTAAAATGTCATAGTTAAATTTTATCTCTAGGGCTCTCATAATCAAGTTTTTGCTCCATAGGATTCCAACGGATTGAAAATTGGAGCGTTTAATATTTTTGAACCGTTTATATATTAAAAATATAGTTAAAAAATTAAGTGCTTCAGTTTTTAATCCGTTTGAGCCAGTGCAAAGATCTTATTATTCTAAAAAGTCATAGTTAAATTTTGTCTTTAGGGCTCTCATAATCAAGTTTCTGCTCCATAAGATCCTAAAAAATCATTTTTCAACATTGTCCCCCTTTTTGCCAATTGTCCCACACTGAGCTGTCTTCTTTTTATTGGGTGGGCGGACACTCCATTCTACACAGAGGGTCCGTGTATAATTTATTCTCTAACACTTTCGAAATGAGTCCAATATTCCACCAAGGAATACCAATATCCACCCGATGGTAACAGGAAAAGTTTTGAACAAGGACGCACCTATATTTTTTCTCCAAATGCATTGTATCGAGCACATGGTGCCTACCACTGAGCTACCATCAGAATAACCACTCGACTGATACGTTTGAATTTTGACGACATGTGTTTGCAAATGGGAATGGAAAATGCTGTAACGCACCGGCGGCACTACACCGTTGGTCTGGGGGGTTTTACTTTGTCAGAGTGATGGAATGATCAAAAAGCAAATTGGACTTCCTGCCAAAGGCTGTGCATTTGGAGGGTGAGTTGAACGAATGCGTGACCTTTACGCAATTGGGAACTCTTTGCTGGGAGAAATTTTCTCGTGCCCACTCCATGTGGTGTTGAGCACGTATCTCGGTCGTTCAAACGTGTTTTAAACGGTTCAAATCTGTTTGAGCTTGAAAAAGTGTTTTGGTAATTTTATACTAAAAAATTACCCAAACAAATCGGAACCGTTCAAAACACGTTTGGACGGCCGATCTATGCCCACCCGGCACTGAAAAACTTCTCCTTTTCTGGTTTCTTATTAGGTCTGGCCCTTTACACTTTCCGACTGTTAGATGCCTTGATGTGTACAGTAGAGAAGAAGACTTTACATGTGGTGGAGATCTCTAAAAAGGAAGAAAGACTGAAAGAGTAGTCCTAAACCGCGTATCCATAATCCACGAGGCCAGAAAATTATTTCTGAAAATAGACTGGACTGTCTATCTGACCCGTTTTTGGGGTTCATTCTGGGCTTCTTTTTTTCTTTTTCTTTTTTTACTTGTCGATATCTTAACTATGTCAAAAATCAGGTTGATCGTATATCGATTTGTAAAATTTAAGAATGCATTTGTCTTGAGATAAATAGGTTCCGATTTGTTGTTGTAATCTTGTTACGTTTCTAAAACAAATGTGTTCCAAAATCATATCAACGATCAGCCTGATTTTTGGTGAGACTAAGGTTCTCGTCAAGCTCAAAAATAAGAACGGTTTGAATCATCAAAAAGTGGGTTCTAAAAGGGCTCACAAATGAGCCAACTGGATGGTCCAGTCCATTTTCATGTACTGCTGATGAGGAGCCAAGTTTCCTTAAGGGAAAATGACGGTCCAGTACGTGTTAAAAAAAATTAATAATTGGTCACGAAGGGGGCTTTTAGTGCCTAAAAGAGAGGCCCAAAATTTTAGTTGATAGAGTAATATCGACTTGTTATTGATAATTTATTAAAAATTAATTTGGTAGCGCAATGGAAGTGGCAAAAAAAGAAAATTCTATTTCTAGGGATTTTTTTTTTTTTTTTTGCCAAAAGTTTAAAATTTTCATTGATAACCAAGAGAGAACATCAAAGGGCATATTCTTCCTTGAAGATGGAGAGAATAGCCAATAAGGCAGATAGACTCCAACGAGGAAAGACCTACACCCCATTCCTTTCAAAGGCCACCGAGGTACAATACATATAGATCACCTCTCCAACTTTATTTCAATTTTTCCTTACCCTTGTTATTTTCATACGGTTTGTAACAATTAAATCTAATTGGTTTATAATTTCATTCCAAGCCAATTTCACATATTTTGGTGAATCATAATTAGCAACGATTATTGTCTTAAGTTTGGAATTTTCATAACAAAATCCACACAAAGAGGCTTACAGAATTCACAACATGGATCAGGTCTCGTTCCGCTAAGATTCTTATTTTTTTAAGTGCTTATTTTTCGCTTTCTAAGACAGATCATTCTTAGCGGAACGGGGTAAGGATAAGACTTTTAGTGGTACCACCTCCTCCACATAAGCTATTCATAGGATCTTTAAGAAACAAAATATTGTCAAAAATTCGATCATTTTTCTCATGGAGAGGTTTGATCATTTACGTTATATTTTCTTTTTTAAGAAACAAACAGAATAATATATGAAATATTCTTTGGTTTAGAGAAATCATTGTAAAAATAATACTCCCTCCGTCTCGATTTGTTTGTCTTCTTTTTAACTTATACATGTCTCAAATTGATTGAATTGACTGTCTAATTTCAAAATTAATGGATCAAATTATCTTATGCGCCAAATTGGGTCAACCAGTCGGCTAAACAATGTTTCTATTATCAACTATTTGGGAAGCCATTTTGAGAGGAGATGGGGGTCTTCCAAAACGGATGGGCAGCTTCTCTTCTTCATATACCGCCAAAGACTTTGTAGGCAAGAGAAAAAAGGAAAGCTATTATGTCAACTATGTGGGACCTTGCCAATTATTAGCTGGATTCAGTCTAACTATCGGATGTAAATTTTCAAATCAATCAATCAGATTTGATTTTTTTAATAAGTTAGAAATTCGAGATTAAACAAACAAATCGAGATAAAGGTAGGAACACAACAATACACACACCCGATTACCTAACCCATCTCATAAATCCAGTGGATAGCATTATCATTAGTAATAGTCTCCGCACATAAGTTTGTGCAAGTGAACGTGCTTCTAACGTTCTCCATTCATTAATTAGCAAAGGGATTCCCTTAATCTTTTTCCGACGTTCCAAAAAAGCTAAAACGAAAAAAGAGATTTCCCTGGGTGTCGAATGGGGCAATGTTCTGAATACCGTACCGGTCAGGGTACCGGTTTTCCCACTGGTACGGTACGTACCGGTACCGGTCAAATACCGGGTACCGTTTCGGATTGATCGCTATTAATATTATTTTCCTACTTAAAAAATAATTTATAGTATAATATACACTTTTTTAAAATAAAAAAATAAAAAAATCCGGTATTTGTCCGGTACCGTCCGGTATTTTCCCGGTACCGGCCGGTATTTGCTCGGTACCGGCCGGTATTGTCCGGTACTTGAATAAAATAAATAAATTTAAAAGTAGTCCGGTACCGCCCGGTACCGTCCGGTATGTCCGGTACCGGCCGGTACCGACCGGTACGGCCGGTACAGACCGGTATTTGAGCCGAAACGAAATTAGAGGTGTAGGGTACCGGATTTGGTCAAAAATGGTATGTACCGGCCGGTACGGAACGGTATTAATAACTATGGAATGGGGTGAAACTTTTAAGTATACCGGGGATACCAAGCCCCATGGTATCTTCTCCGATTCGTTTCTTATTTTTCGGCCATTTTCTGATTACATTTGAATGATTGATTTCTTTCATTTTGTAGAGTTCGGCGAGAACCTTAATCATGTCAAAAATTGTGTTCATCGGACTTTATTTGATACATCATCGGCACACGTGAAAATTGCAAAAAAAACAAAACTGGATTTTGATTTAGTGTATTTTTGACTTAGTTTTGGTTTTCTTTAATTTTCACGTGTGTCGATCATGTATAAAATAAAGTCCGATAAACACAATTTTTGGCATGATTAAAGTTCTCACCGAACTCTACAAAATGAACGAAGTCGATCATCCATATGTGATCGAAAAATGGCCAAAAAATGAGAAACGGACTGGAAGGGATACCATGGGGCTTGGTATCCCCGGGATACCTAAAAGTTTCTCGTCGACTGGGTGGGTGTGGGTCAATTTGGATGTGCGTGAATGGGTTGGATCTTTATTGAGTTATTGACCCATTTACAACTCAATTACTTGTAAGCCCAATTATCCATACCCAACTCAACCTATTCATTTAACGTCAAACACAACCCGCCTCTTAACCCAATGTCATACTTTAAAATTAAAAAACAACTAAAATACCCATGTATGTTAAAATGACCATATTACCCCTGTACTTGAATAGTTGAATAAATATTCCTTCATCAGGTTACAAGTTTCATTTCCACGGAGGCCAAATATCCCAAATCTTGGGGGCTTCTAGGGGTTATACAAGGTCATTACCTTCACGACTCCGGAATTAATCGAGATGCGTGCAAGCTCGCCCGGACATCCGGTTATAAAAAATTGGGAAAAATTCAAAATACCCCTCAACCTATACACTCAAATTCAATTAGACTTCTAACCTTTTAAAAACTTCAATTTTACTCCCAACGTTATATTCCGTTAATCAAAATGCCTCATTCCGTCCAAATTACTAACGGATTTCGTTAAAGGCTCCGTTAAATAGTATTCTGATCGAATTTTGATGATCCGAGCCGCTCAATGTGTTTAAAATGTGATTTTAAGGGTGCTTACAAGAAATACAAAAAAAATGACCGGGAAGGGCTTCATCTGAACAGTTTTTTATTGAACTATTCAATAAAAAACTGTTTAGATGAAGCCGTTCCCGGTCATTTTTTTGTTTATTTCTTGCAGGTACCCTTAAAATTATGTTTTAAACACATTGAGCGGCTCGGATCATCAAAATTCGATTGGAAAAGGGGAGGTGTGGATCGATCCGGATTTTATTCAAGTACGGATGTCCGGATTTTGCTTCGGTCTGTACCTCCCCTTTTCAGATTGAATTTCAATGATCCGAGCCGCTCAATGTGATTAGAATATGATTTTAAGGGTATCCGCGAGAAATCAGCAAAAAAAAAATGATCGGAAAAGCTTCATCTGAACAGTTTTTTATTTTATAAGATTTCTAATGAGTCCCCTTAAAATCACGTTTTGAACACATTAAGCGGCTCGGATCATCGAAATTTGATCCGAATACTATTTAACGGAGCCTTTAACGGAATTCGTTAGTAATTTGGACGGAAGGGGGCATTTTGATTAACGAATATAACGTTGGGAGTAAAATTGAAGTTTTTAAAAGGTTAGGAGTCTAATTGAATTTGGGTGTATAGGTTGGGGGTATTTTGAATTTTTCCCTAAAAAAAAATATTAGGTCTAAACTTTAAACCAATTTAATTGCAAGGTTGATAATTTGAACTAGCCGTACTCAAAGTCAAAGCTAGATATAGACAATTATGCCGGCCTTTAATGTACATCGAACTTTCAACTACCTTGTTTGCCCCCCCACCCCTCTCTGATTTTTTTGTCATCGAATTAGGCAATTGCCGGGAAATTCCTTGTTCTAACCAAGCATGTCCCCATAGTGCCCAATTTTTAACTAAGCCCATTGGATTGAGGAACATTGTTTACGTTGACGGTATTATTATTATTATTAATCTTGAAAAGAACGGAGATAAATCTGGACGACCATTCTGTCTAAATTTCAAATTATTTAAGTATTATAGTAGTCGTGTTTCAAAATTTCAATGTTACATGAGTTTATTCGCCTAGTGTTTTATTCAAAACATCCAACACCCACTTATCTAAAGTGATTTTTGAATATTTTAATAACTCCCCCACCCCAAGGTTGTATGTAGTATTTTTTGGCATTATAAATGCATTGACAGAAATTAATATTGCATTCTGTGGTCAATTTTTTTTTTTTTTAAATGTTCGTCGACTCAAGATTAAAATTATGTGTTCGTCCCTGACTCCCTGATATAGTGGAAATATTGATTATGACTCCCTCCGAGAGTGGAAGATATTGCGGACTGTGTTCGTTCATAGTTAAGCACAAATGAGTAATGACAAATAATAATAATAATAATGTGATGTGATCTACTTTTGGGATCGATGCAGGCCAGGCCTATGGAGAAATCAAAGCACGTCACCTTCCTCCCGAAGATGCCTTAGTCAATATCCTAATCTAAAGTCCATATTCAGCAGTTACTTAATTCCGAAACCAAAAATATTTTCAAATCGTACTTTTGGCCCGACCTAAGTCACATGATGCCTTGATGCAGGTGTTCGAGAGCGAGCTCGAGCACGACTTGGTATTGGTATCAAAAGAATGCCCTTAATTTTTTTTGGCATGGTTCGGTTTGTTTGCATGGATGTTGATACACATGCTTAAATTAATGTTCTTGAATTGTCCCGTCAAATATCTGCAATCACGTATGATCCTAGCCGTGATATGATTATACTAACTTATATCTTGCATCAATTGAGTTGCTATTCTAGGAAAAAGAAATATCGAGTTACCATTCCAAAATCCGGTTCAATTTGCATATTTTGTAATCCCAAATGGGTAGCCATTTTAAAAGTAAAACCATCTCGCAATGCCCAAAGATCAAGAGCTAGACTGGATAACCAATCTTTCTCTGAAAATCACCAATCCGTTTTTGTACACATTTCTAAATTCTAAATCCAATAATCAAAAGAGGTGGGACTGGGTCCTGTTTCAGAAACTTAAATAAGTAATTTTAAGCTCAAAAATAATATGTTTACGCAAATAATTGTTCTAGCAATATCGATCTTGTTTAATAGATTTGAACGGTGAAAAAAATTGGGAAAATTTCAAAAAAACCCCTGACCTTTTAACTCAATGTCCCATAAGCACCTGACCTTCAAAAAATGTCAATCCCCCACCTGACCTTATCACTCCGTCATCAATTAACCCCCTCACCCAATTTTCCGTCCAAAATCTAACAGAATTGATGACATGGTGCTTAAATGGACATTTTAGCCCTAAAAAGAAGACATCTATGCACCACACAATAAATCCATAGACTGAGGTACACCCAATCCCCCCTTTTGGGGGGATGGAAGGCCGAATTGGGTTTTTTTTTTTTAATATTGCATAGTTTTGTAAATTGAGTCACGGTTCTGGATACATTTAGGCCCTGTTTGGCTAAATAAGCCAACTGGTTTATTTTTTGTCCTTATTCAAATTTGTTTTGTATTTATTAGTTTTTCGTCAATTTTTTGGGATTAATGCATTGTCATGACGAAAAGTATCTATAAAATAAAAAACTATAATCAAAATCTAATTCTTTTTGAATAAAAATAAAAAAATTGGCTTATTTTTGTCTTTATTCAAAAAAATTAGGTTTTGATGGTAATTTTTTACTTTTTAGATTCCTCTTGTCATGACGATGCAATAATTTTCAAAAAATTGATGAAAAACTAACAAATACGAAAAAAATTGAATAAGAACAAAAAAATAAATTATTTTGCTTATTTAGCCGGACAGAGCCTTAGTTGCCGGAAAAAGAAATGTGGTTGCCGAAACCACGGGGAAGACAACGGGGAGAATTGGGTGTGCCTCAGTCTGTGAATTTATTGTGTGGTGCACAGGTGTCTCCTTTTTAGGGCTAAAATATCCACACAAACGCCATGTCATCAATTCCGTTAGATTTTGGACGGAAAATTGGGTGAGGGGGTTAATTGATGACGGAGTGATAAGGTTAGGTGGGGGATTGACATTTTTTGAAGGTCAGGTGCTTATGGGACATTGAGTTAAAAGGTCAGGGGTTTTTTTGAAATTTTCCCAAAAAAATTTGAAAAATTATTTTTCATCTAAATTATTTTTGAGTTTAAAAATGTGCAATAAGCTGCTTATTTTTTAAGAAGATTTTTGGAACAGGCCCTTAAGATTAAGAGAAGCTTATTCATGAAGCCGCCAAATTACAACCGTCTGTTTCGGCAATCAACGGTCTGGATTTTAATAAAACTTTTCCAAGAAAAGAGCTGAAAGAGTTGAACTCTTTTTCGGAAAAGTTTGTTTAAATTTAAACTGTCCAAAACACTTTGGATACATGCGATGGTACTCTGTAAACAATTTTTCACGAAAAACTCCGTAAAAAAGATTTTCTCATTGTGATTGACGAATAACAACGTGGACACTTAACTAACGCAGTTGGATGTGTCACTAATGCAATTGGATGTGTCATCAAGTGTGTACAGAAATTCAAAATTGGTTGGTTTTGTTGAATGACAGTGTGACAATGTGTATGTGCGTGGGTCAACGTGTTGGGTGCGTATGTTTGAAAAGGGTTAGTGATGAATATGGGTGCTTTGGTCAATCACAGGGGTCCATAGCATTGAAATTTATTTCTGAAAATTATTATACTTTGATTTCATCCAGAGAGAAAGGACATGCAAATTATCTCCCCCCCTCCCCTTTTTTTTTAACAAGGGAAAAACTCTTTTACGGATGTTTCGGTAAAAAATTAAGTTTTATGGAGGTGAATCGCGAGCGTTTAAAGACAGTTCAGATTTTAAAAGAACTTTTTTAGGGAAGAGTCTCTTTTCTAGAAAAGTTCTTTTTAAATCTGAATCGTTGATTACCGAAACGGACAAATGTGATTTGCCGATTCCGTGAACAAGTATCTCTCTTCTTTTTCTTTTCACTTTTTTCAACATTGCATACATCAATAGGAATTAGTGGGGGGTGCTAGAGTTAGCACGAGGAGAAGGTCCAGAGGCTATCCAAAGCCCTAGCCCCCGCCCCCAAAACTCTGCCCTTATGAAACTCAAACCCTGATCACATAGGAGGTGAGAAATGAGCAACCAACTCTAGAAGTATCTCTCTTTTGACAAACCTAACATAATACATTGCAGCAATTTTTTCGTATATAATCCCATCTTATATTTGGAGTCTTGGAAAGAGTAGGTAATTATTTTATTGGACAAAGAGTTTTTTATTGTGCGTTCCATCTTATATTTGGAGTTTTGGACAAAGAGTAGGTAATTATTTTATTGGACAAAGAGTTTCTTAATGTGCGCATGAGTAGGATTACGATTGTGGTGGTATATTCTTTGGCTATGAGAGGTAGTAGTGTTATGGGTGTCTGTACTGGGAAGGCTACCTTTAAGGATTATCTTATGTTTGTGTGTTTTCTATCAATGAATCTTTTATCATTTTGGCAATAAAAAATAAAAAAATGTGTTATATATGATTATTGTACTTTAGGCTTCTATTAATAAGTCTCAACATTCCCATTTTTTTTTAATATTATATACATCAGATTAGATGATTACAGAAAAATTAATGAATTAACAACTAAAGAGAGTTCGACGTTTCTCTATAGAGTGGAACCCCATATTTTCTCCTTATAAGCCATTGGTTATAATTATATGGGCTAAGAATCGTATCTAAAATTGTATTCACAAAGCATTGGCACCACAAAGCCACTGCACACAACATACATTCCCATTAATAAAACGGTCTTGTTAACCTACGCCCATTAGGCGGAGGATAATATTTTAATAATTTTAAAGAAGTTCGGATATCAATGAACATATCATGGATATTAATACATTTTCACAACTATCAATGCACTTTTTTCGGATATCAATGCACTTTTATTTATTATCCTCCACACTTAGGGCGGACGTTAGCATTTTCCTTAATAAAATATAAAACTTGCAATAGACTTTATTCATAAAACTCTTTTATGAATAAGTTCATTGTAAAGACGGGGAGAGAAAAAGTCATCTCCATATGTTAAGGAGGTTGAGTGGCCGGCGTTTTTTAGCATAAACGAGGGTTTTTTTCTTATTTTTTCTTCATGGAATAATGGAAAAGAGGTTTTGCCTAAGGCTCCATTTGTTTGGGTATAAAATATTTTTCAGTAAAATATATTTGGTATAAAAAAATATAAGAAAAAAATATATAAGAAGAATATGTAAATTTTTTTCGGTATTTAGTTGTGTAAAAAAATATAAGAAGAATATTTTACATGTAAATTTTTTTCATTAATTGGATGGAAATGACTTATCCTTAAATTATTTTTCAAAATGAATCTGTTGTCTTCTACTGCAATTCTCACTGCTCAATTTTCTCTCGATCGCTAGTTCTGACCTACGTTCAATTCTAATTTTCTTAGATATCTCTACTGTTTAAGCCCCATCTCCTTACACTATTTTATCGATTTCTAAAAATATTTTTCAAGTGTCAATCATATATCAAAAAATAAAAGTTGAAGTTTATTTTTTTGAAAAAATATTTTATATTGTAAAACATTTTACATTGAAACAAATGGAGCCTAAGCGTTTAATTTCTAAAGAAGGGTGAGCTTAGAAAAACAAATCGGACATTTTGTTTTTATAATATGTACGATATTTGGTTAAAATTTTCGTATCATATGTTTAATTTCAATGAGAGAAATTGCAAAAGAATTCAATAGTAGACTAAAGTTGAAAAAAATCCCCACCAGACAACGAAAAAGTTAAAAAAAAAAGACTAATTTTTTTTTCAATCTTTGAGTCTTTTTTAATCTTTTTTGTGAGAAGAATAAAATCATCGGAGAAGCCTATTTATTACTAATTTACTGCTCCAGTGCTCCAGAGGAGGGAGGGAGAGAGAGAAGCCCCGCATAATCTTCTCTCCAATTAAATAGTGTAGACTGTTCAGTTCAGAGAGAGAGAGAGAGAGAGAGAGATGGACATGGATGTTTTTGTATTCCCTTGACCGAGCCCCGCGGGCGAGCCGACTATGCTTACTTCTACATTATCTAATCATTCATCCAGTCCATGGATGTCAAGACGCCACATATATATAATATCTATGTATCCGAGCGCGTTGAACGGTCAAAAAAGCCAAAAAAAAAAAACGATTCTTCCTCCCAAACCAGGTATTATGAGGTACCCCCTCAATTTTCCTCCAACTCTTCCCAGAAACTGCACTGAAGAAGCAAAACCCCAGTAATAAAATCAGCGTCAGGGGTTTCCTGCTGGTCTTTATCTGGTCTTGTTCAATTCCAATTGCGTGGTTGTTGCTCTCGATGCTTTGAACTGCCTGGGCGTTCTTTTTTCGGGTCATTCAATCCGCGTATCTACAATGATGGAGTATTATGCACGAATGATTGAATTTTTCTTTCTGGGTTTCTGTTTATTCTCAGTCAAATCCGAGTTTGTAGAATCTGCGTAAGTTTATAAGGTCGGTTTGACACGTTTGTTTGGGTCGTTGTGAATTGGGATCTCCTGTTTGGATTATAGTGTGCTGTTCTGTTCATGGGAATTACATATAGAGGTTCATTTACATCTCAGTAAGAATTTATTGTTCTTTCCGGTAATTCAGGTTCCGGCCTAGCTTACGTGCACATATATTAATTCTGGGCATCGGGGAAGGATTATTTGTTGTTCTTTTCGGTAATTCGGGTTCCAGACTAGTTTACTTGCACATTGACTAATTCTGGCTACCGGGGAAAGATTATTTATTGTTGGTTATTTAGATTTGTAAAGGAGGTTTGTTGTTGGGTTTTTCTCTGAAATTCATGGGTTGTGTTTGCGGTAAGGCGTCTGCTGTCCAAGATAGCAGGGAGAATGAGTCGAGTAAAGGGTCGTTGAAGTTATATGTGAATCGAGTTACATCTTCGAAGAGAGAAGAATCGGTGAAAAGGAGGTCGGATAGGAGTGATGCTAGAGTTGGGTTCAGTGATACGAAATTGGATGGTTCTAATAGGGTGAGGGATTACCCAAGTCAGAGGAAGAGAGAGAGTTCTGAAGTTATTGTTTCTTATTATCAGCGTATAGGGAGCATACCAAAAGCTACAGAAGGTGAACAGATTGTTGCAGGTTGGCCTTCTTGGCTTGCTGAGGTAGCTGGTGAAGCTATCAAGGGATGGATACCGCGGGGATCCGATACTTTCGAGAAATTAGATAAAGTATGTTTCTATTTCTTGGTTAATGATTTGCTTACGTTCTTTTTTTCTGTAGAGTAGAAAATGGCTTGTGATTGCCTGCGATAGTTTTCCGGATATTGAGGTCGTTTTGTAAATGCTTCTATGATTAGTGGTTGCTTAGTACATGATTTCATCGTGAAATAGAATTATCATATTCAAAAGTCAAAATTTAGTTACGTTCTGTCTGAATCATTTGACCGGGTATGATCTTTGGCCAATTGATAATTAGATGATTTTTCAAACATTCCGATAGAAATTGTCTTGTTTTGTTTGTATGCTTTGCTTTGATTTCTGTTCTCCATGTTTGTTGAAATCCATATGTCTTTGTTTTGGGTTCTTGCTTGATAGAATTTCATTCTTGCAGATTGGCCAAGGAACTTATAGTAGTGTATACAAGGCTCGCGATCTAATTAATAAGAAAGTTGTTGCTTTGAAAAGGGTGAGGTTCGACATTAAGGATCCTGAGAGTGTCAAGTTTATGGCAAGGGAGATCCTCATTTTGCGCAGGCTTGAACATCCAAATATAATTAAATTGGAAGGCTTGGTTACGTCACGGGCTTCTTGCAGCTTGTACCTTGTTTTTGAGTATATGGAACATGATCTTACAGGACTTGCGTCACTACCTGGTGTAAAATTCTCTGAACAGCAGGTACTTATTCAATTGCTTTTTAGTATAGAAAATTTGATAAATTTGGTATTGTGGCAATTACATTCAGTCACTTGTATGATAATCACATGCCTTTGAGCATGAGGTACCTTTGCTTTTCTTTTTGTGCTCATTTAATGTAACAAAAGTGAGGATTCAAAAAAGAAAAGAAAAGAAAAGGGTTCCTGGATGCTGCTGCTGGTTTTAAGAGTCTGTAAGCTATACATCCAACTCCATTTTCTGTGTTATTTCAGGTTAAATGTTACATGCAACAGCTGCTGAGTGGACTTGATCATTGTCATAGTCGTGGTGTTCTGCATCGTGACATAAAGGGTTCAAACCTTCTAATCGACAATCATGGCATCTTGAAGATCGCGGATTTTGGCTTAGCAAGTTTTTATGATCATCGCCAGAGTGTGCCATTGACGAGCCGTGTTGTGACTCTCTGGTATCGTCCGCCAGAACTTCTACTTGGAGAAACTCATTATGGAGTTTCAGTGGATTTATGGAGTACTGGTTGTATACTAGGAGAACTATATTCTGGGAAGCCTATTTTACCCGGAAGAACAGAGGTATCACTATTTCTATTAGGAAAATGCTAACCACACAGCCCTTAAGGTTGAGGTTCAAAATGTGTGTTGCAAAGCTTGGAAACTGTTTTCTAATAAGTACATAAAATTGGATTGAAATTTTAAATGTTAAATGATTATTGAAATTCGAATTGTTTTTGGGCATTTTGTATCCCTTAACCACCTCCCTATAGCCGGTTGTTACCAGGGTCCTTTTTCTTTTTCTTATCTTGGAATTTTTAAGAGTGTCATTGGCTTCTAGTTTAAGAAACTGGGATAAAATATTTCCCATAGGGGATCTAGTAAAAAAGCTCGATTTTCTGTAACGATTATTAATTTATTAGTAAACGTCCCATGTCAGTTGCAAGGAGTATGTTTGTTATTTTCGTGATTCATGTTCTGTTTATTGTATGGTTCATGTCTCTGACTAAATGGACAATCGCGCCTTTTTGGAGTTGTTTCAGTTATATTATCCAACTGTAGAAAACAGGAAGGACAATGAGTGAAAGCCTTAGCCTGGCCCTTTCTCAAAACAACTTTTAAAGAAACTTCTTGAAACATGCTATTTTCAGAGTTATTTGAAATGTGTCTCCTTCGTGCAAATATATGTATGCTCTTGTTTAAGTATGTGCATATTTATAGTCTCTCAAGTTGACCCCAAAATTGTTTTTTATATGTTTTTATGCTGCAGATTGAGCAATTGCACAAGATTTTTAAGCTTTGTGGCTCACCATCTGAGGATTACTGGAGAAAGTCAAAATTACCTCATTCTACGGTGTTCAAACCTAAACAACCTCACAAACGATGTCTTGCAGAGACATTTAGAGGTTTTAGTCCCCCTGTTGTGGGCCTTATTGAGATTTTACTATCCATAGATCCAACACAACGAGGAACTGCAGCATGTGCTCTCGAAAGCGAGGTAATTTACTTATTTATTGTGTGACTTCTTTCTGTTGAGTACTCGAGAAACTTAAATATTGTTGGTTCATTGAAGCTGAGCTTTACGAATTATTTCGTTGGCCGCATATGTTCTTAAATAATGAGATTAGAGGAGTTATTTTCTAATCCAAATTGTGGTATTGACTTCCCAATAGGAGTTCCTTATGATTGTGGATTTGTGGTAGGTATTTCTCAGGCCCTTGGTTTTTGTTGAATATTGTAATTCTTGAAGATTACAATTTGTGAAAGTAAAACGTCATTTCCTGATTTTACACTTGTTTGGTATGGCTTGCTTAATATAGATTTATTCCTTTGGGTTGTTTGGATAAACACGAGTGTAAAATAATGTTTACGTAGCTTGCAATTATCAAATGGATCAAATGAATAAAGATTACATGCAGTGAAACACCAATAGAGATTTGTTTTTTGTTTGGAAAATGATCCAACAAAGAGAACGAGCTATGCAACATGTGGTACCAGCACCGAGAGGGCTTTACCTAGTAATCTAGCTGGGATGTCCCAATCGCTAATCAAATTGCATTAGTGCAGATCGTCTACATTGCCCCAATGGAAAAGATTCAGAATGAGGACTTTGGCTTTGCTGGAGAAAGGCAATGGGAACCTATGACAACAATGAAACTAAGAAGTACAGTCGTAGTAAAATTTAAAATTCAAAGGACATAAAAAGGCAACAAGGAATGAAATTAATATGTACTAAGAGTTAAAACCCTTGTTCTCAAATTTGCCAATTTTTTAATCTGTTATTTTCTGAATGTTTAACCTTACAACAGTTTTATCTATGTTACCTGGGTGAGTTTTTTCTTTTTTAAAATTTCTATGATCGTGTATATTTACCGGAGTTGATTGCTTTAGTATTAACTCTGTAATTATTTGAATATATTTTCAATCTAGTTCCTTTGTCATCGTCATAGGAGTAAGACTGATGCTTTTCCTGAGCTTTTTGGATTGATTGATTTTTCTCCTGCAGTATTTTACCACAAAACCACTTGCTTGTGACCCTTCCTGTCTGCCAAAATATCCTCCCAGCAAAGAGCTTGATTGCAAAATGCGGGATGAAGAACTTAGAAGGTGCACACTCTTAAATTTCCATTTGTGGTATGAGCAAACACGGATGTTGGGTCTTCTTATTTTTCTCAGAAACATATAATTTTGCTTCGTGATATAACTTCTTTGACCTACTCGAGAAAACTTGCTTTGGGCTTAAAAGGAAATCAAGCCCTCGTTAGTGTTTGAGAACATGGTGGGACATTCTTTCAAAAACCAGTGTTGATGTGTTAATTTTAAGAAGTCAAGCAATTGGATGCAAGAATCATGTGAACTCCCTTTGTGTTTTGTTTGTTGGTTATGTTCACGGACAGCGCTTTTATTGTCCACCCTTTGGTAGCTTGTTTTGTTACTCTTCATTGGTTCATACCATCAATGATCTTTGTTTTGTTGACGATATTTTTGCAATTTTTTTTTTTTTAACTTTTTGGTCAAAATGATAGAAGGAGAATATTATTGTAATTGAGGATGGTATGGATGTTGACTTCTATCATTAAATCTCACAGGCAAGGAGCGGCAGGAGGCAGGGGTCAGAGGGTTGACCAGGGAACTGGAGGACCCAAATTACCTCGGGGGATTCCAGTGCCTAATGCTAATGCTGAGTTGGTCACATCAGTGCAGGTACCTGATTTTCTTGCTGTTTGAGTTAAATGCAAAACAACCGAAACAATGATTGGGAGTTGCAGTGAAATAATGTAGTAGTATAAAAACATATGTGAAGTTGAACCTGGTCTTTTGGGGACACTAAGCAGATATACTCATGTGAATAATCAGGCACACATATTTGCAAATGAGTCATTGACAATTGTTTCATAACATGCCATTAAAAAGTTGAACTATTGAAAATTGAACACGGTAGGTGATGGTTACAAGGAATAATAACTGGGCAGTGGGTGATGCCCTTAATTTGGTATCTTCACAGACTAGTAATTTTTCCGGAGGGCTCATTCTATCAGCAGTTTAAAAAATGCACTAGCTTTTGAGTTTTAGGGCAATGTTTTGAGGTTCAAGTTGAACAGCTACAATGGCAGTAGGCAGCAGGATTTGAAACGTGATGGAATTGTGTAATGTGTTTGATGGAAACATGACAGGATTAGGGCAACGTTGTGGTTAGCTGCGCATTATATGCTTGAATAACACATGTATACATTTAGTTTCGATTAATTGACACACTCGCTTGTCATTGGACATGAGCTAGTTTTTGCATAGCTTTCTCACTTAGCTTTTGAGATGCCAAGACTCTTCAGTGTTTCAACATCCTTATCAATATCTGCCTGTCTGGGCTTAACGAAGTTAATTTCACTTCATATGTTTTCCTCATTTGTAATTCTCTCTCGCTCTCTCGCTCTCTCGCTCTCTCTCTCTCTCTCTCTCTCTCTCTCTCAAGTAAATAAAACACATCATTTTTATCCATAATTACAGAGAAGACAAGGCAACTCTGATTCACAGAGCCGTAGTGAGGTGTTCAAGCCTTATCAGGAAGAACCTGCTTGGGGTTTTCCTATCAATGCACGTAGACGAACACAAAATGTCAAAGAAGTGGGTAAAGCTCTCATGGATCGGAACCATAGGGGAGCTTCAAATTCTGGACCGTTGATTCCAGGAGTTGGATTGACAAAAACCGGGAACAGATACGATGATAGTTCTATGGTATCAACTAGTGGTGACTTATCAACATCACTTTGTTTAGTTGAATCTAGGACGTCGTTGTCCAAAGAGTGCCAAAATGAAGAAGGTCCTACACAACAAGAAGATACCCATCAAGTGGGTAGGTCTTCAGAATCGTCTGAACTATCGGGACCCACAACGAAGAATGGTCGAAAGCATCGTACGCAAAGCATCACTAGTTCTCATCAACCACAAAAAGAAATGATTCCGGTAAGTTTCCTGACCATGCATTCTCTTTTATGGCTCTAATAAGGAATGGTTCAGCATGATAATTCTGTTTTTGTTTCATGAATTTGGTGAAAGCTGAGTTTGGATTATCAATATTTGTTGAAGAATTTAACGAGGGAAAGGAAAATGATAGGGAAACCGAAGAAGTTAATTTAGCTTATCCACTTTGTTTTCTTCTTGTCTTTTCTCTTGCCTTATCTTTCTCATTGCATAGTGCATACCCCTCCACAAATCTATGATCCAAACAAGCCTGCTAATAGATAAACGAATTGGTCAGTATCTCTCGAATTTTGTTGTCGTATACCATGTTAGTAAAACTTAAACCAGCATCTTATGTGTATATCATGTGGTTTCCCTTGACTGCTTCGTATTGATGGAGTAGTAATTTCCCCACACTTTGCATTTGTGTTTTTATGGCCTCTAATCTGGCTTGGATTGATATAGTAGTTTTCTACCCCTCTCTACATTCTGTATCTGATTTTCAATGCTTGCTGAAAAATATATATATATTTTTTGGAGCAGGGTCATGGGATAGGGATAGAGGGAAATAGGATTCAATTTTCAGGTCCATTAGTGGTTCCATCAAACAAAGCCGACCAGATGCTTAAAGAGCGTGATCGCCACATTCAAGATGCTGCTCGACGTGCACGGCTCGAGAAGGCAAGACTCAGGCTCGAGCAATGCAAATAACACCATCCAACCTGGGATACTGTCCTTGTCACGGAGTTGGCTAAAGGGGCGTGTTTGTGTCAGAGAGAGAGAGAGAGATAGAGAATCCTCTCCGGCGCGCATAGTTACAATTTTTGTGCAGTGGTTTTGCTAGTGATAAATGATCTTGTATTTGCCGATCAAGTCTGATTACTTAGAAGTGAAATGCCGAAGAGTGAACAGAATCACCAAATTTTAGAAGGAGATTTTGGTCTAAAGAACATATCTGAATGCTCCTTCCTTCATATTGTGGATGCTATGATCAGTTTGAAGTGAAGGCAAACAGTGAGATGGGACAAACATATACATTTTCGTTAATAGGCCGCATGCCCCAACATCATGAAATGTGGGTTTTTTTTGGGTCAAATGATAAGATGTCAACGGGAGTCGAGCACTCTCTTCTTGATAACTCAAACGCAAACTCAAGACCTCTCCCTGAGAAAGGAGAGCAATGGACTGCGGTCCATAAAATGTGGTTGAGCGACCAAAATAGGTTGGAAAACTGAATACTACTACTGAGAAGTTTTCCGAATTATAGTTTTCTTTTTTTGAATAGCATTTCCGAATTAAAGTTGGTTTCATACTCACAATTTACTTTTGTTAACTTCGAACGTTGGTTGAAATCTATGTCAAGAAGAAATGACAAATTTAATTAGCCCAAACCCTATTGAATTTTGAGTGAATTCATCATTGCCATCACAACCACAATCTCTCCACTGCAGCCGCCACCGCCACAACCACCACATGACCACACCATCGTCGCCTCCACCGCCACAACGACCATATGACCACATCATCGTCACATCTTCTCCTCTACCACCCTTTTCCTTCTCCACACAGTTGCTGCCTCCACCGCCACCTACAACACATCAAGGATTTTCAATTTCGTTTTTTAACACAATTTATTTTGTTTCCGGACTTTAATTTTAGCTAGTCCTATATAATTTTAGGTAGTGATAAATGATAATACTGAAACCATTTTTGTTAGTGCCAAAACTATAAGTGTCAAATGGGCCGGGCCGGAACGGCACGTGCATGGGGCAGCACGGCACGTCACAATCTTGGCCTGACACAGCATGGTTTTAGTGGGCTCGGGGCATGACATGGGCACGGAAGTGGGTGGCACGGGCACGACACGGCACGACATGGGCACGGGCACGGGCGCGGAAAGTGGACAGGATCGGCACGGCACGACACGTTCTAGTCGGGCACAGGTACAAGCACAGGCATGGGCACGACACGGGCACAAAAGGGCATGGTACAAGGCACGGAATAACAAAAAAATAATTAAAAAAAGCCAAATGACTTTCTTTAAATTTTTTTTAAAAAATAAACAATTTCTATTCGGTAAAAATTACTTGTTTACCTTAAAAAATAAAAGGTAAACAACTAAGATATTTAATTTTAAAAAAAATTCTTAAAAAAATGTTTTTAAAAAATCATTTTTTTTACCTTTAAAAATATTATCAATTTTTATTTAGTAAAAAATATTTGTTTTGTTTTTGTTAGTGTATTGGCTTTGGACAATTGGACCATTGGTTTGTAAATTTATTATTACAAGATAACAAGTAAAATTAAAAAAATTTATCAAAATATTTATGGTGCAAGAGTAATTTAATATAAAAGGAAATGTGCAAGAGTAGTATATCGGTAAATCTAACGAGAAATAAGAAAAAAAATCTCGTACAAAAAATTAGAAAAAAAATACATAGTAGAAATAAAGGGGGGAAAAAACTAGAATGAGAAAAAAAAAACATAGTAGAAATAAGGGGAAAACAAAAAACAAAAAAAGGGTTGGCTGGATTAGGATTTGAACCGAGGTCTCTAAGCTCCTTCATACTCAAACAAACCACTATACTACCAATTAACTTTAAGTATAAATTTGAAAAATTAGTATATAATATATAGCTCTATTATATAAAAACGAGACCATCAAGCAGTAGCCACACAATTGCAACGCAATCACGACGATCGATACCATTCAATGCGTTTATTTTTGTTGTGCTTAGTGTTTTAATCATGGGATCCAATTTTTTGGTGCATCGGATTTTGAAAGCTCTTTCATCGGCACGTTAATTCATTGTTTGATTGAATTTTTTTTAACGTCCGATCAAGTATGTAGCGATCAACATTTTACTTGATTATTGACATGAATGATCTAATCCCTTCCACATAAAAGTTAGATGGTTTCAATTTTTAAAAAATAGCTTAGGCGGCGTTCAAGTAGTGCATTATAGGACTTTAATGCCTTTGGAAGCACTGAATGTGTTTCGATCACGTGATTTCCGACATCCAATTATCAACTATTCAGGTGAAAATGATAAAGTTGATAAGACGTTAAATTGTAACGATTTAGATCGAACATTCGTAAAAATGAGTCTACAGTTACCTTTCCAATCTATACACTGAACTTACCGGAGTCTAAACCAAGGTAAACGGCTATAGTCTAATGTACACTAGCCACATGACCGCGACACAATAATGACGACCCATACCATTCATATTGTAGTTCTTGGTATTTTAATCACTCTCGCAAAATTTTCGAGTCTATTGGGTTTTGGAAGCCCCTTCATTGTGACGTAGATTCATTAATAAGAAATTGTTTGTTATGTGCGATCAAGTATAACAATAACAAATTTACTTCATTTTTTTTGCACGAATGATATAATTACTCTCATATAAAAGGTAGACCGTTCTGATATCCAAAAAACAGCTCAAGTGGCCCTCTAGTGATGCATTATAAAATTTTACGAGAAATTTCCATTATTGAGTGCATATAGATTATGGTGCGACTAATGCACATGATCACGCACTAGCATAAATAGAATGAGATGAAGCCCTAGCAGCCCCGTCTCTCTCTCACTCTCAACGTCTCTCTGACTCTCACTACTCACAGCCCTAGAAGAATGAGATGAAGCCCTAGCAGCCCCCCTCACTCTCTCACTCTCAACGTTTCTCTGACTCTCACTCACAGCCCTAGAATGAGATGAAGCCCTAGCAGCCCCCCCTCTCTCTCTCACTCTCAACGTCTCTCTGACTCTCTCTCTCTCTCTCTCTCTCTCTCTCTCTCTCTCTCTCTCAACACCGTACTCACCCTGTGAGAAACCCCAACACCGGATATTTTTCCAAATGACGTGAGCCTCTCTGTCCCTTTTTCCTGTGACACATTTTTCCTTATATTTGTATCTATTGTGTGTGTGTGTCTATTGGGGAAGGGAAATCCCGTCAAAGCAACAAGGGTTCCAGAGTAGTCTGAATCTGCATGGCTTCCCGTGCGAGTTCAGAGGCAGAACCACCCGAGTCAGCGGCGGCAGTGCGGTGGGTCGGGGATGAGAGCGGTTTTCCTCGGTGGATCTGGAGGGAAGAGGGAGTGCGCTGGTACTGGTGTGTTTTTACCTTGTAGATATGGACGCAACAACCCTTCAGAGTGTCGGAAGAAGCCAGGTATGTGCTAGTGTTCTACATGTAGACAAGTGTTGTGTGGATGTTTCTCGGTTTATTTGTTTTCTTAAATTTTTGGACTTTTGTTTCATTTTGAGTCCATTATTACTACTTTGGTTTGCGTGTTTGTTTGGTTGCCGAGAAAAGCAGAGGATAGTAATTAGTGAGGCTCCTTTTGGAACTTGTTGAAATTAGGAGAAAAGAAAAGTTCGTACTACTAATTTAGAAGGAAAATGGGTGAAGAATGATACGAAAAATTTCAGTGTGCTGTGAAACTTGCCTTGGGTTTGCTCTCTTTTAAAATCTCAGGTTTGATTCGCGCAAGCTGTCTCGGGACACACTAACAAACATTGGAAGGGATTTTTTTTCATAAATTTTCATTTGTTTTCGTACAATAAGGAAAATAGATTTTTAATTTTGTGTTCTTTTCTTATTTTTTGAGGATACAGTTCCCACGAAACGTTCTAATCACAAATAATTTTGCATCTTGTATTCTCTGGGTTTCTTTTTTTAAAAATGGATTTGAAACATCACCCAATCCCCTGTAAAGTTGAGGTGTGTACTCTGTTTAGATTAGTATTTAGTTGCTCTGTAATCTGATAACCAAATGCACTAAAAAGATAGCATTTTCATGCTCTTTTAAGGATTTTCTTTGGATCCCAATTATAAGTAGGAAAAGTAGCCCGATTCCCCCAGCCCCAGCCTTTGTTTTTCTAGATGTAGGGTATAACTAGTCGCTCTCAATCGTAATCACAAGATTGTGTGTGTGTGTGTGTTGAAATGGCCTGGCCCGACCTGACACGACTAAGCAAACGGGCTGGCAAAGCTTGACACGATTGAAAATGGCACAGCACGACACGATTTAAGAAAACGGGCCGGCATGACACGACACGATTGGCAAACGGCACGGCACGAAACGACACGATTGACAAACGGCACGACACGGCACAATTTGAGTAAATACTGTAAACGGGTCGGCATGGCATGGCAGAAAGCACGGTTAGCATGAAGTTAAACAGGGGGTTGGCATGGCACGACACATTTGATACCTTTAGCCAAAACTCCAATTCTACCATGCACAAGGTACAAGTCTTTTCCACACTAAAATTTTGGCATTAACAAAAAAAAAAAAACAGTTTTGGCATTATCATTTTTCATAATTTACTGTATACATAATAAGAAATTCAATTACACATTTTCTAATTTTCAGATGTATCAAAAAGCACCCTAGTCAAATTTTTATGTACACATTTTGATTAGGAGGTAAGGTTTTTCTTTAAGACGGTTAATGGTGTCTAAGCCAGCTTATTTGCAAATTAACTAATCCTGTTCCCGGTCCAATCAAAGGCGGGTCATTCACATCGTGACTAGGAAATTCACAAAAAATTCTTTTTTTACGGCTTGACTCTAAAAATTGAACCCTGATTTACCAACAAAAAAAAAAAACATACCAACCACCGAGACCAGTGGTCTGATTAAAAGGTAGTATGGTTGTTGGATAGAGGGATCTGCCAAGTCCAGCCTGAGCCAAATATAACTCTAGGAGTTCGTGGTATTTCTCAGCTTTACGTTTCTAGGGTTTCATCGTTGTACACCTATATAAATAACCACGAGCCCTTCTCTCTCACATCGTCCATCTCTCAAGATCTCTTTGAACCTCACAATTTTCTGGATTTCTTTCTAATAGCGTTGATTTTTGTTGTGTTTCGTATTCGTATGTATTGAGAGGATGAATATGATGATTTTGATAGAGGGTGATGATCGATTTCACATGATCAAAATTTCTCATCGCTACGTTCTTTCTGATCCATTCTCTATCTCTCTCTCCCAACAGTATTCGGATTTCTTTTCTGTTTACTGATATGTTTGCTTGTTTGGTGTTGAATTTCTTGTTTTAATTTTTCCAAGTTAATGGGTGAGATGCATCAAGAAAAGATGATGAAATCAGAAAATCTTAGGACACCTTCTGACACAGTTATGACAATGGCTGTGTATGAGAAAAGATTTTACTGTTTCTGATTTTATTATGATGTTTCTAGTTTCTTATTTAATCTTGAAATCGGAGTCAAATGTTCTATTCATTTTTAGTAGGAAAAAAAAAATTATACTTGCTTTCAAAATTTTATGGAATTAAGTCCTGTCCCGCTAAGATTCTTCTTTTTAAGTATATATTTTTCTAATTTTTTGTGACTAGGAAATTCACAAAAAATTCTTTTTTTACGGCTTGACTTTAATAATTGAACCCCGATTTACCACCAAAATAAAAAAAAACCAACCATCGAGACCAGTGACCTAATTAAAAGGTAGTTTGGTTGGATAGAGAGATCTGCCAAGCCCAGCTCGAGTCCAAATATAACTCTAAGAGTTCGTGGTATTTCTCAGCTTTACGTTTCTAGAGTTTCATCGCTGTACACCTATATAAATAACCACGAGCCCCTCTCTCTCTCACATTGTCCATCTCTCAAGATCTCTCTGAACCTCGCAATTTTCTGGATTTCTTTCTAATAGCGTTGATTTTTGTTGTGTTTCGTATTCATATGTATTGAGATGATGAAGATGATGATTTTGATAGAGGGTGATGATCGATTTTATATGATCCAAATTTCTCATCGCTACATTCTTTCTGATCCATTCTCTCTCTCTCTCTCTCTCTCTCTCTCTCTCTCTCTCTTTCTAATAGCGTTGATTTTTGTTGTGTTTCGTATTCATATGTATTGAGATGATGAAGATGATGATTTTGATAGAGGGTGATGATCGATTTTATATGATCCAAATTTCTCATCGCTACGTTCTTTCTGATCCATTCTCTCTCTCTCTCTCTCTCTCTCTCCAAACAGTTTTCAGATTTCTTTTCTGTTTACTGATATTTTTGCTTGTTTGGTGTTGAATATCCTGTTTTGATTTTTCAAAGTTAATGTTTGAGATGCATCAAGAAAGATGATGAAATGAGAAAATCTTAGGACACCTTCTGACACAGTTATGACAATGGCTGTGTATGAGAAAAGATTTTACTGTTTCTGATTTTATTATGATGTTTCTAGTTTCTTATTTAATCTTGAAATCGGAGTCAAATGTTCTATACATTTTTAGTAGAAAAAAAAAATTATACTTGCTTTCAAAATTTTATGGAATTAAGTCCTGTCCCGCTAAGATTCTTTTTTTTAAGTATTTATTTTTCTAATTTTTTGTAAATAGGAAATTCACAAAAAATTCTTTTTTGACGGCTTGACTCTAAAAATTGAATCCCGATTTACGACCAAAAATAAAATAAAATAAAATACCAACCACCGAGACCGGTGGGCTGATTAAAAGGTTGTTTGGTTGTTGGATAGAGGGATCTGCCAAGCCCAACCCGAGCCCAAATATAACTCTAGGAGTTCGTGGTATTTCTCAGCTTTACGTTTCTAGGGTTTCATCGTTGTACACCTATATAAATAACCACGAGCCCTTCTCTCTCACATCGTCCATCTCTCAAGATCTCTCTGAACCTCACAATTTTCGCATTTCTTTCTAATAGCGTTGATTTTTGTTGTGTTTCGTATTCATATGTATTGAGATGATGATTTTGATAGAGGGTGATGATCGATTTCACATGATCAAAATTTCTCATCGCTACGTTCTTTCTGATCCATTCTCTCTGTCTCTCTCTCCATCTCTCTCCAAACAGTTTTCGGATTTCTTTTCTGTTTACTGATATTTTTGCTTGTTTGGTGTTGAATATCCTGTTTTGATTTTTCCAAGTTAATGGGTGAGATGCATCAAGAAAGATGATGAAATTAGAAAATCTTAGGACACCTTCTGACACAGTTATGACAATGGCTGTGTATGAGAAAAGATTTTACTGTTTCTGATTTTATTGTGATGTTTCTAGTTTCTTATTTAATCTTGAAATCAGAGTAAAATGTTCAATACATTTTTAGTAGAAAAAAAAAATTTATATTTGCTTTCAAAGTTTTATGGAATTAAGTTCTGTCCCGATAAGATTCTTATTTTTATGTATTTATTTTTCTAATTTTTTTGTGACTAGGAAATTCACAAAAATTCTTTTTTGACGGCTTGACTCTAAAAATTGAACCCCGATTTACCACAAAAAAAAAAAAAACACACCAACCACCGAGACCAGTGAGCTAATTAAAAGGTAGTTTGGTTGTTGGATGGAGGGATCTGCCAAGCCCATCCCGAGCTCAAATATACTCTAGGAGTTCGTGGTATTTCTCAGCTCTATGTTTCTAGGGTTTCATCGCTATACACCTATATAAATAACCACGAGCCCCTCTCTCTCTCACATCGGCCATCTCTCAAGATCTCTCTGAACCTCACAATTTTCTGGATTTCTTTCTAATAGCGATGATTTTTGTTGTGTTTCGTATTCGTATGTATTGAGAGGATGAAGATGATGATTTTGATGGAGGGTGATGATCGATTTCACATGATCAAAATTTCTCATCGCTACGTTCTTTCTGATCCATTCTCTCTCTCTCTCCCAACAGTTTTTGGATTTCTTTTCTGTTTACTGATATTTTTGCTTCTTGTTGAATTTCTTGTTTTTATTTTTCCAAGTTAATGGGTGAGATGCATCAAGAAAAGATGATGAAATCAGAAAATCTTAGGACACCTTCTGACACAGTTATGACAATGGCTGTGTATGAGAAAAGATTTTACTGTTTCTGATTTTATTATGATGTTTCTAGTTTCTTATTTAATCTTGAAATCGGAGTCAAATGTTCTATTCATTTTTAGTAGGAAAAAAAAAATTATACTTGCTTTCAAAATTTTATGGAATTAAGTCCTGTCCCGCTAAGATTCTTCTTTTTAAGTATATATTTTTCTAATTTTTTGTGACTAGGAAATTCACAAAAAATTCTTTTTTTACGGCTTGACTCTAAAAATTGATCCCCGATTTACCACCAAAAGAAAAATAAAATACCATGCACCGAGACCAGTGGGCTGGGTAAAAGGTAGTTGGGTTGTTGGATAGAGGGATCTGCCAAGCCCAACCAGAGCCCAAATATAACTCTAGGAGTTCGTGGTATTTCTCAGCTTTACGTTTCTAGGGTTTCATTGCTATACACCTATATAAATAACCACGAGCCACTCTCTCTCTCTCACATCGTCCATCTCTCAAGATCTCTCTGAACCTCACAATTTTCGGATTTCTTTCTAATAGCATTGATTTTTGTTGTGTTTCTTATTCATATGCATTGAGAGGATAAAGATGATGATTTTGATAGGGTGATGATCGATTTCACATGATCAAAATTTCTCATCGCTACGTTCTTTCTGATCCATTCTCTCTCTCTCTCTCTCTCTCTCTCTCTCTCTCTCTCCCAACAGTATTCGGATTTCTTTTCTGTTTACTGATATTTTTGCTTTTCTGGTGTTGAATTTCTTGTTTTAATTTTTCCAAGTTAATGGGTAAGATGCATCAAGGAAAGATGATGAAATCAGAAAATCTTAGGACACCTTCTGACACAGTTATGACAATGGCTGTGTATGAGAAGATTTTACTGTTTCTGATTTTATTGTGATGTTTCTAGTTTCTTATTTAATCTTGAAATCGGAGTAAAATATTCTATACATTTTAGTAGGAAAAAAAATATACTTACTTTCAAAATTTATGGAATTAAGTCCTGTCCCGCTATGATTTAAAAAAAAATACTTGCTTTCAAAATTTTAAGGAGTTAAGTCCTGTCCCGCTATGATTCATATTTTAAGTATTTTTTTTCTTTTATGAGATAAATTATTGAATAAAGCTACGGAGCAGGCTCTCGACCCACGACCAAAAACAGGACGCTGACGTGGACTGGCCCCACATCAGCCTAAGCCAAACAAAAAAAAAAAAAAAAAAAACAAATTCCTCAATTTTTTTGAATCGCCCCCAAATTGAAATTAGACCTGGCTCCTTGAGCTTGAGAACAGAGAGCGAAAGAGAGAGGACGACGGCTGAGGAGCCCGACTGCCAGCCTCACTTGCACCACTAGCCTCACTTGCACCACTAGCCTCACTTGCATCGCCGGCGACCACCAGCCTCACCTCCATCTCCGATCCGGAGACCACACCAGCGGCGAAAATTGCTTGAGCCCAGCACCTACGCCATTTCCTACTACCAAGGTCTCTCTCTCTTTCTCTCTCTCTCTGTGCGTGGGTTGTCGTTGACACCTACAATTTCAGTCGACTACAGCCTTTCATTTAACTATAACTTGTTCAAACCAAAAAAATTAGGGCTTGTTAAATTGGGGATTTTTTTTTGTTTCAAACCCTAACCATAAGATTTTTGCTTCCTTATATGCATCTCAACAGTCAGAAGTGAATGGTCCTTGATGGCTCTGGGTGCAAAATTTTGGTTTGGTCATCATCATTGTATTCAGTTGGGTTTTGGCTTTTGAACCATTCTTGTTGAACTGATTGATAACATTCAATATTGTTGATTCCCATTAAATACCATGCAATTAGAATTTTGTTGCTTGAATATTTGAAATTGGTTGTTTTTTATCTGAATATTGCAGGTACTGCTCTGAAAAAAGAAAAAAAACTTGTGGAGACAGTGGAGTGCTTTTCTTGCTGGTTAATTTAGTTGCAGAAGGGAAGTTTTCCTTTTGAAATGCTTTCAATCATCACTAATTAATGTTGCCAACTTGTTCCACTTCCCTCGAAACTCAATACATGAGTTTTAAATTCTTGCATCAATTGAAAGTTAGGAAAGTCAATCTTTGCAAGTTGGAATTTGGTGCAAGAATAATGTTTTGTAGGTGACATGCAGGTTTCCAATGGTTCCCAAAGACATCCCAATGAGCTACTTAATCGTACCCAATTCTCAAACTTTTGACCAATTACTGCTAGTTTGTTTCATGCTTGGCCTTTTCTGTCACAAACCAAGTTAGTTTTTTTTCCTTGAATATGCTATTGAGTGTTGTGTATAAATTGCTTCAGTGGTTGTTCATGCAGCACTATTATTCTGTCTCCCTCAAAAAAAAGGAAAAAAGAAGAAACAAGAGGAAAAGTTTGTATTCGTTGACATTATGCTTTATTATCTATTGAAAGGAAACTTCTTCATTGGGCCCATTGATTATTGCAGGGAAGCATGTAGCAATTCCAAGACTATCACAATCTCGAAAGAAACACCTCTTGGTTCTCTCCGCTCTTGCTACTGCTATGAATTCGATGCTCCTATTTTTGCTGCAATCTCATGCTTTTCTTTTGTTGCCCGGTGCTGTGGATTATATGCTCTATGCTTCTGGATTGTCTATGTTGGAAACCGTGTGAAGCTTATGGATTTTTCGTGCTTGTGCTGCCACTTTGGTTCTGTTATGTTAAGCTTATGGATTATATGCTCTCCCTTGATGCTGCTTTGATTTGGATGCTATAGCTATGGATTGCTGAAGTTCTTACTCGGGATATGCTTCAAGACCTTCAGTGATATATATATCTTCAGATTTTGTATCTATTTCAATTGTAATTATCGCATCCAATAGTTCGTTGAGAATGATAGTGAGGGTGGTAGGAGGATGATGAAGAAGACAAGGAGGATAATAGTGAGGTGGTAGCAGTAGTTATTTTTCTTTTCTTTTGCTTGTAGCTTAAGGGAGAGGATAAATGTAATGCCCTTATAATGGTTTTTGTATCCAGAAGATTATGTATTACACTTATCGCATCCAAATTTTTTTCTTGTTTCAAAACTTTAAACTTGAATGTGCTTGATAATTTTGACTTTGGCTTAAGATTTTATGACTTTGGCTTTGTGAATGGTAATTAGGATAAGAAATGTCTGGCGTGGGCTTGTGCGTAACATAATGTTGGTCTTGTTGTATTGAATAAGACGCGATACGTCGGGTTAAGACCAAAAATAGGAGAGGTGCTGCCCAAATTATTTCAGGGCGTACCTAGCTTGTGTCCGCAAGGTTGCTCCTTGATGCTGCATATAACAATTGATCTTAACAAGAACTAAAGTGGTCTTAACTTGACAAGTTCTTTTTGATAATTTAGCAATTGTTGCAAACAAAACTAAAGTCTCTACTCTTGGACACGCTCTTGGACACGGAGCCGTGTCCGACACAGAAACGGACACGACACAAGAACATTCCAGAAACTCAATTTCCATCACCCTAGAAACTCAAAACTGAAACTCAATTTCTGCACTCCATAAACACAATTTCGAGCACCTAATCATGAAGTGTTACCAACATTGAAACTCAAAACTAAAATGATAGAAATTTAATTTTCAAAGACTAAAAATTGAAATGCATACACAATTATTACCAACATTGAACGTGGCACCTTTTTCATTAAACAAAATATGGAAGAACCAAAGCTATAATCTTTTAATTTCAATCATGTGTTCCTTTCATTACAACTAGCAACAACATAATCAAAATAAGACTAGCATATAGCAGCGGCAACCAATGACTGATTTAACATATTTCTTGATCATATCACCATCCAACAATCTTACTCTCTTAACCCCTGCAACAACTACATACTACATACTCCCACCCTAAGCTGTAACACAAAAAAAAAAAACACCCAGGATACTCATCAAAATAAAGACACACCAAGATACACAAATAAGTTTTCTATTGTCCACCGTTATCTCTTGCATTCATCATTTCTGTAGCACTTTGTTGTGCTCCTCCCCAACCTTGTCCTTGACTTTCTAAATAACTTGATTGTCCTCCTCCCCAAACTTGAGTACCCATAATATTTAATTGTCCTCTCCAAACATGAGTATTGAGTAAACTTGACATGTTGCTTTGTGAAGTCGGGAAGTTGTTGAAAAATTGGTCACAACTTGTTCCGGTTGGACATAAAGTTGGAGAAAATGGAGGATAGTTCCGCCTTGTGCCATATTTGGTTGCATATTGTAAGGCATCATGTTTGACCACATTAATTGCCCCATGTAGCTTGGATAACTCTGCCCAACAAAAAACAAAAAACTTAATAAATGGATTATAGAAGGAACTTAGCAATAAAAAACGTTTCTTACATTCACATTTACGACATTTTTTTGTGTTCCAAATACATGGCCATCCGCAATATCCCCAACCTCCTGAAATTAGTACAAGAATATAACTAGTAAGCATTCATCCAAGATATGTATGTCTATATTAACAAGCAACAAATGAAAAAAAACGTTATACCTTCGCTTTTTCATTAGACAATGTCTTATTTTTTTGTTATTTTTTTTTGTTACAAATTTTTTCAACAACACCTTGCTTTCTTTTAGATGGTGGTCTTCCTTTTCGTCGAAGAGGTATCGGGTCAAGGATGTTCCTACTCTCTTTGGAAGGTAAAACTCCATCTCCAAGTGAAAAGGAATCATTAGGGATACCCAAACCCATATTACTTCCACAAACAGCCGAAGATTCAACCAACTCTTCTTTTAGCTCGCGTAGCCGTCCCATCACCTTAGCATATTTCTCTTGACAATCTTCCGCCAAATCGGCAACCTCATTAAAGAGATTGCACATGTTGTCATACCGACGTGCTTCAATAGTTCTTGATAAATTAGCATAATTGATTCGAATCTTAGTGTGGACCATTTTCACATCTTTTCTCCATCTTCTCAAAACATACTTGTCAGGTACCCTTTGAACTCCCCTATCATGGAACACCATCAATTGATGTCTACACACCATACCTCTAAACTCAAATAATCGACAATTACAATTGGCTTCATTAGTCTCACCATTAAAATCAACGGTAAATGACACACGTTTTCTCCCTTTCTCTTCTCCTTCTCCGAATGTAATCCACTCTTTTACCTCATATTCCGACCAAACATCGCCTACTTTTCTTTCCTGTAAAGAACAACCAAGTTTCCCGACAAATTCATCTTGAAACTCTTTCGCCTTCGCATTTGTGTAAATACTTTGAAACTGCTTCTCCAACTCATCTTCAATTATGCATGGAATGTAAGATTGTGAACTTTTCGTATCTTCATTCTTTTCATTGTCCACCTTTTTCGCCAATGCATTCTCATATTGCTCCACAAATTGTTTCAAGGTTGTCTTTGAATTGATGTAACCATCAAAATAATGATTCATACTCTCACTCCTTTGTGTGGATGACATCCCCGCCCAAAATACATCTTTTACAAAAGCCGGCACCCATCGATGCCTCTCCAAGTACAACCCATGTAACCATTCATTATTTTGAAGTTCATACTTTTTGATGAACACCGCCCAAGCATCCTCGAATTCTTCTTTTGTAAGTGAATCATAAACTACATTGTGCAAAGTGCGTGAAATAGATTTATACGCATCATAACTTGCCAACTTTTCTGGCACCTTTTTCAAGATGTGCCATATGCACCACCGGTGTCGGGTGTTAGGAAATACTTCTTCTATAGCATTCTTCATAGCCATGCATTGATCGGTAATAATCGCTTTGGGAGCACAATCCCACATGCATGTCTTCTAAGTCTTAAATAACCACGAGAATGACTTGGTGTCTTCATGAGAGATGAGTCCACATCCCAATAATATTGACTGACCATGATGATTGACGCCTACAAATGGAGCAAAAGGCATGTCATACCTGTTTACCAAGTATGTTGTGTCGAATGTCACAACATCACCAAACTCCTTGCATGTTGCCCTGCTCCTTGCATCAGCCCAAAATACATTCCTCAGTCGACCCTCATCATCCAAATCCATGGCAAAAAAGAAGTCAGAATTATCGGCTTTCATCTTTATGAAATAACTATGCATCGCCTCAGCATCTCCTTCAACAAGTAATTTACGTTGCTCAGTATCCAAATGATTTCAGCAATTCTTCTGATAATATGGAAGGTTATCATGTCCCCCCGCCTGAATCTGAAGTGAATCATAAGTCTTATGCAACGGAATCCCAGCTTTATCATTCAAAATGAGCTTTCTTTTCACATGTTCATCAAGAACTCTATTGCTTTTGTAAAACTTGGACTTTCCCGGGCTATATTCATGATTGTGCTCCAATGCAACCCGATTTAACCTCCACTTTCCATCCGGGCATATAGAAAAATTAAGGCGAGCTGGACACTCAATTTTTGTTTGTGGCCGTGGTTTGACCGGATTGGTTGTTCTCACCCTCGCCTTTCCACCGCGACTACATTGAAAAGTTATATGCCTCAAGGTTCCATCTCTTCTCTTTTTGTGACATTTTTTTGCCACACCAAACCCATTTTCTTTAGCATATCTTGAGTAATATAAATAAGCTTCATTTGGAGTGCCGAACATCATTCCAACCTTCGGTTGTTCAACTATAAGTTCAAAATTATCTGTTGCCTCCTTTCCATTCTCATTAGTACCGATCTCATCATACATTTTTTTTGAAAAATCACTCGATACCTCCTCCTCTTCTTCATTGTGTCCACTGCATACCTCCTCCTCCTCATTAGTATCTCATCTTGATTCGAGTACCGAGGAGGCATTGCTGACGGACTAGACTCTAGCGATAGCAAAGACGATGGTGAAGGCAACAGAAACATCACCTACATGTTAAAAAATAAAAAATTATGACATGAGCTTATCTTTGCAAAGCATAATATCATTGCTTGTCTAATATCAAGTGTAGAAGCCACTATCCCAGAACCTTGAAAATAGCGAAAATCAAGAATATAAATTGGTGCGAGCACGCACTCGGTGGTACATTAAGCTCTATTACCATTAAAACGTATCTCTTTGTTTTAATCAAGAAATGTCAATCTAGTAGAGTATATGCATTTGAATAATCAATTCATAGCTTCAAATAAATATCAATCAGGAAATGAGTACAACTAATGCCTAGTATCATTTTTTTTTAAACGGAAAAAATATTATCAATGACAAACTCGATAATGAGACATCGAGGAAGGGGAGGGGGAGAAAGAGAAGGGAAAACTTCCAACGAGAAGTTGAGAAGAAACAAAAGAAAACTGAAATTACAGACTGATATCCAGTTCGAAAACTACCATGAAGATCAATACATAGAAACTTTCGAAACAACTACAAAAACCAGCATTTGCATTCCTCAAAAAAGCTTTCACACCACATCAACAACATGCCTATCGTTCCAATAAATGTGCAGCAGCATCGGACACTAAATGGAATCAATACATAGTATCATTTATACGCTCGCCTTAATTAGTTAGTTCATAAGGGGTATAAGCTTAATTACTTCAAATGTAAAAATAAAAAACTAAAACCATCAAATAATCACTGATCAAAGGAGCCCTAATAATCGTAAAATGTGAAACTAAAAATACATAGATAGGTTTCAACCCAAAAAATCCCTTATTTCACACAAGCCCTAATTCTTTTCTTGTTTGAACCAGCTAGAATGAACTGAATCGACAACCCACAGATATATAGACGAGAGAGAGAGAGAGAGAGAGACCTTGGTGGTAGATTCGACCTCGGTGGTCGTCGGTGGTGCATCCATTTTTGCGACGGGTTGGTTGCCGGAGGTGGATGCAGTGGTGGTGGTGGTCACCGGAGGTGAAGGTGGAGATGGTGGTTGCTTGTGGTGGTGTCGTTGTTGGTGATTGGCCTCCTCCTCCTCTCTCTCTCTCTCTCTGTTAGCGTGGGTATATTTGGCGCGAAGAGCAGGATTTCATTTGGGGCCGATTCAAAAATGTGAGGAATTTGTTTTTTTTTTTTTTTTTTTTTGTCTTAAGCTGACGTGGGGCCAGTCCACGTCAGCGTCCTGTTTTTGGTTGTGGGTCGAGAGCCTGCTCCGTAGCTTTATTGTAAATTATTCGCTCAGAACATTATATTTAATTAAAAAAAGTACTTTATTCTAGTTATTTTTTTGGTATTTTTGTTAAACTAATATTCTTTTTCTGGTTTTTTTGTTTTTTGATTCGTTTGGAAGAGATTAAAGTCTTGAAAGTAAAAAAAAAAATGCTGATCGAAGGCAAAAAAAGAAGTTAATTAAAATACTAATGAAAACCAATCAATGGTATTTTGGTCTTTGGTTCCGTCGTATGATTTTCCAGAAACAAGTCTATTTTAGTACTATACTCCCTCCGTCCCTTTTTAAAAGTCCTACTTCGTAATTCCAACTTATTAAAAAGACATCATTATTACACCTTTCACATCAACTTTTACCTCCACTTTCCATCCTTACCCTCTATTAAAGCATCATCATTACATTTTTACTCACTAACTTTTCAAAATGGAATCTACTTTTAGGGGCAAAATGGAAAATTCATCAACTTTTACCCACTAACTTTACAAAATGGACACTTATTAAGGGACAGCCCAAAATGGAATACATGACTCTAAAAAAGGGACGGAGGGAGTATTTTTTATTCCATCGTTGAGGAGAATAATTAAATTTCGGAAAAGAACTCAAAAGTCTAAACAAATAATTACTAAAAATGAAACATACTGGACGGAAAATTAAGATGAATGATTGCGGGAAGAATGATGAAAATCGTAAGCAAGAACGCAGCATCTTTAATTGGGTGCGTTGAGCGGTTTTTTCCACACGAGATTTCTGACAACCCCCCCGGCATGTGGGATTCATTTTAGGTTCCGCATGGATGATCCGAGTCATTCAAATTTTTTTTTTTTAAAAAAAATCTGAGCGGGCCACGTGAGGATTGGCTTAATTCGATACGATCCAAGCTTTCCATTCTTGTAAATTGAAAAATCCAATCTTTTCATTTTTTTTTTTGATTTTTTAAGAACGAGAAGCTTGGATTGAGCACTTACACGTATCAGCCGTTGAAAAATTCCACGGCTGTTGGCAATCTCATGGCCGAGCATCAACAAGAATGGGAAGCTTGGATCGAGCCCCCTAATCTCTGTATATATTTGGGTGCTCTGTTCGGCCGTTGGGAAATTACATTGTGCGAAAGTTTCACTTTCTAATCTTTTTGGAGGGGGACAGTAGCAAGCAGCTGCGCCATCCTCACCATTCAAAAGTGTTTTGTATGGTTTGAATAATTTTATTATTTATTACCGCTAATAGTATTCTATTATACACGGGACTGGGGGCTGCCTTAATTCATGTTTGGCTGGCCATTCACAGTTCACACCACGCCATGTGATGCCTTTTCTCATTAAAAATAAAATCTACTCAACACTCTGGCCCGTTCCAGTTTGATAGAAAAAGTATATTTTGGAAAGGAAGACAATTTCAAACTCAAAACTCATGTGTTTACGCAAATAATTTTTCTATCAATATGGATCTTGTTTGATGGATTTCATTGAGATTTTTTAAATGGTGTAATAAAAATTGAAAAATTATTTTTCATTTTTATTATATTTGAGATTGAAATTACATTGTTTTTTAAAAAGAAGGTTTTTAAAAAAGGCGGAACAACACCATCTAGCTTGTCTTCTTTACATCATGAACGCAACTGTAAACTTTGGCAAAATATATATTTTTTTAAACTTTTTCTACTTAAAAGTGGTCATTGTTCAAAATATTTAGGTAAAAATATATATTTTATAACTTTTTCGATTCGTCTCGTTGAGCCAAATCAAAAGGTCAAAAAAAATGGCGCAAAACAAATGTGAAAAAAATTCAAATAAGGACATAATCCGACTTTCTAAAAGTCTTGGTGGAACACCTTAGTTTTGGAACTTCTTTAACCTATCTGGATTGAGATGCTTTGTTTTTTTTTTTTTTTTTTTTTTGTGATGCAGCATGTTCTGAGTCAACTTGCTTGCTAGGGTTGCTAATCGAGCCAAATAAGTCAAGCACAATATTGTTCAGGCTTGGCTTGACTCCATACTATATGTGTTCAAGCTTGGCTTGAGCTTAAAGTTTTGTGTTCGTGATAAGTTTGGCTTGGCTTGTAAAATATGCAAGTCAATCTCGAGCTTTCAAGCATGATCGAGCTAAGCTTGTGAAGTTTCGAGCTTCCAAAGTTGAGATAAGCTCATTAGTTCCGAGATGAAATGGGCTAATTCAAAATAATAAAATCATAGTTAGGAGAATGTTATAACAACTTCAAATTTTCTCAATGAGCTCTTTGAATTGCTATGTGAAAGATTTATATAGGATTCCATGTAGTCCTAAATTTTGCCTTGTTCTTTTTGGTTTTTGAAAAGAATTTTTCAAAAGATTCCTTTTAGATTCCTTCTATTTTCAACATTTCTCTCTCTATCTCTCTCTACTTATCATCCTTACTATTTTTTAAAAAACTTTTCAAAACACAAACCAAACATAGCAGAATCATCTCTCAAATAAGAGATTTCATATTTGGATGCAATAACCCTGTAAAGTAAAACTGGTACTCCTTTCGTCCCTTTTTAAGAGTCCTGCTTCGTAATTCCAACTTATTAAAAAGACATCATCATTACACCTTTCACATCAACTTTTACCTCCACTTTTCCTCCTTACCCTCTATTAAAACATCATCATTACATTTTTACTCACTAATTTTTCAAAATGGAATATACTTTTAGTGGCAAAATGGAAAATTCATCAACTTTTACCCACTAACTTTACAAAATGGACACTCATTAAGGGACAGCTCAAAATGGAATACAGGACTCTAATAAAGGGACGGAGGGAGTAATATGTATGGGGAAATGATTTTGTCACTCTTTTTTTGTTAATGTCATTCCTTTGCAAGTGTATTTTTGGTTCAAAAATACACTTGCAGGGAAGTAATGTTAACAAAAAAAAGAGTGGCAAAATCAGCAGCCTATGTATGCTGACTTATATTTTATAATATTTTGGGATATTTATTAATCCACCCCTATTTATGGAAGGACTTCTTTGTTAATGAGCTTATCGAGCCAAATGCTCATATACTCTAGTTTGGTTTGAATTTATAAACAAACGAAAAAATGTGATTAAGCTTGGGTTATATTTTTATAAACAAGTTTGAAAAAGCCAAAAGTTGAGTTGAGGTCAAGCTGTTTGGTTCGTTTAGTAGCTTGCACTTTGAACTAATCCTTTCTTTTAGCAAAACAAGTTTGATCTTGAAATTTTTTTCCCCAAAGAAAACTGAAAAAAAATAGTGAAGATAAAAAAAAATTAGTTCAACCTAAGAGGAAAGAAAAACCTTGTACTCTCTTTGTACTATTACGTCTTACTCGACCAAATTACAAAAAAATAAAAATAAAACAACACTTATTACCATGGCCCAACAATGATAATTTGAACCTTTGAACCTTATATCTTGTAGGTTTTAAAAGAGAAAGATACCTATATAAAAAAATTTTACTCGACTTAAATCAAGTGGATTTATTAGATGATGCTCTTGCAATTTTTTGTTTAGCTTTTCATTGTAGTTTTGAGATTAATCACTAGTCTCAACGATGGTAATAAAAGAGAGAGAGAGACCAAAATACCATTTGTTTGGTGTTTCTTTCATCTTTAGTGGATTTTTTCTATGTTTGTTTACAATTTTCTTCTTTTCAAACTTTTCTTGTTGAGATAAATAATTAAATAAAATATAGTGCGAGTCTAACAAAAATTTAGAAAATTATAAAGGGAAAATTAATGTGGATAAAAAAAAAAATAAAGGGAAAATTAAAAACATATATTTTAATTTTATTGGAGCAAAGTCTCCGGTTCTGTCATGAAACACATCTCCGGTTTTGTTTGTAGTGAGATGGTGTCAGGACCTTTGTGCTTGAAACGGTGCCGGATTAGGCGCAGCTGCCAACTGTTTGCTTCTGTACCTTAGGCGTTGCAGTCCTACGGGTCCGTATGGACCGTATAAAACACAATGGTGCAGGGTCCATCCAAAAAACAAAAGTTATTATACGGAGAGTAATTGCTAGGATTGAATTCATCTAATAATTAATGTATATTCTCTTGCTTTTAAGAATGTGCTCGTGCTCTTTTAAATATATTACATAAACGTCATTGGTTTGTTTTTTTTTCCCCTGGCAATAAGCTTATGTTGTGTTGATGGAAAAAAAACACTTGTGTGCTCGACGTTTTTAGGTTTCCTTACAAATCATTACTCTTTTTCTTTATACATTTGTTACCTGTAAATTTAAATTCAAGATCTCAAAAAGAACGGGGTGTAGGGCCCACCCAAAAAACAAAAAAAAGAAGAGTAAATTACAGTAAACCCCCCTTAACTAATCTGTATTTTCACTTAACCCCCTCCGACTACAAAACCCAACAGTGTGCACCCTCTAACTATCCAGAATGGACACTTAACACCCTTTTGTTAGGTCTCCGTAGGAAAAATGCACCGACGGCCGTCTCCGGCCACAGGGCTGCCGATCCGAGCCGTCCAAAAATTTAAAAAAAAAAATCGAGTGGGCTAACGTAGGAATCAACGGCATCCGACGTGCGTAGGTGCTCGATCTAAACACCCCATTAAGTGTCCATTCTGGATAGTTAGAGGGTGCACACTGTTGGGTTTTGTAGTCGGAGGGGGTTAAGTGAAAATGCAGGTTAGTTGAGGGGGGTTGACTGTAATTTACTCAAAAAAGAAACCAAGATGTTCGACGTTTTTAGGTTTCCCTGGTAATGATGCATCATTGAAAAAGGGGCCGGCTATTCGCAGCCACAAATTTTCTCCCATAGTCCACTATATTTCGGTAAGTGGTTGTTGAAAATCATAAATAACATTTCGGTAAATAGTTGTTGAAAATAAGATTATATTACGGTAACTACATGTCGAAAATATATTCAATTTTCGGTAGACAATTGCCAAACATGCATTTTCAGTAGATAGCTGTTGAAAAAAATATCATATTTCGGTAATTGGATGCTGAAAATGTATCTCCATTTCGGTAACTAACTGTCGAGTCTAATTGAAAATTTTTAACGGGGTGTGGGAGAAAATTTGTGGCTGCGAATAGCGCCGCCCTTGAAAAATGAATGGGTTTCTTGGTAATCTGCTCTCTCTCTCGAATCTACACTGCTCCCTCCCTCTCTCTCTTGGATTTACTCCGACGAAATCCACCCCTCTCACAGAGTCACCGGCGCCGGATTCCACCGCAGTCATTGGTGTCACCGGGGACGAAATCCACCGTAGTCTCAAATCTCCTCTGAGGTCTCGACGTCAAGAACCACAATGAAAAGCTGCGTGGAAGGTAAAAAACATTACTTTGATCCATAATTTTGGGGTAATGGGTCTATTGGGTCTATCGGGATTTTTGAAGTTTTCTAATGAATTTTGGGTCTTCTGTCTCCGAAATTCGATAGAACAGGGCCTAAAAAGAGTACATAGAATTACTCCATCGTTTTCAGAACAGTTGGTCCACCTCTTTTTTCATTGTTTGTCCACTACACATGACAATACATTAATTGTGGCCATTGTTTTTAAAGCTTTGGCTTATGGTGCCTTCTCAAAGACACTACTTTGGTGGCTTTAAGGTAGAGCGGCGGCTGCATCCTCCTCCTATTTTAAATTTAGACTCTCTCTCTTTAATTTGCAGCTAAGATCATGTGAATTTGTTGGTTCACAAAAGATTCCTTCTCCCAATTTTAGAAGACTCGAAAGAAACTAGAGGAATATGAGGAGGAGCTATTACGGAACGTTATTCTCAAAGTCCATAACCTTGCCAAGGAAGTTCACTCTTCATTGTTGATAGATGCTAAATCCCTGTGCTGTTTTTTTTTTGTTGGACAAGTACTTCCTTTCATTAAAAGCACAAAACCACATATACAAAATCTACGGGGCATACCCTTGCTATACATTTGCTTGCAACAGAAAGCAAAAAACTCACTGCAGCACTATACGAGAAAAGCAAAACCTATACAGAGGCAAGAGGCAAAGCAACTACAAACCTAACACCTAGCTGGGCCAAACACACTCCCAGAAATACTTGAAATACTTCGATTATAGAGGCTAAATCCCTTTGTTGAGGCTTAATAATTGTTGATAGAGGCTAAATCCCTGTGCTGAGGTTTCTTTTGCTAACATTGAGCTAGGCTCACATTTATTTGCACCTTCTAACTCATTCATTCCTTGATCTACATGCGTGCAATAGTTAGATTGGTTTTGAGTATAATCATATGCTTGGCTATATGAAAATTGAAGTGAAAAACAATTTGTCTTGCTACAGTTTGTTGTCTGGTTTCTAGCACTTACAAGTAATAGTGTCACGACTCACATGTAGAGCTGGGCAACGGACAAGAAACACGATAACACCACACGAGCCGGACACGAAGTTAGCGGGTTAGGGTTGAGCACACGAAACACGAAAATGACACGACTCGAGAACACGAATTCTAAATGGGTCGGGTTCGGATTGAACATGTGAGACACGAAATTGACATGACCAACACGATTACTAATCCGTGTCACCCATTAACACGATATACATATATATATACACACATATATATATATACACATATATACAGTCCCCATCTTATACGGACGCCCTTAGACTCCTTAAATGCGGACTTGTGCTGTGAGCCGTTGGATCTCATCCAACGGCTGGGGAAAGGAGGGGAGTCTCGCGGGTAAAAAAGAGTCCAAGTCAGGTAAATGATTCCCGGGTCATAACCGGGTTATAACACCCGGATCCCTTATTCCCCTGTACGCTTCCAATTTCGTTTCACGCCAGAGAGAGAGTGAAACGATAGACACCCAGAACGAAACGAAGGAGACCACCACGACTGGAGATCGAACGATCGACGAAGAGGAAGAACAAGGTATCTCCTCCTCTCTTTCTCTCTCTTGTCCGTTCCGCAAAAACCCTTACCCTCTATATCTGTGGTGCGGTTCTAGATCTCGTTCGTTCCAAACCAAAGAAGACGATTCGAGACGACCACGACTGGAGATCGAAACCTTAACCCGCAAGGTTTCTCCTTTTCTCTCTCTCTCTCTCTCTCGGTCTCTCTCTCTCTCTCTCTCTCTCTCTCTCTCTTGTTCAAGTTAGGGATTTGTCTCTTGTTCCAGATGAATCTATGGAATTTTTTTTCCCGAGTTAGGGTTTTTGGAGAAAATGGGTATTTTAGAAGTCTGATTTTTTTTTTTTCGAGTTAAAGTTTCCAGATGAATTTGTAGAAGGTTGGATGAAAATTTTTACTGCTAAAAATATTACTCCGTACTTACATCTTGGGATATTGTGTGAATGGTAGAAGAGCATCGAATTTGGAATAGAGGCCTTCAAAAATTCCATTAGTTCATAAATTTTTGGTTTCAATGAGTGAAACACCACCAACATTTTTGACCGTGTTTTTTATTCTTTGTTTGGTCTGATGGAAATTGGATGAGAGTGGGAGGTACCCATAAACTAGGAAACATATCAGGACCACAGTACCATTCCATTTTTTTTGGCTTTATATTCTTGCAAGTTCAAGGTTTTGATTCTTTTTCTCTCCCACTCAAGTGGATCAATTCACAGATGGCTAAGTGAGATGGGTCCTAAATAGCTCCATTTTGGACACAGGCATGAAAGAATGTTGTTAAGGCAAAATTGAAGAGTGTAGGGTTGGACTTCTTACTTTAATTGCCAACTTTCTGATTAGTATGACTATTATTGGAGATCCAAAAACCAGACTCATAGTTGAGTTAGTTAATTTTACTAACGTGGAACCATTTTTTTCAATATTAGGGAGACATTTTAAGCCAAAATGTCTTCAAGCACAACGGGAAGCTCAAAAAATCCAAACTATATCAAGACACCGGAATGTTTTTTTTCCAGTTTGCTGTTTAGGGTATTTTTTTGAAGTTAGGGGTTTTTTCTGGAATATAAATTCTGTGGATTTGACTATTTTATCAAAGGACAATATGTTTTGTCTCTTGGTTTTTAGAATGCAGTGTTTGGAAAATTTTGATAGTGATCTGTTTTTACCCTTTTAGCTGTTGTTATATGCTCTTTACTGCTACTGTTTAGTTGTTTCTGCTGTTGTTTTTGTTCACTAGCCAGCAGCAGTTTTCTGTTCTGTTTACTGATGGCTTGCCATTCCTGTTCTGCTATGTTTTGGTACTGTCATACCTGTTCTGCTACTGTTTAGTTGTTAGTATTGGTCCTACTGTTATTCTGTTAGGCTGGTCTGTTATGTATAGTCCAGTAATTGAGGGGTTCCGCTACTGATCAGCATTTGAAGTGTTATGCTGCAATTGAAGTGTGCTGCTGCTGCATGGGGATGTCTGTCATGCCTGTTTGTTTTCTGCTGCAATGGTTAGCTGCTGCTACTTGTCTATCATTTGAAGTGTTATGCTGCAATGGTTAGCTGCTGCTTGTTGAAGGTGGGGTTACCCAAAGCTTCGTGAATGATTACTGGTCTTGGAAGCAATGATGCTCGACTCCTTTTGTAAATTATCTGAATGCTATGGAAATGGTGTAGCTATTCGTATTAGATACTGAAATTAGACTCTAAAAATGGAGGCAAAAGTTGTAACTTTATTGATGAACTTGGTTCCCAATACCAATGTATAATCGTTTCCCATTTTTTGGTTCCTTTCTATAATCGTTCCCCAAATGTATAATCGTTTCCCCTTTTTTGGTTCCTTTTTGTCCAAGGGTTTTGATCTTATCATTCTTGTACCATTGGTTGATTTGGATATGCTAAACAGAGATTTTTGTTTTAGTTACTTAAAAGATAAAGAAACCACAATATTGTTGATGCTGCCATGAATGCTGAGGTTGCAAATGGTTTTGGACAGCTAGATACTGTTTTAGACACTGAAATGGTTTTGGACAGCTAGATACTTTGTTTACGGAAAGCTGAGAGGATGGTATACAAGTTAAAAGTAGGCAATTCAAAAAACCAAACCCGTTGAAGATGCTCTAACAGTTTTACATGTGCGAACTTCTAAGAAGAACAGCTTCGAAATTCAAATATTCTTCAAGCATGTTGGAAGCTATACAAAAAAAGATCCCATCAATGCTCTTACAAATGCCAATAACAAATACAAATTCAGATCCCATCACTTGGCAAAATAAATCAAATTCAGAAACAGATTTCAATTCTATACATAATCTGCATTATATACAACAACGATCCAATCGGTGCTCTTACAAATGCCAACACAACCCTTTTCAATTCTTGCACCGGTGTACCAACTCCTCAGCCAACGCATCCAGAAATTTTCACCGCAGCCCTTTTCCCACAATTGCATGTCTTGTTCTTATACTTGATATAGTTTTGATTTTGAGAGTTTCCCATTGTGCACTTTTTGGCTTCAAATGTTCCCAACAATGCAAAGTTAAAATGGTTCCACATTAGTAAACATACTTCAACAAATTTTAAAAAGCCATACACTAATTGAAAGAATCACTACATAAAGAGTATGCATTGCCCTCTGGACAAACACAAAACACATATAGCAAAAATTTATGAACCCATCTTAGGTATGAAATCTTTGCAGAAAGTTGGCAATTAAAGTAAGAAGTCCAACCCTACACTTTCAATTTTGCCTTAACAACATTCTTTCATGCCTGTGTCCAAAATGGAGCTATTTAGGACCCATCTCACTCAGCCATCTGTGAATTGATCCACTTGAGTGGGAGAGAAAAAGAATCAAAACCTTGAACCTGCAAGAATATAAAGCCAAAAAAAATGGAATGGTACTGTGGTCCTGATATGTTTCCTAGTATATGGGTACCTCCCACTCTCATCCAATTTCCATCAGACCAAACAAAGAATAAAAAACACGGTCAAAAATGTTGGTGGTGTTTCATTCATTGAAACCAAAAATTTATGAACTAATGGAATTTTTGAAGGCCTCTATTCCAAACTCGATGCTCTTCTACCATTCACACAATATCCCAAGATGTAAGTACGGAGGAATATTTTTAGCAGCAAAATTTTCATCCAACCTTCTACAAATTCATCTGGAAACTTTAACTCGAAAAAAAAAAAACCAGACTTCTAAAATACCCATTTTCTCCAAAAACCCTAACTCGGGGAAAAAAATTGCATAGATTCATCTGGAACAAGAGACAAATCCCTAACTTGAACAAGAGAGAGAGAGAGAGAGAGAGAGAGAGAGAGAGAGAGAGAGAGAGCGAGAGAGAGAGAGAGAGAGAGAGAGAGAGAGAGAGAGAGAAAAGGAGAAACCTTGCGGGTTAGGGTTTCGATCTCCAGTCGTGGTCGTCTCGAATCGTCTTCTTTGGTTTGAAACGAACGAGATCTGGAACTGCACCACAGATATAGAGGGTTAGGGTTTTTGCGAAACGAACGAGAGAGAGAAAGAGAGGAGGAGATACCTTGTTCTTCCTCTTCTTCGATCGTTCAATCTCCAGTCGTGGTGGTCTCCTTCGATTCGTCTTCTTCGTTTCGTTCTGGGTGTCTATCGTTTCCCTCACTCTCTGGCGTGAAACGAAATTGGAAGCGTACAGGGGAATAAGGGATCCGAGTGTTATAACCCGGTTATGACCCGCGAATCATTTACCTGACTTGGACTCTTTTTTACCCGCGAGATTTCCCTCCTTTCCCCAACCGTTGGATGAGATCCAACGGCTCACAGCACAAGTCCGCATTTAAGGAGTCTAAGGGCGTCCATATAGGATGGGGACTGCACATATATATATATATATATACACACACATATATATATATATATATACACACATATATACATATATATATACACACACATATATACATATATATATACACACACACACACACACACACACACACACATATATATATATATATATATGGTATGTCTGTAATTCTATAAAAGAGTTGGGCAACGGACACGATAACACGATACGAACTGGACACGAAGTTAACGTTAACGGGTTAAGGTTGAGCATTTCTGACACGAAACACGAAAATGACACGACTTGGAAACACAAATTCTAAATGGGTCGGGTTCGGGTTGGGTGGTTTGTGACACGAACCAGACTGCTACGACACGAACACGACCTGATACGACCTGTTACCCAGTTCTACTCACATGTACCTGAGACTAATCAGGAAGCAATACATTTCGTAGGTGGGAAATCACCAAATCACTTTGGTTTTGATAACTAATTTCTTTGTACCAAGTTAACTTTTTACTTCGTATTTACTTGGATTCCAGCTACGTAATTCTCTCAAGTAATTCTCTCTCGTGCAATCAATAAGTGGACCACATACTACACACTAATGAAACGTGGTGGGTAGTGCCGTATGCAGGGGCAATTTGCTAGTATAATCTTGTTTCTATAGTGATTTGTATGAAGTTTGCATATCATTAATTCATGGTATATTCATGTTCAAAACTGATTCATGTTTAGTAGTCATCCAAAATTAGTTCATAATTCTTGGAAATTTTCATAGTGATTTCCTATAAACTTACCCACCATTATTTTGAAGTTGAATTACACTGATAGTTATGGTACATTGTTCTAGCATTCATGGTAAATTTAAAATACGGATCAAACTAGAATTCATGATATATTGATCAAAGCAGATTTCATGGTTACCAAGAACATACAATAAACATGGCAAATTTAGTACACTGTAAATTGAAAACATGATAAATTTATTACAATGAATATTTCATGGTTACCAGGAACATACAGTGAACATGGTAAATGTAGTACACTGTAAATTGGAAACATGATAAATTATTATAATGAATATGATTCTTATGAAATTAACATTGTAAACTGAGAATTTGAAAAACATGATACTCAAACATTGTTATATATACATATATCTATGTATATGTATATATATGGGGTAATTCTGAAACTCAATACACAGACCAATCCATCGACATAATTCTCTTTGTCTCGACCTAGCTTCCCGTTTGACCTTGGTGGGTGTAACTCCTGCAAATTAAACAATGTACTCAAGTACACTATTTTTATTATGAATTATTTATGAAAATTAAACATAAAAATTGAGGCTCAACAATGACAACCATTTCATGACTAATTTCTCTAAATCTACCATGTTTATGATGAATTACTTATTCAAATTAAATATGAAAAATGAGGCTCAATAATTTTCACGAGTAATTTTTGCAAATCTACCACATATTATCATGACATATTTAGGCACAAAATCATTCAAACCACATACTTAAATTGACCATGTTTAGCATGAATTATTTTTCCCAATTTACTATGACAACTGAGGCACCACAATGTTTACCAATCAACTCACATCTTACCATAAACTTCTATCTCCTGCAATGCATATAGAGGACGGCGACGGGGATGGGGGACGGAAGGAGACAGTGATGGGTGATGGAGGGCAGCGGTGGAGAGGATGACGGTGGGAAGGGTGACTGATTTTCAATTAAAGAGAGAGTGTTAGGTTTTTAAATATTATGTAGGAGATAATGGAAAGGGCTTAAAATAAGGATTGTTATTTGTGTATATCCATAAATAATGGTGGAGGACTTACATGTTTATAGGTAACATATATTAAGGGCAAAATTGGGATAGTAAAAACTTGAGGATGAAAACATCACCCTAAAAGGTAGATGGGATGAAAGCATAACCCATACTAGGAGTATGAATATTTAGGTACCCCTTGTAATATTTATGTACATAGATGCCAATATTTACTCGTCTTTTATGTTGGAATTCAAGTATGATTAGAGATATTAACATAGTCAACATTTTTCATACCGCTATCTTTTCTGGAAGTTGAATGCCCTGATTGAAAAGGCAAAGATGAACCCAAAGAGCACCACAAATCCAGCAATAATGAGCGCCACAAATCCCAAAAAGTCATGTTCAAATCCAAAGTAACTATCAATAAAATCCTTCATAGTTTCCCCAGTCTCAATCTCGTTGTTTAAGTCTCCGAACTGTGAAGCAACCAACCCGTACATGGTCCAAGAGACCGGGCAAATGTAAGTGTACCATTTCCACCACCCTGGCATCCTCTGTTATAAAAGAGAAGAATGAAAATTCTGAGTCCTAAGTTTTGAGCTCAATCTCTAAGAAAATGTATGAGCAAAAAACCGAAACTTACTGGCGATGGGATGATAAATCCCGAGAAAACCATCCATATCATGTAGAAGGCAGTTGAAACTATGGTAGCAATGTGGTGGTTGGGAGTAACTGCCACTGCCATCATTCCATAGAAGGTGTAATATAACAAGGTGAAGTACATGAAGAATATGTACCAAAGGAACTTGGCAGCAGTCCATTCGAATCCCATCATCGCATATACTATGACTCCATATATGACCGTTTGAACAAAGATGTAGGGAATCTCAATTACAACCTGTACAAAAATAGGGGATAGGGTGAGTAAAAGTTTTATCAGACGGGCTCGCCAAGAGAGAGGATGCCTTACTCCCCGCAAGTTCAAAGTATGGTGTATGCATATCGTTAGTGTCTTAACTTTTTGTCCTTAATACTTTCATCTCACGGTATCCATGAATCCCAAATTGTTCTTGTAGAAAGGCCACTTGGATGACTAGATGTAGTTTGTCCTCTTGACGTTCACATAATGTCATAGACAATACAAGTAATTTACCTGTCCAAAGGCATATGGCAAAGCTGAGTACATGCCAGCCGCTCTTTCGCGATAAAAGACTGTTCTCTCTATCCCAACCACTGGCTGCACTGATGTCGCATTTTGTATACCAATAAAAAGTACAGCACCAAACATAGAACCCATTGCATTAAATAAGTCCTGCCTTGTATCCCTACAAATCCCATAAAAGTACACAATACAGAACGTAAATAGGGACTAACATTTGAGAAAGAAGAGAGTGGAGGAATCTCTTTTGGCTTTGCAGATATACGTACCTTTTAGAACCAAGATCCCAAAATATCGTTCCAAACATTAGAGCTATGAAAGTGGTAAACAATAATCTCACTGCACAGTACGGAGGGTTTCGCCAATATGACCAATGCTGTTTCCATAGGCAAGCCATGCATTGCGTGAAGAAAGGCTGCGAGTATTTCGTGGTGAAGTTTATGTCTTTTGATCCTGGAGTTGGTACGCTCAGTTCCTTGATCAGATCTTTGTTTCTCCTGATTCATCCAAGTTTATTAGCATCTACTATCTAGAACATATACTAGTCTTATTTCCTGCTTTACGAGACAAGTCATTCTCTCACAATACATCAACTTTAATTCAAAAAATAAGTACTTATTTCCTTTAGCGGAACAGAAGTACTTACTAGATTACACATTTTATACGGATAGCTTGATTAACTTAATGAATGTGACAGATATTTAATATTCAATTCCTCTCAAAATTTCAGGATGTTTGGCCTACTAGAATTTCTTCAGACTGCAACATGACCCTACCTGTATAGTTCTGAGTTCTTGTACACGCTCGTAAAGTCAACCCCAAGAGCTGTTTCTGATGCAGATGAAGTTACCTCTAACATCCAAGTTGCAGGATTATAACCATCTTTAATCTTACTAACTCCATCGATCCCCTGAACCAAACATGTGTAAAAATAAGTAAGCTTCTCAGAGAAAACATTGAAATTCCTGGTCTTAGGAATTCATCAGCTTTAATTACCTCGAAGTATGCGATGAGATGGACAGAAAGGCGGCCTAACGGCCCAACGTATATTTCTCTTCCTCCTCTTTTCAAAAGAACCAGCTGCAATTTTATATAATTGTTTCAGTTGGCTTTCATATGACTTGAAACTAAATCTAATATTGAATCCTAAACACATGAACGATTTCTTACCTCATCAAATGCATCGAATATGTCAATGCTTGGCTGATGGATGGTGCACACCACGGTTCGTCCCGTGTCTACTGTGTTCCTCACTGTTCTCATCACTATTGCTGCAGCCCTAGCATCAAGTCCTGATGTTGGTTCATCCATGAATATTATTGATGGATTGGCTACAAGCTCAACTGCAATGGTAAGCCTCTTGCGTTGTTCAGTTGAAAGGCCATTCACCCCAGGCAAACCAACAAGTGCTCCCTTCAATGGGGTTAACTCCACAAGCTCCATGACCTCATCAACAAACATCTGCCATTTGTTGTTTAGAATTAAATTTGTTTTATGTGGATACTAACAGGGATAGAGTCCAAATTGAAGTACGTCGTTATGATCCCGCTAGAGGGCATGTATGTTATCGACTCCCCCACAAGCCTCGGAGGATTAAGAGGTTTTTCGACTTTAACATTCCTTTCATGGGAATACAACTCGAGCCTCAAACTTTCTATAACTTTTTCTGCTTATTTAAAGTTAAATGGAAGGAATGAATAAAACTAGAATAAGAGCTTTGATATGCAAAATTTATGAAAAATGCCTACTAATCTGTAGGCAGGGAACATTTAAGGTAATTCAGAATGCGCAAGATTATAATGGACGATTTCAGGCATAAGGATTTGAGATTGTGACGTTTAGAGTCACCTTTTTGGCTGCAGAGTCGACTTCAGCGGGCAACCGAAGCCATGCAGAATATTGTAATGACTCATATACCGTAACATGAGGAGAGTGAATATCAGTTTGTTCGCAGTATCCTGATATGCGAGCAAATGTTTCTTGCTTCTTTGGGTATCCAGATATTGTGATTCTTCCTTCGATATATCCTCCAGTTTTTCTACCAGCCAACACATCCATCAAGGTGGTCTTACCGGCCCCACTGACACCCATGAGAGCTGTAAGGACTCCTGGTCTAAAAGCACCGCTTACTCCTTTCAGAAGTTCTAACCGGTCCTCAGGTATGCCTTGATCTTTCATTTCCTGCAAGCAAGTACTATTTTGAAATTAGTTTTAGAAATTACAAGAGAGAGTTCCCTATGGAAAGATATGCATGAAAGCAGGATGAAATGGCTTCCTCTTTTTTTGGTTCAATTAGTTGGGTTTAAAGAAGTATTACATGGCCTTATATTCTGGACAATTCTTTGAAAATACCTGTGGCATATCAACTGAATATCTGATCTCATCGAAAGCGATGGAAAGAGGTTCAAAAGGTAGAACCATTCCACGCTTTCTGTTTTGGCCAGCATCTGTAATGCTTCCCACTCTTGGTGCCGTTGATGTAGACGATGCACTTCTTCGTACTTCACTTCCCTTTTCTGCACAATGCTACCCAAATTTGAAACACATAATGCAGAACGAAAGTTCAAGTAAGAGAGCTTATTTACCATTAGAAGTGATATCTCCGCTTGATGATAACTCAACTAACTCTCCTGTCTTTACAGCATTTCCCTCAGTCAAGGTTTCTTCAGTTAGAATAGCTTGAGGCTTGCCAAAGGCTGCATCAAATCAACCCATCTTTTAGCTAAGTAGCATTGACACCAACACACAAGACAAGATACTTCGACGCACAAATTTCTGAAAATGGAGGACACAAGCTGTTGGGGCTCGTTGTGAAGATATATCTATGCATTTTATTACATCAGATTTTTGAAAGAAATTGCTGAAAACCACAAAAGAAGAGGCCTTAGTTGTTCTAGTATATGATGTGTGTCCTCATTCACACGTCATTGTGTCCTCACTATTCATTTACTACCGTCTCTCACAAAGACAGAAGGCTGCCCTAAGATTTGACTGGGGCCAGCAATTCCATTTGACATCCATCACTCATCTTGCGAGCGTCCACAGGGTGTCACGAGAAGATACTATAGCGAGGTGTTTCTACTTCATTGTCTTCTAGGATATATTGAATGCCATGAATTTCTGCAAGTATCAAAATGTGTAGTTCTAACATTAAAAAATGAGTGTACTTGCTACTTACGGTTGAGATAAGTGAGAGCCAGAGTGTAAAGAAATTGGAATGCGACAAAAAAGGCGAGTGTAGCTCCCAGTCCAAGCCAATACCAATGTGCTTCAGGGAAAATTCCGCGGGACTTCAAGACTTGTACTCCTAGTGTCTCTGTTGAATTAGGAGGGATCTGCAAACAAATATTCCCTCTAAATTTAGATGATACAACTCACTTTGCATTGCTTTGAATTTCTTTATCCGAATGCAGAAAAATTGATGCTTACTCGTCTCCAACTCTTCCCAAGAAATTCATTCACTGCTAAAGCATTTTGCCCGTACATCATAGGTGACATCCAATAACCCCATATCCACCATTTTTTTATATTTTCTGAAGCCAATTCAAATTAGTCCTCGGTTAAATCCAAGTCATATAGCACAGAAGAGATTTACTTTTTTTCACTCTACACTTTCGATTTTTACCTCGTGACAAGACAAATCCACCCAATACAAGAACTGTAAGTAACGCAAATGACCCGAATGTGTTTGCCACAATAATGTTCCTTCCTATTCCCCCCACGAATCGGAACAGTGCCGAAGACATTTGGTTAACGCACAGGAGCAGCAAGTATTGCCTCAAAAGCCTGCCATAGCAATTGGGATCACGAATTTGTTTATTTACCAAGAAAAACAAAAGAAACCATTGTGTAGAGAGCCTAGTTCTGCATTACCGTCCAGCATCTGGCTCAAAGCCTATAACATAATAAGTTACAAAAACCCATGCAGCAACTTCTACAATTGTTACTGGGATCTTGAGGAACCATGTGGGTAAAGCGTATGCCCAAGCAGGAAAGAAGAGGAAGTCCCTTTGCTTGTAGAAGACAGGAAGTTTCATGATGCTCAGTGCAATTTCTGAGTAGCCATTGAACATAATCATAATGAGGGTGAAGAACAAGGCACCCATGAAAATATTTCCATCTTCTAGTGTTTTCTTAGGCATCTCAGTTCGTAGAAATAGCGTCATTGTTATGAATGCCATAAGCATAAGCTGAAAAGAAAGATAACCATTAATCTGCTCGATCAAAATGTTTTGTCAATTCAAAACTTTGAAAGATTTGCAATGCTTCTCGACATGTCACTCACTTGAGTCAACTTGAATATGTAGATGAAAGAGTTTCTCTTCATTAGTAAGTATTCTCTTGACGTGCAAGCTTTCAGTAGTTCCTTTTTGCTGATACCGTATTTCTTGGTTGTTAAAGCAGCAGGGTGGCCCTTAGCTTTGTCAAATGGAACAGCAAGTTTGTCACCCAATTTGTGGCCAACATGGAACGACTTAAATGCTTCTGCAAATTCCTTCACCTGAACGTAACTGTAAGGCTCATCTTTTTTTGCCCAGTATTGCTCTTGATCTTTCCTTGATGTCACCTATGTGTTTTCCCACAAAATGATACAAAGTTACAATATGTTCTAAAGGTTGACAAAAGTTACTACTATTTATGCTTCCCCTTATATCAGAAAACGAAAACGTTGTGTTTGGCTGCAACTCTTAAAATGATGGTGCTAGTGGTGGAAGTGGTCTGAGTGTTGGTGCTGGTTGTGGTCATGTAGTTCTGGCGGCAGCAGTGGTGGGACGTGGTGGTGGTCTTGACAAAACTCTGTCAGAGTTTATTAGCTTAATAAGGATACTGTTTTCCAGTTAATTAGCTTCCATTTTTCATCATATCAGACACTTGAAAAAATGGACAAAGACAAAGGGAAATCTCAAAGCTAGTAATCACCTCTTGTAAGAAGTCGGCAACTCCTTTCCTCTCAGGGCACTTGAATCCCATGTGTTCAAAGAATTCGAGCACACATTCACGGGGGCCTTGATACACAATTTGCCCATCAGAGAGCAGAATTATGTCATCAAACAGGTCGTAAGTTTCTGGTGCCGGCTGGAGGAGAGAGATAACAGAAGTTCCTTGAAGTATGTGGATGGACTGCCTGATTGAATTCACAATCTGGAAAGTTGTAGAGCTGTCCAAGCCAGTCGATATCTCATCCATAAAGAGTGCTCTAGCTGGTCCAACCAACATCTCTCCTGCATGATATAACACATCAGAAACTCAGAATAATCAGAATCAGAACTCTTTTGGCTAATTACTCAAAGGGCAGGAATGATTGGCAAGTACTTATTTAAGATTAATTTATCTTTTTCATAATTCTTACTTCTGTTGTCATCAAACTTTTTTCAGCTTTTGGTCAAAAAATTCTACTCTTCTGAGTTGATGCAACGTATCGGGAAAGTAACAAACAATTGGCCCAAAACTCAAAGCAGTTTTGAAAAGACATAGATAAGCAATTTTTCATGAATTTAGGAGTTCCGTTTCTAGAATATGGTATGGTGTTCTTTAAATGCATTTTACCTGTTGTGACTCGTTTTTTTTGTCCACCAGAAATACCTCTCCGCATTTCATCACCCACCAAGGCATCTGCACATATTTCCAGATCCAGTATCTGTGGATATTGAAGAAATCAAAGGAGGAGGTCAAATCAGTTACTAGGGCTTTCAAAAACTTATTTCGGTTGCTTATTCTGTTTTCAAGTTGGTACCTTAAGAATATAATCTGTCACAACACTGGCCTCTTGCCCTTCTAATGATGCAGCCTGTACATGATTAGAAATGTGGGGAATCAATTCACCAGAAATGGGGGAAATCAATTCACAAAAAATGGTTTTGGCATGGAGATATTGCGGTTACCTTCATGAAAATATCAATATCAGGATCAGGCTTTATGTTTGCTTGTTTTTCTCTCCTTGATAGTTCCGCCAACATTTCTGCAAATTTCAACATAAATCGATATAGAACTCGAACTCCTGTGGTACTTACACTTTGAATTATGAAAAACATCCATTAATCTAATTTACCATAAAGAGTTCCAACCCCTTGGCATCTAGCGGAGAATGCTAATGTTTCTCTCACTGTCAATTCTCCCATATGAAGGTCATATTGACTTATATAAGCAGAAGTCCTCTGTGGAACAAACTCATCCATTCCGTGGCCGTTGTATGTGACTCTTCCCGAAACCTATAGTTACAAAGGACTTAAATCAGATGACATAGTCCTTGGAACTTATTTAGAAAACTGGATTATTGTCTTGTTTGTTTTACTTTTAGATCTGTATCAAGTTTTCCGGCCAAAGCTAGCAGCAATGTGGTTTTTCCAGAGCTCGGTGGACCTAAAAGCAATGTCATTCTGCAAAAAAACGATATCAAAGCAACGGAAAGTGGAATATTTTAGGGGAATTCGAACCAAATACTCTTTTTGTGTGTGTGTATGTGTAAAATTCGATTGAGAAATTATAAATTGTCTTCTCACCTTCCAGGCTTGATTATTCCGCTGACATCACGAAGGATTTGCATTGGCTTCTTTCTACTTGGAAGAATATGGAGGTTATTCAAAAACCCCTTCAGATATCAATACATATATACGAGATGTGATGGTCAGTTCAATTTAGACATGGAGATCGATAACGGAAAAATTCAAGTTGATCATATGATCACCGAGTACGAACTACGTACCTCTACGAAGTTGACAGTGAAATTGATTAACGTAGGCAGTGCTCTACTGCCAACATGAGCTTCTGCATGAACATTCAAATGCTCAAACCGGACTTCTATAGTTGGAAGTTCTAGTCCAACCCTGTTTAATAAAAGAAGACAAAATGCTACGCTTATGCAAAGAAGAAGAGCCAATAAGTAGAGAACATAAACATTAAATCATGGTCAGCTCAATGGTTTTTAGTGTTCAAGGCTTAATAAAAAAAAGTATGTGCTTGTAGAGTTAATACTTAACAATTTTTACGGCAACCATCACAATGCGAGAAAGCCAAATCAATATAAATTTCTATTAATTATTACATACGAACACAAAATATAAGATCTCTAAATAGACAAATATAAGAACGCATGAGTATCACTAAAATTGTTACAAAAAGTCATACTCAAATCCAAATAGTAAAAGCATTGAAGTGTCACTAAAATTTGGGATTTGTAAGATGCCCAAAGCCCAGGCCTTGTGCCTGGGCCGGCCCTGCTTTGAATAGCCGGATCAGTTACATAGCATCATCAAGGCTGCAAAAAACAAAAAAGGTGTCTTTTCGTTTTGTGTTTTCATTGGTAGGACCCAGGACTATTCGGTAAAATACTGTAAGGAACAAAATGATTTGTGGTGTGCTGTGATTGGCGTGCAACATCGCTCCAAGGGACTCGGGGGCTCTGCTGCCCATCAAAAACAGCAGCCCCTACCCCTACCTCTAAACTATGCAGTTTTGAGGCAATTGTTGTTGTTGTTGTTCTTGTTCTTCTTCTTTTTAATTTGATTTGATAAAAGTCCTATTTGTGAAGATCTTATTTTTTTTAATTATTTTATTTTAAAAGGTCATAATTATTTTTTGTCTCTAGGGTTGTTAATTAAGTAGCTGTTCTTTATTTGGGATCTTATAGAGAGAGTCATAGAGAGAAAAATTAATTATGATTCTTTAGAATAAAGTGATCAAACAAATAAGATCTTCACACCTGTTCAAATAGATTGAAAATTGGACCACTTAATTTTTTTAATACCGTTGTTTATATATTTAAAAATGTGGTTAAAACATTAAGTGGTTCAATTTTCAACCCGATTGAACAAGTGCGGAGATCTTATTTTTCTGATCATTTTATTCTAAATGGTCATAATTAATTTTTATCTCTAGAACTGTCATAATTAAGTATCTGTTCTTTATTTGAAACCCTGTATAGCAAAAACATAATTATGAGAGTTTTAGAGGCAAAAATTAATTATGATTCTTTAGAATTAAATAATCAGATAAATAAGATTTTCGCACCAGTTCATGACAGATTGAAAATTGGACAACTTAATTTTTTAACCATATTTTTCTTTTATAAACAGTCTAAAAAATTATTATATTAACATTTTGAAGAAAAGGAAAAACGTTTGGCTTTACCGATCCAAGCTATGTCGTTTCGGTTTATTCATTACTTAGGAAGGGGAAAAACTTTTTCCAAAGGGGCCCTTTTCCAAAGGGCACTACTAAATACAACTTCGAATTTGCTACATGTAGCTACTTCATAAGAAGAAATTTTTGGATTCCTTCTCATGAATTAGTTACATATAGTAAATTCGCAGTTGCAAATAGCCTGACCCTTTTGTTTTTTTTTCCTCCGATTTTTTTTTTTAAAAAAAAAGGAACAAAGAAGAACAGCAGTTGCCTCAAAATTGCGTAATTTTGAGGTGCGGGTAGGGGCTGCTGTCCCTGGTGGGCAGCAGAGCCCGGCCCCGAGTCCCCGCTCCAAGAGCATTGAATAACCTCTCTTGGCAAAGTGCTTTCTAGAACTCTTCCCGGCCTGAAAACATGCAACATATTGTAGTACTTGCTCGGGAATCACCAGAAACGTTTTCGTATTTTCGTAAACTGTTTTCGCACACATAACTGACGAGTCTTTTTTCGAACTCTTCATGGTTTTTGATAGTCGGGAACAAGCGAAACGAAAGCCTAATTGACAAATCAAGCAAAAGTAATGTACAGAAAGCAAAGCAAAGAAGAAACAAACAAGTTTCCAAACCTGTCAATGCGCTTCTTGAGCTTGAACAATAACTTCTCATTGTCTTCCTCAGCTACCTTCAAGAGTCTCTCCACCAGATTCCTTTTCTCAAAAAACCCGAGATTCTTGATGTCAATTTCTTTAGGCGGACCCTCTTCATCCTTCAGTATCCCTCGGGTTATCCGTCGATACGTAGGAAGCTTCTCAATGGCAGCCCATTGAATTAGTGCTCCTTCATCGTCTTCTCTGTGGGATGACTGCGAGAAAAACTCTCCTGGATCGTTCCTCCATATGTTTGAGCTGTTTATACGTGTACTGCTACGTGCACTGCTCGTTCTATATATTTCACCACCACCACTCTCCATTTTCCCACTCTTCCAAACAGCTGCTAGCAGCAGCCTACCAAAGAATCACCCAGGAAGGACTTCACAGAGTTTCGTGCAAGAACTCAATTTTCTTGGATTTTGGAGAGGTGAATCGTTGGTCCTCTTGTTTTCTGCTCCCGGTATTCTCTGCTCCGGAATGTGTGGGGTTATGCGTGATTTTCTGAGATGAATCTGATTTGTTGAAGTGTGTCTATATTTATACAGCTAGCATCTTATTAGGAACTAGGCCCTAATAGGGCTGTTAAACTAACCAAGCCATTCGAGTCTGAGCTCGTGTTCGTTTGTTAAAAACTTGTTCAAGATTGGTTTGTTTATGATCAAGCTTGAGCATCTTTTTAAAGCATTTTAATATTTCAAGTCAAGCTTGAACAAGTTACCATTCTGCTCGTTCAGCTTATTAAAACTTCTTAAGTTATTAATTAAATCAAGCGTGATCAACTATTAGCTTGGCTCGTTTATCACCCCTAGTTACTAGTTTGGCTCGTTTATCACCCCTAATTGGGGATCAACTCCTTTTCAGTGTATTCGTATACTTTTACCTATGGTTGATGTAAGGGATTACGTATGCTGTTCATTGAGAAAAGTAAGAAAAAATGTTTTGAAATATTCGTGTACCGCGAGTTCATGGGGGTTTCCATTTCCATGAAAATCAGCTTAATTTACCAACTAGTAAATGAAGACGGGCGATGGCACTGCTATGGAATGTCCATACCATACACATATGGATTTTGTGGGGCTTACCTCGAATCTCACAGAGATTATTCAAACTACCCATTATATTCAGAACATTTTTTTATAGAGCCTTGTAAAAAAAATTAGCTAATTTTTTACAAGGCTCTATAAAAAAATTAGCTCAATCCGATATGAAAAAAAGATTTTTTTCTGAATTTTTAAGGGTGAAATTAAGCAGTTAAGTAGTTTTATCCCTGCAAATTTCAAAAAACTCCTTATTGATATCGGATTGAGGTGATTTTTCACAGTGCTCTATAAAAAAATGTTTTAAAAATAATAGGCGGTTCGAATCATCTATGTAAGACCCGAGGTGGACCCCACAAAATTGATATGTGCACGACATGTACATGCTCATATGTATCCATAGCTTTTTCCTAACAGTAAGTCTGTTTACACAGATATTTCCTACACAGATCATGCACAGATCCATGTATGTAAAAAATCAGCTCAATCCAGTACATATAGGTGCTTGATTCAATCATCTAACTTTTCATTTTCTTGAAATCCGAATGAAAAGTTAGATGACTAAATCGAGCACCTATAAGTATCGGATTGAGTTGATTTTTTGCAGGGACCCGTATAAAAATGTTTTACATTTAATGAACGGCTCGGATCATTTGTGTGGGACCCAAAGTGGGTTCTGTGCACAAAATCTATGCATTTTTGCTGCATGTGTAGCATTACTGTTTTCCTAATACCATTTGCTGGGGTGCATAAAAATGTTGCGTGTGATTCTAGATAACGTACAGATCGATATTTACAAATTTTATGTACTCCCATCTATTAGTCCATTTTAAAACAAAACGGTCAACAACCCAAATATCTCACGGTTTGATTTTTCCCCTTTTTCGTTTGGATTGTAGTAAACAACTAATCAAAGGTGAAAGGGTAATGTGGACGGTGGCCGGAATTAAAATTTTCTATGGTCATGATATGAGATGTTAGAAGTTTGAGGGATTTGGGTTAAGGTACAGAGAAATTTCAAGGGCTAGAATATGGGAGGGTTGCCGATATTGACTAGAAATTAAGGGTGCCTTTGAAATCAGAGAGAGAGAGAGAGAGCGCGCGCGATTACATGTCTCAATTCAGCCAACAGTCTAGATTTATGTACAAAGATGTGATAAATCTGGACCGTTGAATCTATGTATACGATCAAAATACTCCTCTTAGAGCATCCACTGTGGAATAAGCAAAATCAAAAAATTGTTAAAGTTAACGATGCTTGCTCAAAAAAGTGCTCACATTAGAATAAATAGACTCAACAATCTTTTAGCAACTCATCAAATTTTGGCATTTGAATAATTAAAACTAGCAATCTTTTGTCAATAACCAAATTTAGTGATTCCCATATTTTCTCAATCAAGTATACTCATTATTACACAAAAATCTTTCACTCTCTCTCTCAACAATGTTTTCAAAAAATAATTTTAAGAAACTATTTTTTTCAGAAGCTTTTTAAAAAGACTTTTTTTTTTATGATTTTCTTTTATAAAAACTGTTTTTTTTACACAATTTTTTTTTTCATAACATATGTTTTTAACTTAAACTGCTTTTTTTTCTTCCAAAAATTGTTTTTAACATAAACTGCTTTTCCAACTGTTTTTTTTCCCTTCTCTTTGTCCCCCTCCGCTTCCTTGACGTACACATTATCGAGTTTTTCATGAATACTAAGAGTTTTGGAGTTTCAAAAAAAACATAAACTATTTTTTCAAAGACTAGTTTTTCAAAAAAATATACGTGAAATGAATGAGAAAACTTTGGAGGAACTATGGGAAGGAACCAATGGGCCCATTGGTTTTGATTATGAGCAAAAAATAACCAGTGTGGGACTTGACATTACTAAATTTAGAAACCTCTAAATAAATAATTAAAATATGACGTAACATGTTTTGATTATTAACTTTTGTTTATTCCATTGTAGATGCTCTTATTATGTTGGTATAAATGTAGATTTATAGATATACTATGGATCTCTTTTATCTCCCACATACTTTCTACATATGGCAACCTACATATATAAATGATCTCTCTCTTTTTCTTCTTTTGTGGATAGATAAGATTCACATTTTATTAAAGGAAATGGAGAAGGGGAATCCGACTAAAAGTTGGAAATGGAATACATCAAAATGAGAACAAAACCCATTAACACCCATTTTATAAATGCTTTCTCTTTTGTAGGGAAAGATTGAAACTAGCACCAAAATTACAACTTTTCAATATTTTTCAAGATGGTCGTCAATGACATACATCGAAGAATAAGCGTTGAAAAACTTCTTCTCAGTGTCGTATATTGAAAAACAACTAAAAATATTTTACAAAATGGTAACAAAGCCCATTTGATGAATGTTTTCTCTTTTTCTAGGGAAAGATTGGGGAAAAATTCAAAATACCCCCCAACCTATACACCCAAATTCAATTAGACTCCCAACCTTTTAAAAACTTCAATTTTACTCCCAACGTTATATTCCGTTAATCAAAATGCCCCCTTCCGTCCAAATTACTAACGGAGTCCGTTAAAGGCTCCGTTAAATAGTATTCTGATCGAATTTTGATGATCCGAGCCGCTCAACGTGTTTAAAACGTGATTTTAAGGGTACTTGCAAGAAATCAACAAAAAAAATGACCGGCAAGGGCTTTATCTGAAAAGTTTTTTTATTGAACTATTCAATAAAAAACTGTTCAGATGAAGCCCTTCCCGGTCATTTTTTGTTGTTGATTTCTTGCAAGTACCCTTAAAATCACATTTTAAACACATTGAGCGGCTCGGATCATCGAAATTTGATTGGAAAAGGGGAGATGTGGATTGATCCGGATTTTATTCAAGTACGGGCGTCCGGATTTTGCTTCGGTTTGTACCTCCCCTTTTTTTTTATCGAATTTCGATGATTCGAGCCGCTCAATGTGATTAGAATGTGATTTTAAGGGTACCCGCAAGAAATCAGTAAAAAAAAAATGATCGGAAGGGTTTCATCTGAACAGTTTTTTATTGAATTCAATAAAAAACTGTTCAGATGAAGCCCTTTCCGATCATTTTTTTTGCTGATTTTTCGCGGGTACCCTTAAAATCACATTTTGAACACATTGAACGGTTCGGATCATCGAAATTCCATCGGGACACTATTTAACGGAGCCTTTAACGGAATCCGTTAGTAATTCGGACGGAAGGGGGCAATTTGATTAACGGAATATAACGTTGGGGGTAAAATTGAAGTTTTTAAAAGGTTGGGAGTCTAATTGAATTTGGGTGTATAGGTTGGGGGGTATTTTGAATTTTTCCCGAAAGATTGAAACTAGCACCGAATTACGACTTTTCAATATTTCATTTTCAAGAGGGTAATGCTATAGCATGTACCCTTATGGTGTCTCTGTTATGCCTCTTGTGGTTTTCGATCGGTTATGCCATGTGTGGTTCCATGTTATGCCAAAAGAAGAAACAAAATGAAAATTTGCAAGAGACCTAGAACCTGAAAATCCATATGATTTTAAGAGAACATCAAAGCCTATACAAACCCAGTTATCATACTTAACCAAAATAAAAACCTTTCATCATAACCAAAAGGATACTTGTATTTTGATTAGAGTTCAAGAAATGGGAATTGAACCCACTCCAATGACCTTATCAAACTACCTAGAACAAAAAAAATCACAATAATACATGAAAAACACAGTAACTACTCAAGACACTATTGGAAGAAAAAGATATATAGCAAAGATCAAAGGAAAGGGATTTTGTACCATGTGTTGAATATAAATCCTAGAACACAAAATCGAGAATAAATGAAGACAGGAAAGAGAACAAAAGAGCTATACCTGTGGAGAGAGAACCGGAGAGAGGGCGAAAGTGATGGAGACGAGAAAGAGAACTGAAAAAAAGACGTTTAGGGGAGGGGGAGAGATAGATAGATCAATAGGAAACAAACAATTTCAGTTTGGTTTGGTTAGCATTCATTATCGAGAATAATTGAAGACGTAACCAAAAATTTGTTCACCATTCAATCCTTACCAAAAAAATGCATTTAGCATTCAACGCCTACCAAAAATTCAACACCAATCCTTATCCTAATTACCAAAACTGCATTAGATAATTATATTCGACCATTGAAATCATTACACAAAATTGCATTAAATCATTACTCATTATATTCGTTATGTTCGACCATTTAGAATTCCTTACCAAAACTGCATTCAGAATAAATCATTACCAAAATTGAAAAAATCATTACTAAACCATTTATTCCAAAAAATGCAAGGTATTTACCAAAATGCCAAAGGTTGATCAATGAATGATGGAGATTTATGCAAAAAAAAAAAAAAAAAAGGTGTGTTATATCAAACGGTCAAGATTTATGTAGAAAAAATGTGTGGGCTACCACACCGTCGTGAATTGTATTATAGATGGTGTCTCCGTTATGCCTCTTGTGGTTTTCGATCGGTTATGCCATGTGTGATTCCATGTTATGCCATGTGTGGGTCCGTGTGCTGTATAATATGAAGTCACAAGAGGCATAACCGAAAATAACAAGAGACATTACCGAAACTAACAGAGGCATAATGAAGACATTGTAAGGATGGACACTATAGCATTAGAAGACGCCAAGATGGTTGCCAACAAGGGCGGAGGAATGTAGGTCCCGGCCCCACCCAGTTTCATATTTTGGAGTATATCTTACATAATTTTTTTTAATAAATATTGATAAAAACTTATAAAACTTAGGATCATAATTAAAAGTAAGATCAATATTCATTTTGAGAAAACTAAATTAGGTAAATGATACGGTGCAATAACGATTATGCGTTTGCCAAATGATATGATAGTAACAATACTTGAGATTAATCCTTCGATTTATCAAAATCGTCCCATAAAAATTCGAATGAGTGGATTCCGCCTTGAAAAAATCGTCGAACGAAAATTTCATTAATATTTCGGCCCCCGTCCGATTTTGATTCCTGGCTCAGCCACTAATCGTCAATGTCATGCATTGAAAATCAAGCGGGTGTACGTACCTGCGTGCTATATTCATGGAGGAACGGAGAAAATTCTTCTGTGAGTTGGAAGCTGGAACTTGGAACTTAAGGGATACTTTGAAAAGTTTCTTGTAGAAGTAGGGGAAGTATCTACTTTCCTAGTTTCTTTCAATTGAGGTTTACTGTTCGATCTGTAGGTTACTTGGTCAAGAAAACGGGGGTTGAATTTGTTTCCTTATGTCTTATTCTCCCCATCCCTTTTGATTGGAACTCGGCCGTAGCTCTCTGCCCGGCAGTGGTGCTGACAATTCCCTGGGTCCGTTTAATTAGCGAGATAATAGTAGAAAATATAAGAGAGAGAAAAAATACATACTGGTACTTTTTTTTTGTGTTCATGTGGCAAGAATATCCTCGAAAATGGTAGAAAGTGAACTTTTCTGTACAGCCCTCTAAAACATGAAAGGTTACTTTACTTTTTCTCACAAAATATGCTGGGGAATTTTTTTTTTTTTTTGGGGAAAAAATCGGCTGTAATTACTCTGACTTCATTCTTTAGTCTCTTCCCTCCACCTTTTCTCTTCTAATTTTGGTAATTTTATTCCCTCCAAACAAGGACATCTTATTTTCTATTTTCTTGCAAAACTTCCATTATAATCAAACGGATGTGAGAAAAAAATAATTTTTTCTTTTCTTTTCTTTCACTTCACTTTCTATCATTTTCACTTTCCATTTTATTTTTCTCACTAATCAAAGGGACCCCTGATTTGCAGACATTAATTTTCTTTTTGGTATTTTTTAAAATTTTTTTTACATTTTTTTTGTCAAAATGGTAGACTCTAGATGTAATTCATACGAAATAAGCATACAATTAAAGAGGGTTATCAATCCCATAACAGAAACAATAGCCAGGAGGTTTAGATTCACAAGTTTTTCACTTCAGAGCCTCACAAACCACCACGGCAATCCCTTGATCATCATCCAGCATTTTGACAACCGGAACCCAAAACAAACGAACGAAATTCCAACAAAAACCTGAAAGTAATTCGAGAGAAACACTCCACAAAAAAGGGAGGAGGTCTTCACAAATAGAGCCCACATCAACCGGTGGCTCCGGGGACTAAAGCCTGACCAGAGAGGGAAGAAACTAAACAAAAACCAGAAAAAGAAACGAGAAAAACTAAGAAAAAAAAAGGAAAATCTCACAATCAAAATACCACAATCCAACGCTCCTACTCCGGTGAACAAGCACGCACCAAACGTACACTGATAATCACATCCGCAGACCAAACCCAAATGGACACGGGGACAACTGAAAATTAAGAGAAATTACCAATAGAAGAACCAGTGAAAATGAAGAGAAAGTAGCCAGAGTAGGTTGTTTGGCAAAATAAGCCAAATGACTTGTATTTTTGTCTTTATTCGATTTTTTTCGCATTTGTTAGGTTTTTGTCGACTTGTTGAGGATTATTGCTTCTTCATGACGAGAGGAATCTAAAAAGTAAAAAATTACGAATCAGAATTCATTTTTTTTAATAAGCATGAAAAAATTGGCTTACTGACTTATTTTTGTCTTTATTCAAAAAAAATTGAAATTGAATTATAATTTTATTTTTTACTTTTTAGATTTGTCTCGTCATGAAGAATCAATAATTCTCAAAAAAAAAATCGACAAAAACCTAACAAATGCAAATTATTACTCCATTATTTTTTTTGAAAAATGAAAATTATTTTGCCAAATGACCGAATTACTGAATTCTGGCAAGTGGACCTTTCAAGATGTGCAAGAAATCATTTATAGAATATCCACCTAGGGTGAGACTTTTATAATATCCAGAAAGAAGAAAAGCCAACCTTAATTAACTCGATAGTACTTTCCCTAATAGGCAAATACTACTACTCATCTCTTTGCCCTGGAAGAAAAGTTTATAAATTAAGGAAGCTTCTGGGCTTACAATTAATATTGTCACATGCAGTTGTGAAATGGTAGAAAAGACGCCAGACTAGTAGTGTATTGTGTGTGTATATATAATTATATATACGGGGCGGTTCAAGGGACACCCCAAAAAATACTTAAAAAAATACTCCAAATCTCAATCTCATAGTTTCCGATGAAATTTTTACGATCCGAAATATATATATATATATATATATATATATATTATAAGGAAATTAATATCCACAGCACAATATATTAATACTCCTTCAAAACACAATATATTACTCCCAACCTCATATGCTTTTAGTTTTTTTTAAGAGTGATCACCTCAGAATTGATGTAAGACATGCTTTATTAATTATCTTTATTTTTTATTTTTTTTTTAAAAAAAGACATTAATTGAATTATGTGTTTATGGGATAAAATCAAGTTATATTATATGAGTCATTGACTTGGTCTACTGTGGTAATTGAGTTAGGTTACATGGTAGCTCATACACTCACTTACATGGGGTAATTTCCCTTATGGCTATCAAAATATCTCTGGTGCGCGATTCCCTTATGGCTATCAAAATATCTCTGGTGCGCGGGGGGGGGGGGGGGGGGGGGGGTTGGAGTGCTCTGGCAAGGCCGGCCAAAGGGTTTTGAATGTCCAAGGCCAAATTAAAAAATGCGTGCCTCTAATATTTAACAATTTTTACAGCAATAATCAAAATATGAGAAAGCCAAACTAATATAAAGTTCTATTAATTATTATAGGAGTATACGAACACAAAATACAAAGTCTTCAAATAGACAAATACATATTATCTCAACACAACGCATGAGTATCCCTTGAATACTACTCGTCTTGCATTTCTAGAAGCAAAAATTCCTCATGACAAATTCCTTCCCACCATCACAGAAGTAGACGAGAAGGCTAAAAATAAACGCACCTTTCCTCTCTCTTTTTTCAGTTAATTTGTTGAAACAAATCAGTTTTAGATGTGGTTCCGTTAAGGAATTTTTGGGTTTTTCCGTTTTTCCATAGTCAAAAAAAAAAAAAAAATCACGTTTATTAGTTTTGCGTCAAATTTTTGTGGATTATTGATTCATCTTAACGAAAAGAATTGAAAATATAAAAAATTATGACTTTTACTCAAATATTTTTTAAAATATCTAAGATAAAGCAAAAAAGGCCGTCTTTATATTGGATATTTCAAAAAAAAAAAAAGAGGGTAAAAGTCATAGTAATTTCTTACTTTTCTGAATCGTCTTGACAAGATGAATAAATAATTCACAAAAGTTAAACTTAAAATTAATACATTTGAATTAGGGAAAAAAGTCTAAAAATCTAAAAAATCTAAGCGGAATGGCTACAAAGGGAAAGAAATGTCGTTCAAATGTAAAAAAAAAAGAAGAAGAAGAAGGAGAAACGCCGTTCAAAAAACATGGGAAAGTAATGGAATAACCAAAGTACTTGTACTGTTGTGAAGGTTCTGTTTGTGAACGTGACTTTCCAAAGCATTCAAAGGCATTTGCTGAGGTGGCGCGCATCTATTTTGGTGGGGTGGAAATGATAGAGGTTCCTGATCAGCCGGAGAGAATGCAAACTCATGGAAAAAACGTGCCAGAGCTTTTTCTTTTTTTCCGAAAGTGGACCAATTAGTTCTCTGATTTACAAAAATGCCACCGAGTTTTTGGGCCTTTGGCCGGTCCCCTTTTTTACTTGGAGTTCCATGCAAACCCCTTTTTGTAGAGCTTTTCCATTCAGCCCTTTTTTAAAGATGCTTTTACTGTTGTACCCTTGTTACTATTTCAACACTCCCTGAATTCACACCCCAGTGAAGAAATCACATCTACAGAATTCACATCCCACCCATAGAATTCACACCTTCAAGAATTCACACCCCACGGAATTCACACTCCAAGAATTCACACCTTCACGAATTCACACCCTTCAGAATTCACACACCACCCACAGAATTCACACCTTTAAGAATTCACACCTCCCAGAATTCACACCCCTAAGAATTCACACCTTTGCAGAATTCATACCCCTAAAATTCACACCTGTTTGCAAGAAATCACATCCCCAGAATTCACATGTCTTTACAAAATTCACACCATTTACATAAGTCACCCCCTTTACAAAAATTCACACTCTCAAATTCACACTCATTTGCAGAATTCACGCCATTCATACCCACTCAAATTACACAATTCACAATCCTAAAATAATTCAACCAAGCCTACACAATTCACACATCTTTGCAAAATTCATACACTTTTATAGAATTCACAAAAAAAATATTATTTTACCCTTTTTTCAGAAATTACGTCCAGGCTATATACTTTTTTTTTTGGTCAAGCGGAAAATCGTCCAGGCTATATACATACAGAGATCCCAAAAAAAAAAAAAAAAAAAAAAAAAAACCAGAAGAACTGAGGAAGATTAGATAACGTAATACTCGTGAATCAAAGTAACGGAAGGCTTGCTGGACAAAATCTGGTTATTCCGGCTATTCCCTTCTTTCAAATGAAGAATTTACATGTTTGGAAAAAGACACAATTCACACGGTAAAGGAAGAATTCACACCTTTAAAAAATACAGAATTCACACTTTTCACATCTCCCCAATTACAAAATTCATACCCCTTATTTCACAGTTTACACTCCAAAATTCATATTCAAAGAATTCAAGACGAAACGCTCAAAAAAAAACATTCACACCATGAGAAAGGGACAAAAACCTTAAATTCTTTTTGCTAATATACAGAAAGGGACAAAAGACCAAACAAAACTTAAAGTTGAAGAACTCAAGTAGCCGAACACAGGTTAAAATCACTAAAACAAGACACGAGTACATACTTGCAAATACAACTATAGATACACCAAAAATTCATATCCTCCACCACCTCCTCCTCCTCTACCGTCGCTGCCACCATGACTCCCCCCGCCGCCACGGCTCCATATCCTCCGCCACGGCTACCTCCGTAACAAGCACTGATTCCGTAGTTCCCACTGTTCTTCTTCTTCTTCTTTATCCGCTTGTTGTTCTTCGTCACGAAGAAGAAGTCTCCGGCGAGAACGTCGCACGACCTGCGCGATCTCGAAGTTGGTGCGCACCTTGGACCCCTCAGCCGCCTCGCCGCTGAGTCGTAGGCGTGCGCCGCCTCCTCCGTCGTGTTGAACATGCGGAGCCAGTGGTGGCATCGCCCTATCCGGTCGTGAATCTTTGCCGATCATCTTCCTAGGTGGCCGCGCTGACAATCCAAAGACAAAGACGACGGCGGCGGAGAGAAGTGAAGCTTCGAGCTGTGCTACAACGACGTCACCAGATCTGGTTGGGTAATTTTGAAGATAAGGTCGAAGAAGCAGCCGTAGAGACAGATCCAGGGATATTTTCGGTAGTTAATTAATTAAAACAGGGTTTATGTGGGTAGGATTTGACATCATGTGGGGCTGGATGGGAACGTGGAGACAAAAGAGGGCCGGCCAGTCAGAAGCCGGAGCCTTTATTTGCATGTTGGATGAGCATTTGTTATGATATTGGGCTAAAAAAGAGTTCTAGTTAAATCCAAATACTAAAAAAATTGAAGTGCCCCAAAAATTGGATATTTTTAGGGTGCCCAAGACCCAGGCCTCTTAAGCCTTGGGGTTGGGGCGGCCCTGTGCTCTGGTAAAATTTACATGCCGTAAGATGAAATAAGAACGTATTACTGTAGTATATTGTATGAAGGTACTAATTAACATCATCCAGCTTATTGTTAAGATGAAATAAGAAAATACTACAGTAGCTTTCTTTGCAGAATTCCATGACCAATGCATCAATTCCAAGAGGTATCAACTCTACTTTCATAGCTCTAATTCCTAAAGTTGATGGTCCTTCTTGTTTTAATGACTTCAGCTACACCAATAAGTATGGTAGGATAGATGTGAGTACAAAATTTTAGCTAAAGTAATTGGTAATAGGCTGAGGAAAGTTCTTCCTAGCATAATTAATTGGTGATACCCAGGCAGCGTATGTGGGAGGGAAACAGATTCTTGATGGGGTTCTTAATTATTGCTAATTAATGAATTCATTGATAGCTGGAAGAAAAGAAAGTCAGAAGGTTTAATACTGAAGGTTGATTTTGAAAAGGCATATGACAATGTAAACTGGAATTCTTACCGGACATGATGAGCAACTTGGGCTGTGGAGTCAAATGGTGTGAATGGGTAAAGGAATGTATTTCGACAACTTCTTTGTCCATCTTTCTTAGTTTTTTTTGCCAAAATGGTAGATGATTTTATTAATACGAGATATATAAACTTACAATCAAAAGGAGTAAACTATCCCAAACAGAGGCAATAATTAGAAGGTCAAGATTCGCAAGCTTATAATTAATTCTAGAACCTCACAAACCAACTCGGCGATCCCTTGATCATCAGCTAGCTTCTAATCACTGGATCCCAAAACAAACGAATGAAACTCCAACAGAACCACCGAACTAGGGGAAATCCAGCCGGGAGAAAGACTCACGGCAAGAAACCAGAGAGAAAGATAGAAACACACAGAAAAACAAATCGAAAAGCAACAGAAATTAATAAAACCTCACAAACAACACCCAACTAATCAAGCACTCCTCCTCCGACGAACCAAGTGTGCACAAGAACAGCAACCACATCCGCAAGCTAATCCTCAAAAGGTTGATTCTTTCGTCTAAATATAAAACAAGCCAGAGGACCCACCATAAAAATATCAAATCAAGCATCACAGGCCTCCTTTTTGCACCTTGTTCAACAGTATAGAACCCCTTGTCATAGTTGATGTTTGTTTTCATACAACTAGGGCACACTGCATTTATGGCAATTTTTGGGTAATCCTTTGCCAGAACCCTTGTGTTGCCATTGAGAGCAGCTTTGGACACTATGTAAGCAGAAAAGTTGATAGGCCATCCTTTTGCTTCCAGCAAATCCTCACTGCAATCCTCATGAAACCACTTAACTACCTCATCCACATTCTCTAGTGTGAGGCTCTCAATTTTGCTTAGGGTTTTCTTAGCCTTTTCGTTTGAAACAAACTGAAATACAATTTCATGCAACATTCTTAGAAGAAAAAAAACAGAGAAGCAGACAAGACCCCTGTGTACCCCCTGTTTAGTGCTGTTTCTCTGGAAACAAAAGTTCAATCATTATGATTTTGTACATTGATGTTTTATTTAGCGACCACCTCAAGATGCACGGAAGGATCAGATTACCAAGGTGCCACAAAATGGATCCACAAGGGTCTCAACTTCACAGTGAAGTTGCGATCTTCATTCTTCAACTTTTGCGAACCCATATATATTCTGAAAGACTCTTAATGTTCGTTTTTTGAGCCAAAAACAGTCTTCGAGAATTTAAAAACTTATTTTTCCTGGTTTCGGAAAGTGGGTTGTTTTAAAATTAAAACTGGCAAATGTTGATTGTCAAAATAACTACCTTAGCAAGTTTATCTATCTTCGCCAAATAGAATTAAACAAGTTATTGAAAATAAAAACATTAGCTAACAACCTAGAAAAATATCCCTATTTCATCCATAATTGTTGAGGTTGAATCACAGCTTCGCTGCTATAATTAATTATCCCTTCTTTGTGGTATAATACATGACTCCCGGGGCCATGACAATGGGCATTCAGTCCTTCCATCTGAGATCTAGTGTCAATTGTATTGTCTCTTGAACCCTAAAAAATGAGAAGTGACCGGCCGTGTACCACAAGGCCGACTCATGGAACACGCAGCCTAGAATACAATAAGTTGTCCAACAATAAATGATTTTTCCGTTATTAAATAAAACCAAACCCAAATAAATTCCAATCATAAGCATAGGGCACAACTATCCCATGAACCAACCGATGAAACTTTACCACCAACAAATTAAAAAAAAAAAGTAATCCCATTTTACCCAAAAGCTATACAAAGTGCGGAAGCCATGATTAACAATATATCTCAGCCATATACTATGTATATATATATATATATATATATATTACACTGAAGCACTTCTAGTGGAAATACTCTCCATTCCGGGAAGAGAATTAGTAGGCACTGAGCCAAAAGAGAAGCCATGGAGCACAATTTGAGAACGCTTAATTCAAGGATGCTAACCAGTTGAGAGGGCTAGGAATTGCTTTGATACTCTAGTTTTAATGCTTTCACTATCAAGGAAAATTCTATGTAGATTCTCGGATGTTGCGCAAACTTACAGATCCATTATAAAAGAGAAAACGAAGTAAAAAGAGCCCAAATTGTCAAGGGAGCAAAAAGAACCAAAAAGAAGGAAAAACCTTCTGTAATTATTTTCGTACATAGATCCCAATATTTACTTGTCTTTAACGTTGTAATTCGAGTATGATTAGAGATCTTGACATGGTCAAACATTTTTCATACCGCTATCTTTTCTGGAAGTTGAATGCCCGGATTGAAAAGGCAAAGATGAACCCAAAGAGCACGGCAAATCCAACAATGATGAGCGCGACAAATCCCAAAAAGTCATGTTTAAATCCATAGTAACTATCGATAAATTCCTTAACAGTTTCCCCTGTGTCAAGCTTGTGGTTTATGTCACCGAACTGTGAAGCAACTAACCCGTACATGGTCCAAGCGACCGGGCAAATTTTAGTGTACCATCTCCACCACACTGGAATCCTCTGTTGTATATAAAAGAGAAGAATGAAAATTCTGAGTGCTAAGTTGTGAGCTCAATCTCTATATAAGAAAATGTGTGAGCAAAACTGAAACTTACTGTCGATGGGATGATAAATCCCGAGAAAATCATCCATATCATGTAGAAGGCAGATGCAACTATGGCAGCAATGTGGTGGTTGGGAGTAACTGCCACTGCCATCATTCCATAGAAGGTGTAATATAACAAGGTGAAGTACATGAAGAATATGTACCAAAGGAACTTGGCCGCAGTCCAATCGAATCCAATCATTGCGTAAACTATGACCCCATATATGGCCGTTTGAACAAAAATGTAGGGAATCTCAATTACAACCTGCACAAAAATAGGGGATATATAGGGTGAGTAAAACTTGAATAGGACTGGCCAAAAACATCTAGAAGTTTCCGTACTAAACCCAAGTTTACCGGATGGGCTCTCCAAGAGAGAGGATGTTACTCCCCACAAGTTCAAAATATGGTGTATGCATATCGTTATTGTCTTATCGATTTGTCCTTAATACTTTCATTTCACGGTATCCCTGAATGCCGATTTTTTCTTGTAGAAAGGCCACTTGGATGACTAGATGTAGTTTGTCCTCTTGATGTTCACGTAATGTCGCAGACAATACAAGTAATTTACCTGTCCAAAGGCATATGGCAAAGCTGAGTACATGCCAGCCGCTCTTTCGCGATAAAAGACTGTTCTCTCTATCCCAACCACTGGCTGCACTGATGTCGCATTTTGCACGCCAATAAAAAGTACAGCAGCAAACATAGAACCCATTGCATTAAATAAGTCCTGCTTTGTTTCCCTACAAATCCCATAAAAGAACATAATAGAACGTAAATAGGGACTGACAGTTGAGAAAGAAGAGAGTGGAGAAAATCTCTTTTGGCTTTACAGATACACGCACCATTTAGAACCAAGACCCCAAAAGATCGTTCCGAACATTAGAGCTATGAAAGTGGTAAACATTAATCTCACTGCGCAGTACGGAGGGTTTCGCCAATATGACCAATGCTGTTTCCATAGGCAAGCCATGCATTGCGTGAAGAACGACTGCGAGTATTTTGTGGTGAAGTCTATGTCTTTTGATCCTGGAGTTGGTACGCTCAGTTCCTTGATCAGATCTTTGTTTCTCCTGATTCATTCAAGTTTCTTAGCAGCTACTATCTAGAACAAAACATATAGTAGTCTTAAGTCCCGTTCCGCTAAGGTTCTTATTTTTTAAGTACTTATTTCCCGCTTTACGAGATAGGTCATTGTCTCACAACTTATTTTTCTTAGCGGTACAGAAGTACTTACTAGATTACACATTTTATATCGGATACCTTGATTAACTTACTGAACTTAGTCAGATATTTAGCACTCAATCCTCTCAAACATTGAGGATGTTTGACGGTTTGACCTACTAGAATTCTTCACACTACAACATGACCCTACCTGTATAGTTCTGAGTTCTCGTACAAGCTCGAAAAGTCAACCCCAAGAGCTGTTTCTGATGCAGGTGAAGTTACCTCTAACATCCAAGTTGCAGGATTGTAACCATCTTTAATCTTAGCAACTCCATTGATTCCCTTAACCAAACATACTTGAAATATGTAAGCTTCTCAGAGAAAACATTGAAATTCCTGGTCTTAGGTATTCACCAGCTTTAATTACCTCGAAGTATGCGATGAGATGGGCAGAATGGCGGCCTAATGGCCCGACATATATTTCTTCTCCTCCTCTTTTCAAAAGAAGCAGCTGCAATTTTTGTAATTGTTTCATTGGCTTTCTTACGACTAGAAACTGAATCTAATACTGAATCCTAAACATGTGAAAGATTTCTTACCTCATCAAATGCATCAAATATGTCGATGCTTGGTTGATGGATGGTGCACACCACAGTTCGTCCTGTGTCTACTGTGTTCCTCACTGTTCTCATCACTATTGCTGCAGCCCTAGCATCAAGTCCCGAGGTTGGTTCATCCATGAATATTATTGATGGATTGGCTACAAGCTCAACTGCAACGGTAAGCCTCTTGCGTTGTTCAGTTGAAAGGCCATTCAACCCAGGCAACCCAACAAGTGCTCCCTTTAACGGGGTTAACTCCACAAGCTCCATGACCTCATCAACAAACATCTGCTATTTGTTGATTAGAATTAAATTTGTTTTATATGGATACTAACAGGGATAGAGTCCAAATTGATGTTCGATGTTATGATCCCGCTAGAGGGCATATATGTTATTGACTCCCCTACAAGCCTCGAAGGATTAAGAGGTTTTTCGACTTTAACATTCCTTTCATGGGAATACAACTCGAGCCTCAAACTTTCTATAACTTTTTCTGCTTATTTAAAGTTAAATGGAAGGAATGAATAAAACTAGAATAAGAGCTTTGATATGTAAAATTCATGAAAAATGCCGACTAATCTGTAGGCAGGGAACATTTAAGGTAATTCAGGATGCGCAAGATTATAATGGACGATTTCAGGCATAAGAATTTGAGATTGTGATATCAAGAGTCACCTTTCTGGTTGCAGAGTCGACTTCAGGGGGCAACCGAAGCCATGCAGAATATTGTAATGACTCATATACCGTAACATGAGGAGAGTGAATATCAGTTTGCTCGCAGTATCCTGCTATGCGAGCAAATGTTTCTTGCTTCTTTGGGTATCCAGATATTGTGATTCTTCCTTCGATATATCCTCCAGTTTTTCTACCAGCCAACACATCCATCAAGGTGGTCTTACCGGCCCCACTGACACCCATGAGAGCTGTAAGGACTCCTGGTCTAAAAGCACCGCTTACTCCTTTCAGAAGTTCTAACCGGTCCTCAGGTATGCCTTGATCTTTCATTTCCTGCAAGCGAAGTACCATTTTGAGCACTGGTTCAGGGGTTAAAAACTCACCTTATTAACAACCTCTAAGATTCTGGGTTAGAGTGTAAAGACAGCCACTTTGTGCATTTAAGGTCAAGGGGTTGGTGTATACCCGATCTACCCCTCCTAGACACCTCCCATTGTTGGGTACGAACTAGGTGTACTTTTTAAGTGCTCTTTATTGTATCCAGGGTACATCTCCTTCCAAGTACTTTGAGATTCGGCAATCTACTTAAGAATTTTGGATGCCTTCTTTGCAGAGTTTTGAACTTAGTTTTAGAAATTATTAGAGAGAGTTCCCAATGGAAAGATATGCATGAAGCATAAGCATGAAATTGCTGCTTCTTTTTTTTGGTTCAATGAGTTGGGTTTAAAGAAGTATTACAGGGCCTTATATTGTGTACAGTTCTTGGAAAGTACCTGTGGCATATCAACTGCATATCTGATCTGTTCGAAAATGATGGAAAGAGGTTCAAAAGGTAGAACCATTCCACGCTTTCTGTTTTGGCCAGCATCAGTAATGCTCCCCACTCCTGTTGCCATTGACGTAAACGATGCACTTCTTCGTACTTCACTTCCCTTTTCTGCACAATCCTATCCAAATTTGAAAACACATAATGCAGAATGAAAATTCAAGTAAAAGAGCTTATTTACCGCCAGAAGTGATATCTCCACCTGATGATAACTCAACTAACTCTCCTGTCTTTACAGCAATTCTCTCAGTCACGGTTTCTTCAGTTAGAATCGCTTGAGGCTTGCCAAAGGCTGCATCAAATCTACCCATCTTTAGCTAAGTAGCATTGACACCAACACACGAGCCATTGGGGGCGTTGTGAAGATACATCTATGCATTTTATTACATCAAATTTTTGAAAGAAATTGATGAAAACCACAAAAGAAGAGGCCTTAGTTGTTCCAGGATACGATGTATGTCTTCATACACACATCTTTGTGTCATCACTATTCATTTACTATCATCTCTCACAAAAAAAGAAGGCTGCCCTAAGCTTTAACTAGAGCCAGCAATGCATTTGACACCCATCACACATCTTGCGAGCGTCCATAGGGTGTCACGAGAGGATACTATAGTGTTCTAATGTAAACTGGAGTGTCGAAAGGTTAAAAAAGAAAAACAAAATGTAGGACACTTCTAAATTGCATTTCAGGCACATTTCGCTGTCCAGCAAGGATCTGACACTTGTACATGACGTTCGGCGAGGTATTTCTATTTCATTTTCTATTAGGATAAATTGAATGCCATGAATATCTGCAAGAATCAAAATGTGTAGTTCTAACATTAAAAATAAGAGTACTTGCTACTTACGGTTGAGATAAACTAGAGCCAGAGTGAAAAGAAGTTGGAAAGCGATAAAAAATGCGAGTGTAGCTCCTAGTCCAAGCCAATACCAACGTGCTTCAGGAAAAATTCCGCGGGACTTCAAGACTTGTACTCCTAGTGTCTCTGTTGAATTAGGAGCGATCTGCAAACAAATATTTCCTCTAAATTTAGATGATACAACTCACTTAGCCTTGCTTTGAATTTCTTTATCCAAATGCACAAAAATTGATGCTTACATGTCTCCAACTCTTCCCAAGAAATTCATTCACTGCTAAAGCATTTTGCCCATACATCATAGGTGACAACCAATAACCCCATATCCACCATTTTTTTATATTAACTGAAGCCAAAGAAATTAGTTCTCGGTTAAATCTAAGTCATATATAGCAAAGAAGAGATTATTTACTGTTTTTCACTCTGCACTTTCTAACCTCGTGACAAGACAAATCCACCCAATACAAGAATTGCAAGTAACGCAAATGACCCGAATGTGTTTGCCACAATAATGTTCCTTCCTATACCCCCCATTAATCGGAACAGTGCAGAAGACATTTGGTTAATGCACAGGAGCAGCAAGTATTGCCTGAAAAACCTGCCATTAAAAATAGAAATTAGGATCACAAATTTGTTTATTTACCAAGAAAAAACAAAAGAAACCAATGCGTAGAGCCTAGTTCTGGATTACCGTCCAGCATCTGGATCAAAGCCTACAACATAATAAGTTAGGAAAACCCATGCACCAACTTCTACAAATGTTACTGGGATCTTGAGGAACCATGTGGGTAAAGTGTATGCCCAAGCAGGAAAGAAGAGGAAATCCCTTTGCTTGTAGAAGATAGGAAGTTTCATGATGCTCAGTGTAATTTCTGAGTAGCCATTGAACATAATCATAATGAGGGTGAAGAACAAGGCACCCATGAAAATCCCTCCATCTTCTAGTGTTTTCTTAGGCATCTCAGTTCGTACAAATACCGTCATTGTTATGAATGCCATAAGCATAAGCTGAAAAGAAAGATAACCATTAATTTGCTTGATCAAAATGTTTTGACAATTCAAAACTTTGAAAGATTTGCAATGCTTCTCGACATGTCACTCACTTGAGTCAACTTGAATATGTAGATGAAGGAGTTTCTCTTCATTAGTAAGTATTCTCTTGATATGCAAGCTTTCAGTAGTTCCTTTTTGCTGACACCGTATTTCTCGGTTGTTAAAGCAGCAGGGTGGCCCTTAGCTTTGTCAAATGGAACAGCTAGTTTGTCACCCAGTTTCCGGCCAGCATGGAATGCCTGAAATGCTTCTGCAAATTCCTTCACATGAACGTAACTGTAAGGCTCATCTTTGTTTGCCCAGTACTGCTCTTGATCTTTCCTTGATGTCACCTATGTTTTCCCACCAAATGATACAAAGTTACACTCTTATAAAAAAGATTTAACTATTTATGCTCCCCTTATATCAGAATACGAAAACATTGTGTTTGGCTGCAACTCTTAAAATGATGGTGCTAGTGGTGGAAGTGGTCTGAGTGTTGGTGCTGGTTGTGGTCCTGTTAATGCTGCGGCAGCAGTGGGGGTACTTGGTGGTGGTCTTGACAAAACTCTGTCCTGACTAACTAGGTCTAGAAAATGGTATTCACCTTCAAACTTAGAAAACATTTTTCTCTAAAATAAACTCATTTTATCTTGACTTAAGCATTCTTTTTGCCGGATAACTTCCATTTTTTATCATATCAGACACTTGAAAAAATGGACAAAGACAGAAGGAAATCTCAAAGCTAGTGATCACTTCTTGTAAGAAGTCGGCAACTCCTTTCCTCTCAGGGCACTTGAATCCCATGTGTTCAAAGAATTCGAGCACGCATTCACGGGGACCTTGATACACAATTTGTCCATCAGAGAGCAGAATTATGTCATCGAACAGGTCGTAAGTTTCTGGTGCCGGCTGGAGAAGAGAGATAACAGCAGTTCCTTGAAGTATGTGGATGGACTGCCTAATTGAATTCACAATCTGGAAAGTTGTAGAGCTGTCCAAGCCAGTTGATATCTCATCCATCAAGAGTGCTCTAGCTGGTCCAACCAACATCTCTCCTGCATGATATAACACATCAGAAACTCAGAATAATCAGAATCAGAACTCTTTTGGCTAATTACTCAAAGGGCAGGAATGATTGGCAAGTACTTATTTAAGATTAATTTATCTTTTTCATAATTCTTACTTCTGTTGTCATTAAACCTTTTTCAGCTTTTAGTCAAAAAATTCTACTCTTCCGAGTTGACGCAACTTATCAGGAAAGTAAAAAACAATTGGCCCAAAACTCAAATCAGTTTGAAAAGACATAGATAAGCAATTTTTCATGAATTTAGGAGTTCCGTTTCTAGAATATGGTATGTTGTTCTGTAAATGCATTTTACCTGTTGTGACTCGTTTTTTTTGTCCACCAGAAATACCTCTCTGCATTTCATCACCCACCAAGGCATCTGCACATATTTCCAGATCTAGTATCTGTGGATATTGAAGAAATCAAAGGAGGAGGTCAAATCAGTTACTATGGCTTCCAAAAGCTTATTTCCTGTTGCTTATTTTGTTTGTTTTCAAGTTGGTACCTTAAGAATATAATCTGTCACAACACTAGCCTCTTGCCCTTCTAATGATGCAGCCTGTACATGATTAGAAATGTGGGGAATCAATTCACCAGAAATGTGGGAAATCAATTCACAAAAAATGGTTTTGGCATGGAGATATTGCGGTTACCTTCATGAAAATATCAATATCAGGATCAGGCTTTATGTTTGCTTGTTTTTCTCTCCTTGATAGTTCCGCCAACATTTCTGCAAATTTCAACATAAACCGATATAGAACTCGAACTCCTGTGATACTTACACTTGGAATTATGAAAACATCCATTAATCTAATTTACCATAAAGAGTTCCAACCCCTTGGCATCTAGCTGAGAATGCTAATGTTTCTCTCACTGTCAATTCTCCCATATGAAGGTCATATTGACTTATATAAGCAGAAGTCCTCTGTGGAACAAACTCATCCATTCCGTGGCCGTTGTATGTGACTCTTCCCGAAACCTATAGTTACAAAGGACTTAAATCAGATGACATAGTCCTTGGAACTTATTTAGAAAACTGGATTATTGTCTTGTTTGTTTTACTTTTAGATCTGTATCAAGTTTTCCGGCCAAAGCTAGCAGCAATGTGGTTTTTCCAGAGCTCGGTGGACCTAAAAGCAATGTCATTCTGCAAAAAAACAATCAAAGCAACGGTAAGTGGAATATTTTAGGGGAATTCGAACCAAATATATACTTTTTTTTTTTGTGTGTAAAATTCGATTGAGAAATTATAAATTGTCTTCTCACCTTCCAGGCTTGATTATTCCACTGACGTCACGAAGGATTTGCATTGGCTTCTTTCTACTTGGAAGAATATGGAGGTTATTCAAAAACCCCTTCAGATATCAATACATATATACGAGATGTGATGGTCAGTTCAATTTAGACACGGAGATCGGTAACGGAAAAATTCAAGTTGATCATATGATCACCAAATATGAACTACGTACCTCTACGAAGTTGACAGTGAAATTGATTAACGTAGGCAGTGCTCTACTGCCAACATGAGCTTCTGCATGAACATTCAAATGCTCAAACCTGACTTCTATAGTTGGAAGTTCTAGTCCAACCCTGTTTAATACAAGAAAAAAATGCTGCGCTTATACAAAGAAGAAGTGCCAATAAGTAGAGAACATAAATTTTGAATAGCCGGATCAGTTTATAGAATCATCATAGCATCTCCGATCTTGACCCATTTTAAGACTTAAATTTAAAATTTAGGCTAAACCCACAAAAAAGAATCTCCAATGTTTGGCCCAAACCTTTTCCCATTTTGGGTTTTCCCTATTTCTTTTCTCAAATTTAAGACAACTCAAGTCTGTACCCATTTTTTTTCCCAATATTCTAACAGCTATTTTCTCTTTTCATCGACTCATTCCATATCTTTCTGAGAGCATGGCGCCAGCTTTCTCAAGCTTGGATACCTGTAGCTAGCTCTCTCTCTCTCTCTCTCTCTCTCTCTCTCTCTCTCTCATGGCCGCTGCCGCCAGAACGAATTCCTACAGACAGAAAATAAATGAGGATATATGGATAAGGGTTCTGTAGGTGGTGGTAAGTGATAGATTGTTTGGGTGGTTGGCGGTGGTTATGGAGGTGGGTCGAGTTCTTCTTCTTCTTTTTCTTCACAGAAGTTAGTCACTGTCTACCCCAAATGAAATTTGTTCCCTTCTATTATTTACATTATTGCCATTGAATACTTAAAAAAATAATATATTTGGATAAAAGATCATTTTGCCATTGGAATGAGCCTGACCCAAAATGAATTTTGACCCAAATTTAAGTAAAATTTTGAGTGAAGGCTGTAGATGCTCTCAAGGTTTTTTGTGTTTTCATGTTCCAAAAATAGGAAGAAAAAAAAAAACTGAAACTATTGTTTTGTGTTTTCTTAGAGCAAGTGCATGTGGTGCTCACACATGTTGTGATTGGTAAAAACTGCGGGACCTAGAACTATTGTGTTGGTAAAATTAAGAAACAAAATAACTTGTGGTGTGTTGCTATTAATTGGTGTGGACCATCGCTCCGAGAGCATTGAATAACCTCTCTTGGCAAAGTGCTTTCAAGAACTCTTCCCGGCCGGTCCTGAAAACAACGTCTTATACTGCTCAGGAATCACCAGAAACTTTTTCGTATTTTCGTTTAACTGTCTCATACATACTGGCGAGTCTTTTTCGAACTTTTCATTGTCTAAATAGTCGTGAACGCGCAAAAAAAAAAAAAGTCATAGAGAATAAATTCTTCACACTGCTGGTGTAAACATTTATTTCCTCCAAATCAATTGCATTGCGACACGTGTCAAAACAATGATCCAAATTAATAAAACATGGCGACGTGGTGCAATGCAATTGATTTGAAGGAAACAAATGTTTACACCGGCGGTGTAAAAAATTTATTCTCTATGACTTTTTTTTTTGCGCGTTCACGACTATTTAGACAATGAAAAGTTCGAAAAAGACTCGTCAGTATGTATGAGACAGTTAAATGAAAATACGAAAAAGTTTCTGGTGATTCCTGAGCAGTATAAGATGTTGTTTTCAGGACCGGCCGGGAAGAGTTCTTGAAAGCACTTTGCCAAGAGAGGTTATTCAATGCTCTCGGAGCGATGCTCCACACCAATTAATCGCAACACACCACAAGTTATTTTGTTTCTTAATTTTACCAACACTATAGTTCTAGGTCCCGCAGTTTTTACCAATCACAACATGTGCGATTGGTAAAAACTATCATAAAGACAAATCAAACAGAAGTAATGTACAGAAAGTGAAAGCAAAGAAGAAACAAACACGTTTACAAACTAAGATTACCGGTCGATGCGCTCCTTGAGCTTTAACAAGAACTTCTCATTATCTTCCTCAACTATCTTCACAAGTCTATCCACCAGATTCTTTTTCTCGAAAAACCCAAGACTCTTGATGTCAATGTCTCTCGGCGGACCCTCTTCTTCCGTCAGTATCCCTCGGGTTATCCGTAGATACGTAGGAAGCTTCTCAATAGCAGCCCATTTTAGTGCTTCTTCGTCGTCTTCTTCGCGGGATGACCGCGAGAAAACCTCTCCTGGATTGCTCCTCCATATGTTTGAGCTGTTTATACGTGCACTGCTCACTCTATATATGTCCCCACTCTCCATTTTCCACTCTTCCAGACAGCAGCAACCTAACTCTGAAAAACCCAGGAAGGATCTCACAGAGTTTCATCCAACAACTCAATTTAAATCATTGGTTTTCTGCTCACAGTATTCTCTGCTCAAGTGTTCATTAGTAGACAGAGTGGTCCAGGAATGTGTGGTTTTCTGAGATAGATCTGAGTTGTTGATCAAGTGTGTGAATTGTGTCTATATTTATATAGTTAGCATCTTTATTATGAACTAGGTGGCGATCAACTCCTTTTCAGTTTATTAGTATCTTACTCCATGGATGTTGTAAGGGATGATGTATGTTCCTTGAGATGTAAGGGATGACGCCTGGCAGTTCATTGAGATAATAAAAAAAAATAGGAGTAGTTGATTCAAACATTCCCGTGATGAGTTCATGGGGGGTCTTCCATTATTAGAATACATAATTTGCAATTAATAAAATTGTGTCTTGAATGGCAGAGACTGAGTGAAATAATGTGGCATCAAGATAACTTGTGATGAAGTATGGTGCACTCTGTGTTGTGTACTAAATGATGGGCATGGCTCTCATGCATTGGGCCTTTATTGTAAGATAAGGTATAATGCAGTACCACTTGCATTCCATAAGGTGAAGAAAAAACAAAACAGAGAAAAACGAACCCAGGGTGTGTGCTATGCACAACACGCATGATTCGAGACGTCGGATCGTACATTCAACGGCTCGGATCTTATCTCGACAATGGACGATCGAGAGCTGTTCATTACCGAGATGAGATCCGAGCCGTCGGATACACGATCCGACTGTCTCGGATGCTATTCCTTGTCGGCGGCGGCGATTTCGTTGGCAATTTGGTGGTTTGGGCCGGTTGGTGGTAGTGGGAGTGATTAGGGGTTTTGTTTTGTTTTGTTTCTGTTTTTTAGTTTACAGGTGGTGGCTGCTGTGGCATTGATGTTGGTGGTGGTTCGTTTCTGGGGAGGTTTGTTGGTGGTGATGGTGGGTCGGAGTATGGAGGTTGCGGGTGGAGGCACGGTGTTGGGGGTTGTGGTCTGCAACAACGGTGACAGGAGGCAAGTTGAGGTGTTTGTGCTGGTGTAGGGTGGTGTTGGTGGTTGTGGCCCTTGTGGGTGGATTGTGGTGGGGCGGCCTGTGGTAGGGTGGTCAGGCCATGTTCTCCGGGGTAGCAACAGGGGCTTGTTTCCCGGGCTCCGGGGTTGGTGGTGGCAGCGGCCCGTCTCACTCTAGGTGGCCGCAATTGGTGGTGGGTAAGGTTGCTATTTAGGCTAGTTCATGTTGTCTATGGGTTGGTCTCCGGTTAGGCCAACGTTGTCTATGGGTTATGTCTTTTAACTTTTGGGTTAGGATTTCAGTATTTTTGGCCCAATTGTTGTATATGGATTTTGGGTTTTCTTGTGGGCTTTATTTATTTTTTTATCTATTTAGATTTCTTTGGTGATCTGAGCTTGGCCCATTGGGTGCTCCGTTGGTTTCTTACCAACTTGAGCTTGCTTTGTAATCATTTTTCCTTATCAATGGTATGTATGCATTTAGTTGTGATGTGTCTTTAACCCCTTTTCAATGTACCGTTTTGAGCTTTTATAAAATCTTCTTTCCTGAGGAAAAAAGAAGTTGGGAATGATAGTTTTTTTTTTGAGCAGCAAAAATAAATTTTATTAATTTTTGAAATGATTACAAAGACTAACAAGAGCAAGGAGAAGGACAACAAGTGTCCATCACCCAATCCCTTGATTGTCAAGATGCCAACCAAGAAAACATCTCATGGAACAAAGCTCAGCACCTAAGAGGTCTAAAAGCCCAGATAAAATAATAAACACAAGAGGGAATGATAGTTAATTTAGGTTTGATGTACTAAAGGCACATGCATTTGTTTTTTACAATTTGGTGTATCACTTATTCGTTGGATGCGAATATATTCCTACGTTTAGGCTTACGTACAATTGCAAAATTTAATTATTTCGAGCTAGGTCACTATGTTGACCATTTAAAAATAATGTTGTCACAATCCCAACTTCATATGCTTTTAGGTTTTTGATCTCACCATCCTATGATTTTAAGTCCAGTACTTGTGCTACATTTTTTCGTAATTACTTTTACGTAAAACGGCTAAAAAGTACGGCCAAAAAAGTCGAAAACTATACACGGAGCAAAATTTTTTGGAGTGATCGCCTCACAATTGATGTCAGACATGCATTATTTTCTCATTCAAATAAATATATACTCCCTACATTCTCAAATGTTAATCCCTTTTATTAAAAAAGGGGGCATTTTCTCAGACCGAAAAAGGTGAATTTTCATGGGCTGATTTTCCAGACTTTTTTGTTGCGCCAATAAAAAAAGCCCCATTAGATCCTTCAATCGGTATTGCAAAAAATATGCACATAAGACATTTTTTGCTCAATATATAACACGCACGGTTGATACAAAAGACACTATAACAATAGAAAACAGAGGAAGTATTACATGGATGAGTAGCTACAAGCTTTATTCTTCTTTCCTCTCTTGATACACAAAAGTGAATATATAAATCCTCTCCTGAGCTCAATTGGATTCCTTAATTCAAAAGGTTGATTCTTCTATCTGAAAATAAAACAAGCCAGAGGGCCCACCATGAGGCATCAAAGCCAGCATCACATGCCCTTTTGCACTTTGTTCAACCGTATAGATCCCCGTGTTATAGTTGATGTCCGTGCTCACATAACCAGGGCACACTGCGTTTATGGCGATTTTAGGATAACTCTTTGCCATAACCCTTGTGTAGCCATTGAGAGCAGCTTTGGACACTATGTAAGCGGAAAATTTGATAGGCCATCCTTTTGCTTCCAGCAAATCCTCACTGCAATGCTCATGAAACCACTTAACTAGCTCGTCCACCTTCTCTACTGTGAGGCGCTCAATTTCGCTTAGGATTTTCTTAGCCTTTTCGTTTGAAACAAACTGAAGCACAATTTCATGCAACTTTCTTAGGGAAAAAAAAGCATACAAGACCCCTGTTTGGTGCTGCTTTCTTTGAAAATAAATGTAATTGAAAGGTCAACTCAATCATTGTGATTTTGTACACTGACGTTTTATTCAGCAAACATCTCAAGATGCATAGATGGTTCAGATTACCAAGGTGATATCGTATTGAATCCACAATGATCTCAATTTCAGTATAGAGGATTTGGATCGATATGGTGATTATGTTGCGAAGACAGTTGATTTGTTTTGGGTACTTATTAATTGATTAGTATGGACTGTGCATATAAATGGTTGATATATTTAATTAGTTGCCACGTATTCCATGACATAAAGGGAATAATATTACTCCAAAGAAGAAGACGTCAGCCATGACTATACAAGTATTGATAGATATAGGAATAGTTTTAATTATGGCTGTCAAAAGAAAAACCGTGAATCGTGAAAATCGATCCGGATCAAATTGATTCGTGCCTTTTGGATTTGTCCATGGACAAATGGTTTGGACACGAATTAAAAAATCGTAAGATACGAATTATGATTGAATTTTCATTTCTAAACCGGAGATTAACCGAACCGGACCAAGATACGGATTTGTCCATGAACAATTGATTTGTTGTGGGGGGGTTTGTTGGTGGTGACGGTGGGTCGGAGCACGGAGGTTGCGGATGGAGGCACGGTGTTGAGGGTTGTGGCCTGCAACAGTGGCGGCAGGAGGCAAGTTGAGGTGTTTGTGCTGGTGTAGGGTGGTGTTGGTGGCTGTGGTTGGATTGTAGTGGGGTGGTCGGGCCGTTCTCCGGGGTAGCAATAGGGGCTTGTTCCCAGGGCTCCGGGGTTGGTGGTGGCAGCGGCCCGTCTCACTCTAGGTGGCTGCAATTGGTGGTGGATAAGGTTGCTTTTTAGGCTAGTTCATGTTGTCTATGGGTTGGTCTTCAGTTAGGCCTATGTTGTCTATGGGTTATGCCTTTTAACATTTGAATTAGGATTTCGGTGTTTTGAGCCTAGTTGTTGTATATGGATTTTGGGTTTCTTGTGGGCTTTATTGTTATTTTTATATCAGGAAATTTCTGGCCGGCCCCAAATTTTACATGGGGTTCCATGTAAACCCTTTTTTAAAGTGCTATCCCATCTAGATCCTTTTTAAATATGCTTTTACTATTTTGCCCCTATCACTTTTCATACTCCAAGAATTCATCTCTCAGAATTCACACCCCCGAGAATTCACACCCCCCAAGAATTCACACCCTTTTACAAAATTCACACCTCCAAGAATTCACACCCTCAAAATTTTAGCCCAAAAGAGGTGTGTGAATTCTTAAAAGTGTGAATTTTGGAGGTGTGAATTCGACCATAGTACACACCTTTTGCAAAATTCACATCCCATTTGCATTATTCTCACCCCCAAAATTCACACCACCTCCGAATTCACACTTTTTTTCAGAAATCCACACCCAAGAAAAAAATACCTGGACCACAAATACTAGGGTGTGAATTTACACCATTTTGCAGAGTTCATATCCATAAAGAATTCACACCCACAGAATTCGCACAATGTCTGCACTATTCATACAATTTTGCAGAACTAACACTCCATCTACACTATTCAACCTCTAGAATTCACACCACTTTACAAAATTAACACAACATCTGCACAATTCACTTCTCAAACCATATCCGCACAATTCAAACAACAACCCAACCCCCCCCCCCCCCCCCCCCCCCCCCCCCAATTACCCTCAATGTTGCGAGGTCAAATTACCCTTGCAAGGTGGATCCATACCAAATGAAAAGACAAAGCAATCACGGAAACCATAACACAGAAAGCAATTTAATTTCTAAAAATTAAATGCAAGAGCCTCACGAGTCCAATTAAACACACAAAAAAAAAAAAAAACTGACAGAAAACATGAATTTACAGAATTATAGAATTATACACCTCTTTTTAGAGTCCACACTCCTCTGCAGAAATTCACACATCTTTTTAGAATTCACACCCTTGTGTAGAATTCACACCTCCTGTGAATCTTTGGTGAATTTTTGGTGTGAATTTATACTGCCAAAAATCCAAGAATTCACGCCAAAAAAAAAGTGTGAATTCTTTTTTCCCATCAAAATAATGCAGCTCGGCCATCTCGCTGACCTTCCACTCACAAATTTGAACATTAGATCTAAAACTCTGGAACAGCAGACCTGAGATTCCATGATCCCATTGCAATTTGATCACAAATCAAACCAGATTTTTTCAGATGCAAAGAAATGATTGAAAACTAAAATAAAAAAAATACACAAATCAGCTTCGGCTCAAATCAGAAGCAAACCCAATTATTCTGCTCAAATTAGCTTTGCCGCCGCCGTCGTATTCCTCAAAATCAAAGTCGCCGTCTGCCTCCTTAGCTTTGCCGCCAACATCAACCATCTCTCCGGCGACGATAAGCACCTCTTCTCCTTCGTCGGCCCTCATCGTCCGACAGCTCCACAGCAACCGCCGCCGCCGAGATAGGCAAGGTTGAGATCGAGCAACAACAAAGGGAGGGGGACGGCCGTGTACAGCGGCGGTGCGTAGCTGGAGGACTCGACGGTGCTGCTCCAGCGACGACGCGTTATTCCGTTAGTCATCAGTCTAGCAAGAGTCCCCACAAAAGAAAGCGGTTGTTGTGCGGGGCCGCGGGGTGAAGAGGAGCGACGATGAGCAGGGGTAGTCTGGGCAAATCACTTAAAACAGGGCATGGGCGGATATGGTGAGACGCGCGCGGGGGCTGGACGGGTAGGCAAGTACAAAATAGGGCCGGCCGGGAAGAACCCCTTTTTATATCTATTTAGACTTCTTTGGTGATCTGGGCTTGGCCCATTGGGTGCTCCGTTGGTTTCTTACCAACTTGAGCTTGCTTTGTAATCCTTTTTCTTTATCAATAATTTTTTTTGCTTCCCTGTTAAAAAAAAAAAAAAAAAACATAGTTGGTATGTATGCATTTAGTTGTGATGTGTCTTTAACCCCTTTTCAATGTACCGTTTTGAGCTTTTATAAAATCTTCTTTCCTGAGGAAAAATAGAAGTTGGGAATGATAGTTTTTTTTTTTGAATAGCGAAAATAAATTTTATTAATCTTTGAAAATGATTATGTAGACTAACGAGAGCAAGGAGAAGGACAACAAGTGTCCATCATCCAATCCCTTGATTGTTAAGATGCCAACCAAGAAAACATCTCATCGGTCAAAGCTCAGCACCTAAGAGGCCTAAAAGCCCAGATAAAACAATAAACACAAGAGGGAATGATAGTTAATTTAGGTTTGATGTACTAAAGGCACATGCATTTGTTTTTTACAATTTGGTGCATCACTTATTCGTTGGATGCGAATATATTCCTACGTTTAGGCTACGTACAATTGCAAAATTTAATTATTTCGAGCTAGGTCACTATGTTGACCATTTAAAAATAATGTTGTCACAATCCCAACTTCATATGCTTTTAGGATTTGATCTCACCATCCTAAGATTTTAGGTCCACTTGTGCTACATTTTTTCGTGGTTACTTTTACGTAAAACGGCTAAAAAGTATGGCCAAAAAAGTCGAAAACTATACACGGAGCAAAATTTTTTGGAGTGATGGCCGCACAATTGATGTCAGACATGCATTATTTTCTCATTCAAATAAATATATACTCCCTACATTCTCAATTGTTAATCCCTTTTACTAAAAGAAGGGGGCATTTTCTCAGACCAAAAAAGGCGAATTTTCATGGGCTGATTTTTCCGACATTTTTGTTGCGCCAATAAAAAAAAAGCCCCATTAGATCCTTCAATCGGTATTGCAAAAAATATGCACATAAGGCATTTTTTGCTCAATAAATAACGCGCACGGTTGATACAAAAGACACTGTAACAATAGAAAACAGAGGAAGTATTACATGGGTGAGTAGCTACAAGCTTTATTCTTCTTTCCTCTCTTGATACACAAAAGTGAATATATAAAACCTCTCCGGAGCTCAATTGGATTCCTTAGTTAATTCAAAAGGTTGATTCTTCTATCTGAAAATAAAACAAACCAGAGGGCCCACCATAAGGCATCAAAGCCAGCATCACAGGCCCTTTTGCACCTTGTTCAACCGTATAGATCCCCGTGTTATGGTTGATGTCCGTGTAGGCATGTAAAATTTTCAGCCAATCACAAGTTGCCACGTGTTGCGGGACCTAATAAATAGGGCACAATAAATGGCCAATCAAATGTCGTCAAGTGTCTTTAGGTCAAAAGTTAAAATGATGCGAATGGACCAATCAAATGGCGCCACGTGTTGAAGTGATGCAGTTATTATTTTTATTAAGCTCGGCCAATCAAATTAAGCCACTTGGTAAAATAATATTTGTATTTCTTTTTACATAATTGTCTTTCTTAAAATAAAAGTAAGTAAGGATAATTATCAAATTATAATTATTTCTTTTACATTGGATAAAGAAATAATTAAGGAAAGATAAATATGAATGAAGTAGAGATTGGTCATGATTCTCCATCCTACATTCTCTATAAATAGAGGTGTTCGCCTCTCATATTTTCCATCAACATTCAAGCATCCAACTCCAGAGCTCTGAAGATCAAAACCCTCAAAGCCCTTCAGAATTCCTCAAGTTTCAAGTCCAAATCCAACAAGAAGGTTCTTTCAGATCAAAGCTTCAAAGCCCTGAAGAACACTCAACCTAAATCATCATCTTCTTCTTCGCAAACATCGGGGAAGATTCCGCCGTTCGATCCGAGAATAAGCGTCAAGCCCTCGTTTCAACAATAACCGAAGAGAAGAATCAGAGGATTATTTTCTCTTAGAAGTTCAAACAGAGATTGTAACCCTAGTTTTGATACATCAATAAAATTGACTCTCGTTCAGCATTTTTCCCGTCTTTTTCGTAGACTCGAAATTTGTGTTCAACAGATTTTGGCACGCCCGGTGGGACCATTCTCTACCTCTCATCTCTTCTCTTCAGTAAATCAACAAACTCTCAATGGCTCCTAAGACTACCCATTCAAAAGCTCCTCAAGCTCCGGTTGCACGCTCCAAGTCTTCAACCGTTGGCTCTGGATTTCATGCTAAAGGTGTTGGTGCAACACTTCGAAGCAAGGTGAAGGTTGTTGCTACCAAATCTGGCTCTGGATCTCACACTAAAAGTGCTGGTCCAACAACTCGAAGCAAGGTGAAAGTTGCCGCTGCAGATACTGCCCAAGCCTTGGTTTTGTTTAAATCAAATCCCACGTACGAGGCTGATCTACCAAAGGCACCGCCAAGCTCACCAAAATTAGATCCTGAGTCTGAGGCTGATCTACCGAAGGCACCACCAAGCTCACCAGAAGGAAGGAATGTTGTTTCTACCATAGAAGCAATAAAGGATGTGGCAACTGACACTGAAAATCCTGCTATGCCTCAGGAGTCTGGTTCAGAAACTCAGAAGAATCTGGAAGATGGCTATTTAAGCGGTTGGACTTCTGACTCTGACTCTTCTAAAAGCACTCCTCAGTCAAAACTCAATGTTTTTGCCAAGCCTACCACTTCTTCAGTCATGGATGTTATGACAACCAATGCGGTCAGTCTAGAAGAACAAGTTGCTAACTTGGCCAAAATGGTTGAGGGAATGTCCAAAACCCTAGAAGATCGTGATGTTGAAATCGCCTACCTCAAGAGCAAAGTAGAAAGTAAAGGGGATTCAAGTCGAGTTGAGTCCTCAGGTAAACATAAGGTGGTACCTGAGGAGTTCACACTTTCTGGTGATGGTTCGATTCCCATAGACCAGTTGAAGGATTTCATTTTAGGCACCATCAAGCAGAAGTACGAAGAGGCGCCAAAATCTTCTTCTACTTATGCTAAGCCTTATACTAGAAGGATTGACCTTTTGAAGATGCCCACTGGATATCAACCACCGAAGTTTCAGCAATTTGATGGCAAGGGCAATCCAAAACAACACATTGCCCATTTTGTTGAAACGTGCAGTAATGCTGGAACTGATGGTGATCTTCTCGTCAAGCAGCTTGTTCGAACGCTCAAAGGCAATGCTTTTGACTGGTATTGCGACCTTGAGCCTGGCACGATTGAAAGTTGGGAGCAGCTGGAACAAGAATTTCTTAACCGTTTTTACAGCACTCGCCGTATTGTCAGTATGTTCGAGCTTACGAATGCTCGCCAATGGAAGGATGAACCTGTCATTGATTACATCAATAGATGGCGGCACGTGAGTCTAAACTGCAAGGATAGACTGTCTGAAACTTCCGGAATCGAGATGTGTATCAAAGGCATGCAATGGGATCTACAATACATTCTTCAAGGAATCCTGCCTAAAACCTTTGAAGAGTTGGCTTCTCGAGCTCATGACATGGAACTCACCATTGCAGCAAACGGAAGGCAAGGCCTACCAATTCAAGACTCTCGCAAAACGCAAGATTCTCGTACCGCAGGAAATAAGCCAGATGTTCACAAAGGGGGCAAACCCATAGTCAAAGGAGAAAAGAAGGATTCCATGACAGTGAATGTTGCACCCTTCAAAATCTCTACTAGACCTAAGACAAAGCAAGTAGAGAAGTCTACTCCTCCACAGGTGAAGGAGAAAAGAAGGCTCACGTTGAAGGAGATGCAAGAAAAAGTGTATCCATTTCCATATTCAGAGGTCCCTTCAATGTTTGATCAATTGCTGGATCTAAAACTCATTGAGCTCCCAGAGATGAAACGACCTGAGGAGGCTAACAAGGTGAATGATCCAAATTACTGCAAGTACCACCGCTTGGTTAGCCACCCCACTCAACGGTGCTTCGTCTTTAAAGAGAGGATAGTAGAGCTCGCTAGCCAAGGGAAGATTGTCTTGGAGGAAGAAAACGAAACTGTAGCTACAAATCAGACTGTAGTTACTCTACAAAATGACATCCTTCAACCTAAAGCATCACCAAGGGTGAAGATTCAATTTGGGTCGTTTGATCCAATTGAAGTAGTGCGATGCCCTTCTATTCAACAGTCTGGGGGCAACATTTCTACCAGCACAAAAATTGAGGATGCAGATGATGAAGGATGGACCCTTGTCACTCGTAAAAAGAAGAAGCACGCATCAAGTGTGAAGCATCCCCACGCTGCAATACCAAAGCCTAATACCAAAAGGATGCGTGCGAGAAGGCAACAAAGAAGGAAGCAGCCGAAGAAAATATCCTCAAATCAGCAAGAAGACACGCTTGTCCGAAAATTGCGTGCTCCTTTTACCCTATGGGATTTCCTTCCTGAGAAAATTCGCAATTCTGGTCTTTTCGAGACTTCATGCAACACTGTGAGTGTCGAAGAAATTGAGGATCCAGAGCTTGAGTCACCTAAAGATACTCCAATCAAGGCTGACTCTACAAGTTGTGTCAGTGATTGTCTCGCTTGCATTGGAAGCATTACACTTTCTGACGAGGATTTACTGCTTGGTGACGTAACGCATAATCGCCCACTCTTTGTCACGGGATACATATGTGAAAAGAGGGTCAATAGGGTGCTCTTGGATGGTGGATCTGCAGTTAACATCTTGCCGCTTCGTACCATGAAGGAGCTTGGCATCCCTATAGACGAACTAGCACCTAGCCGTCTCATGATCCAAGGATTCAATCAAGGGGGGCAAAGAGCTATTGGCGTGATTCGTCTGGACTTGCTCATCGATGATATGACTTCAAGTGTATCACTTCATGTCATTGATGCCAAGACTTCTTACAACGTGCTTTTAGGGCGGCCGTGGCTCCACGAGAATGGCGTCGTCCCATCAACCCTCCATCAATGCTTCAAGTACCGCAAAGATGGTGTGATAAAGAAAGTGGTAGCTGATGATAAACCCTTTAGCGAAGCCGAGTCCCATTTTGCTGATGCTAAATTCTACTTAGCAAATGTGGTGTTGACGGAATTGGAGCCTGCTGCCTCTTCATCAAGCTACAAGCAATCCAAAGCCAATGACTTGCAACTTAGTAAGACAAATATTCTAACTAAGGAGAAGGAGAAAATTGGTCAAGGTGTCAATCATCTTGTCAAGGAAGCATCAAAGAAGAAAGGGACACCCGTACTTCATTTTGTGCCAAAAGTAAAGAAAGAGGAAGTGTCGGCCTTGGATGGATTAACACTTCCAGTCGCTAACCTCAATGAAGCAAAGGTTGTTCCACCCCTAAAAGGATTTGTTCGAGCCACACATAGTCCCGTAGTGGAAAATGACTACTTACCTTCACAACGGACAAACGGCTTTGATCCAAATGCCTACAAACTTCTTGGAAAGGCTGGACATAATCCTAAAGATTCGACTGCTCTAGGGAAACTCTTGCCTGAGGTGACTGGCGAAAAGGTACATGGTTTGAACTCAACTCAGAAGATGCTCAAGCAGAAGGGATACACCGTCAAGGAATCCCAAGCAGGCCTTGGATATACCGCACCTACTCTTGCTCGCATCTTCATAAAGAAATCCACCAACAGTTACATCACAGCGGAAGAAGGAACCTCATCAGTTTCATCTAAGACATCTGTCTTTGACCGCTTGAGTGCTCCGAAATCTCAAGTGTCAATCTTTGACAGATTGGCGCCCCAAAGTGAAGAAGTTTCATTGTCTCGCACGAGAAAATCCATTCAAAGCCGATTAGGGCTGCCAAGTGAAAGCCTTACGCCCTCTAGCTCGTGTGGGTCTATCCATAGCAGATTGAGTCTACCGAAGGAGGCGTCCTCATCAAACGCTCCTCGAAAATCTGTGCATTGCCGGTTGGGTGTCTCAAATACTACCATCAAGAAGGCCTCAAAACAGAAGACTTCTCTCTTGTCTGAAGATGATAAGAAGTTGAAGAGCAAAATACCCTCTCGCATGGAGCGCCGAACTACTCTTATCGTGGCAGTTGACGATGAATCGCTGAAAGTAAAGTGACAAACTGTGGTGTTAACCAAGGTGCCTTCTAGGGGCTTGAAAGATAGCCTTAATGAAGGATGCTTCACTTCCTCATTCCATATCACAGCTTCTTGTAATGAAGTCCAAGCAGAGGAGGATACTGAAGATGCTCCACAAGAGTTGGAAGAAGGGGTGAAGTCCACCGTTGACGATTTAAAAGCGATCAACCTTGGGACAGAAGATGACCCACGACCAACATACATAAGTGCCTCGCTCACTCCTGAAGAAGAAATTGCTTACATTGAACTCCTGCGAGAGTATAAAGACGTCTTCGCTTGGAATTACACAGAAATGCCAGGGTTAGACCCAAGAGTCGCTGTTCACCATCTCGCAGTAAAGCACGGTGTCCGACCTATCAAGCAATCTCAAAGACGCTTTCGACCTGACTTGGTTCCCAAAATTGAAGCGGAGGTCAATAAACTCATTGAAGCTGGTTTCATTCGAGAAGTCAAGTATCCCACCTGGATTTCAAGCATAGTCCCAGTAAAGAAGAAAAATGGGCAAATCCGAGTTTGTGTTGACTTTCGTGATTTGAACAATGCTTGTCCGAAAGATGACTTTCCACTTCCTATACCTGAGCTCATGGTCGATGCCACTACTGGACATGAGGTTTTGTCATTCATGGATGGGTCGTCTGGCTACAATCAAATTCGCATGGCTCCGCGAGATGAAGAGTTCACAGCTTTCCGCACACCTAAAGGCATATACTGTTACAAAGTTATGCCTTTTGGCTTGAAAAATGCAGGTGCCACATACCAAAGAGCGATGCAAAAGATCTTCGACGATGTGCTTCATAAATATGTAGAGTGTTACGTCGATGACTTAGTCGTGAAGACGAAGAGACGAGCTGACCATCTTCATGATCTAAGACAAGTATTTGAACGGTTACGAAGGTACCAACTTAGGATGAATCCCTTGAAGTGCGCTTTTGGGGTTACATTTGGAAAGTTTCTGGGGTTCATTGTGCGCCACCGCGGCATAGAAATTGAACAAGCTAAAATTGACGCTATCAAGAAAATGCCTGAACCTCGGAATATTCATGAGCTGAAGAGTCTTCAAGGACGATTGGCTTACCTTCGTCGTTTTATATCGAATTTGGCTGGTCGATGTCAACCATTCAGTCACCTCATGAAGAAAGGGACTCCGTTTGAGTGGGATGAAGCATGCAACAATGCTTTCAAGAGCATCAAATCCTATCTAACGAGCCCCCCTGTTCTCATTGCCCCTATACCTGGACGACCACTAATCTTGTACATTGCTGCTCAAGAGCGTTCGGTTGGAGCACTTCTCGCTCAAGAGAATGATGAAGGGAAAGAAAATGCTTTATATTACTTGAGCAGAATGATGCTGCCTCATGAGTTGAACTATTCTGTGATTGAGAAGATGTGCCTCGCCCTTGTCTTTGCAATCCAAAAGATGCAGCACTATTTTCAAGCTCACACAGTGCATCTTGTCTCCAAGGCTAATCCTATCAAATACGTCATGTCAAAGCCAGTCCTCTCTGATCGATTGGCAAGGTGGTCACTTATTTTTCAACAATACGAGATCATCTATGTGCCTCAAAAAGCCGTTAAAGGGCAAGCTCTAGCCGATTTCTTGGCAGACCATCCTATACCAGCCGAGTGGGAGTTGTCCGAAGAATTGCCAGATGAGGATGTCATGGTAGTCGAAGTTCGTCCCCCATGGACAATGTACTTTGATGGCGCATCTCATCGAAGTGGAGCAGGCGCTGGTGTGGTATTTATTTCCCCAGAAGGAGATGTCTTGCCATATGCTTTCACTCTCACACAAAGTTGTTCAAATAACGAGGCTGAGTACCAAGCTCTCATTCTTGGGTTGGAGATGGCAGTTGAAGCAAAGCACTTACAGCTCAAGGTATATGGAGATTCAATGTTGATCATCAACCAGCTTCTCGACATCTATGAAGTGAGGAAGCTTGAACTTGTGCCTTTCAATAACTACGCGCGTCGCATGATTGCATGGCTTGGTGATGTCACCCTAGAACATGTGCCGCGAGGAGAGAATAGGCAAGCAGATGCACTTGCAAAGCTTGCGTCTATGGTTGCTTTACCTGACCAAGAGGCACACGTTCCGATATGCCGAAGTTGGGTCATACCGCCAATCTTTGACGATGAAGACAATGGTGAAAAGGAAGTGAACGTCGTCTCAGTTTTGGAAATTGAAACTGAGGATTGGCGCCAACCATTCATTGATTATCTACAACATGGAAAATTGCCTGATGATCCACATAGAAGAACAGATGTGAAGCGTCGTGCCCCTCGATTCATCTACTACAAGGACACGCTTTATCGTCGATCTTTTGAAGGGTTATTCCTCCGTTGCCTTGGAGAAAATGAGGCAAAGCAAGCTCTAGAAGAAGCTCATTCTGGAATATGCGGCGCTCATCAATCTGGCCCCAAACTTCATTTTCGAATCAAAAGGATGGGCTATTACTGGCTGACCATGGTCAAGGATTGCATGGAGTACGCCAAAAGATGTCATGCTTGCCAAATCCACGCCAACTTTATACATCAACCGCCAGAACTGCTCCATCCAACTGTCGCTTCGTGGCCTTTTGATGCATGGGGGCTAGATGTCGTGGGGCCTTTGCCAAAGTCTTCTGGTGGCCACTTATACATTTTGGCTGCGACTGACTACTTCTCCAAATGGGCGGAGGCCATTGCATTGAAGGAAGTGAAGAAGGAAAATGTTGTCAACTTCATCCGTACTCATCTTATTTTTAGATATGGTGTACCACGCTACATCATCACAGACAATGGAAAGTCCTTCTACAATAGTGTTGTAACTAGGCTTTGTCAGAAGTTTGGTTTCAAACAACATGCCTCCACTATGTACAATCCACCTGCAAATGGTCTTGCTGAAGCATTCAACAAGACTCTTGGGAGCTTATTGAAGAAAGTAGTTGCCAAAGCAAGAAGAGATTGGCCTGAGAGAATGGAAGAAGCTCTTTGGGCATATCGAACCACGTATCGAACACCTACACAAGCAACTCCATATTTACTAGTGTACGGCGTGGAAGCTGTTTTGCCGCTCGAACGTCAAATTCCATCTTTAAGGGTTGCCATCCAAGAAGGCCTCACTCATGAAGAGAATGCTCGCTTGCGCCTTGAAGAACTAGAGGCACTTGACGAAAGGAGGCTTGAAGCACAACAACGTCTTGAATGCTATCAAGCTCGCATGTCAAAGTCATTCAACAAGAAAGTTCGTCTTCGTTCTTTTGAGAAAGGGGACTTGGTTCTTGCGGTAAGAAGGCCCATTAATACCACCCATAAAATCGGTGGCAAATTCATTTCCAAGTGGGATGGACCATATGTGGTGCAAGAGGTTTACTCAAGTGGCGCCTACAAATTGGTTGCTGAAGATGGCTTGAAAGTTGGTCCCATAAACGGCAAATTCTTGAAGCGCTACTACCCTTGAAGAACAAGCGCCACTCCATGACGCACGAGCTTAAACTGCATGTTGCTCCTGGCCCGCATGAGCTAAAACTGTGCACGGCAAACCAAAAAAAAATATGAACTACGTTTGGCTTGATCCCATTTTGGGTATGTAGGCAGCTTGAATTTCGAGCTCAGTCATTCCAAAAAAAAAACAAAAAAAAATAATAATAATAACAATTTGCATTTGCTATGTTCATCAAATGAATAAGTAGATCAAGTGTTATTAATCATGAAACAAAAAAAAAGGGAAAAAAATCTTTCCTCTAATCAATAATGATAAATTGTGTTTGCTATATTCCTCAAACGAATAAGTAGACCAAATGTTATTAACAATGAAGAAAGAGAAACAATCTTTCCTAATGGCAAAAAAAAAACTAAGGAAACAGCTTGAAGTTCGCCAACTCGTTTTGATTTGCTTCAAGCAACCTTCTCATCTCCTCTGATTTTGCAACATCCTCATCAGTCTGTATTGCAGCATTCTTGATAGCAGAGACCTTATCTTCAAGGTTAGAGATCTCAAGTTGCACCTCAGATAATTCTCTTTCATTTGCAACAACCGCTGCTTCCTTGGCCTTCAGCTTGGTGTCTATGCCTTCCAATGCTCTTTTCAACTTAGCCTTGTCAACTTCAAGGGCTTCAAATTCTTGTTGACGAAGTTCAGATTCTTGAATTACCTCATTTTCTCTGATTTTAGCATGAGAAAGAGTTTGAGAAATATCTGACAGCTGACTTGCACATGATTTGATAGAAGTGGAGTGATTTTTGTATGCCCGAATATTATCAAAGAAGCTTTTAAGGTTGCAGTATAACGGGGAAATGTCCATTACTTCCATTTTCCTCATCTCTTCAAGGACCTTCTCAGCCTCATCTTCAATATCGTCGACATGGTCCAAGTTGGTTTTCCCAATCTTATGTGAAAGTTGAGACCACAACTCTGAGACATACTTGCGCCGACCTTTAGCAATCACATCGATCCCTTGAAAGACACTAACGTCGGATAACGTGGGACCAAAAGGTTTCACTCGAAATTGTCCTGGTTCTGTTACTGGTACTCGGAGCATGTCACCAGGAGCCTTCTCATGAGAAATTTGACGTGATGCTTCTTCGATAGATCTTCCCTTACCAGAAAGCAGTCCAAAGGAATCTGGACCATCTATGGAACCTCCACTACTTTGAGAGTATGGTTCATCACCAAGTTTCAAGTTGTTGACTTCCAACTGCACATATAAGGGGAAAAACTTAAGCAGCTTAGTGAAATAGAAAAGGTAAAAATGTGAAAGCATTCAAAGTAGTATATGTTTTCTTACATGTGCTGCTAAATCCTCCAAAGGTGTGCTGCTATCAGGCACGTCTTGGAAAAAACCGTCTATGTCAATGTGGATATCCTCCAAGGGCGTGACTTGGGCTATGGTTTTCTGTTTCTTGGGGCGATTCCAGTGATGATCACCTTGGCTAGAATTACTGTCCCCATCACAAATCACAAGGCCTCTTTTCTTGTCTCCATTTTCGGTGGTTGGATTTTTGACAATCATGGATGAAATTTTTGGAGTGGAAATCTTCAAGAGAGGTTTAGGCTTGAGAGTTGAGTCCTCCATTTCTTTGGATGCATCTTTGGGTAGATCCTTTCCTTGGTTTGGTTTGGCCTTAGTGGGTCTAGCCTTGCTTGCTTTGGCCTTGGCTTTGCTTGTTGTTGCATTGGCACCGTCAACTTCGTGGGTGCTAGTGATGGGAGGAATTGTTGGTTTAGCCTTGCTTGGTCTAGACTTGCTTGCTTTGGCTTTGGCCTTGCTTGTTGTTGCATTGGCACCATCGACTTCATGGGTACTAGCAACATGTGGAACTTTCGGTTTGGCCCTGCTTGGTCTAGCTTTCCTTGCTTTGGCTTTGCCTAATGTTGCATTAGTGCCGTCAACTTCTTCGTTACTAACTGTAGGTAGAGCTGAAGGTTTAGCTTTGCTTGATTTAGCTTTGCTTGCTTTGGCTTTGCTTTCTACTGCGTTAGTGCCTTCAACTTCATGGGCATTGATGATAGGTGTAACTGCTCCCTTGCCATTGGTTAGGCGAATTCTGACTGGAGTCTTGGATTTCTCTTGCTTCTTGGCAGGCTCTATGTCTCCTTTAACAAAGTCGCTTGCTTGCTTTGTCCACCACTCTTGATATCGCTTTGTGGTAAGGCCTTTGTGCGAGGGGACAGGAATTCTCAGTTTTGCCTTGGTGCCAAGCTTCGTGCAGGATTGCCAAAGTCCTACGACATCGGGTAGACTAAGGGGACAAGCTTCTTCCACTAATCTTCCGGGCACATCTTGGTAAAAGTTGAATTGTCGTGAGAATCGATGAGGGCTATAAGGCTCAACTATATACTGCATATCGCGGCGAAAAGTCAGGTAGCTTGAACGAAGACTGATGGTGTAGGCCATCCAGAAGTGGGATTGATTTCCGTCATCTACCATTAACCGCTCGTCATTGTAAAACATGGCTAAGGACGATAATCGCGAAGTATCAACACTTCTGAGGAGTTTGCGAGCTGCAAGTGCTGTGAAATGTTTAGCATTCTTCTCGCCGGCTAGTCGGACCATTCTAACGCCCGGTTGAGTGTGTATGGATGGAAGGTACGTGTCGAAGTAGTTGCCAAGCCATCCGTAGATATAATGCATGGGAAGGATCACATGGCACTGACTTGGAGTAGGAGATGATGAAATTTGCCTCAAGCCATGGTATACAGTCGCTGGAACAGGCACTGCCAAAGAAAACGTAGATCCGCGTGCCATTATGCTTGCAACTTTGAAGACGGTAGGACGAATTTGGTTCACCTTTCCGTTGGGTAGGACAAATACAGACAGCCAGCATGACAGGAAGGCTGCTAAATAGACTTCTTCCCTTAAGCGTGCTTTAATGCCTAACTCGTTGAATGCTCCTTCTTCATCCTTTGTGCGCTCTGGTGGCAAGCTAGTGTGTCCAGTTGGCCTGCTTGCTCCCTCGCTTTGATCATCGGAAGAAAGATTTGAATATTTGCTTTTCAGCCTGCACCAGAAGTGGATCCAGTCATGGGCAGTGATATGGTGAGTTTCTAAAGCACGAAAAAGTCTGTGGTATGCCGCAAAGAGGTGCTTGCAACTAGGTGGAAGGAGGTACATGTTGTTTTCATCAACGCCTGTCAGATCGCGTGCCGGCGGGATGACTTCGTCGTAAAATTTTCCATAGACCGGCAAACCACCAATATAACTCAAATCCCAAAGGGAGATTGATAGCTCTCCTGCTGGAGTATGAAGTGTGTTTGTGGAAGAACACCAATGCTCGCAGAATGATTGAATGAGATTTGCATCATGGTCATATGTAAAAAGAGAAGCATAGACGGCACCATAGATCCTCGCCTCATGAAGTTTTTTTGAAGATCGCCCAAGTACATCTTCTGCCCACTCCCAATATTGATTGATGAACGAAAATTGGCCAAAACTGGCAGGAGGAGTTGTCCAAGCGGCTTTTCCGTCATTGATTTGATCACCCAACAAGGTAAAGTGTTCTGTGGCATCATCTTCGGAATGGAGTGATGACCGCAATAAGAGCGCCCTGGAGGAAGGAATGGTGGCAGAGCTGGTGAAATCGTGCAAGTCTGTCGTAGTGTCAATGAACCATTGTCTCGGATGGGCAAGGTCAGCAACTGCAGGCTGGCATGTAGAAGGTGAGCCAACGACAGGATCAAGTACTGGAAGAAGTAGTGCTTCGTCACATGCACCTTGACCTTCAGCAATGGAAAGTAGTGCTTGGCCATGAAGGATCGTGTCTGCGAAGATTGCCATCTTTGAACAACGGAAGGTCTGAAAGGCAAATTGCAAAACACCAACTATCAAGTCTGCAAAAGAAAACAACGATAGAGCATTAAAAGGAAAATCAAGAGCTGGTAAACAAAAGAGAAAGTCAAGGCGCTGTTTTTCTAAAAAAAAATTGAGACCGAAATTCTTGGAGCCGTAAGAAACCTTCTTGATACCTGCAAATAAGACAAAGATCAAATATTCAACAAGCAGGATAAAAAAATATGTTCATTACACTACCCCGTAGTGTAAAATCTGTTCATACCCTTGCAGAAAAATTTCGGTGTCGAGTAAAGCAATACAGACCCAAAGTTGCCGTGTACAAATTCTTATGCTATTCTTTCACAGACTTCACGGCCTTTTGCAATGATAGAAAACATGTGCTGTCATGAAAATAATTCAAGTAGCAACAAGTGTGTGCCAAAATTATAAGTGACAAATTCATCAGGAGCAAAATTGGTTCTGGCCTTAGGCTTCAAGTCACAAAGTTGGGTTATATGTTCGCTGAAATTCTGTTCGAACAGAGAACACGTGCCATGTAAGGAAAAAGTGTTCAATCGAAAATGTTTGTTCACCACAAGAAGTCAAAAAATACCATGTTTTTTTTTGACATGCTCATTACAGAAATAAAGGGTTTACTTTGTATCGGTAGAAATTCTGATCCAGTAACCCTTAAAATTTTGGTTCACGTGTTTTGGCCTACAAAGTGTAAAGTCAGCAGAAGCAAAATAATTTAACGTCGGGAGCGAGGAATCAAGGCATGCAAGCAATTAACAAGACAAAAGGGAATTGATTAGTGTGTACAAAGCAACGTACAGGGTCAGCAAGGGGCCTTATCATGCTCTTCCTCTAATCATAAATTAATAACAGCAATATCAAAGCCTAATAAATTGAAGCAGAGCATGCAAAAAAAAAAAAAAAAAGTATGACGAGAACAAGAATCCAGTTGATTCAGAAATTACTTCTTGAATTACGTACTCTCTGACGAGGATTTGCTTTTGGTGCTCCTCTCCATATATGAAGCCTGAAGACAAAAAAATAATAATTTTGCACAAGTAAGAACTCCACTACAACAAAGATTGGTGTGCCAGCATGAACTTTGCACTGGTGCATAAACAAGACGATCAAAAGAGTTGAAAGGAATGGATCGGTGCATTCACGGGAACAAGGTTGATTAAGGACATCTAATTCTGTTGGGCCGTGTGATACTTTTTGACCCCCAAAAAAAAAAAAAAATCAAAAGGTGAAGCCAACAAAAGGGGCCACGTTGTCTACAGTAGGCTATACTTGAAAAGGATTGAGTGCATGACATGTGCTTGGTGTAGAAAGACAGAGACAAGAAGCAAAAGACAGAAGGAGAAGACTCACCACCGTATTGCTTTGAAGTTCTTTTCCGAGCCGAACAAATTAATTGTGAGGATTTGTTTCAGTGCTTCCTCCCAATATATAGCGCAAGAAGACAGTTCCAACTGAAATAGGACTCAAAAGTTCTAATCCTAATCAGAGACAATTTTAATTGAAGGAGGACTCAAAGGTTCTAATCCTAATCAAATACTCTGATGTTTAAGCGGTGGCTCCCCGTCAGAATTAAAAAAAAGGCCAAGCCAATGGGCCTCTGAAATTGTTCCGTTGGGACAATCAAGCATTTGGTAAATGATTACAAGATTCACCTAGACTTAATTTAAGCCCCATTGGGGTTTCAATTATTTGGGCTGCCAAGTTTCATCGTGTTAGGAGATTGGGACTTGAAATTTTAACTTGGCCTATGAGTTGAAATTTTACCGCAAGTTGACGTCAAATGTCACGGGCCAAATTCAAGTTTATTCATCAAAAAGGAATCGCTTCGAATTCTATATTCACTTCACGTGGGTTTTAGGTATTGGGCTAAATAATTCCTTAGCCTTAAAATTCAGCTCAGCTCGTGAGTTGAATTTTGGAAAATCAAGCTCACCTCAAGTTCCAACCAAAAGAAGTTATTGCTGAATATACAAATTTTTGGCATCAAATCAAATCAAATCAAGTCAACATTTTCGAGACCTACTCACTTTCGTGCATGAGCAAGTCTCGAGGGGGCATCTGTAGGCATGTAAAATTTCCAGCCAATCACAAGTTGCCACGTGTTGCGGGACCTAATAAATAGGGCACAATAAATGGCCAATCAAATGTCGCCAAGTGTCTTTAGGTCAAAAGTTAAAATGATGCGAATGGACCAATCAAATGGCGCCACGTGTTGAAGTGATGCAGTTATTATTTTTATTAAGCTCGGCCAATCAAATTAAGCCACTTGGTAAAATAATATTTGTATTTCTTTTTACATAATTGTCTTTCTTAAAATAAAAGTAAGTAAGGATAATTATCAAATTATAATTATTTCTTTTACATTGGATAAAGAAATAATTAAGGAAAGATAAATATGAATGAAGTAGAGATTGGTCATGATTCTCCATCCTACATTCTCTATAAATAGAGGTGTTCGCCTCTCATATTTTCCATCAACATTCAAGCATCCAACTCCAGAGCTCTGAAGATCAAAACCCTCAAAGCCCTTCAGAATTCCTCAAGTTTCAAGTCCAAATCCAACAAGAAGGTTCTTTCAGATCAAAGCTTCAAAGCCCTGAAGAACACTCAACCTAAATCATCATCTTCTTCTTCGCAAACATCGGGGAAGATTCCGCCGTTCGATCCGAGAATAAGCGTCAAGCCCTCGTTTCAACAATAACCGAAGAGAAGAATCAGAGGATTATTTTCTCTTAGAAGTTCAAACAGAGATTGTAACCCTAGTTTTGATACATCAATAAAATTGACTCTCGTTCAGCATTTTTCCCGTCTTTTTCGTAGACTCGAAATTTGTGTTCAACAGTCCGTTTTCACATAACCAGGGCATACTGCGTTTATGGCAATTTTAGGATAATTCTTTGCCATAACCCTTGTGTAGCCATTGAGAGCAGCTTTGGACACTATGTAAGCAGAAAAGTTGATAGGCCATCCTTTTGCTTCCAGCAAATCCTCACTGCAATCCTCATGAAACCACTTAACTACCTCATCCACCTTCTCTACTGTGAGGCTCTCAATTTCGCTTAGGATTTTCTTTGCCTTTTCGTTTGACACAAACTGAAACACAATTTCATGCAACTTTCTTAGATAAGAAAATTAAAAAAAGCATACAAGTCCCCTGTTTGGTGCTGTTTCTTTGGAAATAAAAATGTAATTGAAAGGTTAACTCAATCATTGTGATTTTGTACAATGACGTTTTATTCACCGAACACCTCAAGATGCATGGATGGTTCAGATTACCAAGGTGATATCGGAATGGATCCACAATGGTCTCAACTTCACGGTGAAGTTGAGATCTTCAACTATAGTGAATCTACATTCCGAAAGATAGTCTTTGTTTTTTAAGCGAGAATCTGAAAATTCCTTTTTTCCTGGTTTTGGAAAGTGGGTTGTTTTTTCAATTTAAAATCTTGCATGTGTTGATTATCAAAATAACTACATTAACAAGTTTATTTGTTTTTCGCAAAACAAACAAGTTATTGAAAATACATACATTAGCTAACAACCTAGAAAAATATCCCTATTTCATCCATAATTGTTAGAGGTTAAATCAAAGCTTCGTTGCTATAATTATTTACCTTTTTTTGAGAAAAAGGAAAAAAAATCCGACACGATTGCTATATATTCATGTGATCTAACTCTCTCCACTCATTATTCACAAAAACATTTCTTTATCTATCTCTCTCAACTCATTACTCACAAAAGCCTCAATGAAAACCCGAACCGAAGAGGAGATAAGTTGTTTTGTACCTGCAATTTTCCCATGGTGGAAGAAACATTAACTATTTTGGGAGAGTCTGATAGTTGAAGAAGTGGGATAGTTCTTCCGTCAAAAGCTTTACTGCGTAATAGTTTGTTCTCAGACAAGCTTCTGCGCTCTCGAAAGTTTGCTTGAAAATTTTGCTCTTTTTAGCATTTGAACCGAAAAGCTGGCAACAAAATTGGTAATATTGATGAAAAAAATAATTAAGTGGGAGTAAATTTTACATGCCATAAGATGAAATAAGAACAGACTCCCTCCGCCCCGATTTATTTGTCACCTTTTTGACTTATACATGCCCCGAATTGATGTCCAATTTCAAAATCAATAGATCAGATCATGTAAATTTTTAAATCAATAGATCAGATTTGATTTCCTTAATAAGTTGGAAACTTGAGATTGGACAATCAAATCGGAACGGATCTGAAGGAGTATTGTATTGGTAAGATGAAGATACTAACAACATCCATGTCATATTCTACGCTGCTCTGATCTTCCGCATCAACTACAGCCCCAACAACACCGGCGTTATTTATCTGCACCCATATTACATGGTTAGTCCATTTTCCAAATGAAAGAAATTTTGTTTCATGAATTGTTATTGCACTGAGAGTACAAAACAAATGAAAAAGGATATAAAAAATAGCCTTTAAAATACCAATATGTCAAGCTTCTCAAATTTGGTTTTGATGAACTCAGCCAAGGAAGCAATACTGGTTTGATTCGTCACATCAAGATGATGGAAAAGTACATCAGATAGTCCAGAAGCTTTGAGATTTTGTACGGCTTCAAGACCCCGTTTCTCATCTCTTTTTTTTTTGATAGGCAACAAAATTTTATTAAGAAACCTGACAAAGGGTACATCAAGTTGGGGGAGGGGGAAGGGGAATCCAACAAAAAGTTGGAAGAACACCTGTTGGGACAAGCCCAAACACCTAATGGGCCTAAACATGCCCAGATAAAACAATAAAGCTCATAACAAATCCAAACACCCTATGGGCCATAAGCCCAGATATTCAAAAGAAGCCCAAATCCAAGGCAAGGCCCAAACGGGCCTAACCAAACCCTATGCCCGCACACCCAAGCTGCACAGGTCCAGATCCCCGCCACCACCCGCCGACGCCGCCGCCACAACCACCCACCCAGACAACAACTCAACAGCCTGCAACGCCGCGACACCCACGAGCAGCCGGAACCCACAAGATGCCGCCAAGAAACCAGCGATTTGGCCCTCACAAACGGCTGGGAGACCGGTAGCCAAGCGTCCATACACCACCGCACGCAGCCGAGACGAGGTCCACCACCAACAAGCAAGAGCAGCCCAGCACCGCCACCCGACGACGCCACCCGAGATCTGCTCGCGCCCTTCCACCACAAGGTCTCCGCCTTACCGTTAGGCATGAGACCGACTGCACCCATGAGCACAGCCGGCGTGGAGACCACGAGAAGCTAGTTGTCTGCATATTTCTAGCCCAATTCCTTTATTGGATCCAGTCACAACAGCAATTCTAAAAGACAAAATAAACATGTGTTAGTGAAGAACAGTGATAAATTGTCATACAAGGTTGTCTTAATTAGTTAGAGCCTATGACTTTAAACTGAAAAGTGTTGAGTTCTTAAGGGGATGAGAATCGAAGATGAATATTAAAGAAGAAACTCATGGTACAAATTTGATCAAAATTTGCATAAACAAACCAAATTAATATATGATTTATATAATCTATCACCCCAATATTTTCTCAAATAGCTCAAATAATTGATAAACAATTCTGCGTGTACCAAAATGCACCCATTAGTAAATAGTACTAATGGACAAGAATAATACTATGTAACAAATATCATACAAGATCATAACAAATGAACAAAAAGGTAGGTAACAAGTCGAACCATACGATGCACTAAACATAAACTATAACGCTCGTAGCTTTCCATAAAAATTAGTTTCTAAGCGTAAACATGCATAACTTGACTTTTGTACACAATATACACCTACATATTCAAGACTACGCCTAATCGAGCTGGCTTCGTTTTGCCGATGAGAAAAGAACAAATAGAGTTTTCATGCATCGTAGCATACCTCTTTGTCAACTGGGTTTGTTCCATTGGATCGATCGATGTGGTGATTATGGTGCGAAGAGGACTACGAAGTTTTGGGTATAAATAGTTGGTGCATGCTTGATTAGTTGCCACGTATGCCATGACATTCTCCAAAGAAGAAGACGTAAGCCATGACTATAGACATACACCGTTTTTTTTTTTTTTGATCCGCTATAGATATACACTGTAGTTTTCACTTTTCACTTCACTGTTTCTCCATTGTCATTTTGGGCTGGACCCGAGCCCTATAAACTTGAGTGCAATTTTGTTTATCCTGCTTAAATAAGGGTAAATATTATTTTTTTTTATTGGTTGAAATGATGTAAATTCCACCTCTGTAATACACTTTTTGGTAAGCATGACATTACTTTGTAGTGGATTCATACCATTTCAATTAATAGGAAAAAGGGTAATATTCACCCTCTTAAGTGGAGGGTGAACAAAACTCAACTCTAGAAACTTTGGGTCCGGGTTGGTGTAGTTTTTTTTTTTTTTTATTAAAAAAAAGCATTGGTAAGAACACAATTATATATGGACATAATTGTGTTCAAAACTACTTGATGCACGTAATTTTGCATACATCAGATGGCTCTAAACACAATTGTATCTTAAAGGAAATCAAATCCTCTATACTGAAATTTGTTGTACCGGTGCATTATTGGTCATTTGATCGCATGAAGCATGAAATGTTCAGTACAACCCAAGGTTATGAATACCGATATCAGGGACGGATTTAAAGGGGGGCACGCACTTAAACGCGTGTTCCCACTCGAAATTAAAAAATTTAAAAAATATATTTTGTATAAATTAACATAATTATAAAAGTGTGCTAATATATAAATATACACACTTGCATATATCTTGAAAATACACATATAGAATTAGTTTTATACTTGAATTTCATCATGTGGTGCAGTTATATTTGTTGTTTTACGAGCTGTTTGTTTATTTGAAGCTATTCTTTCCTGATTCTTTTTATTTTTAACAGTTTGGGAGAAATATTTTAAAATACAGTAATTAACAAAACTTATTCGATCATTCTAAAACTTGTCGATGTTAATTTAAAACATATTTTAAAATTTTTGTCAGAGATTTTGTGCTCATTTTTACCTAATTTAACTTAAAGTACACATTATAAACTTTTGTAATTAGTAATGCATGTCTTAATTGTGTATGATCTTACTGTAATTGACTAAAAAAAAAAAATCACCATTATGATTAACAAGTACCCCCACTAGGCTATATTCCTAGATCTGTCCCTGACCGACATTGTCCAAATCCGGTATCCTATATCTCTAATTTCTTTTCGTCTCAAATACCTACTAGCCAGAACCAGACGGTACCAAATTATTTTTAAATTTATTTTATGCTTCTATTACCGAAGAGTACTGATTGGTAGCATAAATATCATACTACTTTTATTTTTTTAATAAATGAGTATATTATACTAATAAATTCTTTTATGTAGAAAAATAACACTAATATTGATAATTTAAAATGGCATCCGATCTCTCACCAGTATCATCACGTACCGTACCCACTAGAAAAACAAGTACTCTAACCGGTATAATTTTGAGAACATTGGCAGGAGTATAACTGTTTTTTTTTTTTTTTTGACGAACAAAATCAATGCATTATAATAAAAGGACTCTAAAGGTCCGAAGTACAAATTATAAACCAAAACAACACACAAAAAGAAAAAATACAACAGAAAAATCAAAACCTGCAAAGAACCAAAAACGTCGGAGTCGGACCCATCAATCACACTCGTTAGGGTGGGTAGAGTGGTCAACCAATTGAGCAAATGCCCGCCATAGGATGCCAGGCCGAAGCCGCTGCTGAATGCTGCCACCGTTGCCGCTGTTGAGCTGGTTCCGAAAACCCAAATCTAGAACCCTAGATCTGAACCCCTTGCGTCCAAATATAATGGGGAGAGGGGAGAATTCCCTCCCAAAGGAAGGAATCTCATCCTGTAACGGCCCGACTTTTCTGAAGCAAAATAAAATAGTTCTTTGGGAAAATTTTGCTAAATAAATATGATTTTCCAAAATAAATGTTTAGCTATAACGATCTCAAGAAAATTTACTGATTCAAATACATTAACTTTAGAGCTGACTCTAGGTTTGACACGAATCCCGAGCATGCTTGATCTCCATTCCTGATATTCTTTCCGCGTCGAACTGCACCTTCATGGAATCCCCTCCATTGAATCCTGCGCTCTCTGGCAAATTGATCGCCGAAGCAAACGATTTGCCAGGATACAAATGTATCCGTGAGTGATAAATCACCCAGTAGAATAATCCAACCCAACCGCCCCTCTTATTTTACAGTTAGCAGGTACAAGACAATATTGAATCGAAGAGCCAAGCAGAGATTTCATACATGAACCAATTTATTTCTATCCATTAACCCTATGTGAGATATAGAATCTCATCCACGAGATCCTTTCCTCCCATACCATTAACTATGATCGTGTCATGAAAAATCCCCCCTTGCTTGTCCTGCACACGGGGTTCTAAATGAATTCACCTAAGTTATGTACCTCGTATGAATTCATTTAGGACCATAACAGGGGGCACGATTAACCTTTGAAACTTTCCATGGCGTACCATATGTTAGGGTCGCCACCATTCCTAAGCCACTAACTATGACCGTGTCTTGAGACAATCCCCCTTGCTGGCCTTGCAAGGCACGATTACCTTTTGGAACTTTCTATGGCGTACCATACGTTAGGGTCACAAAAATATCATCACTGGGCCCCGCAGGTCACCCTTATATCATCACTGGGCCCCGCAGTTCACCCTTATCCATAATCAATTCAAAATCCACAATCTCACGATTTCAACACTTTACCATATTTCCATCAACTTAGCATCGTCTAGATGAAATCTATTCGCATACCATCACATGTCTCTAGGGTCCAATCTAGCATTCAAATCAAGTGTCGGTGCAATATACAATTAAATCAAATAATAATTTAAACAAATAACAAGCAATGCAATCACACAACTTTTTATGAATGGGCCGTTGCCCTTATTCTTGTATAGCCACCATGTCAATAATGAAGTGGGATTTTTATAAATATTTTAAATAAATATTTTCTAGACTCTTGTTAATTATTACAAAGTAATTAACACTAATTAATTACATTAATTAGATAAAAATATTAGAAAAATTAACATGACCCTAATAAGAGTTTTAGAGGTCCTACACAATCAGTTGAATGTCAAAAGTTGGGTTCGGAGGGTCGAAGAATTAATTTACAAGAAAAACGTTAATTAAAGTCGTCGAAAGTGAAGTAAATAGACAATAAATAATTTATTATAAAAAAAAATATTGAGACTGACATAATTTCATCTTTGGAACCTAAGGAGTCTAAATAAAATTAATCGGGCATTAATAATAAAGTTTATAAGATCGTAAAGTAATTTTGATTGGAATTAATTTAAAAATAATAATAAATAGTGAATTAAATAAATTAAATATTTAATTTAACAAGTTACTGTATTTGAGATTCAAGGAGTCTAAAAAAAATTAGTTTGAGTGTTAAAACGTTGGTTGAAAGGTCGTAACAAATTTTCGTTTGTAAACTTTGAACGATAACTAATAAATAATTTAATAAATAGATAATTAAATAAAAAAATATGTCCTTAACAAGTTATGATCTTTGAGATATGAAAAATCTAGAAAAAATGGTTCGGGGGTCAAAAACAATGTTCGGGAGGTTGCAAAGTCGATTCGAAGCAAAACAGTCAAAACCACGAGGTTGGACCGAGTTGACCTTGCGGCTAGACCCTCTGCCGCAAGGTTGAACCTGGTTCTTGCGGCCCGAACCTTGCGGCCGCAAGGTTGAAGGCAGATTCGGTTTTTTTCGTTGTTTTGGCTCGGTTTCGATGCATGGGTCCATTCGGGGCATATGGTTAAGCATGAAATCATTAAATATACTTAGAGAAGTGGTTGAGAGAGATTATACTACCTTGAATCGGATCGAATTGATTTTAATTCGAAACTTGAAATTGGAGAAGACAACTTCGGGTTTTTCGATCGGGGAACTTTGGGATCAAATTGGACGACGCTTGTTGATGCTAGGAGTTGTAGGAAGAGTTCGGAATGATCGAATTGAATTTCGGTTGGGTCTTGGTACCAAACCCACTTTTCTCTCTCTTTCTTTCTCTCTCTAAAACTCCATGGATTGAAGCTTCGTTCTCTCCGAATTTTCTCTCTTTTCTGGACTGGTGGGATGTAAGGAATATTGTGATAAACCCTAGGTTCGGATTAATGGGGTATATATATAGGAAAATTTTAAAGAGGTTGATAAATTTGAGTTCAAAAAGGACTCTAATTCTTTGGGCTTTGGAATGGCCGAGATATGGATGATTTCGTGCTCCGAGGGGAGTTAGAGACTGAGTAGGAGAGGGAGAGATGGTAGAATTTGCATGCATGCAATAAAAATAAATAAAAGTAAGATAATTAAGATTAAAATAATTTTATTGGTATATATCTATTAAGGAATTAATTTTATTATTATGAATAATACTTTTTAAATGATATGATAAAATTACGGGTTGTTACAAAGTTGAATTAAAATTTTACTAAAGTAATTTTGGTTACGAAAAAATTATTCTAAATTCTGGTTTAATCTAATTTACACTTTTAAATAGTTAATCGATTATTATAGACTATTTGGTTAAAAATAGTCTCTTATATAAAAAAAAAAAATAGGGCAAAAATCCGGGACGTTACACATCCTACTCGCAACCATGGAGGCTGGAGAAGAGGCAAGAGAAGAGCAGAGGCGAGAGGGAGTTGCAGCAAAAGGGGACAGATAGATGAGGGAGAAGGAAGTGATCGGGGATGCAGTGGCCAGAGGGGGAAGAAGGAAAGGGGAAAGAAGGGGAAGGGGGTGGTGGTGGGGGTGGGGGACTGGGGGGAACCCACCTGCCCCAACGGTACATACCAATTTCTCAGTTCGGAGAATCTCGAGTATATCCGAAAGTAACGTCGCTAAAACTTCGTGTCTCTCTTCAAATCATGGAAAGCGGAAATCGTTGACTGGATGTTTTGACTTCGAATTAAAATTAAGCACTGATTTCTCCCACATGGCTAATAATCTTTTCAAATTCCATTTCACTCCTCTCTCTCCTCTCTCTCTCTCTATCTCTCTCCCTCCCTCTCTCTCTCTCTCTCTCTCTCTCTCTCTCTCTCTCAGGCATAGATGGTACTAGTAGGCAGTAGCCATGACTATCAGCATTCATTCCTTCCATATGCCATACCACTCCTACAAACTCTAGGACGTCAACTTCTTCGACGACATAATCAAAACCCTAGTCACCCACACCCCCTGCATTGTCGGCACCTGAATCTCCGACATCGAACACCTCTACCGCCGCCGCCTCCGCCTCCGCCTCCGCGGCCTCATTGTCAACCTTGACGTCGAGTGGCGCCCCAACTCCAACACCAACCCGGCCTCCACACTCCAGCTCTACGTCAGCCGCAACTGCCTCATCTTCCAGCTCATCCTCGCCCCCAGGATGCCCAAATCTCTCGCAAACTTCCTCGCCAACGAAGATTACACCTTCGTGGCGTTGGGATTGAAAAGGACGTCGAGAAGCTGTGGGAGGATTACGGGCTGGAGGTGAGGAACTGGGTGGACCTGAGGAGGTTGGCCGCGAGGGAGTTGCGTGAGAGGCAGCTTCGCAATATGTCAAGCTTCTCGAATTTGGTTTTGATGAACTCAGCCAAGGGAGCAATACTGGTTTGATTCGTCACATTAAGACGATGAAAAAATACGTCAAATAGTCCGGAAGCTTTGAGACTTTTTACAGCTTCAAGATCCCGTTTCTCATCTCTTGCCGTTAATATCACCGTAACCCCATTAGAAGCTAGTTGTCTGCATATCTCTAATCCAATTCCTTTATTGGATCCAATTACAACAGCAATTCTGAAGACAAAAATAAACACTTGTTAGTGAAGAAGAGTGATTAATTGACATACAAGGTTGTCCTAATTAGTTGGAGCCAATGACTTTAAACTAAAAAGTGTTGAGTTCTTAAGGGATGGTAGTCGAAGATGAATATTAAAGGAGAAGCCTATGGTACAAATTTGATCAAAAATTGCATAACCGAATCAAATTGATGTATGATTTATATCATCTATTAGAGTATCCACAATGCTATAATCAAAAGTAAAAGATTTTTAAAGTTAACAATGTTGGTGCAAAATATAGCTCACAATGATATAATCAAATTTAACAACCTCCTTAGAAATAATCAAATTTTGAGCTTTGGATAACCAAAATTAACAACTTTTGACAATAACTAAATTTAATAGACTCTACATATTCTCAATCAAATATACCAATTATTATACAAAATTGTTCTCTCTTCCATTTTCCTCTCTCTCTTTCTTTTGAGCAACAATTTGGGAAAAAAAATATTTTACTAAAAAATTAATTATTTTTTTTGAAAATAGTTTTTTCCAAAAAAAATTTCAAAAACTATTTTCTATTTCTAGTAAATAGTTTTTATTAGTTTCAAAACTATTTTTAGAAAATTTATTTTCTATTGTTCACAAGTTTTAGTTTTTTGTAGTTTGAAAATATGATGTACTGTAACAAGTTTTGGTTATCCAATTTTGATTATGCCATTGTAAACATCTACATTACTAACCTTAGCAATCTCTTAGATGAATAATCAAAAGCTAATATGGTATCTTTTGGTTATCAATTTTTGATTATAGCATTGTGGATTAGGGGTGATATTCGGTCAGGGTCGGTCGGTTCGGTCCAAAAATGTTGGAGACCGAATCGGTTCGGGGATGAAAATGCCACGACCGATCCCGACCATTTTTAAGTTCGGTCCAATTCGGTTCGAGGTGGATTCGGTCCGGTCGGGGAATTCGGTCTGACCGAATTGGGCCTAGTTGGGCCAAACATAAAAATTTGAAAGTGGGCCAATTAAAAAAAACTTGGTAGTGGGCCAGGAGAGTTTTCGGTCCAATACACCTGTTTTTTTTTTTTTTTAATCAAACGCCAATTCAAAATTTTGATAATGCGGCCACCTGTTGAGGATTTTATTTTATTTTTTGGGTGAAAACCTGATGAGGATTTGATTCTCTCCATTTCTCTAACATATACAAAGCTCAATTCAAAAAAAAGAAGATATATACTATATACTTACGGTTAAGATTTATGCAGATTACTACTATATAATTATATAAATTATATATACTTGGTTCGGTTCGGTTCGGTCCATTTCGGTTCGGTCCGGTTCGGTCGGTCTTGTTCGGTTCGGTTTCGGTCCAATCGGTCTACAATTTTAGAAAACCGAGACCGAACCGAACTTCGGTTCGGTCCACCCCCAACTGGAAAATCCCGCCAGCACCCCGACCGAAAACCGAACCGAACGGTCGGTTTTTTCGATTTTTTTCGGTCCGGTCGGTTTTGTATCAGCCCTATCATCTATCACCCCAATATTTTCGTAACTAGCTCAAATAATTGATAAACAATTCTTCGTGCACCAAAATGCACCCATTAGTAAATAGTAAATCGACAAGAATAATACTCCGTAGTATGTAACAAACAGCATACAAAATCATAACAAATGAACAAAAATGTAGGTAATAAATCGAACCATACGATGCACTAAACATAAACTATAACGCTCGTAGCTTACCATAAAAATTAGTTTCTAAGCATAAATATGCATAACTTACCCACCCATGGGTGGGTTGTCAACATGGTAAGAGTGAACTTGCGCTAGTAACATAGCAGAGTTCGATTCCCCCTGAAGGCAAACCATGATTTAAGTGGGGGCCATGGCGGTGAGTTGCTGTGTTAGTCTCTCCAGAGGTTTGGATGGCAAATTAAGTTGGGTCCAATAGTCTCGGATCATCGAAATTCGATCGGGAAAGGGGAGGTGCGGACAAGTGAACTTGGTAAGAGTGAACTTGCGCTAGTAACATAGCAGAGTTCGATTCCCCCTGAAGGCAAACCATGATTTAAGTGGGGGCCATGGCGGTGAGTTGCTGTGTTAGTCTCTCCAGAGGTTTGGATGGCAAATTAAGTTGGGTCCAATAGTCTCGGATCATCGAAATTCGATCGGGAAAGGGGAGGTGCGGACAAGTGTGGACGAGAAGAGGTTTGGACTTGAACCGAATTAATACATATAGAATCTAGGAACGACACTTTTACCAAAACATTTTACACTAAATCCTAGCCATTAATTTGGACGGTTGAGATTAAAAATTAAAAGACAGACTCTCTCTCTTCCCCAATCCAATCTCACATGTTCTCCCCTTTCTCTCTCTCCCCCCCCTCCCTCTCTCTCTCTCTCAAACTAGTTATACTCTCCCTCATTCAATCAAACGAGTTACACTTCAGTTGGGATACGAAATCAAAGGACTACCGTGCAAACCCCTTGCAACATCCAGTGTATAATTGCGGAGATCCCTTTCATCCATGGTCAACACAAACATTGAAACCCAGTTTTAACTTCTCTTGATAAATTCTTCCCCATTCCAAGAGACAGGAGAAAAAGATTAAGAAAATCCAAGCCGGTCCCATTTTTCTTCTGCAATCTTTAAAATTTTAGGGCACGATCACAAATTTCCCAACTAATAACAGTCCGACAAGTGAATGGGTTATCAGCCTAACTTCTACCAGAAAACCAAGATTCAACCAAGAAGTTCTATTAGATCTTTCTGTTATTCTTCTTTACGTTAGGTTTCTCTTACATTCCATTTTGTTCAAACGAGGAAACAAGAAAACCAATCCAATTTACGGAGTATATTCCATTATCGCAAATAGAGAGCACTCAGGTGAATTTCATTCGACGCCGGAAGCCGGAAGTTCAGCAGTAGATCCTTAACGGTGAGCGTGAGGGAGTAGCGGGGAGAGAGAGAGAGAGAGAGAGAACACGTAAGATTGGATGGGGGAAGAGAGAGAGAGTGTGCCTTTTAATTTTTAATCTCAGCCGTCCAAATTAATGGCTAGGATTTAGTGTCAAATATTTTGACAAATGTTTTGTCCCTAGATCCCTCCCCCTATATATATATATGCGCATAACTTTACTTTTGTTGGGTAGTTGGTGGCGAGCTGTGAGTGGATATGGTTGTGTTGGGACTGGGCATGGTGGCAATAGGGGCTGTCGTGATTCCTGTGGTTGTGGCAGCGGTGCTGCGATGGTTGTTTTGAGTGTTTCAGCAGGTTAGGATTTTGATTTTGTGTTTCTTTTTTGTTTTGTCCAGACTCTTGTCCGGTTTATGTTCGGATGTTGAGGCCGGTTTCTATCTAGATGTTGGGTCTGGTTTTTGTCCCGGTGGATCTTCCCGGCTGGTTTTGTTCCGATTTGATTTTTCCAGATCGGGTGACTAATTTGTACAGATTTAATGTTATCTTTGATTCGGAGCTCTGCCATTCTGAGACGATGGTGTCTAGGTACTAGCTCCACATTAGCCGACCATGTTAACGGTGTGAAGAAGTGATCGTTTGACTCTTGTATAGGTGCTCGACTTTAATTTCGTCTCTTAGTCTTTTCTTGTATTGCCGTATGTTCTATTCTGTATTCGGAGTTATCTGTAGATGCCATATGGCTTGATTAATGAATTAGCTTCTTCCATTGAAAAGAAAAATACACCTACATATTCAAGACTTCGCCTAATCGAGCTGGCTTCGTTTTGCCGATGAAAAGAAGAAAACGGAGTGTCATGCATCATAGCATACCTCTTTGTCAACTGGGTTTGTTCCATTGGATGATTTGGATCGATGTGGTGATTATGGTGCGAAGACAGTTGATTTGTGTTGGGTAGTTATTAATTGGGACTACCGTTATCGCATGGATTTTAAGATGACCGGCCACCACACATCTATTGGAGCCCACTCCAAACCTCAGAAAAATATTTATAAATTTTAAAATAATATTTTATGGAACCCTGTAAAAAATCAGCTCCAAGGGATATCGGTAGATATATTTTTTGAATTTACAGGGACGAAACTACAAAACTAAACAATTTCGTTCCTACAAATTCCGAAAAACATACATACCGATATTCGTTAGAGCTGATTTTTTACAGGGTCCCATAAAATATTATTTTAAAATTTATGAATATTTTTCTGTATTTTTTTGAAATTCGGAGTAGGCTCCAATAGGAGCGCGGTAATTGGTCACCGTATTTTCATGCAGTGACCCTAGACTTTCCATTATTAATTGATTAGTGTGCACTGTGCATATATAGGTTTAGTAGAGGATATAAATAGTTGATTAGTTGCCACATATTCCATGACATAAAGGGAATAATTGAATAAAGAAGACGTCAGCCATGACTCATGACATCGTATGCCACGTCAGCCATGACTATACAAGTATTGATAGATACTATACGAGTAGCTTTAATAAAAAATTGGCCTAAGGTCCACTATAGAGAACTTGTAACTCAGTTAGTCCACTTCTAATGTTTGTAATCCCTCTAGTCCACTTATATAGTTTAGTACGGCCTTAAGTCCACTTTTAAAAAAAAAGAAATTAAACCAAGACAAAAATGTCCTCCTATATAAACTGTCATGTAGAGAGAAATCCTAGACCAAAAATAAATCTGAAGCAGAATCCTCCCTCTCCCTTTCTCGTTGCTGCCGGAGAAAAGTGTGGAGAACAAAACTGACCCGTTTGACCCCTACCCACGTAAACCTCGATCCTTCTCCGACCACTGAGTAGTAAAACGGTTTGTCGCAACGCTCTGTCGAATCGCTTGGATTCTGCTCCAATGGAAGTCGAGGGCTTCTTATACGACGCCCTAAGCCCTCTCTCCCCCTCCGCCGCCTCTGCTGCCGCATCTCCCTCCGGCCACCCACCTCCGCCGCACGTCGATTCCGAACCTTACGCGGTGTTTCTGTGGAGCACAGCCTTCACGGATTCACATTTGTTTTTGTTTTTTTTCTTATCCTAGGGGCTGTTTGTTTCGGCAATATTTTCTTTCCTAGAACAGCTACTACTTTTTCAACCTATTGTGCTGCATTTGTTGTTACATGGTATTGGCTTGACTGGAGAATTTGCAAGTGAGATTTTTCTGAAAATTATGGATCTTGAATGTGAACGTATTTGGGATGCCAAACAAGGTTGTCTTTGATGTGTGGGATTAGATAGTTTGAGCAGTGGTGTAGCTGCTGATTCGAGGTTCTTTGAGTCGGGTTTCTGTATCCACTCTTGTTTCGCTGCGGGTTCTTAAATATATAAGGTTATATGTATGTTTTTTCTAGGGCTAGACATATAAGATTGGTACATGTTGTGTTTTTTGAAAAAATATATAAGGTTATATGTGTGTTTTTCATGTCACACAAAAAATTTTTTTGTGTGTTTTTTTATTATTTAATGTCATTTTTTTAAAACATTCTTAGTTAGAGATAGATATAAAAATATATAACGTTATATTGTTATATATAACATTCTAGATTAGAAATATTCCATGTTATTTAATAAAGAGAACATATAACGTTATATATGATCTTTTGGTACCGTGTAACGTTATATATGAGCTTCCATATATAACGGTATATATTCTATTTTTTTGTGCGATTTAGAACTACAAAAGCTCACATATATTGTTATATGTTTTGTTCTATTTTTTGTGACATTCAGAGTTGCAGAAACTCAAATATAATGTTATATGTTCTTTTTTTTTTTTGCGATATTTAGATATTCAAAAACTCGCATATAATGTTATATGTTTTGTATGGACTAGCATATAATGTTAAAGACTAAAAACAAGAAAAACAAAAAAGAAATGTTGCATGTTTAAAATTTTTTGCCACACGTATAATGTTGTATGTTAGGAAATTTTTATCACTCATATAACGTTAAAAAATCAATACAAGAAAAATAGGAAAAAACAAAAAGAGAAATTTGTCATATATATAATGTTAAATGTTAAGTGTAGCGGGTTCAATAAAAAATCGAGAAAAATGAAAAAATACGTTTTTTGTTATACATATAACGTTATATGTGGCGTGATGGCAGCAGCGACGATGGTGGTGGCAGCGGCGACAGTGGTGGTGGTGGCAGCGGCTTGATTGCAACAAAAATGAAAAAAATTATTAGGTTGGGTATTTTTGTCATTAAAATTATTAGTGAACTTAGTGGGTTATGAAACTTAGGAGTGGACTAGATGGGTTTAGAAGGTGCTATAGTGGACTTATGAAAAATTCTCCCTAGTTTTAATTACGGCTGTCAAAGAAAAATCGTGAATCGTGAAAACTGATCCGGATCAAATCGATTCGTGCTTTTTGGATTTGTCTGTGGACAAATGGTCTGGACACAAATTCAAAAATCGTAAGATATGGATTAAGATTGAATTTTCATTTCAAAACTGTAGGTTAACCTAACCGTACCGTAAGGTATTTAAAAAATATAAAAAATGATATATATATATATATATATATATACACACACACATGTGTGTGTGTAATGTTTATAAATAATTATAATTTTACTAATTGTTATGAATTTATTTTAACAATATTATTTTAATGTAACAATATATAAACGAGGAACAACTCTCGGAATTTCAATTTTTTTAGGCAGAAATTGGCAATAATATTGCATTTGTTAGCGCATCCACAGTGGAGTAAGAAAAAATGAATAATCAAAACATGCCACATCAGATTTTGATTATTCATTATAGAGGTTGCTAAAATGAACAATGCCAAGTCCCACACTAGTTATTTTTTGTCCACAATCAAAATTATGCCACCTGTCCTTCCCTCAAAATTATTCACACCTATTTCGTCCCCAAAATTTTTTCTGCTGTTCCCTCCCATCCAATTCTTTCCCATCGTTTCGTCCCCTTATTTTTCCCTCCATTCACGCCTACTACCATTGTCAGCTATTCTGTCTTCTTTCATCCTTCAATGGAAACAGAGAATCAAACTATGGATTCACGATCTCCAACCCAAATGGAATCAAAAAATCAAAGCAAAACAAGGAAAATGAATTACTCTCAATATGAAGATGAGCGCTAGTAAAAGCTTGGCTATATATTTCCCATTGATTGAAGGGGACAACCTTCAATTTGTGGTAGAAAGAGAAAGCAACGGTGAGAATATTGAACAGAAAAGTAGAGAACCCAGAAGAAAGAGGAGAGAGAAGGCGCGTTAGATGCATGTGCACCTAGTTTTTTCAGTCGACCAATTAAGACGCACGTGTTGCCCAAGTAGGAGGTCTCTGGTTTGTATAACTTGTGTAGGGTGGGGTCCACTTAATTTGGTTATTGGCAAAATATTGCTAGTTTTCATTATTCAAAAGCCAAAATTTGATAAGTTGTTAAGATGTTGCTAGATTTAGTTATTCCAATATGAGCATTTTTTTAATCAAGCATTGCTAATTTTAACAATTTTTTGTTTTGCTTATTCCATTGTGAATGCTCTTACTTGCTGAAGACTTGCGTCTTGCTATAATGTTATGGAATGTTTATTGAATTTAGTGTTTACATTTTTATTTGGAATATGATATGTAATGGCATGATAGTAGCCTCATTGCATTTTTTAGTGTTTATAGAAGGAAAACCGTGGATAAAATCAAGACCGAATGGTGACTCACGATTTTGATTAGAATCGAAACCGTGAAATTTTTAAATTAGGATTGAATTACATTTTCTAAAAACCGCGACTCGCAGATATTGGATTCATAGGAATCCAATCCAATTCGAACCGTAGACAGTTCTAATTTTAACACTATTGTTTTCGTAGATTGTAGACTAATGAAGGTTTGGGCCGTATCAAGACTGGGTCTGAACCGTTGTAATTTTGGGCTGGACTAGAATGCCTTTTCTTGTGGGCCTCTTCCTTTAAGCCTGCAATGGCACTGGGGTGAACCCGAGCCCAACCCTAGAAATTTTGGGTAGGGGTGTAGGTTTTTTTTTTAAGCATTGGTAAGAACACAATTTGGTACATAACTGTGTTCAAACCTATTCGATACACGTGGTTTTACATACATCAGAAGGCTCAAAATACAGTTGTATTAGAAAGGAAATCAAATCCTCTCTATCGAAATTCTTTGTACTTCTTTAGTGGGGCATTTTTGGTCATTTGATCACATAAAATTTTTTTTTTTTGTATAACCTAAAAGATCCACAACCCAGCAATCAAAAACATCTGCCTACAATGGTACACCAGTTTCCCCGTTACAGAATCTCGAGTGTAAACGATGAGTCTTGCTACAACCACACATACACAAATACACAAATTCACTTACATTATTTGTTGGGTTCACACATACTACACACCTCCAATATGTGTGGGGCCCCAGATGTGATGTGAGAGAGTATGTGTGTGATTTTAGAATTCTTGGCGGATAAAAGAGAAACTTATTCACGGAGCGACGCAATCACAACTGTCCATTCGCTCAATCAATGGGCGAGATTTGTTTTCAATTATGACCGGTCATAATTAATTGCTATAGGTCACAATTAATTTTCAATATGAACTATCTAAAAATATTTTAGACGCACGCGATTGGATTCTGTAAAATTTTCTTTATGGAAACTTTCTTGAAAAGGTTTTTCCGATCCGATAATAGTGTTCCTAACCTTTCTTTTTTGTCTCTCTCTAAAGAAAAAATTCTTTCCACCGGGGTATAAAAATCCAATTTTCTATCATCATCTTTTTCGGTCCTACCGTATGTTTATTATTGATCTGAACCGTTCATCTTATAGACCCCACATAATAATGTATCCATGCAAAAAATAAACTTGATCTGACATCGATAGAAGTATCAAAAATTAAATTTTACTTTGTAAAATGGGCAGTTTATCTTTATTATTATTAACAGAAATCAGATCGTCCATTTTATAAACCAAAGTTCAAATTCTTATACATCTATCGACTTTCGATTAAGCTGATTTTTTATATACCAATATTATATTGTGAATCTTAAAATATGAACAATTTATATCACAATAATAGACACTCGATAGGATCCATAATATAACGCGGCGAAAATAATGAGATTTTATACCTATAGTTGATACTCTCTCCGTTCCATATTGAGAGTCCACCATAAAAAATCGTGTCATTTTTCAAATCAAAAAAGCAACTACTTCCGTGTATAATTTTTTGAATTTTTTCGCACCAAATTAAAGTACTAATCGAGATCTTTAATACAGTGCAAAAAAATTTGAAAAATTATGCACGAAAGTAGTTAATTTTTTGATTTGAAAAGAGATAAAGAGAGAGAAAGTGGGACTGTGATTTTGGGACGGAGGGAGTAGAATTTTTCGCCTCGCTAAAATCTTGGAAAGCGGAATCGTTGACGATGTTTGACTGTCATCTCCGGCAAAGACAGTAGCCATGACTATCAGCATTCATTCCTTCCATCTGCCGTACCACTCCTATAAACTCTACGACGTCAACTTCTTCGACGACATAATCAAAACCCTAGTCACCCACACCCCTTGCATCGTCGGCACCTGGATCTCCGACATCGAACACCTCCACCGCCGCCGCCTCCGCGGCCTCGTTGTCGGCCCGACGTCGAGTGGCGCCCCAACTCCAACACCAACCCGGCCGCCACTCTCCAGCTCTGCGTCGGCCGCAACTGCCTCATCTTCCAGCTCATCCTCGCCCCCAGGATACCCAAATCCCTCGCAAACTTCCTCGCCAACGAAGATTACACCTTCGTGGGCGTTGGGATTGAAAAGGACGTCGAGAAGCTGTGGGAGGATTACGGGCTGGAGGTGAGGAACTGGGTGGACCTGAGGAAGTTGGCCGCGAGGGAGTTGCGTGACAGGCAGCTTCGCAATGTGGGGTTGGTGAAATTGGCGAGGGAGGTTTTGGGGAAGGAGTTTGTGAAGCCTAGGAGCGTCACACTGAGTGATTGGGACGATGATCGGCTCAGTAGGGAGCAGATTCAGTACGCTTGCGTTGATGCTTTTGTGTCGTTTGAGATTGGAAGGTGTTTGGATGCTGCTGATGTTTAGCTAGTAAGGTACCCTTTATGTGGATTTTTGTAATGTGGGGTTTGTTTGGGGTGGTTTGGCTTGTATTAGGTTGTTTTTATTCTTATAATTGAAAGTCCACCATTATAATATAATTGTAGATCTTGGGTTGAGGTTGTTGGATTAAGAATTTTGGGGATAGTTTTGCTTGTATTGGGGTTTTTTTTTTTTTTTTGTAATGCAGGGTGTTATGGGTCAGCTTGCGCGCACTTCAGACCAATTCCTACAGCCCCTTCCACAGCGGTTTCACACGCTTACGCGTGGAGTGAGATGGCCCCAAGAGTCACTCTCATAGTCATTTCACATGTTTATGTGTGGGGTGAGGTGGGCTCAAGAATTGCTAGTGAGGGGAATCAAAATCGAGATCTTATGATGGAGCAAATTCCAAAAGTTTTAACTCAAGACCACTTGACCAACCCTTAGGGTTTGCTTGTATTGGGTTGTTAAACCCTTATTCATGAATGTCCATTTGGGTGCTATGTCCATAATATTAGATCTTGCAGTACACATGCAGGGATGCTTTAAGCAGCTCTTTGGAGAATAATGCTTGGAAAACTTTGCGTCGTGTTTTGTGAGGGCGTAGTTTGTCTCATCAAGTCTTCTGCAATCACACATACACACTTATACAAACACTTTACACATGTCTCCACATGAATGTAAGTATATGTAGTTGTAGAGTTTTTGTATACTATATCCTATGCCAGGTTGTGACTCATTTAGTTTCCTACTTTTTCTCGTATATCAGAGGTTCGTTGGTATTTTTTGATGTGGAGATCTTTGTGAATGTGAGTGCATGTTAAGTTGAATAACTTGGATGTGGTAACATCTATCATGGAAGGCTATAGAGGGATAGCCAATTGACCTTGATACAGAGAAATTAGAAGGCTGAGTGCTTCAGTTCCTATCATGTGCCTGGCTGGTTTTTCATAAAAAGGGGCTTAAGTTGCGAACTAAGTGAATTCACGCAAATCTTTACCCAGGTAATTACAGTGGCTTTAGCTGTAAATTAGAGTCAGGGGCGGTGGTAGCCACATTGGCATCGGACCACCACATTCGCATTAGTAGTGGCATCGGGTCGCCACATTGGCATTAGTTGTGGCATCGATCGGACAGCCACATTGGCATTGGCTGTGGTACTGTTGCCTTGGTATATGTCACTGTGGGGGTTTGATTTATCTGAATCTTGACCATGGGTTGGTTTCGGTTCCTTCCTCTGCACGCTCGCCGCCTGACCGAGTCACTGGGGTTATTTTAGCCTAGTGACCCTTTGACGATCAAGTTAGATGTGGGGAGAAGTGTATAGGTCTAGGGTTAGGATAGAATGACATACCTCTCTAGGTTAGAGCCCCTTTGTATTTATAGACCTTGCTTTGCTTGGCCTCCAAGCTAGTGCGTGGAGGGTACGCTCGGGTAACCGCCTCAGGTGACGTCATATGTGACGAATGGGATAAAGCGGTTGCGGAGCACATGGTCAAGCCAGCCCCTATAGATTATCCTACTGGTGTAACTGTCTAGGGCCCTCCCGTCGTAACTGTCTTCCTTCAAGCAGCCTCAAGATGTTGGGTTTGGGCATGCTCGGTACCCTTAGATAGCAACAAAGCTCAGCCGTAATCTTTCGAGGGAACACCAAGGGTCCCAGGGCCCTACGCAGAGCGAGGGGCGGGGGTCCTCTTGGTATCGCTCAGTGCACTGTGGCTTGGGGAACGGTCTGAGCCCCATTTCCCGGAGCCACTACAGTCACGGAGGCTTGGTGCTGCCACAGGGTTGGTGACTTGATGGTAGGTTGGTGACTTGGTTTTAACATTGAGTGCATGTGCTTTTGGAAGTTTAACACTAAGTTTTATTAGAGCTATATTAGAGTGAACATGTACATACGTACATACAATGGAAGCACAATATACGCATGAATTTCATGTCAACAGAAAGTAGTACTGAGTTAATTTCCGTAGTACCAAAAAGAAGAAAGAAAAAGAAAGCAGTACTACTGAGTTAGGACTGCTTCTGCATCAACAATCTTGAGTTTGGGTAGGAGTTTTTAGTTCACTCCTGGATGGCTGCATTCTTCAACAGCGAGCATTACAGTATAGAATAAATCTGGATTTCGAAGTACGTTCCATGCATTCATCCGTACAAGATTTTGGGAAATTGTTTTTCAGTCCCCGGCGGCCATGCTCTTTTTGACAAGTAGGGGTATTTTTTTTTTTTGATACGTGGCGGCTGTGCTCTTCATTGTTTGATGCTTCAATATTGAAGGTTGTGTATGATAAGAGGCACGTATATTTATTCGATGAATCAATAGTAAGGTTCATTTGTGGTCTCAACGAGGGATAACAACCGGCATTGAAAAGTACAATTGTCATTCAGTTCAGGGTTGTGACATGATGTATTAATGTTCATTTTTTCTTATTACTAGTGGTTGGAGAATACAAGCATTAAAGGCAGAAACAATTGTAGCAAATGTAGAAGGAATAAAACTTGGACGTTGGTGGGGAGATTTGGGCTCCCGATCTCCTTGCTAGATGTAGAAGTCCTCGCCAATTGAGCTACCTCGGTTGGTTCACATGATGTTCATTTTGAAGAGCCAATCAGAAGTAGTATCACACTTTTCCTAGGACTCCTGTACATAATCATGGCCTGTTTGGATGAGGTATTGTGAAGGGGGTTGTGAAATCCCCCCTTATAATCCGTGGGACCCAACCTAATACCCCATTTGGCATGCAAAATGGGGAGGTATTGTCTTAGCCCGGTTTTCCACTACACCCCCTAATACCGGCTGAGAGGGTGTTAGCTAGGGTAGGGTTCTACCAGTTATTGTGGAATCCCCCAAATCTCTCTATTTCGGACGAATCTACCCCTCCTAATCCCCCTTTTCCACCCCGAGGTACAACCAAATATCTTAGGACTAATCAACTAGACCCCTAAAGCCAAAAATTAATTATGACCCTCTAGGATAAAATGATCAGACAAATAGGATCTTCGTACCGGTTCAAACGGATTGAAAATTAGAGTACTTAATTTTTAAATATATAAATTGTATGTTGAAAAATTAAGTGTTCCAAATTCTAATCCGTTTGAATAGGTGGGAATATTTTATTTTTTTGATCATTTAATTCTAAAAGATCATAATTAAATTTTGACTATAGGACTCTCGTTGATTAACCTTAAGAAAATAGTACAACCAAATATCTTAGGGCTAACTAACGAGAGTCCTAAAGCCAAAAATTAATTATGACCCTTTAGGATAAAATGATCAGCGAAATAAAATCTTCCACCCATTCAAACGGATTGAAATTTGGAACACTTAATTTGTTAACCATATTTTTTAATATATAATTGTAGGTTGAAAAATTAAGTGTTCTAAATTTCAATCCGTTTGAATGGGTGAGAAGATATTATTTTTTTTGATCATTTAATTTTAAACGGCCATAGTTAAATTTTGACTGTAGAACTCTCGTTGATTAGCCCTAAGAAAATCATATAACCAAATATCTTAGGGATAATCAACGAGACTCCTAAAATCAAAAATTAATTATGACCGTCTAGGATAAAATGATCAGACAAATAGTATCTTTGTACTGATTCAAACCGATTAAAAATTGAAAACTTAATTTTTCAACCTACAGTTTATATATTAAAAAATATGGTTAAAAAAAATGAAGTGTGAAAGATTAAAAACGAATTTAATCTACAGTTGTTAGTAAAACTGATTTTTTCAATCTACAGTTTTTATACTCCCTCCGTCCCTTTTTAAATGTCCTACTTCGTAATTCCAACTTATTAAAAAAACATTATCATTATACCTTTCATATCAACTTTTTCCTCCACTTTCTCTACTTACCCATCATTATTACACTTTTATTCACTAACTTTTCAAAAAGGAATATACTTTTAGGGACAAAATAGACAATGCACCAACTTTTACCCACTAACTTTACAAAATGGACACTTATTAAGGGACAGCCCAAAATGGAATACCGGACTATAAAAAAGGGACGGAGGGAGTATTAAAAAAACGAATTTTATCAAATTAAAACTGATTTTTTTATTTTGTAATATTATTAAATTAGTACATTTATTAGTAAAATTAGATATTAAGGCTTAAAGTGCAAAAGATTAATTATATTTGTAATTATATATATAACGTAATACATAATTAAGTTTGGGACTGCACAAGGGCAAAAAGGTTATTTGACAGCTTTTTACATCATCTACCCTTCCTTATACCCCCTTTCTAATACCTAGTGCTATTTAATACCACCTCCATAAATATCACATCAATGTGGGTCATTCCTTATTAGCCAATACCCCCTACTATCCAATTTTCCCTTCTTACATAATACCTCCAAATCTAATCATGCATCAAAAGGAGCCCTCAATGTATTGAATACCAAAGCTACTTGTTCTGGTTGTCTAGCAATAGGATAGACTACGACTTACATGGAGTATTTCTTTTTAAGGTTCTGTTGGTGCTCCTTGATTTTTTTTTTTTGATCCGCTGGAAAGTCAATTTCAATTAAAAAACGCCATACGGCATCTACAGATTTCAATCAAATTACGAAAGGGTTCTACAGGAATAACTGGAAGGACCAATTGTAGTCTGAGAGCAGGGACATCTTCACACTACCACATACTCAAAGGCAGGGTCAGGACACATGGAGTATGCATCCAGACAAACAATTCCCTTCGAGAAACAAAACCCTAATCGCAGTAATCAAAGTAGCACAGAGAAATCTGTCTTCCCCAATTCAGTAATCCAAAGCCAAAACGCCGGCGAACCGCAAAACAAAAAGACAAAGTGCTTTTCCTTCGCCGGTGAGGACGCCACTCCAAAGAGCAAACTCCTGCTGGCACGCGGAGTTCTGGCCACGGAAGGGCAACCGTTGACAGTCCAACGTAGCTCCGAAGCCACGACGGGCAGACCACTGATCAGAGGCAACAACCAAACCAGACATAGAAAAACTAGACGCAAAGTTATTAGCCCACCACCGCACCCTCCGGATCTAGGGAAAACCCAGACCGGAAAACCAAAACCGGACTGAAAAACAGCCGGAGAAAACAGCCAGTAAAGCAGAAACAAAACATTCCAAACCCAACCGCACACCTTATTACTCACCACCGCCCCTCGAGAACTTCAGATCTGGGAACTCCGGCTAAGAAGACGAACAGAGGAGCCCCAAAACACCGCCAAGGCCAGCGTAAAACAGCTCCTCGCCGGCTGCTACAACCACCGCCCCAAACTGGAGATCTCAGAAAGAGAACGAACGAGATAGAGAGGAGAGGCGAGGAGGGAGGAGGAGGGGAGGAGGAGGCGTGGTGGCGCCCCCCGCCCAGGGGCGAGAGAAAGTTAGAGAGAGAAAGAAAAGACCCACCTCGCAAAATTGTTCCATTTGTTGGTGCTCCTTGATTGAACCATCAATTTTCTTAGTTTTGACATTTGCTTCCTCTGCCGGAGATTTGCACGGGTGGCTTCAATGCCTCATGCTAACACATCCTATGGGAAATGTTCGACAAGGCTCAGCAGACTAACTGTGCTGTCCTACCTATTTAAAATTTTAGCATAGGTCGAGAACGGCGCCCGCGATGTCTCTCTTGCCAGGCCAGGAATGGGTATAATATGTCATATGCCCATAGAACTGTGGAAAGATGACTACATAAAGGAGACGACTTTGATAGAGTTATCAGTGGCGGAGCCAGAATTATGTTACCGTGGGAGCCAGCTTAACAAACTTATATTTTTAATCAGAACGTATAATTATTATATTATAAGGTTTGTGCTTTTTAGTTCATTACATTTGTACATTGAATTGATTCTTTAGGCTATTTCAATTGTTGCGTGGTTATGTTTTATTTATGAAAAAAATTGAGAAATGAGAATATAAAATAACCAATTTTTTTTATCAAATCGAAGCAAAATTATTTACGATTATAAGTAATTATTTAGGAATAATTATCAATAATATTTAAAATTAAATATATATAAAATAAAAATTTTAAAATTCCGACGCTCAAAGAGCTGGGGTCCGGGGCCCTACACACCTCCGCCCCGGAGTTAATGAGATATTACTTTAACAGGAAGGCATGTCAGTATGCCACTTATTCTTCTATGCCATTTTTCTTTCCAATTTGCCAAATGCAGTCATTGTTATAGGACCTCATTGGAAAATGGAATTGGTAGATCAGTGGAGCTTTGGTTACATAATTGTTGCCTTCGTTTTTCACCTCAGGAGATGCATACAATAGTACTAACTACTAACAAATTGTTGCCTTTGTTTTTCACTTTGTTCACTAGCAAGTTTTGAAAAATATTTTTTACTCTTCGCACGATTCTCAATAATTTCTCTATTTATCTCTCTCTCTATTCATTACAACTTGTTATGTCAAATTTTTTTTCCTCCAAACCAAACAGAGTGATGTTTGGTTGGTTTGTTTCGATTTTGGCTTCATGTGACAATCATACCAGAAACCGAACCATACCAGAAACCGAACCGAACCGTAGTTGAACTGCATCATAATTAAGCAAATACCCTTATATATACATACCTATACTGATATAGAGTCGGATTCGTTACTCGCGAGGTAATTGCTATTCGTCTTGCATATAGTCGTAACATTACGTGTTGCTAACATTAATTAAACTCTTGGTTTTTTGGTTGAATTTGATAAATATGAAGATCCCCGTTTCACTTAACTTTTTCTAAAAGTTAACATTTTGTCCTTATTTAAATTTGTTTCGCACTCGTTCGTTTTGCGCCAATTTTTTTGACTTTCCGATTCGTCTCGTCTCGACGAATCAGAATAGTAATTTTTTTTTTACTTTTACTCAAATATTTTGATCAATGACCACTTTTAAGCTTTAGACTTTTTGAGCTTAAAAGTGGTCCTTATTCATAATATTTGGGAAAAAGTAAAATTTTTTTTTTTACTTTCCGATTCGGTTGAGACGAATCAAAAAGTCAAAAAAAATTGATGCATAACTAAAAATTTAGAAAAAAATTCAAACATTGACTAAACAAGAAAAATCTCAAAAAGCCCAGAGAAAATATATTAGGAAAGAGAAAATCTTTTTAACGGAGGGTTTGGTGAACAATTATCGATGGAGGTGAATCGTGACCGTCAAAAAGTAGTTTGAACGGTTCAAAAAAATTTCATTTAAATTTGGCTGTGTTCTTATGAAGTTAACTTAAATCTGAAAATTGTTCTTCTTTGAATTTTTTTTGCATATGTTACTTTTGCAGCAAACTTTTGTGGCTTATTAATTTGTCTAGACAAGAGGAATCGGAAAAGTATTTTTTTTTAATTTTTACCCAAGTGTTTTGATAAATAACCACTTCTTAGGCCAAAAAGTGATTTTTTTTTTTTGTGCTAAAAAGTGATTATTTTTTAAAATACTTGGGTAAAAGTGAAAAAAATTACTTTTACGATTCCTCTTATTGACACGAATCAATAATTTACAAAAGTTTGGCGTAAAATTAATAAATGTGAAAAAAATTTAAATTAGAACAAAATTTTCAAATTTAAGCTAAGTTCATAAGAACGCAGCCTAAAACCAAAATAAATGGCCGAGGTTACACAGCTCCATGAACAAGTGAAATAAACGGACGCTGGGGGGGCTACTGTCCCAATTTTGGGGTCCACCTCGGTCTCGCTCCGATGATCGAAATCGTTCACTTTGTAGAGCTCGTTGAGTAGAACAATTATGAAAAAAATAAGCTTAATTGTATATCATTAAGTGCCTGATCGGAACTCATATAACTCTCGGTCCATGGGTTACAGTGGATTTGATCTAGTATTTTGGATCCATTCTTTTCAAGATAAAAAGGTTCCGATCAGGCACTTAATGATATCCAATTAAGCTGATTTTTTGCATAGTTGTTCTACTCGATGAGCTCTACAAAATGAACGATTCCGATCATCAGAGCGAGATCGAGATGGGCCCCAAAATCCGGTACAGCAGTACGCTGCTGTCCCCGCAGCTCCCGGAAATGGCATAGGATAAGGTCGGAAGCGGGGGACTGCTGTCCTCAAGGGCATAGCAGCGTGCTGCTGGGCCCACTTTCGGAGCCCACTCCGCCGGTCTCGCTCCAATGATCGGAATCGTTCACTTTGTAGAGTTCGTCGAGTAGAACAACTATCAAAAAAAATCAGCTTAATTGGATATCATTAAGTGCTTGATCGTAACTTTTTATTTTGAAAAGAATGGATCCAAAACACTGGATCAAATCCAATGTAACCCATGGACGGAGAGTTACATGGGCTCCGATCGGGCACTTAAGGATATCCAATTAAGCTGATTTTTTCCATAATTGTTCTAGTCGACGAGCTCTACAAAGTGAACGATTCCGATCATCGAAGCGAAACAGGAGTGGACCCGAAAGTGGGCCCAGCAGCACACTGCTGTCCCCTTGGGGACAGAGCCCCCCGCTCCCGGATAAGGAGTAGTAATCATCAGATGAGAAAAGCGGAACTGCCGTTGACGATGTTTTGACTTCCAATTTATTTAAGCACTGATTTCTCCCAGACGACTGAATATTCTTTTCAATTTCTCTCTCTCTCTTTCGGCACTGCTTTCTCCCAGACGACTGAATAATCTTTTCAAATTCCATATCTCATCCAATTCATATCTATCCTCTCTCTCTCTCTCTCTCTACGGCACAGAAAGTAGCCATGACTATCAGCATTCAGTCCTTCCATCTGACATACCATTCGTATCAACTCTACGACGTCAACTTCTTCGACGACACCGTCAAAACCCTAGTCACCGACACCCCCTGCATCGTCGACACCTGGATCTCCGACATCGAACGCCTCCACCACTACCGCCTCAACAACCTCATCGTCGGCGTCGACATTGAGTGGCGCCCCAACTTCAACAATAACAACTCCACCAACCCCGCCGCCATTCTCCAGCTCTGCGTCGGCCGCAACTGCCTCATCTTCCAGCTCATCTTCGCCCCCCACATGCCCCAGTCCCTCGTGAACTTCCTCGCCGACGAAGATTACACCTTTGTCGGCGTTGGGATCGAAAAAGACGTTGATAAGTTGAGGGAGGATCATGGGCTGGAAGTGAGGAACACGGTTGACCTGGGGAGGTTGGCCGCGAGGGAGTTGCGCAACAGGCAGCTTCACAACGCGGGGCTGGTTACATTGGCGAGGGAGGTTCTGGGGAAGCAGTTTGTGAAGCCTAGGAGCGTCACGCTAAGTGATTGGGACGATGATTGGCTCAGTGAGGATCAGATTCAGTACGCTTGTGTTGATGCTTTTGTTTCGTTTGAGATCGGAAGGAGTTTGGATGCTGCTAGTGTTTAGCTAATAATAAGGTACGTGATCATGTTTAAGTACCACGTTTTGGATACTATGTAAAGTGTCACCATTCCATTCGTAGAATTTGGATTTCGTGATGTGGGTTTTGGCTTTTATTAGGTTGTCTATATCTTATCATTGAAAGTCCATTGTCGGTGGTACTAAATCACCATTTCAGAGTTCACACTTCACAGCTTATATCATCGTTGGTTTTGGGTTGAAGCTGTTTGATGGAGGACTTTGGGGGAACTCGGGGGTGTTGTATCTATCCGGGCCATCCATTTCGACAACGAATGGCTCAGATTTCATCTCAGTTGTCCATCCGTTCATTGCTGAGATGAAATTTGAGCTGTCTATTGCCGAAATTTGACGGTCCGGATGGGGACAACACCCTTGAGGGTTGGGATGGTTAATTGTTTGGGTTAATTCCAGATACACCCCCTGTACTTAGGTCATTTTTCAACTACACCCCCTCTACTTCATTTTTAATCACTCGCACCCCTTCTACTTAAGACTAGTTTGGAACTGTTAGTATTTCCGTCCAAAGTAACGAAAAGACTGAAATATACCCATTCGTATTCCCTTTCTTTGAAAAATCATAACTTATTCATATAAGATCCAAAAATACTCAAATCAGCACCCAAACTTGCGTAACATCCATATGTATCTACTGTAAAAATTGAAAGATTAATTATCAACCAAATATTGTCCAAATTTCAAAAGAACAAGCTGTTCTACAGAAAAACAGGGCAGCCAATCATGTCTTCGTAGAAAATCCATAACTAATTCATTTCAACTCCAAAAATATTGAAACCAACTCTCAAAGTTTTGTAACGTAAAGTATTATTCTCAGTAAAAATATCAGATTCATAACTTAATAGGATAGTTCCCAGAAATAAAAAGAAGATGGCTTTGCCCAGATATCGAAACATGTGTATCAGTTCATATTCCGAAAATCATAACTAATTCTGTGTTGATTGGTTTTGCATGTTCTTGGTATCAAAATTTTCATCTTTAAACGTACTTTAAAATTTATGAAGACTTCAAAAATTGAATCATAGCAGAAGGTTTCTCAAAATACGAATTTGTGATGGTCCAGAAAGCTGTCAAGAAAATTTAAGAAGTTATCGGCAAGAAAATAAGTTTTCAGATGAGAGAATGGTGACGGGAGGTGGTGGCTCATGGTGGAACTGAGGTGGGGGCATGGAAGAACACCATCCTCCTCCTCTTTCTTCAAATTTCGTAGCTCCCTCCCTCAAAAATTAAAATAGATGTTTGACTAGTTTTTACCAAGATGATAAAAAAAATGTTATAACCAAATATATTTACACATGCATGAGTGTAATTCTAGGTGTCAAATTGGGCATGCCATGTGTCTATAAGCGTGACATGTGTACTTGCGTGCACAAGTGGTCCCAGAAGCCCGAGCACACGCGTAGCCGAGAAGCTGTCCGGGTTTCGGTCTCAGAAAAATATGAAATTTACACAGTACCCTAAATAAATTATTCTTAGAATAACCCCATTCTCGAAATTTCAAGAAAAAATCTAGAACACATAGATTTGAAATGTTTGGCCAATTAACTTGTAAAATATGTAAGTGACTCCGTTCTCGACCAATAATTAATGGTAGTGATGAATTATCATTGTAAATGGGTTTTGGGATCAATTTGGTCTTAGAGAAGATGTTTTAGAAGGGAAAATTCCCGCCAACAAGCCATTTACCTGCTTTTCCGTTATTTTGGACGGAAATACTAACAGTTCCAAACTAGTCTTAAGTACAAGGGGTGTGAGTGATTAAAAATGAAGTAGAGGGGGTGCAGTTGAAAAATGACCTAAGTACAGGGGGTGTATTTGGAATTTACCCTAATTGTTTTGCTTACATCCAGTTTTCTATACCCTTATTCATGAATGTCCATTTTGGGTGGTATATTAAGTTATTTAAGCTTTGTGTTTGGGAAACTCTGCAATGTGTTTTGTTTGGGCATATAATATGCACTGTTCCAGGTTATGACCCCAAATAGTTTTGTACTTTTCCTATATATCAGAGATTTGTTCGCTCGCATGTGTTTTGAAGTTTAGGGCCTTGTTGCAATTCTTGCGAATGTGAGTGCATGTTGTTGGAATATTAAACTTAAATTATTATTGGTCTATGTGTGAGTGTGCAAGAGAAAGGGACAAAGTGAGAGAGCTAGCTGGTACATGTGAGTGGGGTTGGCTTGTGATTTGGCTGTGAGACAAAGAGACAAGATGATAGTGCAAGAGTGAAGAGAGTGGCCTAGCCCATTTGTATTTTTCAGTGAGTTTAATTGTGATGGTTGAATTATGCATAAGTAAATGTGCATGTTTGTGTGTAATGGTTTTGGCCCTGTCGAGTAAATTGAGAAAAGATAGCAGAGGAGAGAAAGAGAGGTCGGGGAGACCCTTAGGGGGTCTCGTCCCACCACCAGTGGAGTGATTTGTGCGAGAGATGTGAGAGTGTGAGTGAGAGTTGTGTGAGAAGAGTGAGATGTTATTTGTATGTTTGTTGATAAGAGTAGTCTGTGATTTGAGAGTTGAATGAGTATGCGAATTCTCCCTTTTCCACCAACACGTGGTGTGGGATTTTGTTTACTTTTCTCATCCGAAGGTTAAAGAGGAATATCCATCGACATTGCCACATAAATAGAAATTACATGGCTAGAAGTCATGTGTGCTTCATTGTCTTAACATGCTGATTGGTCATCGGAGTCGATTAGATTGTGAACTTAGTGAATGCACACAAGCATTTACGCGGCTATTTACATTGGTTTTAGCAGCAATTTTAAGTCACTGGGTGGTGGTAGCAATGGCATGCATCCAAGAGGTGGTACTACCGTGGTAGCCACAGTGGCATAGCCGCATAGGTTGTGGTACCTATGCCTTGGTCTATGTCCCGGTGGCTTGGTGCCACCACAGGGTTGTTGGTCAGATTGCCCTTGTTAGCGGAAGATTGATACTTCTATTTTTATTAGAGTTGAATATGTACACCAAGATGGAAGTAGATTATAAGCATGAATTTCGTGGGGAAAGTAGTACTGAGTAAGGACTGCTTCTGCATCAATATTCTTGAATTTGTGTAGGAATTTTAGTTCACTCCAAAACGGAGGCATTCTTCCGGAGTCAATAGTGAGGGCAACAGTACACTATAGAGCGTGGTTTTCTTTTCTGGGAATTAATGAAACTGGGTTTCAGAGTGTGCTCCGTGCATTCAAGTGTCTGTACCCTATTTGGGCAGGGAAATTGTTTGTCACAATGTTTCCAGGGTCCCTTACGACTGTGTTCTTCACTGTATGATGCTTCAATACCGAAGATCATTGTTGTTTGCGATTACAGGCGCATATGTTTATTTGATGAATTGATATTAAAGTTCACATGATGTTCATTTTCAAGTCCCAATCTGAAGTAGTAGCACAGCACAACAACTTGGGACTTTGTTACAGGATCAGTTTAATGAATACCAAAGCTACTTGTCTGATAGTCTAGCATTAGGATAAACTATGACTTTTCCCTATTTGGCTGCTGATTTTGCCACTCCCTTTTTTTGTTAACAGCACTCCCCTGCAAGTGTATTTTTGCACCAAAAACACACTTGCAGGAGAGTGCGGTTAACAAAAAAGGGAGTTGCAAAATCATTTCCCTATTTCTTTTCCGGACTTTCTCTTCCAAGGAATTTGTATAATGTATATCAAATGATGAGCCTATGGAAGGATGACTATACGAAGGAGAAGCCTTAACTGGAATTAATGGGCTCTTACAATAGCTAGTAGGAATTCCCCTAGTGACACAATCCTTCTAAAATGTCGTGTGCTCCCGCTCGTGCTCTCAATCCTCCTCACTCTAGCAGATTATAGTAGTTTGTGACGTGTTTCAAAGATGCCTTCACGCTCACGCACGCGCACGCGAATTATGTGACTAGGGCATGCCACTGATTCTTCTATGCCGTCTATTTTTCTTTCCATTTGGCCAAATGCGGTCATTGTTGTCAGACTTCTTTCAAAAAATGCGTAGTGGTAATTCAGTGGAGCTTTGGTTGCATAATTGTCGCGTTAGATTTGTACTTCAACATACATACAATACCAAAACTGTTGCTATTAATGTCAATTTTTTTTTTTTTGTGTGCAGAAAAGACTTGTACCGTGCACATAGTACAAGCCTTTTGAGAAATGGTGTTTTAACACTAACAAAAACAGTTTCGCCATCATCACTGACCGTACCAAATTGTTAGAGAAATTCTGAAAACATCATCGGCATGTAGTACTATATTTGCAATTGTAGCTTCTTAGTGGGAGTACTATTTAAAAGGACTAAAGAAATGAATCCATGAGCATCATTTTCAATTATTGGGTACACATCTACATCTATGGATAGTTGTTTTGCTGATGGCTGTACCAAATTTTTGTTCATCAGCTTTTCTTTTCTTTTCTATTCTTGATGGGCATCACCTTTTCTTTTGACTATGGCAAGACCAAGCAAGAACATTGGGCCCATTTGAAGACTTCGGTCCATTTACTAGTAACGTGACCTTGTGTGAAGTTTCCTTTTTCATATGATTTGGACGTTGTTCATAGGACTAGTAAGAATGATTCCAATCACTAAGTAATCTATGGTCATATTTGATTTCTTCACACACTTGATAATTCTTTATAAAGGGTGAAAAATCATGATACACGGAACCAAGTGGGATCCTGTGGGGGCACGGGCTTTCTATAAGGACGTCCTTATAGGAGTAAAATGCAGACTTGTGATCTCAGTTGTTGGATTGTGTTTTCAATGGTTCGGATTCGTTGATGATTTATGACCGGTCATAGTCATAAACCATCTGCAAATCCAAATTATTGAAAACACGATCCAATGATGACCGGTCATAAACCATACGCAGATCCGGACCATTGAAAACACGATCCAACGGTTGCTGTTGGAAGTCTACATTTTGCTTATTTGTGGACGCCCTTACCTGAAGACTAGTGTATATAAATATTCTTACATATTTAAATTATACTCGATAAAATTATTATAGTGTCTCAATAAAATTACTCTAAATTTCTTTTATGAGGATATTTGTTTGATCTATTTCATAGAATGTAAATTTTTACACTATCTTTTTTGTGTAAACACGCCAATTTGTTTGTTTGTTTGTTTTTTTTTGAGACAAAAATGTACTCTCTTCGTCTCAAAAAGGATGACAATTTTTGAAATTCGTGTCATTTTTTATCGTTTATATTTTTCGATGTGTAATGTTTTTTGAATTCCATATTGAAGAATATAAGGAATTGAAATTGACACGGATATTAAAAATTGACATCCATTTTAGGACGGAGGGAGTATTAATTAAGGCATAATAAATGTACGAATCAAGTTTACTAATTTATGTGGTCTCACTGACGTAAGTTTCTGGATCCATCCCTGCACAAACACAAAGCGAAACAATCACGAACCGAAAATACCCACAAAAAAGTGAACCAATCGAGTCGGTATTAAGAGAATCAGGCATGAATCCGTAACGACACGGCACTGAAACACTCTAGTTTGAGGAGAAAAACAAACCGGTAGTCACATTCCAAACAATGTGACTACTGTGTCTTGAGGGATAGCAGCATGCTGTCCTAAGGTAAAATGATATCTTTCCGAGCCTGGAAATTCGATCCAAAACTTTCATTTGAAAGATCTCATTGCATACTATGGCTCCTTTAAAAAATCAAGTCGATCGAATATCGATAACCTACCAAATGAATCATCTGTTTTAATTGCTGTTAGTAATGTCTAAAATATTTAGCTAAAAATTCAGTGAAAGAGTGATTTGTTCACTGGTCTATCCATGCTCGATCGACTTGATCTTTTGCAAGAGCCATAGTACGCAATGAGATCTTTCAAGTGAACGTTTCGGATCAAGTTTCCGAGCTCGAAACAATATCATTTTGGCTAGGGACAGCAAGCTGGCTGTTCCTCAAGGCATAGCAGCCCCCCCTAACTCCTTTTTTTTTTCTACCTCCATACCCCTACACACTCCTATTTACACACCCTCACTCACAATAAGGGTGGAGTCCGCACACACTACACACCTAATATGTGTGGATCTCACCTTTATTGTGAGTGAAAATGTGTAAATGAATATATAAGTGGGCGTGGAGTTAGAATTTTCGTTTTTCCAGAACCAGTTTGTTCTTGGGTTGGACAAAAACATGGCATTCCAAAAGTCCCCACCCACTGCACTAGGAATCGTACCTTCCCTCGTAAAAAGAACGGACACCAAACACTGTCAGAGTGACCGATCATAAATCAATCACCCAGGCCCCACCACGGTACGACCCTTCCTTCTTGCATCTTGCTTTTGAAAATACTCTCTCCTCCCCGTTCTTTATAGTTTCAATTGGCACTTTTATCCGTCCGAAAAGATTGTCCCGTATAAAAACTACTCAAATAGGTACTCCATCCGTTCCAATTCTTTAGTTTTTTTTGAAAGTTTGTGTCACTTTTCAATTAATTATATCTTGCAATCTAGTATAATCTTTTATGTGATTTTGAAAATATCGTTTAAAAAAGTTCATTGAAACCTATCAAATAAGATCTGTATTGCGTATAAAAAGTATTAGTGCTAATTAAAAATTATAATTAATTTTTTATCCGGTTGAGATAGGACGGAAAACAAAATAATGGGGAAGGAGGGAGTGATAGATAAGAAATTTCCTCTTTTATACCCTTTCATTTTTTAATTAATAGTACTAAAAGAGGAAGAAAATGCAATGATTAAAGGGTAAAATAAGGAAAACAAGTTTTTTTAAAAGTGCAATAATTGTGTTCTCTTAATTAGTTGAAATCTTCAAAAGAGACTAAAGAATAGAGACGGATAGAGTAAAAAAAAAAAAGAGTAAAAAAAAAGATCATAGGCTATGGTAGCACTTTTATTTTTTGTTTCTTTTTTAACTTTCAAAGTTTTCAAAAAAATAGAGACAAAAGTATATTTGGTGCACTGCTTTCGTTTCCGAGTAATGTAAGCAGCTTTCACCATTTTTGATAATTTAGAAAGCAACAAAACCTCATTTTCACTTTTTTTCAGAATCACAAAATCGGTTGCCCAAAAGCTCCGCTTTCACTTCTTCTTTTTGCTTTCGCTTTTGTTTGTTTGTTTGTTGAGGAAAGTAAAAATTGGTTTTAGGAAACAGAAAAGTGGCAGCATTAGAGCCAAAGGGTACATCATTCGGTGTTCAATGTATATTGTTGAATTGTGTGGGATTCGTATCGAAGTCTCACACAAATGATATGAGCAAAAGGGTACATCATTTGGTGTTTTTAAGAGTGTTTATAAAAAATCAGCTTATTCGGATATCAGTAACAGCTTGATTTATTTTCCTCCCTGAATTGTACAAACAAAAACTAAACAAATTGATCAAACTCTTTCTGATGCCGAAATCAACTGATTTTTTGCAAGAACTCTTAAAATAATCTTTTAAACAAATTAACCGGCTCTAATCATTAATGTAGGATTCCTTAATGGATCCCACAAAACTTGGTGCACACCATCTTGTGTATATTTGGTGCAACACAAAAGGGTGTACCCCATGGTTGGGCCCTCGAAAATAACTAAGCAAGAGTAAGGTATTATGTGACAGTGCCTCAACAATCAACATCCTCTCCCACCACAAATTTATATGGGATTCACACACTTAGTTTTTGGCCCACCTGAATTTGTAGTGGAGAAGTGAGTTGAGATACTACGTGACGATGGTCAAGGGCCAGTAATTTTTTGCACCATAGATAAACCATTCACTTCCCACCACGTCAGTAGAATTTCTTCCGCATAATCACGAGTTCACAACCCAAAAACAGACCAATGATGCTAGTACTACACCCAAATCCACACCCACTACTCACATGAGTGGTGTGTTTCACATACACTACACACTCTAGTATATGTATAAAGCTCACCACTCATGTGAGTTTGAACGGATTACTAGAATTATTGAAAACCGAATCGTCCCTTCCAAAGCAAAAAATACTGTACGATCGAAACCTTAACACACCCGAGAGGTCCTATCGCTCAAGTTTTAACAACTTTGGGGGCCACCACTCACGTGAACTGACAAGCTCAATGCCCCTTTTTTTTTTGCCCCCCCCCCCCCCCCCCCCCCCCCCCCCCTAACTTTTGCACTTTTTGTTTTTTGCTGATTTTGTCACTCCATTTTTTCTGTTAACGTCACTCCAATACAAGTGTATTTTTACACACTTGCAAGAAAGTGACGTTAAAAAAATGGTGTGGCAAAATTATTTCCTTTTTTTTTTTTGGGAGCAAAACTTTCTCCCTTTTACACACAACTCTGGACCTGGACACTATCTACCGTTCAATGCACGTAGATTTACATATATAGAACGGTTTCAGAGTCGATTGTTTTTGGAGTTGTGTTTTAAAATTGGGTGGGTAGACTTTCTGTTTGTTGCTTTTCTCTTAAAATCCTAGGATATCCAGAATGGCATAATCAAAATTGAATAACCAAAACTTATCACATCAGCTTTTGGTTATCCATTTAAGAGATTATTAAACTTCAAAATGTTGAGATTTACAATGGTCACTTTTAATCCATAACCAAAATAAAGGCTTTTAGCTCGGAATGGGAGTGAGGTCGATCCGGCTGTCCATCTCAGCATGGACGGCTCGGATTTAATCCAAGCTCCTACAAATCCTTGCCTTTCACTGTTCGGATGAAAATCCAATCCGTCCATTACCGAAGTAGACGGGCGAATTAGCCGCACTACATGTGTAATAGGGGGTGCACTACAGCAACCCGAGTCCAACACATCAAACTGCACATAAATGCTACTCGGAATTTTGGAAAAAAGAAGAGATCCAATAAAACCTCTTCCAGCACTCTAGAATGACAGACCACAACTTTCATGAGAAAGAGCAATGAAGCATCAGAGGAGTTTCCTCTACCAACATGTACAGAGGCAACAAGAATTCCTCTGCCACGAAGAACATATTTTGTGGCTATAGAAACCTAAAACTTACTCCAGTAATTAGATTTCCTCTGCTACAAAGAACAGTTGCGTTGAAGTCACACAATCAGCATCCAATTAAAACACGCGGGAGATACAATTAGAAGCCAGTTAAGTTGTGCGGCGACTGGCGAGTTGTGTGGCGTGGGATTCAAAAATTTTAGTTATTGGAAAATGTTGCTAATTTTGTTTATCTAAATGCCAAACTTTGGTTATTGATTAAGTGGTTGTTAAGTTTGGTTAGTTTATTTTGAGCCATATTTTAGACCATAACTTTATAAATATATTTTTTAATTTTAAATATGCCATTGTGGATATCCTTAGAAACCATCAAGTATTTCGCAAACATTAGGCATTAGTGCACCCACTCAATACGTGAGGGCCACGATTTTCTTAATTGGATTAAATGATTCCATGTTTATCTTATGTGGTTGTTTGCACCACTAAATAAACTTGTTTTGTTAAAAAATAGGAATAAAATGGGTTCATAACATTTATACCATCAAAGTGGAATATTGAGTGCCACAGTGGTATGTGTCGGTCATAGTAGGCTAGTAGCTTAATTGGGTTGCAGGCGTGCCAACGCTCCCTCGCCTTCATTTGAAGTTTATGATCCGTCTTTTGCTTTTTTTGGCTTTGAGTGGGGCTGTACGTACCTATAGGTTTCGGTTATCTTTCAGAGGCCCCTGTCGTGAGTCTGGAGTTTTTAAGGTCACGCCCATAGGAGAGTTCGTCTCCCCTCCTCCATCCTTTGCCTGAAAAAAAAGAGAAGTAAATTTCACATTTTAGAGATGTTCTAATAATACAACATTACAAGATTACTCGATCAGATTTTACTACATAACTGCTCTTGAAAAACTTCCCCTCATAAAGTCATAAACACGGGAAGTTTTTGGATGCAAATTGGGTACGTACCACGTGACGGTACCCCGCGCGCATTCAAGACTTCCAAAGCACATTTGGATAGCTCTTCGGGTGCCACGTAAACTATATCCTATTTGCACCCAGAAACTTCTCCATAAACACATGCACACACTATTGTATTTAACAGTGTTTCACCTGTCTAATAATGAGTACATACATTGATACATATGCATGTACACAAACACTGAAACACACACACACACACAAATGGTGGTGGTGGTCCTCACACATCCCTCTCTAGCTTTTCACCTTTTTTGTCCTCACAAAATTCCCACCGCCCTATATATCTAGCTTCCACCTCCGGCCACTTCTATTGATTATTCGTGACTTCTTTCATTTGATCCATGGAAGGTGGCGGTGGTGGTAATTATAAAGGGGAATTGAAGCAGAAGGCCTTGATAGACAAGGTCATGAAGAAGGAGGCCGCAGCAGTGGGGGATGACGCGGAAAGCGACGACGACTTAGCTTATAAGGCCACCGAGGATGATGAGAAGAAGATAGGCGGTGGTGGCGGTGGAGGTGGTAGTGGTGGAAATGGAAAGAAGAGTTCTAGTTGCAGTACTGGAGGAGGGGGTTCGATGAGGATTTGCCAGGCGGAGAGGTGCCCGGCGGACCTGAGTGATGCTGCAAAGGCAAAGCAGTACCACAGGCGGCACAAGGTTTGCGAGCACCACGCCAAGGCCTCGGTTGTGGTGGTTGCCGGAATCCGCCAGAGGTTTTGCCAACAATGCAGCAGGTTGGTATCTCTGTGTCCCTCTAGATCTCTCTTAAAACTTCTTATTTGCTTGGGTAAATCGCTGTTCATTAATTTTGTTATGTGCTCGAGTTGGCCAAAGAAGACTAAATAGTAGAAGGGAAGATAATCTCTGACCATATAGGATTGATCGCATCGAATTAATAGTGATCGGACTAATAATACTGCACGCACCTTCCATGGTTTTTCTACGCCCATATTTTGTGAAATTTTATTTCATGGCGAATATTTGATCGGGTCAAAAAAATTTACCCGAAGAAATGTGATCAACTTATTTACTCCTCATATCCGATCAAACAAGCCGCTCGAAACTTGCGTTTTGTAGCAATTGCAGTTTAATTGAATGGCTTGGTAGTTGGTATGCGCTGCGATTCTGAACGTTAAGTATTTCATGGATCAAATGAATTTTAGATGAAAGATAATACTCCACAAAGTAGACCTGTCAACGGACCGTTTCCATTCTGGATACAATTATTCACTCTGGCATTATATAGGGAAACAAATATTGGGTACGTAACATATAACATCTCGGTTGACATGTTTGGGTACGTAGTTACATACTTACATTTATAATATGTTCTGATGAAATGTGTCAAATTAATTATTACTAAATTATAGCAATGTTGCTTAATTTATTAATGGTTTGATCTATTTTGTCTATTCTTTTCCATGAAAAGACAAGTTATATGTAACTCTATTTCTTAAATCCATCACAAAAGACGAATAGATGGAGAGAAATAGTGCTCCAAATAGCATACTATTAGGATAATTTGAAATTAATGCACCTCTAATCTCTTATGCATGGTAGGAAGACCTGAGACGCAGTGGTTTGCTTCATATTAAGATCTCAGATTCAAGGGCAAAGTACAAATTACCTCCCTGTGGTTTAAGCGTTTGACAGATCACCTCCCTAAGATTTACAAATGACCAATTTATCTCCTTGTGGTTTTGGACTAAGGTGCTACCGTTAGATTTTCCTTCTAAATCAACAGAAGGCGGAGTACACACGCCTATTGCGAGAGTTGCAATCGAAAAACTAATTAAATAAAGTTGAAATTATATTTAAGAAGACATTATTACCCTTCTACATCTCCTCCAAAATAAGATAGAATTAACCAACCAAGCAAATTCAATACAGTACGTCATCTTCTTCACACGTCCCAGTTCAGAACCTCTAGGTTTTGTTCCACTACATGTCATGCTCAGACAACGATTAGCGTTTCCGGCGAACGAAACTACCCACGAAGCCATGACATCTCCGTCTCTCTCTCTTTCATCCCAAACCGTTTACCCCAAATCATCTCAAAGCTTCCATTGCATCTAAGAGCCCACCGACCCAAAAACGAAATTGGGGACCGATCATCGTCTCTCTCGCGCGTCTCCCCCGTCCCTTTGGCGCGCTCTCTCTCTCTCTTTCTCTCTCACACATCAGAGCTCACCGAAATTGGGTGTTTTTTTTTCCATATGAAAATTTAGTCAAAAAAGATTAGGGATGCTGGAAATCAAAGATTATTTCTTCCTGTTTAGCTGGTTTTTTTTTTCCTTTAGATTCATAAATTGTGATTTTTGGTTTAATCGTAAATCAAAAAAACATGACCATCATCCATATTTCTTTTGGGTAATGACATTGTTGAGATTTTTTCGGTGGATTATCAACTGTTGGTGTTGTTTGTTGGTGGAAATGTTTTCTTTCATTTTGTCTCATTCCTTTCAATTTAAAGGATGACAAACCAAAAAAAAAAAAGAAAGTGACATTACCAAATGTGTTTTATGTTGGCTTTATTTTATACTGTATACAAAATATTTAATATCAAACATGTTTTCCTTTTGTAATGTTATTAAAATAAAATTTAAATACTGAAAACGTTACCAAACACCCTTAATGTGCACCAAACATGTTTTTTCTTCTATTTTTGATTAAATAAACAAGTTTGTTTCTTTTTTTATTAACAAAAAGCAAAAAAAAAAAAAAAAGAGCAATGTTTGTTTTATAATTTTATGAATAATTGCCTAACTAATTATATCCAAAATTCTAGCTAAAAAATTTCTGTAGCATAGGAATTAAAAAAGAAAGGAAAGCAAAGACCAATCATTGTCAAATTAGGAATGTATACAAATGGACAGAGGGTAACATAGTCATTTTGACATCTAACGTTAACGGTGTTAGCACGGCATTTAGTCCGAAACCATAGGGAGCTGAATTGGTCATTTGTAAATCTTAGGGAGGTGATGTGCCAAAATCTTAAACCACAGGGAGGTAATTTGTACTTTGCCCCAGATTCAATTCCTCCTTGGAGCTATCTACTCTTATAGGTCAATCCATACAAAGTTTTGTTCTGACTTTAAATGGGTCATGTGCCAGTAGATGGTGAAATTGGTCACCCAACACAAATTAGTCGAGATGTACGTAAGTTGGCTCGGAAACCTTGAGGCTAAGTTTGGATGACCGGAATCTTGGATAGGAATAGGAATATGATTATTGGGAATCAAATTCCTATGAATTTTCTTGAGTAGAATATGAATACGATTCTTAGGAAATTGGTACCTAGAGTAATTTCATTCCGGTGTTTGAGTTAATTCAGTAATCTTATGTAACAAACAATTAATTTGAAAAATTAATTTTCAAAGTCAACATTTATTTATTTTTAATGATTGAGCCAGGAATATCAAATTATCATGGGATAACACAGGGATCAAATTCCCACTCCATCTGAAAATTCAATTCTTGGTTGAATATGTCATCAGGAATCAAAGTCCTATTTATGTTTCTTCCAGACGTAGAAATCATACAAGTATGGCATCATATTCCTATCGTTGTCGCTTCCAAACATCCGAATCATGAAAGTATGACATCAGATTCACATTCCTCCTCATAATTAACGCCATACAAACCGAGCCTGAGATATAAAAAAGAAGTCAAAGTTTTCCTAGTGTTTTTTATAACACAACCGCGTAATATTAGGACCATGACCTTCCTCAAAGCCTAGGATTCCCCAGTTTTTTCTTTTATGACACAACCGTGTAATACAAAGCATTTATGGCACGACAATGAAATGGCCTAGATTCCCCTGTTGTCATTTTAGGACACAGCCTTATGCTGTGACCGTGAAATGGTCAGAGCCTAGATTCCCCAGTTTTTAAGGACAAAACCATTCTAAAAAGAGAGAGAAGGATTTTAGAAGTTGGAACAAAGGGACATGGATTCTTCAGGAGGATACTTAACCAGTTTCAACTCTGTTTAGTTTAGATTTTTTTATGCTAAGCAAAAGAAATTATTAATTTTTATAAATGATTACAAAGATTAAAAAAATCAAGGCATACGGGCAAAAAGTCTCCTAAGACCTAAAGAAAAGCAACACGCCAACCGAAAAGAAAAAAAAAATCGAATAAAACCAACGTGAAAACAACAAGAACCTCGTGAGCCTTAAACCCAAACAAGCAACCGGAGACCAAAACACCAAAACCAAACCGAAGACACCAACCCAAAGATATCCGCACACAAAGCCCGAACAAAAGAAACAACCAAAGCTACCTAAATCCGAAAGAGAAAACCGAGCACAAACGCAAATCGAAGGGGCAAACCTAAGGTCAAAAGATCAAACCGAAAAACAGCAAGTCTCTGTTTAGTTTAGGGACAGATCCTAGAAATTAGGACGAGTTCACCGTATTGTCAAAATTGTCTAAATGGTATTTTTTGACTTCTTGTCTACCGTCTACACTGTAAAGAAGGGTCAAAAATGCCATTTAGACGCCTTGATATTTTTGTTGTGTGTGGCTTGAATCTATCGAAAGGGGTGATCTAGCATGGTCCAGGAGTTCTTGCTTTCTGTATTTCCCGTTCGGATTGGGGGCAATGACGGGAGTAAGCAATATAAATACGCGTTTTTTTTGCAGAATTAGGGTTCGGAAGCTTGTTTTCTATGAGAGAAACCCAGAAAAACGGAGAGACACACACATTCGAGAGGAGATTGGAGCTCGTAATCCTTGTTGATTAGAGTGGATAAATTCGTCTCTTTCCCTCATAGAGTAGATACACATCCTGTGTATCGAAACCACATAAATCTCTCGTGTTATTTTTTTTTAGTCACGTAGTGAAGCCCCAAACGCCCTGAAAAAAAACAAACGGAAGTGTCGAAAGGAGATTGGTTGTTTAATTGGCATGATCAACATGTCAAGGGGCAATTCCTACTGCTGCTACTGCATTTTGTACAAACCTTACTAGTAGTAATATTCTTTCTTTTTCCTCTAATTTTTGCGTTCTCCTTTGGAACGACTGTGATGATAATAAAGATTCCATGAGCTATCGGAATTCGATGATACCAAAAGAAGCTGCCGCCGGCGGTTGGCCGGGCACAACGAACGCCGAAGGAAGAACACGGCCGACCCGACCGGAGAAAGCTCGAGCCGGAGAGGGACGGCTGGCGGTACTCAACTGATGGAAATTGCGTGTGGTGGGCAGGTTGATGACAGGGGAAGGATCCAGGTTTCCATAGGCCAAGAAAATGGCAATGGGAGTTACAAGCAGCATTTTCCATATCAGATAAAATAAATTACTTTTAAGGTCCCCCCAAGTCATGTTTCTGCCATGAAAGCCCTGCAGATTGCTCTCTCTCTTCTGTCACCCAAACGCTAGGTTTTTCCTAGCATTTGATGGAGGTAACTGGTTATGTGTTGTGTATTAGAATGAAGATCGTCAGAAAGCTAGCGACGTGTATGGTCAAAGTCGGTGTGACGTGGATCATACCATTTCAACTACTTTTCTATGTACGGTGTTTCATAAGTACGTTTTTTAGTGTTCATGTAATTAATGTAATTCTCTATCGCAATTTGGGAAGAATTATGTTAGAATAAAAGAAAAGTTGATAAAGATTATAGAGCTTGATTAGGTAAGGGTTATTGCGTCTATTCCTAGTCCTGTTGTTATGCACCTGCAGTATACCAATAAACTTCTTAACCATGGTCAGCTCTTCATTTAACAGATTGGTTTCAATTCTTTTTATGTTTTTTGTTGTGTTTGGATTTGATGTGATCCAAAGGGACTCCATAGCTAAAGTGGATACCTTTCATGGGATTGGATTGAACTTGTAAATCCATCTCTATTGATGAGTTAATTTGCGATGTTGTTGTCAAAATTTGGAAAGATGTAAGAAGAGAATTAAGCTGGGACCAGGCTCCCATCTAGTCTCCTTCCCTCCGGTCTGGTCCATGGGCCATTTATGGGTCTTTTCGGGTTCTTTCTGGGCCCACAACAATGATAGAACCCATTCACTTTTTAAGGCATGCTGGGAACATCGACCACTCAAATGAATCCAATCAACGTGATTTGTTGCATGGTCAATGTTCTCGACGAACTCTAAAAAGTGAACTATTAGGATCAATGTTTTGGGCTGGGAAGGGCCCACAAATGATCCAAACTGGACCGGAGTGGAGGGAGAGTGAGACTAGACAGGTGCGCCCATTAAGCTGAGCTTTTGTATCTTTTGCACAAGTTTTTTTTTTGGGTGCAAAAAATGGAAATGCAGGTATAGCAACTCATCACTTTCGCTAGGGAGTATTGCCTTGACACACCATACCATTATCTGTAGGGTCTCCACTGCATCTATGTCTAGTACTCTAAAGCTAAAGTCCTACGGAGTGTGGATGGTGTCAAAGTATGTTTAACCTCAATAAGAGGTTATGGGGACTCGAAAGTGCGCTTTGTCTAACCAAGTCCTGAGTTTTTGTGGAAACTTTGTATCCATTTCAAAATCAATTGGCAATAAGTGGAAAAATCTTAAATGTTATTAAGTGATCACCCATTCCACACTCAAGCAATGTGAGACTCTATTTTCTTAACATCCCCCCTCATGTCAGGGGTGTGCAGAAAAATCGAGACCCGACCAACCCGATCCGACCTGAAGGGTCTCGGGCTGCTCCGAACAAGTGCTTCGGTCGGGTACGAGTTGGGTTTTGTTAAAAAAACGAGTTTCGGTTCGGACCTCGGGTTCGTGCATTTCTTACCCGACGGGGGTCGGACTTGACCCGACCCGACCATTCAAAGGCAACCCGACCAACCCGACCCGACCCGACCAAAAAAATTGGGCTCGCGGGCGGGTATATACCATCGTTCGGTTCGGTTACGGGTTCAATTTCTCCTTACCTGACATGGTCGGGTCGGGGTTCGGGTTGCGGGCCATACCCGACCCGCCCGACCCGTGCCCACCCCTACCTCACGTGCAGCCGCGTTTGAGGTCTGTCACGTGTGGCCACTTTTGGGTCCTATCATCGTACAGTCTTTTTGCTGGTCTATCATCGTAGGATGTGGATTGTGAATTTTATAAAATGTGAGGTGGAGCGGGTCCCGTTCTGATACCATGTGAAAATTTTATATCCATCTCAAAACCAATTGACAATGAGTGGAGAAGTCTCAAATGTTATTAAGTAATCATCCATTCCACACCCAAGTAATATGAAACTCTATTTTCTTAACAGTTCTAACCGTTAAACTAACCCCTCGTTAGTTTGGCACAAGGTTTGACAATTATCAAAATTTGGCTGCTATGATGGGACACCCAAATAGTAACATTTTCTTATGACATTGTCACGGAAAATAGGAACTTTGAAGGATTTTTTTTGACATGCAAAATGTTTTGGTTGTTAGTGAGATTTGACCCTTGATTTTGTGCATAGAGTTGTAGAAACTTCGAAGGATTTATTTGAAATATTTAATCTTGGGGATGAGTCTAGTCAGAGTACAGGGTGCAAGTTTAATTTAGTAAAAGAGCAAGGATTTAATAGGAGTGGAAAATCTCAAGTTATTTTTACTAATTAATAAATTTTTGAAAAATATCAATTTGTTTTCAACTAATAAATTGTTGAAAAATTTTAAGTTTAGTGTGAGAAAGAGTTGTTGAAATATGTCCTGTTTCCACTAACTAATAAGTTGTAGATGAAATGCAAAACTTATTATTTGGTGTGAACAAAAAGCTGAAATATCATCATAACTTGTTGCCTAAAATTGTTTGTGGAAATATGGCCTAAGTATAGTTAATTGATTTTCAAGCTCCCCTCACCTCCTTTTTTGGTCTCTTCACTCTCTTGTGATTTTAATTTACAAAATTAACCTTCCATTTATGCACTCAATCAACTAAAAATAGACAAGGAAAAGCTAAAAAAAAAGTGAGCTATGAGACTCTACAATACCCTCTCTACTTCACAAAAGCCTTACGCCCTGTTCTGCTAAGGATATTTAAAAAATAAGTATTTATTTCTAATTTTCAAATATTAAAATAATGTAGTTACGAAAATAATTTATTATTTTTTTGCTACGTTCAAAAGATCACATTAAAATCTATCAAATAAGATTTATATTGCACAAAAAATTATGGACATAAGTATGGTCCATAAAAAACCCTTAGCGGAACTCAACACCCCTAGTTCTCTTACAACCCGGATCCACCAATACCTAGCCTCTCCCTTGCCAACCAAACCCATTCCACATCTTCACAAGTCTTCTCTCTATTTTTTTTGATCGGTCACTCTTCTTGATCTAGCATTCTACTTGATCTAGAACTCGTGTGCTCAACCACCATTCCTGTTTCGATATTGATATAAGTTGGTTTTCCATATGAAGATAGAAGGAGTAGCCAAAACACGATGTCGAGGGGGAAAAGGAAGTGGCAAGATAAAATAGGAAAGACGGTTCGAGAACGGGGAACTGAGGGCAAGAAAGGGAGGTGATAGAAGTTGAGGGTAAACGAAAGGAGGAGGAGGGGCTATGAAAGAGACAAACTTAACAATGGAGTATTTTTTTTTTGAAATTGGAGGATTTCTGTGGGCTCTTTTTGAGAAATATCTTAAATGAAAGGTGTGCTCTGAAAAAAAGTTTGCATCTGCTAGAAGCCCCCATTTACAATTCAGCACCCAAAGATTGACGCCAAAGGCCCTACCCTGAGGCCGTCTGCCGTCTATTTGAAGATCCGCATATACATATACATGCATATATGAGATAAGATAGATTTATTCACGGAGCCGCCGTAAACAAATTGTCCATGGAGTGGCGCGATCTGGATCGTCCATTTCATCTTTGAACGGTTCAGATTTAACTCTTCCCCAGAAAAATTGTCCACGGAGTCATGCAATTTTGACCGTCTATTTCAACTTTTAACGTCCAGATCTAACTCTTTTTTAGAAAAATTTTATTGCATCCGAACCGTTGAATACACTCGTAGATAGTCGCCATTCACCTCCGTGAATAACTAATTGTTGACGGGATCTTCCGTAAAAAAAAATTCCTCTGCATACATACATGTAATACTCCTATTTGTACAGATACTGTACTTAATAATTATACATACGACGCTGTGCGTAAATGAAAAAGCCAGCTATAAATCTCCAATAGCATTCCCTTCGTCTTCGATTTCGTTTTCACCCCACCTCTCGCTCATCAAGCAGTTGATCAATTTCCCTTTCTCTCTCATCACCTGCGACCAGTCACCAGGGGAAGCAACGCACGGAGAGAGAGAGAGAGAGAGAGAGAGAGGAGGAGGAGGAGGAGGAGGAGGAGGAGGAGAAGAAGAAGAACTGAAGAAGTTCGTTGTTCTCTCGTTAGAAGCTCCCAATGCCTGCGCAGAAGCGTTATTCGTCCACGTCAGACAACAACCTCCGCGACGACGATGACGACGACTCCCAGCTGCAGCAGCATCACAGTCGCCGCAAGCAATCGCGGCGGGAGCGACGAGCTGAAGACGAAGAAGAAGAAGAAGAAGAAGGGAGAGAGAACGAAGACGTAGTGAAAGAAGATGAAGACGACGACTCAGGTAACGTGTCGTGTTCGTTCGTTCAATCCATGTGTGTTTACGTATGTATCGTTAACGTGAACGAATCTGTTTCTGTTTTGACGATCTGTTTCGTGCTCAATTGCTTCCTCCCTCAGATTCCGACGGAAGCCGTTCCGATGACGACCCTGCCAATTACCCCGAGTATCTCTCTCTCTCTCTCTCTCTCTCTCTCTCTCTCTCTCTGCATATATGTTTATACATGTATGTATGTAGATATATTTCTATGTGTTTGTAACTTTGTATGCATGTGTTGAAGCATATGTTTCGATGCGCCAGTTTTCGCGTCCTTTCTCTGCCCATCAATTTTGACGAGCTGCTCGAATGCGTCTGCTTTACTGTACCTCTCAAGTTCTATGCTTTCTAGTTTACTGCTTTTCATTTCCGTGCATATATGGGTGTACACTGTACACATAGTTTAACGATGATTTGACAAGCAACAGACTAAATAAGAGTGTGTTGCATGTCTTAGATCAGTCTGTGTAGTGTTTGAAATCATGATCCCCCGTCTTTATATGGTTGTTGGAATTTGCTGATTCCGCATAAGATTATTCGCTGAGATGTTATGTCAGTTGGCAGTTGAACAATTTATTAAGTGGTTGCAACCAACTCTTTTGAGATCATGCCATGCAATATATTAACTTTATGGGGAAAAAAATCCTCATTCATATATGTTGTTTCTGGGCGTTCTGTTTGTCATGTTCTATCTGCCTAATGACATCAGTAAGAAGCGTTCGTGTTCATGCCTGTGTGTGCTTTTACTTTTTGTTCATCTAGTGTTCCTTTTTGTTTTGTTCTCATTCAAAAGGACTCTGCTTCTTTTTCTTCTATCTCTCTCCTCCTCCTCCCTGCATTGTCCTTGTACATTTTGCTCTTATGAGCATTTTATAGAGTTCATGTGTTAACTAATCCTCAGAACACTGTTGGTTTACAAAATAGCTGGTTCTACATTGTTGTTGAGGTGGATGAATATATCTTTTTGGCTGCTAGTTACGGGGTGTAATGATTATTTCTGGTGGTTTAGTGCACGAAAGGACCTTGCATGTTGCGTTCTGGCACATTGCTTCCTAGTTAAGCGTGGTGTTGCGCCTTCTTAGAGATTCATGTAAATGACCAAAATACGGTTCTTGTTGATAATCCCAAATGGGTGGGACTGGCTTACCTTCCTATAGCTGATTGAGTTTTATGATTTGTTTTTCAGTTGACATTGTGCGCAGAGAACAAACTTTGGCCAAGTTCGTAACTTGGTAGTCTCAGTACTTGGTTGGACGCCTAATCTGATGGCATTTCTACCTACATTTACTGCTGCTAGAGTCTTGTTGACTTATAGTACTTATCATGCCTGTGATATTTTTTGCATCCTTGCTTGTTAATTGTATCCTTGCATGTGGTGCCTATGAGGATTGAGGACTAGAATGTTGCTATGGTCAAAGTCTCTTCAACTTTGCATTTCAACTTTCCATCCTGGTAGATTTTGGATAACCATATACTGTAGTTTAGTTGAGAGGAGTTGAGTAGATCAGAACTTGTGATTGTGCTTGTGTAGCCAGCAAGGATGAAAAATCTCTTCTTTTCCTTGAAAAACAAGCAAATTCTAACCCATTTCTGTTGAGGAACCTTGACAAAACCTTAATCTACTCAAATCTGGCCTGGACTAAGCCACCACATAACCAGTTGTAGGCGGCATCATTTCATGTTTCCCAATGCTGGATGATTTTAATGATGGCTGGTAAGGCATATCCTTGCAAAGAGGTCTTTTATCGTTTGTTTTATTGTGACAAGGTCTATAAAACGAGACGCACTGGTAGTCTCCGTAAAACCAGAAGGAGTTTTGAATCTAGATTCTTCTCTCTTTGCCAAAGCTCTAATTTGTAGTCACATTACTACCAAAATAAGGCGGTGTCCAACACAAAAGAAGTCTCTCTTTTTTCCTTTCTTTTGTTTATTCGTACATAAAGCAGGCTCACATCCATGCAAAGTGCCCGCTTGTGTGATGGCAACATACTACTTACTCTTTTCCTCCAAAAAATTGGGCATCCAATTAGGCAATTATTGTAGAGTAGTGGTGCAACTTTGCTCTTGTTCAAAGAAATTGATCATTTTAATTTTCTTGTTCATTGACCATGATTACATAACTTTACCTCCTTTTGCAGATGGATAATTGTGGAACTACCAGCCCTTCGTACGTATGTACAATGTCCGATATGTCTTGGTATAGTTGTCTTGCTCTTTTGCAGTGACATACTTTTAGTAGGATGTGATAGTTGGAACCATTATTCTACCTTTATGTTATTTGTGAAGGTATATACCTTGGAGTTTCAGAGAAGAAAAGAGAACAGAATAGAAGTAATTGTGAATGTAGTCCGCATGCAAATGGATAAAGTTAAAGTGCCTGTTATGTGGTGATGGTTGACTGTTATTGCTTAGTCAGTTATAGACTTATAGTAGTAGTACTGAACGAATATGTATTGAAGGTTTTCTGCTAAGATGATAAAAGGTGGATGTTGCAACTCCGTACATTTCGCTGTTAGTTGTTGTAGTTGATATAATTAAATTCCATAGTGGACCTCACCCTTATTAGAATGTAAGATTTCAATCTCGCTTACTTGCCTACCATATATGGTAGTCAAGCACATACCACAATCTTTTCTGTTTGCTTGAAGGAACATTGAGAAAAGAGTGAATTTCAGAGGTGGAGGGGAATATTTTTATTTGCTTTTGGCTATCTACAACTTGAAGAAACATAAGATACTTGCAAGGTCAATTTGCATTGTAGCTAAGTGCTCATAGTAAAAGTTCAGGCCTGCATAACGTGCATTTCTTTTTGTTGGCAAGAAAATATGTTTGGTAATAGTGTGACATACCAATTCAACCATTCAGCTGGGGCTGGCAGTCAAGCCATTTGCCTCATTAACTATTTTCTGAATCGAGGGAGGAGATATTTGGCTCAAGTTCATGATCAATGAGGTCAACAAGAATGTGAATCGGTGTTGGAAGGATGCAAGAGGAAGAAACGTGTGTGTTTGTGTGCGTGTGATGCTTGGAATAGTAAAATACATTCAAATCGGGATGATGACACAGTCACACAAATAACCATGCATGCAAACAAGTATTAACTCATCTCGTCCTCGTCATCCTTCCACACCCTTCAGGTGATGTGGAAGAAGATTCATGTTGCTGACCATTACTAGTTGGAAGTTGGAACAAGCCTCATCAGGGCATAGTCTGGGTTGTACTTCTGAAATTAGGATTAGTTTAGTAGGAGTTACCATCTGTGGTATCATGTTACAGAAGCCCTTAATGATGCTTACTGCCTGAGTAAAAGTTCACCTATCAGGGTTTTGGGTTTTAAGCTTCATGTTCTGTGGAACTTCTTCCTCTTTTACATCCTTGGGCCATTTAATGAGAGGTGGCTTCAAGAATTCTTTTTGTTGGACGTTTCGAATCCATTTGAATCTCTTATAACCATTCTTTATGGTGCTTGTGTCCCTACCTTGTCATTGTCTGGTGGTACTTGCTGTGAAGCTTGGCTATCCATAATTTGTTCACAGTGATTCTGTGATTAGGGGCTATAATATGAGCTTGCTCTTTCTTCTTTGTTGTTTGCTACTTCTATCCCTTACAGTTTTTTCGTATGGCATTGTGGATGTACTTGTGGGTTTGTAAAATATTTTGTGTGAAATTGACTCGAGCAAAACAAACAGAAACTCCTGACACTGACTGCCTCCTTGGTGGGTTTTTTTCTTGTTTGTTGCTCAACATCCATTATTCATCTCAATGCAGTAGATTTCTGTCAAACCAATGTCATTTATGCTTTTTGCAGGGATCATCAAGAAAACAAGAACTGTGATGGAATGCTTGCACCGCTTTTGCAGGGAGTGCATAGACAAGTCAATGCGTCTGGGGTTTGTAACATATCTATGCTTTTCATCAGTATTGATTCCAGAAACAATAGTGTGCTTGGCTTAGGGTGTTATATCAGAGCGTTTTGGTGTTGTTTAGTTTGATAATGGACCTTTTGCTACAGGAACAACGAGTGTCCTGCTTGCCGCAAACATTGTGCCAGTCGTCGTTCTTTGAGAGATGATCAACGATTTGATAACCTGACTGAGGTTTTATACGAAGATATTGAGAAGTATGAGGAGGAGGTAGAAGTATATTTCTGATTTTTGGCCCGAGTGCTTTGCTTTTTACATAGGAAATTGTAGAATGAAAATTTCCCACTTTTTGGCTGAATTTTCAGGAGCTGGCTTTTCATGAAGAGGAGAAGACTCGCAACAAGCAGGTTAGTTGTAAGGATAAGTGCCACCATTCCACCACTTGGTTTTTGCAGGTCATTATTACTGCTTTAGGGATCCAGGAGTCACTTCACTGTGATGATTTCTTACCATAGGTTCCTTGAAATTCTGTCCTCAGTTAGTTCCTCTTTCTCTACTTTTTAAATTTGAGTGATCCTTTCCTATAATTACTTTATTCGAGCATTCTTTGACTCCCTTCTAGCAGAATTGGCTAAGTTTTCAATTTAAATGGTTTGAGTAACACATTGTGTCTTGGTTTGTGCTTATGAACCCTTGTCCTTGGTTAGGGCATACAGGTGTGGTATTATACGTTCATTTTTTTTCCCCTGGTGAGTTGGTTGCCATATTGTTGCACAGATTCAAGCATCAATTGCCCAAGTTTTACAACGTCAATCTGAAGCACTGGTGACAAAGCGCAAAACAGGTAAAGAAAGACATTCTTCATCACGATTAGCACGAGCATACTCTAGAAGAAGACACTCCCGGGGGACGGAGCATGAAGGATCAGAAGACAATGATGAGGAAAATAATCCAGATGAGAACAAGGATTCATCTTCAACTGACGAGCGAGGAACAGAAATTAAGCAGAGGAGGTGCAGGAGACGGGCTGGAGGTCAGCTCTCCCAGCCTTCTCCATCAACTGCAAACACAGAAGGTGGAGGCATTGAAAATGACTTAGAAACAACCAAAGAAAGCAAAGGTACTTCTTCTGGGCCTGTTTGGAACCCAGAAATGCTTGCTTGGGGTGGAGCTGGTGCTCGGAAAAAGAGTGTCCGGAACACCCGCATAATGAAACTGGCTAAGTATCTCGAGAACTTAAAGGAGAATGATGACAAGGTATCCCAAGCTTTGATGACATAACATTCTCATCGTGTTCTTGTAGTTCGCTTATTCTTTTTTTCTCTTTACTTGGCCTCAAGTCTCTGTGATTAAAGGTTCTTCTTGTTTGCAGTTAGATGTCCATCTCGTGCTTGTTTCTTTGGACAAACAAAGATTGCCAAGTTTGCAGAAACTGTACCTCTGCTGCTCACCACAATTTTCTGTTGAACACCTTAAAGAAGTGAGTTTACTCTCCATTGTTCTCCATGACTTGGTAGATACGAGGACGATATCATGGCATCAAGCAGTTATGAAGACAAATGGCTTCCCTTATTTTCTTTTAATGGGGTCCTGAAATTGAATGGTGATGCACTCACCCCACCCATTTTAAACTAGCAATCTTAATGATCAGTGACAAAGTATCGACCATGAATAGAGCTGGAAGAGTCTTGATCCTCAATCATAATAAATTTCCATTTTATCTACATAAACGTGTGTAATCACTGTGATGCTAATCCCACTTACCATTGGATGTGGAATGCTCATCTTATGCACAGTATGTTGCTCGTGAGACACAAGTACGGGCTGAAGATATTGAAATACTACTGATGAAGAACCTCAGTTGCAATGGTCTGGAGTCTACCCTTGACACTTCAAACTCAATGGAAAACAAGGATGTGGTGCAAGTTTTGGAAGGGGAAGATACTTTGGCTGTGATCAGAGCCAATTGTGCTTCAAATGGGAACCATTTGGTGCGTATAAGTTAACATATCACAAATATCTATTTTGTATGGCCGTGTGCATACGGTTTTTGTCCACCAGTTTGGCCTCTCTTTGAAATCCTACCGAGAGTATGAATCTGTGAACACTGTTCATGCACTCGATTTGTATATGTGATGAGGCTTATGGCCTTTTGAACTTTTAAACGAAGGATTTATATATCGTGGGAGGCAATTCAGCTCGGACTCTGCCAAATCTTGCACTCTTTGTTTGAACACTTCTGCTCCATGATTTTAGGGGCTCTAGTCCAAAAAATGTACTTTTGCTTGATTGCTGTTAAGTCCAACGGAAAAAAGAAGAATGGATCGCTCTTCTATACATGTTGGTGATTCATGATTTTGCTTGTTTGACTGGCTACAATCATCTACTTGTTTTCTGTTTCAGATTCTGGCATATAGGCTGAAGGAGAAAGTGCATCCTGAAACTACACCTTTGGTGTTGAGTTGAGGAATGGGCTGGTATTGTTTGGTTATATGTAAATAAGATGATGAAGATCATACTTTCCAGTTTTTAATTAAGTGTTGTATAACTTGTACCAGTAGTAACTGATAATTCTGTACTCCTAGAATGCCAAATAAACTTATTTATGTGTATGTAACCTGACTTAGGTGTATTTGCGATAGCTGTGGATACAGCTTCAGATTATAGATCTTAAATTTTGGTAAAAGCAGACTTCATACTCTGGGCGCATCAGGTTTTCACTGCTGGATTGCTTCAATTTTCACCAAGTACCGCTTGGGTAAGAAATGACACAGTTGGATTGGACAGCAACAGTGGACATGCAAGCACATATCCCATAATTGAATACAACTATCCTTATCGAGTTTAAAGGACGAACTTTACAGGATACAAGTGCATACCTAAGTCATAATACAGCTCTAGTATTACAACTCTTCTATCCTAACCTAAGCTGATAATAGTGTCAAGTCCTCGTGGGACAGTACAACAATCACCTCTTCGCGAACATATTTCCGTCTCTCTAATATTTGGTTAACTCACAATTATGGAGACTCGGGGTTAGTGAAACCCTTGGAAGACCTGTGAATGAATCGTATAACGGATGTTAAGTCAGTTCGCAAGATACAGTAAAAGTTCTTGCGCACACTTTCATGGCATAAAAGGATGGTTGAAGTTGGGCAGTGGTCTAGCATTGCTTCAAGGCCTTCTCTCCTGCATCTGAAAAACAAAAGATTCAAATCAGAAATTCATTTGCAAAACAGGAAATAATCCTTAACACAGTAACCCCATAAAACAAAAAGAAGTTTCGCGCACCATTCTAGCAGACTCTGCCTTATCTATGTATCTCGTGTATGTAATCTCCTTCTCCTTGATCTGTAAAATAGTTCAGGAAAAAGAAGTCACTGAAGTGCTTGCTTGCTAATACTAGCGTCTGTGTTTGCTTGTTAATGAAGTGCTGCTCCAAGGATATTATAACGCAACCTCAATAACGTAATGGAGAGGAGGAGGGAGTACATTTTTATCGAATTCTTCTCTATCTACAGCTCGATTATCTGGACTCAGATTGAATTCCTGAACCTCCGTCATTGGTTTGCGCACTTTTTCAGGAACTGGAAACAGGTTCCTAAAAGTTGATAACGATGGAGCATTAATCGATCTATTGGAATTGTAAAGAAGGAACATAAGCATGCAGTAGAAATTGGAGTTCTTACTCTTTCACAATCGGTCGTGCCTCAAATGCCCTCAACTGAGCTTTTTCCTTTTCTATTCTCAACCTCTCTTCCCTTTCTCCCTGTATGCCCTCTTCATGCCTCACTAGACTCTCCAATTGGAAAGGTTCTGGGTTTGTGCAATCTTCTGGGCTGGGTTTTGGTGGAATCTGCATAAGTCAGTCCTAATTAGAGTTGAACATGTATTTAAGGATGCTTGGAATATTAGAAGTAGAAATGGATTAATGAATTTTTATCTACCATAGGATAATCAGTGGTACAAGGAGATGGTTTAGCCTTTCCAACCCTGGCTCTCTCTTCTGCCAGCTCTTTCTCGCGGGTTTCTGACACAAACTTCTTTTCTTTCTCCAATGCTCTTTCCTGAAGTCAGAAAATTATTAAAAGCCACAATTAAAGAAAGCATATTTAGTGTTAATTCACAGCTTTATAGTTTTATCAACAGTGGCTAAGGAATTTCATGCCTTTGTGTGGAGATGGAAAGGATTTGGTGTAGTGTTCCTTGGAATCTGTTTGGAGGGGTGACGTTCAGAATTCATAGAAAGCTGGAAGGAAAATAATTGTACAATGAGAAGCTATAAATGGGAACATGTTATAGGTCCAACTGGAATAAGAATCAACAAAAACACTTCTTGAATAACCTTCTCAAACAGATCAGAAACAGTCACTGGTGGTGGTATCCTAACATCTGTTGCGAAGCGGAACTCTTTAGGTACGGTGACTTCCCTCTTTGTGCGAAAGAATATCCCAAGATCTCCTTTACTTTCAAGGACCTAGAGAATTTTTGGAAAGACAATTAGATGAAGAAACAAAAGAAGTAACACGCCAGTAAGATTGCCCACTAAAAGTGGTGTACCTTCCTATTCAAAGGCTTTGCTTTGAACTTTGGAACTTCTCCAAGTTCTTCCTTTCCCATTTTTACAGAGCTTTTGATCCGTGGAGGACGTGCTCTTAGACATGTTTGAAGAAGAGGTGACTTGGGTGCCATAAGATGAGGTATCCACTGATGATGCTGTCATAAACAAGTTCACGCTATTTTTGGTCACTTATTTAATATTTCTACAAGGAAAAAACTTTAAAAGCATGGCCAGGGATTATACCCGAGGAGCAGATTCGGTTGAGGCTACGGTTGCTGTTTCTGCATTTTGATTGGCCCTTTCCATTGTCCGCAAATGAAGTTCCTGCATAAGATTTTCTGTTTAGTTTTTATTTTTAGTACATTCTTTTTTTTCTATCATACAACAATCCAGATTAATTATACCTGAAATTCCAGTGGATGGGGTGTACTTCTTGGTGGTACGGATAAGGTTGGAGCTTCCAGAATCTGCAATTAACAAAAAGGACCAATTGAATGCAACAGACTAGCAGATTTTTATGAAGGAGATTAGGATAGTAGCCAAATTTGAAAACAACCTTCTTGTTGCTTATTGGCCTAAACTTTGGAATTGTAGCCTTCGTCTCTTCCTCAAGTTCAGCAAAACTCTTGATCCTGACTGAACGAACACGCTGAGAAGTTTCGAACTCAGGTTCCTTTGGTCTCGTCAATGTAAGTTTAGGCTTCCTATGTGACTTTGAAGCAGTGCCATCCTGAAATTGAAAAGGAGGAGCTTAAGGAAAATGGGGAAAATAAAAAGAATCTGGAGCGAAGCATTTTTTGAGGCAAAGAAAAACAAGAGGGTTTCTGCTCATTTACATGTCTAAGAGAACTGCTCTTGCAAGGTAGATATCTCTCTCTCGTATTAGATTCAAACTTTTGTATCATTTCTGCCATTGAAACGAATGGGGCTGCTGGTTCCTGCACATAAACCTTTCGACAGAAGAAAGCGTTTGATTAAGTCAGCACTGCCAATCAAACACATAAAACTCAATGCAGTAAACGATTTTACCAAAACATCATACCTTTCTGTCATTTTTACGGGTTTTTGCAGTTGAAGAGCCTAAGTTGGTGCTGCTGCTGATAAGACCAGGTCTAGTTTTGTGAGGTAGATTTTGAGTTTTGATACTAAGAATCTAAATTTTAAGGAAAAGGAAAAACAAATCAAGTTAATTAATCCTGGATACTTTATAATAGGGATTAATGACAAGACAAAAACAGCAATAGTACACTTGCCTGTCTGGACCGCCCTCCTTCCAACTTTTGCCTTTTCATGGGTTGGTTTTCTAGAGCAAAATTAGGAGTTCCACCAATTTTTTCCAAATTTGTTTCCCTAAAATTTGCAGCCAAAGAACCCCAGTCAATACAGCAAGCACACAAACAGATTAAAAACAAAAGACATAATGACGGAAAACTATCTAATGGATACAAAGAAAGACATATATTTACCTTCTCACGCTAGTTGGTCTAGTTCTTTTACCATGTGAATACTGTGGCTGAATTTGAGACTTCAGTGACGATGGGTTTCTGACCGTACAAGCAGTCTTTTTGACTGTTTGGTTGTTCTTGGAATAAGTCTGTAATAGGTCACCCTTTCTTGGGATCATTTTAGGTGTGCACACTTCATGTATTAAGGATTTCTTATCCTTTGTAGTAACTGGTTCAAATTTCACACTGCAAGAACAAGCATCTCCTATTGTACTGAAATCAGCAGAAAGGAGGAATAAACTAAAGAAGTGACGAGGATCGCATGTTTATGTTTCAAAATTCTCTAAGACTAACTATTTGCAAAAGCCTAATAAAGGAGTGCACAAACCTTGCATTCGCATGTGTGCATGCTACCTCCTTCGCTTCTCCACAGGTCTTCTCCTCAGCATAAACCTGAAAAGTTCATGCATACCTATAAGAAATGGAACCCCGAAGGGCTCAAAGTTGCTTACATTCCTAACATATTCTTGGAAAAAATCCAGTAACCAGTTACCAAACTGCCAAGGCTTGTACTCGCTTCTTCTTCTTTGGCCTCATCTGAAGTGACTTCAACGAATTAGCGGTGACTTCAATGAGGCCAAAGAAGAAGCCTCTAGTGGCATACCAATTGAGTCATCACAGTTCTATTTTGTATGGACAACTTGAATAGCTGAAGTCAAAACAAGACATGGGATAGGGTTTCATTACCTTACGTGATTGCTCAGCTTCACCGAGGTCAAGAAGGCTTTCAACTTGAACTGATCTAGTTGTCTCGATTTTTGGCAAAAAAGCTGCAATTTTTTTAAAACATCAGCCAATTTCGTGAATCAGATTGACTTATGAAAATGGAAATCTACTATAGGTATTAAAAATATAGCTTTAAATTTCAACTTCCAAAGAACTTAAATACAGCAGATTACCCCCAAACAAATTCGACTGTTGCAGATCATGCTACAATGTCGGATTCTTGTTCAGAAGATAGATCAGACTTTACATTCCCCAAACTCGTAGAGCCACAATCAGGTAAGACACCACTTATAGCAGAAACAGGAAGGTTTGTAAAACATGAAGTTAGAGAGCAAGCTTGGTTTCTAGCAGTTCCATCCAGAAGGAAAACTTAGAAGAGTCTCTCCATGAATTCAAGTAACGATAATTTCAAGCTATGTCTGTCACTCACAAGGTTTTGTAATCCTATGGAGTTGAATAACGAAGCCTTTTCATCACTTCTGGATTGTTTTATCTCATTCATTCCTGTACAATTTCACAAAAATTTCATATTTCAATTTGTTAGCAATGAAAAGTTTTGGGGTAACTTGGTGAGGAGGTTGGAGTCTCACAAGGTTTCTTAAAGTTTAATCTGTGTTGCAGCGTTTGAACTAAGATAAGGTATCTGTTTTCGTATGTAGCCATTTTTGATAAGCAGGAGGGGGGATTGGACTATGAATCTCATGGGCCTAGTAATCCAGACTATGGATCTCCGACGGGGGGAATTAGCAAAGGCATTAACAACCCAAAACCAAAGCCAGCCACCATGGCATGGGGTTATGCTCTTATAAAAGAAAATGAAAATTTGAGAACCTGAAAAGGCTTCCTTGGAATGCACATTGCAAAAGGGCAATACCAACTCCAACCTCATATTGGCAACCAGTTTGAAGATTTTCCATATGAGAATCTCTCTTTCCAACGAGTCCAATTAATAACTCAAGCGATGCACCTCCATAGAACAAGCAATGCACTCAAGCTGTTAAGCTTTAAAAAGGCTTTCCAAAAACTAACCTTCATTCAATATTCCATCCAATGGAAAAAGAATCCTCCGGACAAATGCAAGTGATTATTATTGGGGTGTTGTGCTTCTTGACGAAGATGACAGTGGTGAATCTCCGCGTATGTCCAAAGCCGGCCCTGTTTAGGGGGTTTTATGTAAATGTAACTCTTGTACCCTAACTATAATATATAACCATATTTAGTATATTTTTAGCACAATCATTTACTCTGATTTACAGTTTACAGTTTTCGGGTTTCCTCGACTTGCCGCCTCCCCCAAATCATCACTCATTGTGTTTCCAATTCATTGTTGACTCCCCCAAATCATCACCCATCACCATAATGAAATCTAAAGTTTACAGAATTTTGTGCCCTCAGTGGCTAGTTGCGAGAGTTTGGACACTAAACCGGGAGAAGATGATGAATCCCCTCGCAGGAGCTCAAGATTGTGTAATAATGACATATTGCAAGAAGAAAGTAGATGATTTGGATGAAATGCAGCATTTGCCCTACCCAAGATGCTCTTCTGATGGTATATGATACTCTCGCTAGTTTTGGAGAAATTCAATGCAGATTACTGATTTGTGTAACCCAGACCGGTCACATCATCAGAAAGTCTAGTTCTACTGTCAACAGAGAGGAGCGAGACGAAGGCAAGCATTGATTTTACTAAAATGAAGCCTATTGACCCCACGCATAGTTGTGCGATGGAGTTTGACATCAGCCTTTATTTTAGTAAAATCAACGCTTGCCTTAGTCTGGCCCCTCAAATTGTTGACAATAGAACCAAACTTTCCGATGATATGACCAGTCTAGGTTACAGGTCTAAGTAATCTGCACTGAACTTCTCCAAAACTAGCGATCGTATCGTGTACCATCAGGAGAGCATCTTGGGTAGGGCACCCAAATCGTCTTTTTTCTTCTCGCAACATGTCATTATTACACAATCCCGAGCTCCTAGGATGACATTCATTAACACCACCCCATCCATCGTCTTCTCCATCTTAAGTGATTTCCAAACCCTTACAACTAGCTACTGAGGGCACAAAATTCAATAAACTTTAGATTTCATGATTTCATTATGGTGATGGATGATGGTTTTGGGGGAGGCGGCAAGTCAACCCCAAAAACTGTAAATTAGAGCTTTGGACATACGCTGAGGATGGCCCCAAATTTTTATGATTATATTATGTATATATAATAGATGTAGTTAGTAGGAAATGCGCAATACAACTTATGACACAATTTAAATGGAAGTTAAAAAACAAAAGACCCAAAAAAAAATTGTGGCTAAATTTGTCTATGAGAGCTTAATTACTAATTCTGCTGCGAAAAATGCAAAAGTATTGATGTTTCAGTAATACACTTCAAACTAATAGAAAGGTTGTCCATTTTTTTGTTTATTATGATTTTGAATACTAGCTTGTATTATTTTAGTTTAAAATATTTTTAATTTTGTGGTAATTATATAAAGTGACTCATTTTAAAAAGTGTGCATCAGGTCCCGAAAAACTGGAAGGTCACAATGCTTGTTACACCAACTATGGCCTAACTTCTAAGCACTTAATGTAGGACACTAAAGTCATGACAGCTTTAGTGAAGGGTAATTTAGAATGACAAGTTGGAGAACACATTGAAGTCTTCCGTCTTTTCGAGTGGCAGTAGATATATGCATATTGCTTCAACATACACTCCAACACAGTTCCCCTATAAGTGATTGCATTGTAGCTGCAGCTGGACCACATAACATGTTGATCCTACAAGCAGCAACCCAAATTGAAGATTTTCCTTCCAATTTTTCAATTTCCTTGATCTACTACCTAACCACATGGACAATCCAAATTTTCATTAGCAAGGGCGGTCATTTCCTAATTGGTGTTGTCTCTCCTTTTAGCCTATAAAAGGAGCTCCATTGTCTAACACGCCAAGAAAAAAGCAAGCTCTCCTCCTCCTACTTCCTCCGCCCTTCCTCTTTGTTTCAAGTTTGGTTCTGAGATTTAATGTTCATTGAGTTCTTCTAACTCTTTTCACTTAGAGAGAGCACCGCCTCCTTGAACAATTCTAGTTCAAGTGTTGTAGCCAGAGAGATGGAAGCCGAGAGAAACTTAGAGCATCCTAGTGAGACAGAGAATCTGTTTTAAGGACACGGTCACACGGGTCTCTGTTTATGCTTTTCCTAATTCTATGTTCAAATTCGTGTTTAGAAGTCTCACCCTTTTTTCCTTTAGTTTGAATTAACAATTTTAAGGACACAGGTCTCTGTTTATGTTTTTCCTAATTCTATGTTCAAATTCGTGTGTAGAAGTTTCACCCTTTTTTCCTTTGGTTTGAATTAACAATTTTTAGTCTCATCTTGTACGCTTCAACTGTTTTTTCTGTTTCCACACACTGTTTGTTTTCACATATTGTTGAAGTTTTGGGAAAATGACGGCCAATGATGTGTTTTAATAATTAACACCCGTCAAGGACATTTTGTTCATTAACAAATGTTCTTAGCATGTCTTAAAAATGTATTAATTATCAAAACACGTCCTGGGCGGTCATTTTCCCTAAAGTTTTTAGATGGCTTTTTCAAATTTACTTACCAACAAAACACAATTGTAAATGCTTTGGAATCGATAAACTTATTGATTTCCTAACACCGCAAATAAACCTACTAGTGTCAACCAGAGATCGAAATTCCACTGTTGATGAAGTCGTTGAAACCCTAACACCTCAAATAACGACTATGAAATGATTGCGATCTCAAGAAAGTGAGCCAGTAACAAGAAACAATGCTCAATCGAAAAAAAACAATACAACAAAAAGATTTACTCACCCGATCGCGTTTTTGCAAAATTGTCCAAACGCGAACGCGTCAATAAACCTAATTCGAATTATAATCATAAACCGAAAGGCAAACAATGAAGAGTAATAGTAAGAAAGTGAGATTTCGAGCGAGGCGAGATGAAGGCGGCGTACGAGAAGGGGCGTAGCTGAGGGAGGAGTCCAACCATATCTCTGATCTGCGCTTATCGTTCTCCGTCTCTTTGCTGATGAAGTCGAAGAACCGAGGCGCCGAGAACTCGTACGCATCGTCGGTAATGAATATACTGGATTCCTCCGCCACCGCCACCGCCACCGCCATTGTATTTTATAGAAGTTTGTACAGACTACAGAGTTCGTTTCGGATTTTGGAGAGAGAGAGAGAGAGAGAGAGAGAGAGAGAGAGAGAGAGAGCAATTGGGGACAAGTAGGTTTCTGGTTTCGTTCTTGCAAGATGTTTTCTTTTGGTTCAGGGAGAGAGAGAGTACTGAGACGCCCGGATTTTTCTAACGGTTAGATATTTGAAAGAGGGAAAAAGCGAATCTTGTAACTGTGTCGCCACGATGGAGCGTCGATTCAGTGATACGCCATTCGGACAAAAGCAAAAAAAATCATCTGCCATTTGGACACCAGATTGCGTTGCGGCAAATGTGATGCGCTTCTAACGGTTTTGTCTGTTTCCAACTATGATTACACCGACGAGCTCAGTTGGGTGTACTAATACGGTTCTGCTAACGTGTGTCCATTGGGTAAACTTTAAGAATAGAAACGTATAATATTTAAATATATTAAATTTTGGAAAATGATATTAGCACTCTAAAAATTGATGTAAGTACTTCAAAATCGGTGTAACTCCAAACCCACTTTTCTTTGTTTTTTGGAGTGCCTGCATCAATTTTTGGAGTGCCAATATCATTTCCCTAAATTCTTGTCCTTTCTCTGAAACTTCCTACACGCTTTTTACTTTAATTGTAAATGAGCATTTTACCCTGAAACCATTTGTTATTGTTTTCCTTCCTCTAACTAAAAACAGGACGCCAGTTTTTTTTTTAACACCACATTTACTTCTTAGTTCACATTAATATAGGCTCATTGATGTTGGCACTCCATTTTTTATAACTCAGGTGTTTGAGTCAACTTATGTGCACTTCGACTAATTTTTGGGAACTAATCTCACCATTCATTTGTGGGAGTCCCAATTAAAGTCAGAGCAAATTTCTGGATAGACTGACCCTATAGGAATTGATAATATCTGAGAGCTAGGTTTCGAACCCGAGACTCAAATAAAACTATTACCATATTTTACACGTACAAAAGAAACACAAAACAACAAAATTTGTTTCGGCATAATAAATTCCCCAAAAGAAATGTAAAATAGAGACAACACTGTAGATCAAAAAAAAAAGACAAAACTCACCTTCAAATCTTCAAATCTCACCAGGTCTTTCTTTGAGGTAAAAATGGGAGGTGGGTTAGGCCCCATTCCAGAACGCTTTTTAAGTACTTATTTTTTAAGAAGGCAATTTCAAATTCAAAAATAATATGTTTACAAAAATAATTTTTCTAGCAATATGGATCTTATTTGATTGATCTTATCGAAATCTTTTATCGGTACAAAAAAAATAAAAAATAATTTTTATTTACATTATTTTTGAGTTTAAAAATGTGAAATAAATATTTATTTTTTAAGAAAGTGTTCTGGAACGGGCTCTAATTCCTCTAAATGCCAAGGAGTGAAAAGCAAAGTAGAAGAGAATGGTTGTACGTATCCCATATCCTAAAAGCAAAAAGACAGATTGGAGGGAAAACTCCTCGTCACATCTAAAATTGGTACCTTTATTTGTTATTAGCTAAAAAAGTAAGGGTTAAAATTGTCTACTTAACTAGGCATCTTTTTCTCTGGATCAGTCAGAAAACTTTTTTAGAAAAGCTAGCCAATTGGGCCCACTAATCCTCCGCCAACCCGCGGAGATTAACATTTGCCGTACTAATAATACTCTGGGTTCTGCTGGGAGGTTTTGAATTCGAGCTGATGAATAGTGTCGATATACGTAATAGTTGAAAAATCCTAGCTCACCTAGGTACGTGAATAATTGTCATGTATGAATTCTTTAATTAATCAACCAACCAACCAAGCAATAAATTAATTAATTTCACAAACGGAAAGCAAACAAATAATGAACGCAATGATATACGTAGAAACCTCCTGAAAGGATAAAAATCACAGAAAAAAAAATTAAACACTATAAAACTGTAATGTCCCACATCGGCCAAAAAGGAAAAGTGTAAAACGTTTATAAGGAAACGATCACCAACTACTGTATAACTTGAGGTTAACCTTCTGAGCCGCACGGTTAGACGAATGATCAGTAAGTCAGTCAGGATGGGAACATTGAGTGGTTACAAGTAATTTTACCCTACAATTCTTTTTCTGGTTAAAAAACGTACTTTATAAAAGAATGATCAGTAAGTCAGTCAGGATGGGAACATTGAGTGGTTACAAGTAATTTTACCCTACAATTCTTTTTCTGGTTAAAAAATGTACTTTATAAAAGAAATTACCCTACGATTCTTTTTCTGGTTAAAAAGAGTATTTCATGAAAGAGATTAAAGTCTTACAACACGAGTTCTAGGGAACAAAGTCCCCATCGAATCGGCATACACATGCTGCTCTAGGCAGGCATAGAATTAAAAATAACCAAACTAAGCTGAGGAATAGATAAACTAGCCATTGCATCAGCAAAAAAACATGCTTCGCCTCACTCCCTAGCCTCTAGAGCATTGACCTGCAATCAAAAATAATATTATTGCTCAGCTCGTGATTACTCAGCCTCTCGTCTCGCAACAGTTGGATAATAGCAAGAGAATTTAATTCCACCAAGATCCCTTTGAAATCCTTCTCTAATGCCAGCTTGAGTCCTTCCCGGAGTGCAAGACACTCTGTCAACGGGCTAGAATTCGCAAAAGGCAGCTTGTTGTGAAACTTAACAACCCACTGACCCTTATCATCTCGAATCAATCCCCCTGTTGAACTTGTTTTAGAGCCCAAGTCGAAAGACCCATCTGTGTTGAGTTTAAACTTGCCCGCAGGAGGCAACACCCAGCTAATCAACGAAGGGTTCACTCGTCCAGCATGTAACGGATTGTTCGCAAAGGTGTCTCATTCTACTGCTTTACTGATGGAATTTTTTTATGCCAGTGCTTAAGGGAACGTTATAGTCACTAACGAACAGAGACTTATTGCGATGAATCCAAATAGTCCCAACAACAAGCTGGGAAAAGAGTCACCCAAGGAAGACCCAGACGATGAGAAAGCTTGCTATGACAACTGGTCTTAATCCACGCATGCACATCAGAAGAGAAGGAGGAACCACAAGCATTAGGGATACCAATGGCATCCCAAAACTCTCTAGCAAGAGGGCAATCTCTAAACACATGGCTCACCGATTCATCCGCTAAACACCCTAAAGGGCATGAGCTATCAGGAGAAAGATGCCTCTTGTGGAGGAAATGTTTAGCGGTGACCCTATCGTGAAGGACCAACCAAAAAAATGGCGAACATGGGGTTGGGCAATAATTCTCCAAACCCAATCCCATTTCTCCAGGGAGTGGAAGCGGTACTGGGTTTGAGAAAAAGGTGGGCCGATTAATTGGTGAAAAAACCATCACAACTCCTCCAAGCCCAAGTGCATGTCAAGTTTCGGATCAATACACTGCAAAGACATGCCCTGAATGGCCAGTTCAATATGAATGGGCAACGCGACGGAAATGGAACTAAAATCCCACCCAAAATTGTTCCAACAATCACCCATCGTAAGGGCAGACTCCATAAAAGAAAGAGGACTAGAAATGTGCTCACGAATGGGACCACAATTAAGCCAAATATCATTCCAAAAATTAGTATTATCCCCACTCCTTACATGAATTTTAGTACCCTTGTAAAAAAGATCAAAACGCTTAGCAAGACCAGACCACGCCAGATGGAGGAAGGTCTACTGGCCTTCATAGAATGAAGATTATACTTGTTGTGGAGAATCCTAGCCCAAGTGGAGTTGGTCTCCATGCGCACCGTCCAATTAAAGTTTAGCCATGGCTACAATGTTTGCATCAACATTAGAACGAATGACAAGCCCACCTAGTGTCTTAAGCTTAGTAACATTATCCCAGCTAATTAATCGTGGGAATTTTTCGATGATCCTGGATCCCCAAAGAGAATTGCTGTTAATTTGGTCTAATTTTTTAGATACCGACACCAGAAGGAGGTTACACTGCAGCTAGGTACTGTGGTCATGTGGTCATGACTAAATTAATTAGAGTAATACGACTAGTCAGAGGAAGACTCCTGCTCACCCAACCCGCCAATTTGGCTTCAACCTTATCAATCAACTTCTGGTAAGCTTCTTTAGTGGGTCTAGAATATATGATGAATTGGAAAACCCAAATACGACCCAAATTCTCTAACGCCTTAACTTGAAGAATATTAATTACTCGTTCTATCCCAGAGCATCATAAGGAGTGTTGCTAGAAAAGAAAACTCTAGATTTACTCAAATAAATTTTCTAGCTAGATTCCTCACAGGAGACGTTAAGGGTTTCCACCATAGAATGGCAGGTGCTATCAGAAGCTTCCCAAAAAAGATCAGATCATCCGCAAAGAACAAGTGGGAGAGAGGGGCCTCTATTCACAACACGAACTGGATTCCAACTCTTATCCACACACACTTCGTTGATCAAAATAGAGAGGTACTCCATGCGAAGGATGAAAATGTAGGGAGAAATGGGGTCGCCTTGACGAATTGCACGAGAAGGGAAAAACTCCCACGTGGTTCCCCATTAAAAATGATATCTAAAGAGATATCTAAAGAGGAAGATCTATTTGCTGAATCCTCAAAAATCGTCCTAAGATCTATTTTTCGAATACATTCACAACACTCAATACTTTACCACCGTTACCTTAAATCCACAAACCTTTTAAGATGCTTCCATAAATCCATCGGAAGACGATTCAGATAGTTGAATCAAAGATGTGTAAACTTCTTGGAGTCGTCATTGTATATCAATGATAGAAGATCTCATTGTACTCGAAGACTCAAATGAACAAAAAACCTCCTTCAGTGTATTTAGTTCATGGCTTCCTGTAATACCTGTATTTGTCTTAATAGTAACTTTACTTTAGTTGTGTATTTAGACAATATAGAGAACAAAACAAAAGAAAAGGCATTCGGTGCCTTGTGCAATGTGTAGAGCATTTTGTGTGGGCATGTGCTGAGCTTGGGAATTAAGCTGGAGGTGGAGCTCATAAGGTGAACTTGATGATTTGAATTGATGACTAAGCATCAGTTACTATATAAGTGAACTTGGAGGCTTGAATCATTACGGTGGTAGGGAAACTAAGAAAAAAAAATAATAGTCATTCAGAGAGCAAAGTTATGGACAGTGGGTTCAATTTTGATGGTGATGAGGTATTGTACGTTGTTCTTTGAAGAGGACTATATAAGGTGGAATTATATCTGATAACAAGACGATTTGAGGGTGAGTGTGAGATACATGTTTCTTGTACAATATTAATGTTGAGATCTTGTTGGTTGTGCTATGTGCGATGACTGTATGTCGTAGAACTGTTTGGTATGTGACGGAGTGACTAGGCTAATAAGCTATGCCAAAAGACAAGTTGGCCAATGGGCTGTGGTGAGGCTAGTGAGGTGGTACGTCACCCGTCATATACTGAGGAGGACTGGATATATGGTTCCTTTTATGTGGAACGTCTTATATTCGCAGTTGGTATTATACGTGGTGGTTGATATTGTGCAGTTATTTTAGTGTTGATATTGTACACGTTATTATATCTCACACACTCCAGGGGTCTTTTGGACTCCAGCTTGCAGGTTGGTTGCAGAGGCGTGAGTGGCGAATCGGGATGGCGAGTGGAGTTTAGGTTGTAGCAGTTGTTTAATTAACTCTCAGAGTTCTGTGAACACTATTTTGTAAGCCTTTATAATTAATGATGGTTTGTTGGCAATGGTCAACACTTTTAGTATAGAGGTGATTGTGGATTTGGGTCGTTACAGTTGGTATCAGAGCTTAGGTGAATAGGTCGTACATGGGATCGAGTGGGTGATTAGAGTACGCAGCGGAAGCATGGAATTAAATTACATATTTTTAGTAGTAAATTTCGGGGACGAAATTTCCAAAGCAGGGGAAAGTTGTAATACCTGTATTTGTCTTAATAGTAACTTTACTTTAGTGTGGAGCACAAAACAAAAGAAAATAGAGAAAACAAAACAAAAGAAGAGGCATTCGGTACCTTGTGCAATGTGTAGAGCATTTTGTGTGGGCATGTGCTGAGCTTGGGAATTAAGCTGGAGGTGGAACTCATAAGGTGAACTTGGTGATTTGAATTGATGACTAAGCATCAGTTACTATATAAGTGAACTTGGAGGCTTGAATCATTACGGTGGTAGGGAAACTAAAAATAATAATAATAATAGTCATTCAGAGAGCAAAGTTATGGACAATGGGTTCAATTTTGATGGTGATGAGGTATTGCACGCTGTTCTTTGAAGAGGACTATAAGGTGGAATTATATCTGATAATAAGGCGATTTGAGGGTGAGTGTGAGACACATGTTTCTTGTACAATATTAATGTTGAGCTCTTCTTGGTTGTGCTATGTGCGGTGACTGTATGTCGTGGAACTGTTTGGTATGTGACAGGGTGACTAGACTAATAAACTATGCCGAAAAACAAGTTGGCCAATGGGCTGTGGTGAGGCTAGTGAGGTGGTACGTCACCCGTCATATATTGAGGAGCACCAGATATATGGTTCCTTTTATGTGGAATGTGTTCTATTCGTGGTTGGTGTTATACGTGATGGTTGATATTGTGCAGTTATTTTAGTGTTGATATTGTACACGTTATTATGTCTCACACACTCCTGAGGGCCTTTTGGACTCCAGCTTGCAGGTTGGTTGCAGAGGCGTGAGTGGCGAATCGTGATAGCGAGTGGAGTTTTGGTTGTAGCAGTTGTTTAATTAACTCTTAGAGTTTTGTAAACACTATTTTGTAAGCCTTAATAATTAATGACGGTTTGTTGGCAATGGTCAAAACTTCGTTACTCTTCCTATGCGCAAAAGCAAAAAAGTTTAGCGGCACCTTTTTTTTATTATCCGAAATTCATTTCAACAATGCCAAGCGACACTTACAGCGAAACCATCCGAATACAATATAAAGGAATCTACAAACTACCCATCACAGAAAAAGATACATGAAAACACAAGGACAAAGAGACAAGCTAGTGTCTAGATCTATGCGGAGCCTAAGCTCCCTCCACACCTCCTCAAAGGGTCGGGTCATGTGGCGCATAAATCTGTCCACCAAATTGCCTCGGGTAAGCGTAGATCCTGAACAAAGACAACAACCAAGCACTGATGGAAACAGATTGAACACACAGCAGGTCGGTTTCCGAGCCACCTTGATCAGCCCCAAAAAGCACGCCAGCCTGCTCTGGCCGTAGGATGCACGCCCAACGTCATCAGATGCTAGGACGGACCACAACCGAAGCGATGGAGCTAAGAAACTCCGGCAAGCCCTCGCTGTCACAACGGGCCCCGGGCACGACGAATGGAAAAGAAATCCTCCTAGGCTAAAATTTCGAACGACCCATGACCACGGCGGCCAATGAAATGATGCACCGCAGCTTACTTGTTCGATTATTAACGCCCACCACCAATGCCAACCTCACACAACCAGATCTGAGAGGGTGAGGAGGAGCCGGAAAGGAACAAGCCACCCGCCATCGCCGGAGAGCCACCCACCGGACAACACAACGCTACAACCTCCAAACCGGAGAGGGAGAATCAGACCACAGAGGGGGAAGAGGGAAGGAGAGGGGAGAAAGACGGGGGCGAGGTCTGCCCCCCACACCAGGAGAAACCAGAGGAAGAGAGAAGCGCGAGGAAAGTTAGAGAGAGAGTCAAGACCGTGACTGACAAGGTTAGCGGCACCTTGTTCCTACTTTTTCTTCAGCGTAGTTTAGGGATCACAGCACCTCCCTTTTATAGACTTGGTAAACGCATGTCCTTATATAAAGATGAAACCTTCTAGTCCAACCAATCTCTTACCATGTGTAGCAAAACCTTCTAGGCCATAGGCCAACCAATCTGTTTCCATGTGCAGCATTTCTTTCCATGACCATCAATTCCTTCCCTTTCAAGAATGCTTTCCTTTTCTACCCATACGAAACACTCACTTTCAATTATATAAAAGACTCATTCCACCCTAATTTTATACAAACTAGCTCACTATGCTTAGAAAAGATAAAAAGAAATTACAACTTGATAAAGAATGAGATACAAAAGAAAATGAAAACGTCAATGAAATTGCCAACCTAAAAATAGCGCCGCTTTTTGGAGTTAACAATAGTAATCAATATAACATAACATACTAGACTCCTGAACTCGTTTTTGTTTTGAGTGTAAATATTATTTGATAGCTCATTATTGTTTTGAGTGTAAATATTAATATCTCCGTCCCAAAACGTTTGTCCGGTCCGCTAAACGAAAACTCAAAAATAATGTATTTCTTTAAAAAAAAATTCAAATTTTTTTAATAAATTAAAAGAACTCATTGATATCTAGTAAATTGTTGAAAAAAAATTAAATTTTTCTTGCAAAATTTGAATTGCTATTTCTTTATCTTTCTTGGCTGTTGATACCTTTTTCTTAAAGATTGTGCTTGATAGGGATCCCACCAATACATTTCTGGCTACACACCACTGATCAGACCCAAGCACAGCCTTAACCCAAACGGTGGTTTGAGTGTGCCACATTATATTATAACCGCTCGATAATTTTAAAATATGATTTCAACAGAATATTCATTTAGCATGATACCCGTGTAATTGTATGCTTGCATTGAAATGGTCACTTCCACTTTCTTTCTTTTTTTGGGTAATATAAGGCATTTTTATCACTAGGTACAAAAAATTGCACTTCAATTCCCATTAAGATATGTATAACACTATTTTTAATTACCACTAAGTCCAGGCATATGCTGAGAACGTTTTAAGAGTTGAGAATGTCAGAGAACAAATTACCACTAAGTCTAGACGTGTGTTGAGAAATGTTCTCAGTGTTGAGAGTGTCTGAGAATGAATTACCTTTTAAGTCATGTGCTAAGAATGTTCTCACTTCTCACTGCAGGGATGAGAATATTCTCAGTGCTGAGAACGTATGAGAATGTTCTCAAAATTGAGAACATCTGAGAATGAATTACCGCCAAGTCTAGGCGTGTGCTAATGAAGAACTTTCTCAAAGCCGAGAATGCTTTGAGAAAGTTATTAGCTTTGAAATATCCTGAGCTGTCAGTATTACCATTAAGTTTAAGCGTGTGTTGAGAATGTTCTCAACAGTCAATAGTCAATGCCGATATTTGATCAACAGTCATCAATAGTGGTGGAAGAGTATTTTTAGTATTAATTTTTTACTAACTTTAAGGGTATTTAGGCCTGACCCAGTGGGAATTATTTAGATTTTTTGTACCTACACGTAAATGGCACGTAATTGAACCATATTATAAAGCAAACCAACCAAGAACAAAGGAAATCCCAAAACGGAAAAACCCAGGCACAAACTAACACTATCCCTAACTGCCTAGATAGGAAAACAGGAAGAACAAATTAGCAACAGAAAAGCAGATGACATATGACAAAAAATGCGAGGGCTAAGACACCATGGTCAGTCCCACTTTGTCTAGCGATGTACTGTATTTCGGTTAGTTTTGAACATAAGAATGCATAACACAAATTTTTAAAAAAAAAGTTTAAAGAATCACAATTTGTGTCTATCAAATATATCACAAATGGCATAACAAAATTAATACCATCAAATGACAGTAGCATTTACCATACGGGGCACAATATTTTTCAAAATGGAATAATATTATAAAATCACTTATTTTATTGTGCCTCCATCGTAACATTCACCATGTACAAAATTATACAATTGATCGGCATTTGATGTATTCAATTTTCTTGTCCTGGTGTGGATGACCTAATTTTGATCGGACTGAAGAATGAATTAGGTGAGATTCACGACCGTCTAACCAAAAAGAAAACAACAACAACAGCACTTGGGTTCTAAAATGTTTTGTTAGTTTCACACATAGTTGAAATGGTGATATTAGTCAGCAACTAACTCATTTTTAATTTGACAAGAACAAGTTGTAAGATCAAAACTTTCAAAGTTCAATGAGCTAGATAGGGCACTCCCAGAATTTTTATTTCGTTACAGATTCATTAAAAAAATATGGGCCTACGCGGAATTCAAATTTTTAATGGTGTCTTTTCATCTTATCTTAAAAGAACAATGACGTTATCGATCATTTAATTATTTAATTCCAAATAATTTAAGTGCCACGTGTCCACATCATTGCGTTAGGCTTGTTCTTGCCATTTTTTTTCTCTCCTACAAAACTTTACCTTACCTTGACCATATCTTTTTTTTTTTTTAAATAAAAAGAGTGTGAAATGGTTAGCTTGTTTAATTATGAAATGTTTGTCTCCGGTTGTCATAAAAACTGGACAGGTCCTATTCACTTTCGTTAGCACTTAGAGCATCTCCAATGGAATAGGTAAAGAGTAGTTTTTGAGAAAAATAGGACCCACTTATAAATTAAAATTGGTCATTTTAGTTTATTGAGTGAGTGATCACTTCAAAGGAATAGCTAAATTTTATTGTACGGAACAAAATATTATATTTTCTTTTTAAAAAAACAAAATATTATATTAAGAAAATTTAGCATGATAAAGTGATGCAATTTATTGGCTATTTAATTTTGGCCAAACCATTGGAGATGCTCGTACAAAATCCACTTAAAATTAATATTCACGTTGTTCCTTTTTCTACTCCGTTATGTTGACACCAAATCCAAATCCAAACACAAACTTGATTTGACAATTACAGGAGACACCAACCTTAGAATTGTAAAAGTTAATTAGTTGATCAAGTCCTTCGTTGTTGTTGTTGTAGTACAAAACAAAACCTAGACGATTATTGAATTCGCTACTTTGTATCATGTACGCAAAGAAGTGGATTGGCCTGAAATGCACACAAAATACAAAGAATAGGTCTGCTAAAATTCGAAGGGGCCTTTAATTTTTCAAGTATTTTTTTAGACTTTCTGACGCGGTCTTTTTGGTCTTTTTTTTTTTTTCTTTTTCTTTTTATAGATTTTGGTCAAATGGTCTTTTCTTCTCGTTTTATATGAATTTTTTTTAACTTCGGTCTACATTTTAATACATTTTCGATTTCTGTCACCGTCCGTGACACATGAGACAAATCAGAAAAGTCTGAGAAAAATGAGCCCAAGTCTCGGCTTCCAGCTAGCAAAATATCTAGATAACGTTTTTGGCCCACATTTGAGAGTGAAATGGTATAAATAATTTCCTGCTTTTTCTTCTGTGATAATGAACTACTCCCTTTGAATGACGAATTACTAATTGGTCACCCTATTAACCTGGTATACTTATTAAAATCTCATATTCTTATATGGACAAAAACGGCACCGGATTAGTGGGAGTAAACAACGAAGGTGTCTCACCAGCTTTTATTTGCAACGTTTATTTTGGATTTCTGCATATTCTGCTGCAAATGTTAGATTTCGAATTTTAGTAAAAATTGAGAAACATGTGTTGTTGTAGCTGCGGGATTATGAGAATTCCATTTGTTTTTTAAGAATTTTGTGTTGCAGAATCCCAAAGGCTATCCAAACCGAATTTTGGATTTTTAAGAATTTCTTTTCTTTTTTCAAGTTCTCAGAATCTATAGATTCTAAAAATCAGTTATATAGAATTTTTGACAAATATTCCAAACAAATTTTCAGAAGCTAGAATCTGAAAATTTGTCAAAATAATTTTCCGGAAGTGCCCATAATCTTTGCTCGGATTGGACCCGTTACCTGTCATATGGACGTGTACAAGGGTGGCTAACTAGCTAGCCCAGTTGGTTTGAATGGAGAAATTTGTCTGTGCCGGGTGGGTATATCTCACGTGGTATCCGTTCGGCACATCCAAGCTGTCCAATACACTTTTGGACGGCTCGGATTGAAACCCTCTCTCTTCTCTCACTCCAACACTTTCTCTCATATTTTTCTCTTTCCAAATTCGAGCCGTCCATAAATGCAATAGACGGCTTGAATGCACCGAATAGACATCACGTGGTACCCGCTCGGCACTGAAAAATTCTTCGTTCGGATAATGCAAGTTGTTCGCACCATTAAATCAATCATGCAATATATATGTTGCTTTCATGCATCTGCGCAACAACGGTTTAGTCAATTTGTTATTATTATACGAAAATGGCAACTACTCCATGTGATTAATTGCTTTAAGTTTGAAATCTCATTCTTATCCCTATTAGTTAAATTTGATTTGTTGGTTCTTCCTCTTTTTTACAGTGAAATAAAAAAATTGGGAGCTTATCGGCAAGGAAAGCATTTTAGGGGCATAATATCTTTATTTATGCCTCAAGTTTAAATAAATTTCATTCTTAACCCCAGTAATTGCACTCTTTGGGTGCTCTTTTCAGTGTCTTCCATGGTAGTCGGCCAGGGTTGTTCGGCTTAATAAGTTAAGTGGCTTATTTTTTTTTGTCTTCATTCAATTTTTTTTTGGCATTTGTTAGTTTTTTCTCAATTTTTTGGGAAATATTGTTTCATAATGTCAAGAGAAATCTAAAAAGTACTAAAAAATTTGATCAAAATCCAATTTTTTTTAATAAAGATGAAAAAATTGTCTTATTTTTGTCTTCATTCATAAAAAATTTAGGTTTCGATCGTAAATTTTTACTTTTTAGATTCCTCTTGTTATGACGAAGCTATAATCCACAAAAAACTAACGAAAAACAAACAAATGTGAAAAAAAAATAAAAAATAACAAAAAAGTAAGTCACTTGGCTTATTAAGCTGAACATCCCAATTTTTTCTCTAGATTATGTTTTATGGATTTGAAGAATACTGAAAAAATATTCAAAATTAATTTCTACTTATCCACTATTAAGAAATTTGGAACCAATGGCTTAAAGAAATAGTAATACATCACATTTTTATCTTAAAGTACCTATGATATGACTTTACATAGTAGCAGGTGCAAAAGTGATAGTCATATGTCGTTGAGTCCCCACTGGTTATGTCAATTATGCTTCATAGAGATGCCTTCAATCTGGAAACGGATGTGGGGGTTGCCTATCCATCCTAAAATTAAAATTTTTGCATGGAAGTGCTTCAACGAGGTTGTTGCAACTAATTCTGCCCTAGTCTCACAAGAAAAATTCGAACTGATCCAATGTGTACTGTTTGTGGGAGAGCGGAGGAATCGATTTGCCACTTACTTTTTCATTGTGATTTTGCTACGAGAATTTGGATTCACTCTCCCTTTCGGTTGAGACCAAATGAGCTTCAAGATTGGCGGTATGTGTCTGGTTGGTGGAGTTGTATTCAAGACCGAATTAAGCAAGCGGGTTTTCCATCTTTGACAATGGGTCTGGGTTTAGTCTATTGTTGGTGGAGTTGGCAGGTTAGGAATGATCTTGTGTTTCAATGATAAAAGATGGGCAACGGACACGGTTAGTGGGAAAGCTCAAGCTGATTTTCAGGAGTTTTTCAAGGCGAATGAAAATATTTCCTCAACTATGCCCAGGGAGCAGAGTTCGGATACAAGTAATTGGAAGCGTCCGGAGGAAGGCACGGTCAAGATTAATGTTGATGCAATGGTTTCTATTTTCTAAGGAGCTAAATGTGGTGGGAACGGGTGTCATAGCTAGAGGAGCAGATGGGATTATATTGGGTGTTTCAATCAAAACTCATGTTGGTATTCACTCTTCCCGAATAGCAGAAGCTCTTGCCATTCGGGATGGTTTGTACATGGATCTTGCGTTGAATCTTTCAAAGGTTATATTGAATCCGATGCGGAAGCTATTGTCAAGAGTAGCGTGGTGTCAAAGACTCCAGCCTTGTTGTTCTAGTTCATTATTGCTTGTGATTTTAATTCTGTTAAACGTTTTTGTAATCGGACTACACATGCTTGTGCAAAGAAAGTCCTTTCTAATGGTTCATCCGAGTTGTGGACGACTACTCTCCATGGGATTCTATCCTTTCTGATGTTTAGGCACTCTTTTGCCCTTCTGCCAAAAAGAGAGAGAGAAGATTTTATTATGTTTGGAGGTAGGGTCTAGGGTTTTAATAGCATTTGATCTCTCTTCCTCTCCCTCTTCCTCTCCCTCTCCCTCTACTATGATTCATATGTTTTTTACAAGGAACTCTAGCTAAACCTAGGAGAAGGGATTTAGTAACATTTTTTTGTGAAAAATCTTTATTACATTAAACTTATAACTTTGATAAATAAAGTAACGCATCAAATGGAATTTTACCAATTTTGAACTACTCTGATACTCTCTGTTTTCTTCTTCTTTTCAATGAGTCAATTAGGCCACATTATTTGTGTAAATAGAATTTCATTTACTTGTGCAACATTTATGCTTATGTTATCATTCGAGAATGAGTGGTTATGCCATGATAAACACTTATGCATTGTGCCATGAGAGTTGAATTTCAAAGTCATTACGCTGATGTGGTGCTCTCATTTAATAAATATTGGAGTAAGAAAATAGATCAACATATGTTTGAACACCCACCAACCACTTTCATTAATTTTCTAATTAACTCGTAGAGTCGTTTCAAAATGTCCTACAATGTATAAGATGTTCTAAATTCACAGAACACGTGGATCATTTATATAAGCACTTTTCAGATTCAAGAAGTTGTGTGGTGCTCCCATTTAATAAATATTAAAAAAATAGATCAACATGTGTTTGAACACCCACCGACCACTTTCATTAATTTTCTAATTAACTCGTAGAGTCGTTTCAAAATGTCATACAATGTATAACATGTTCAAAATTCACATAACACGTGAATCATTTATATAAACACTTTTCAGACTCAAGAAGTTGCATACTTGGATAAAACTAATGGAGAATCACAATGTCAAATATAGAAGAGAATTTCCCATATACTTATGAGGGGTCCTACCTGATTCAAATGTTTTTGATATAAACTAGTAAATAAAATGGATCCAAATAAAATGCTTAAAACCTTTAAACGAACACAAGAGATTCATGGGTAATCCCGTAATTTCGATCACGGAAGAGTGTTTGACCTGCCCAAAGTCATTGCGCAAAACCGCGTTGTTTTGACAAATAAAAGCAACCGGCATTGAAGACCTGTACGTATACCTCTCTCTCTGTGTATCACCGTATATACCACTCCTCTTCCTCTCCAAAGCGGAATTTCTCTCTCTCTCTCTCTCTCTCTCAAATAATTCTTTGTGATTAGCGGAGGAAAATCATGAACGGAAGAGAAATTTTGCACAAAATGAAGGTCAGTGCACGAGTCTCAATCTAAAAAGGAAATACATGGATGCTATTTCTTTTGCTCGTATTTTCCTGTTTTGTTCTGGCTGAGTTCCGTAAATGAAGTTGTTGTGCTTGTTTTGACGAAGGATCGTTAGATTTTGATGATACATTTGAACTGATAATTAGTGCTTGCTGTTTTTTTCCATTATTTCTTCTGAATACCAGTAATCGGATAGTTTTATGTGTTTCACTGTGACTCGGAGAGAGAGAGAAAGAGAGGAGTCAACGTCAATAAGCTTTGAAGAATACTTAAATTGTGGAATTTTTTAAAGTAAGATTCCTTTTGGATTCCAGATTTTGGAAGTCCGACCAAATTTGAGTTTCAGGGCTTTTAGTTATCTTACCCTATGTATGCGCGTTCGTGAGCGTGAAAACGCGGCCTGTTTGAAATTATCTCAAACTAATAAAATTTGCAAGAGCGAGAATGAGAACTGGAGCGTAGAGCAAGGATCGAAGCGGAGGTCCTACTGCAGAATTATGTGACCTAGGTCTTTCCCTATTCACCAACTCTCCACGAAAAGGGATCCGCGATTCTGGATCAGTTGGTTGATTTGATTTCAATAAAACCGTGCTTGTTTTTGAACGAAATAAACAATTGCACGAACAAAAAAAGAAAAAAACACCACAACAGCACGAAGAATGAAGATCAATCACAACAAGAAAAGCACTATGCAAAGAGTTTTGTTGTTTGGTGAAATTGCCTACATCCACGAATCACGTTAGGACTTTAACCCATTCTGAATGAAGAGTGGGGTGGTGATTCGTTTGTCTCGGGCTGGATCCGAATGAGGCTGCTTTCACCTTCCTCCGTATCGTCTGCAAGATAAGGAATGGGTTAGTGTTGAATTCAAGCGGGGGCACTCCAATGCCTAAGTTTGACAGTCAGAGAGAGGAGATATAAAAGTAGATCTCATATTTGCGAAAGGCGTATCTCCTCCAGGGTTTATCCTTTGGGCTTTATAGGGTTTCTGTGCTTGCTCCTTGAGTATGTACGTGCTAGGCACAAGGCTCGTGATGTCACTCGTAATTGTTTCGAGTAGATGATGTCATGCAAGATGCTCAGTGTCCGTGTGGCTGAATATGTGCTCGAAACTTGACACAGAGACACCACGAGGAATGCAGTTGGCTCCTGAGTCACCTTACGAGTCAGGACGCCCTGGCCCTACAGTTTTAACAGACCGGACTTGCGTCCAATGGGCTTCAGTGGATGGCTTGAGCCGTCCATCTAGTCCACATGCGCCCGTCGAAGTGGGCTACCTGCATTGTCAGGGCCAACATGCTGCTCTGTACGGCCCAGTACAAAGAAGAAGAGTTACCAGACCGTTGCTAGGTTAATTGGTATCCCCATATGGGAGAGGTTTGCTTCAAGCCAGTAATCCCCATGGGACAGTGAAACAACCTTATTTTGTGATGTATTTGGTATAGATGATGCTTAAACATGTCTATTTCTTCTCTTCTTTTTAATTCCTGTACTTTTAAGATTTGAAGTTCTCATAACATGATCTGTTTTACCAAATTTCTCCACCGTACAAACACATAGACAATCCTTTGCATTGCAGTCGTTTTGTCCTTTCTTGAATCAACACTAAACCAGCACGGTTGCTATTCACAGCACAGGAACATGCTCTAAACAAGAACCAAAATCCTTTGGTTTCCCTCACAAAATCTTTCCCCTTTGCACCGTTTTTTTAGCCCCATAAACCCCATACAGTTTTTTGCTAGATTTCAGCCACAAAAGCAATATAATCAGCCTAAAGCCATACATCAACTGCTGTATAATATTAGTTTTGGCCTCAGTAGTAATAGGATAACTTGCTCAATGTAGTCCTTCATGGCTTCACTCAGATGAAAACAAAGCTGTAAAATGTTAAGTCAAAAAGGTATCTACTTTGTTTGCTTCATAGTCATTCAAATGGTCTACTAACTCTTGTTGGTTGTATGTGGTAAGTCTTGTTGATAAATTTACGACACTACTTTCTTCATTTTGGTAACTAGATTGTTTGACATTAGAATTCCTACATTTTTGTGTTTCTTTAACAAAATAGGATAGTTGAAATGCTTGAGGAATTGAAGCCATGCATTTGTCCTCACTTTGGATAGAGTTGCACTTTTGCATTTTGGATCTTCATTTTCTCGAGGTTAACTGGATAAATCACTAGACTCCTGTTTTGCGGTTGATGTGAACTTATTCTGTGCAGGAAAAGGCTTGCTTTGTTTCAACCCAACCAGCGTCACCAGATCCTGGGAAAGGCAAGAGTAGAATGCCAAAGCATGTTACTCATGGATTTCATCTTGTGAAAGGAAAATCAAATCATCCCATGGAAGACTGTTTAGTTTCCGAGTACAAGAAAGTAGATGATAAGGAGTTGGGTTTATTTGCAATTTTTGATGGCCACATGGGCCACAACGTTGCAAATTACTTGCAATCACACCTATTTAACAACATCTTGAAAGAGGTAGTGCATATTATCAGTGCCTAACTTGAAATTGAGCGCCTTGGAAATCACTTTAATCTGTATCCCTTAAGGATACAGAATCTTTGTCCTTATTCTACTTCTATCCCTTTATTTCTTCTGGTTGTCACTTCTAGTTTTAAATCTACGTGACTTTTTTCTTTGACCAATTTCTCTCTTTCTTCAGCATGACTTATGGAACAATACAGAAAGTGCAATGAAGAGAGCTTATCATGCAACTGATGCTTCTATTTTGGAACAATCAGTTGTTCTGGGGAAAGGAGGGTCAACTGCAGTAACAGCAATCCTGATCAACAATCAGAAGCTTGTAGTCGCAAACGTGGGAGATTCTCGGGCTGTTATGTGCAAGAAAGGTGTGGCCAAACAATTATCAGTTGATCATGAACCAGGCAAGGAAAAAGATAGGATTGAAAGCAAGGGCGGCTTTGTGTCGAACCTTCCCGGTAACTTTTGTTTTGATTTTTGGGGAGAGATTTGGGTGGTGTAGACTGATTTAATAAGCGGTTTTGACTTGTTACCAAAGATCACTCTTATTTTATACGCATAATTGGTCTAACCATTGTTTATCCTGTTCCAAATTATATTTTACTTGAGATTTTTTGTCAAGTCAATGGAGGCAAATCACTACTCAAAATTTTGAGGTCCATTTTGTGTCTTCTTTTGTATTCTAAATCCACTCAAACCTATATCAAATTTTATTTTACTTGAGATTTTTTCTCAAGTCAATGGAGGCAAATCTCTACTAAAAAATTCTGAGTCCATTTTGTGTCTTCTGAGTTTTGTAGTTAAGCTTGCACATTGCATTTCAGTTTACAACTCAGACTTTGATAGAGCTTTTACTCAAATTTCTAAAATTTATGCCTAGATTTAAGTTTGCACATTCGATCAATTGAACTTTCATTTTTTTTCCAATTTGAGTAAAAATCTAACTAAGGGCTGGAGTTAGCCAAAAGATGTAATTCCATGTCTACTGGCATTTGGATTTGGATTTGGGATTTGTTTTTGTATTTTCTATGCTGTAATACCAGTCCATTGGCAGAAGTGGAGACAGGACTCGGTGAATTTGCCCCCACTTCTACTTCAGGAAACAACGTCGGTAGAAGTTTGACAGTTTGTTGGTTCTTTGTAGGTGATGTGCCTCGAGTTGATGGACAGCTGGCAGTGGCGAGGGCATTTGGCGACAAGAGCTTGAAGAGACATTTGAGTTCAGAACCTGATGTGGCGGTGGAGATGATAGACGATGATACCGAATTTGTCATTTTGGCAAGTGATGGGTTGTGGACGGTTTGTTACTCTCTTGAACTTATTTTGCATCAGTTTTCATTTCAATGGAATTTTAGACGTTCCTGAAGTTCTCATTTTCTGCTATTCTATTGTGTTCTGTGGTTAGGTGATGTCGAACCAAGAAGCGGTGGATTCCATCAAAAGCATAAAAGATGCAGCATCAGCAGCGAAGCATTTGATAGAAGAGGCTCTTTCTAGGAAAAGCAGAGATGACATCTCCTGCATAGTAGTGAAATTTCAGTAATCTGCGATTCTTATTATAAATGAAGGAAAAAATGTGACTAGCAACTCGTGTAATTAGATTGCTATACTCGTTTGTCTTGATGCTTTTCTGTACATTCGACTGATTGTTAACGGTAGATAATAATGGTGTTTTCATGATACTTCTCGATGAAAACATAGGGTCCTCAATGCATGGACAAGTCCTGTACGCGATGTTCTTCTGCTCTGCTCTTTCAGTGAGCTCCTCAGGTGTGGTTGGGTTGGACCCGGGGGCTCTGCTGCCCGCCTGGCGCAGCAGCCCCTACCCACTACAAAACGTTACCGTTTTGCTGAGGAAAAAAAATCTTTTGCCACCTATTTGTAATCCTATGAAACAGAAACGTGATTATGAGAGCTTTAAAGACAAAATTTGATTATGTCTCTTTAGAATAATATGATCAGAATAATAAGATCTTCACACCTGTTCAAACGGATTAAAAATTGGAGTACTTAATTTTTTAATCATATTTTTTAATATATAAACGGTTTAAAAAATTAAGTGCTCAAATTTTCACTACGTTTGAATTGGTTCAAAGATCTTGTTATTTTGATCATATTATTCTAAATGGTCATAATTAATTTTTGTCTATAGGGCTCTCAGAATCACATTTCTGCTCTACAAGGTTCTAAATAAAAAGCATATATTTAATATAGGAGATCTAAAAATAAAAATTAATTACAATCTTTTAGAATAATATGGTCACAATAATAAGATCTTTGCACCGATTCAAACAGAGTGAAAATTTGCGTACTTAATTTTTTAAACCGTGTATGTGTATATATATATCGGGGCGGTTCCGGGAACACCTAAAAAAATACCTCATAGTTTCCGATCAAATTTTGACGATCCGAGCCGCTCAATGTGATCAGAACGTGATTTTAAGGGTACTTGTGAGAAATCAGCAAAAAAAATGACCGGGAAGGGCTTGATCCGAACAGTTTCGAACAGTTTTTTACTGAATGGTGCAAATAAAAACTGCTCAAATCAAGCCTTTTCCGGTCATTTTTTTTGCTAATTTCTCGCGAGCATACTTAAAATCACATTCTGCACACATTGAACGGTTCGGATTATAAAAATTTGATTGAGAACTGTGAGATTGAGATTTAGGGTATTTTTTTAGGTGTTTTTTTAGGGTGTCCATTGAACCGTCCCCTATATATATATATTAAAAAATATGGTTAAAAAATTAAGTGCTCCAATTTTTAATCCGTTTGAACATGTGTGAAGATCTTATTATTCTAATCATATTTAGCTGAAGAGACATAATCAAATTTTGTCTTTAGAGCTCTCATAATTACGTTTCTGTTTCATAGGATTACAAATAGGTGGCAAAGATTTTTTTTTCCTCAAACAAAACGGTAACTTTTCATTCTGGTGGGTAGGGGCTGCTGCGCCAGGCGGACAGCAGAGCCCCCGGGTCCGGTTGGGTTTGGTTGTATCTGTAATGGGCCTTTTGCCACTCGTATTAGTTTTGGGTGAATATAGTATGAGGAGAGATATGATAAAAGAGTGGACATGTATATATAGAGAGAATATGTCGTAGATGGTCTTTTTGAGTTATTTATAGAATAGGAGAGATCAATAGACTTGGTTTGTTTTGGGGTCAATATGAGTAGGTGGATATAGGATTGAAAGAAAAGGTTGACATTTTATTTTCCTTTTATCCTGGCAAACTCCGGATATAAGTATTTTGGATATATTATCCGGCGTGATAGTATATCCGCCTTTTATATTTCGTAAACCAACCGTAGAGACTTATTACTAGGTGACAAAATGAAGGTCTGAGAGTCATATTGTTTTGAAGAATTGGTTGTACTTAAAGGTCTCAAATTGTTTTCTGAGACTAGGAAAGTAAAGTAAGAAATGAAAGGCTTAATTGCAAAAACACCCCTTCAACTATCACTTTTTTGCAACATGACCCCCTGAACTATATTACTCAACAACTTCACCCCCTCAACTATTAAAACTCGACAACTTCACCCCTTCCGTCCATTTTTGGTAAGAAATGTTAAGTTTAGAGGTTAAAATGGATGGAAAAACAGAATGGTGCCCAAAAATGCCCTTGGGGCGGGAAAATAGTTTTGGGTATTCATACCTCTCTCTGTCCCACAAAAAAAAACTCAAATCAAATTCTCTCTCTCTCATCTCGTCCTCTCTCTGGGTCTCTCATATCTCTCTGATCTCTCATATCTCTCTCACCCACCAAAGCACCCACCAAAGCAGGTCTGTCTCTGTAATCTCTACTGCTCTCTCTCTCTCTCTGGGTCTCTCAGCTCCTCTCATCTCTCTGATCTCTCATATCTCTCTCACCCACCAAAGCACCCACCAAGGCAGGTTTGTCTCTGTAATCTCTACTGCTCTCTCTCTCTCTCACCTACCGTCTCTCTCTCTCTAAAAGTCAGATTTTGAAATTTCTGTTCTGTTGAAATTTCTCTCATCTCAGTCATATATATCTCTCCCCCACTCTCCTGCCCTCCCATCTCCCACTCTCCTGCCCTTCCCACGTCCCCATCTAACTTGATATTTGAACTCATCTAAATTCAGATTTAAAACCAAACTCTCCAAAAAAAAACCCACCCACTGATTCCAACTTCAACTCAAACCCAGATTCAGCATGAGCAGCTCTAGTAGCTACACCACCAACTTATCTCAGTACGATGGAGATGAAAGATGCAGATGTGGTCGGAGGGTTGTGATGCGAACGTCACTAACTGTGAAAAATCCTGGAAGAAGGTTCCTTGGGTGTATCAACTACAAGGTAATTTGTCCAATTTTGGAGTACAGCAAATTATGCAACTGTTACTACATTTTTAAAAAATTAGATAATGCAATATGTTTATGTCTTAATGTCAGGAAAAAAATGGATGCAATTTCTTTGTCTGGATAGATCCTGAAACGTGCCTTAGAGGATTGGAATATGCCAAGATCATGCAAGCGAAGAAGGAAGAACTTGAGAAACAAGTTGAAGAGTTGAAAATGAGAACTGAGAGGTTGGAAAGAGGAAGACAAAAGGTGGAAGAAGAAAATGATGCACTGGTCGTCAAATTGGCAGACTTGACTGAAATGAATGTTAACCTTACAACTACTATTGAAGCCCTAAATGCACAGATTGGAGCAAGGAATACTAGAGAGATAGGACCAAGTTATTTTAGGAACATCATAGTAGTGGTAGTTATTGTGTGTGTGATTGGTGTGCTTATGTCAAGTGTGAACCATAATATCCCTAAGAAAAAATATTTGTATTTGCCTTAACTATGAATGAAAAGCATGCAATGAACTTTGGTACAAAATTTGGAACTTGGAAGAATAATGGACTTCATTTGACATCTTCAAGTAATGACCAGCTTCTTAGGTGGATTGAAATAAATAGACAGCCTTAATGCTATGCAATCCAGAAATTTCATTCAAACAAAGAGTTGTGTGGTGTAGCTTCAAAAGTTAATTTGTGAGATGGAGTCGATACTAGTTCAACTTGGCACTAGATTCCAGTTGAGGGTATTTACTTTTACCAAAACAGACCTATTTACTTTAATATGTAACATCTAGGGTTAGCATTTAAGGACTATTTGGAAAAGAAAGCTTTCAGATTAAGGGCAACAAAGAAAATGGGGCTGTTCTCTCTAAGATTTGACAGAATGGGGCAGCTCAGTCTCACAGGCTGCTTCTCCCCTTTTTATTACTTCAACCAATTAAAAAACTAACACAAGTATTAGAAGCATTGCAATAAAACATAACCACAAAGCAGTCCATCAGTACCTGCAATCAGTAGAACAGCAGTCCATTTCTGGTATAACAGAGCAGAACAGAGATAGAACAGACAGCCGGTCCATAACAGAGCAGTCCAGTCCATCACAACCAACAGAACAACAGCATAACAAGGCTACTATAACATCAGAAAAACAACAGAACAGGTAGCCATAACAGATATCCCATGACAGCAACAACAAGATTCATAACAGACCACCATAAAACTGGACAGCAATAGCAATAGCATGGTACATTTTTTATGTACCAACACAACAGGAGCAGCTGGACTAACAGAACAACAGTAGCAGTTTGAATGTATTAACAGAACAACAGCACCAATAGAGGTACCAGAACAACAGTAATAACATGAAAGTAAGCATGCACCATTCATTAATTCAAAAGGTAACATTTCATTCCTTTATATGAATTCAAAAGGTTACATTTCATTCAGTAGTTCCAACCCACAAAAGAAATATGAAAGTACTAGTTAAACCATTACACATTACTAACCATTACACATTACTAAAGTTTAGCCATAAGCCTAAGATAAAGTTGATTCAAGTGGCAGATCTCTGGGTACTTGGTGTTGAAGTTGCTCCTTGGGAGTCTAGCCTAGGAATATGAATGTTTGGCATTGTGGCACTGCCACTTCCACTACCACTGCCACATGATGCTGCGGATGAACTTGTTGCCTGATTCCAAAAAAAGGCATTCCCTATCCTTGTGGATCTCCTCCAACCCTACATTGACAGTCCAATACAAATAAGTTGACAAATATTGGATTGCCTTCACATCTACTAAACTATAGACAATGGACATGAGGATAGTGTTATACCTGTGGTATTGGCAGACCCACCCTTGGAGCAATAGATTCTGCACCTCCAAACCTTGTCATTGGTATTTTGACTTTCCCAACTACTGGCTCCTTACCCTTCCCACTCTTTGCACATTTATTTGTTCCAAGATCCACTCCAATGTTTGGATTTCTTTCTGTAATGACAACACCAGGAAGCGCAGCTGTGGTTCCACCTCTTCCTCTACCTCCACCTCTACTACCATTCCCATTGTTTGCACTTCTTCCTCTTCTAAGAACCATTTGACTGTTTGCAGCTCTTTCCCTACCAATGAGAATACCCTGATTTGGACCTCTTCCTTTTACAACCAATCCATTGTTTGCACCAGTGTTTGCTCCACTGTTAGGACTTATTGTTCTACCTCTACCTCTACCACTACCTCTACTACCATTGTTTACTCCTCCAGTACCTCTACTAGCAGTGGGGAACCCTCTTCCTCTACCTCCAGTCACTCCTTTTCCTCTACCTCCAATCACTCCTCTTCCTCGGCCACTCTCATTTTGAATTTCTCTTCCTCTACCTCCAATCACTCCTTTACCTCTGCCAACCTCATTCTGAATTCCTCTTCCTCTTCCTCCCACCACCATCACACCCTGTTCAAGCCAAATAATGAGGACTTATAATGATATTAAAGTGCTGTAAATCACAAATTATTAATGTAGTCATGAAAAAAAAAATACAGATTGACCATACTTGTTCACTAGTGCTGTTTGTTGACTTGTGAGGGCAGGTTCTCGCATTGTGACCTGGCTGCTTGCATTGTCCACACTTTAGGGTTGTGTAATACTTCCTCACTCCACTTGAAGTAGTTTTTGGCTCATCAGGGCCTTTCCTCCTATTTTTTTTTGGTCTCCCACTCTTTGCCCTAACAGGAGGAGGGTTGATTGGATCAAAGTCTGTACGAACCCACATTGTTTGGTCTGGAATTGGTTTTATGGTGAAGTTGTATGTCCTTGTGATGAGCACCCAATATTGCAGATATTTGGTGCGACTAGTCCCGTTTATATTGTTTTAACTTGCGTTTATTTAGCTTTTATTTGATTTTACTCGTAAGGTAGTTTGTTTAGTGTTACAGGTAAAACGTCCTAATAAGGCGCATTTCGACGCCATGGATGGCCCAAGTGCTTCCAAGTACCCGAAGACCCTGTCGGCCCCTGAAAATCTGTCTAAGTATGGAAAAATGACTTTCTGATAAAGTTCTGATTTTTGAGATAAAAAATGGCGGTAATTGATCCTTGAATTTTTCTAAGAGTAACTACAAAGCTGCAAGATTTTATTCGAAGAGCAAGGTCATGTTTTGAGCCATTTTCTCTTGAGAAAAATGTGCAGTTTTCCATTTTGTACTAAAAGTGGGGGGTTGACATTTTGATTTAATTGGAATATTGAAATTCTGGTAATGCCATTGTTTCCAAATGGGGGGTACTTTCTTATTTTCATTAAATAAATTAAAGTAAAGGAAAGGTAAAAGAAATGTTTAAAATGTAGCCTTTACTTAAGTTTAGAGAATGAAAATAAGGTGTTGTGAAGCTGTGGAAGTTGCTGGGAGCCGTCGGGTGCTGAGTTTTGGAGGCTGGCCTGAAGTCTGGAGATAAGCTCACCGTATCGATACAGATTAAGGCTGTATCGATACGCATTAGTTTCAAGGGAAGGCAGAGTGTTCCGTATCGATACGGCCTTAATCCGTATCGATACGGGGAAGCTACGTGGAAATGACCCTTTTTGATTTAGCAGCGTGGTATCGATACTTTTCTTAATCTGTATCGATACTATGAGCCTTCGGCTAGATATTTGTTGCTTTTTGGACCTTCCATTTATGGAATAGTTGCTACTTATAGTATGTTTTTAGGATATTTGTTGGGAGAGAAGATGAGTTGTATAAATACTCTTCTCCCTCACTTTAGTTAAAGATCTACTTTATGTCCTAGTTTAAGTTCTCTCTCTAGGAGAGAACTCCATTAATGTCTTTTCAAGTTTCATGTCATTTCCTTCAAGAACCTTGGTAAGTCTTAGTTGTATGTTAATTTCTCGTTTATTAATATTGTAGCTACGCTTTAGATTCTCCTTAATATCAAGTTTATTTTCATTTCTATCGGTTAATCATGTTTTCTTCCTTAAGCAAGCTTTCTAGTCTTTTCATTATGTTTAAGTAGTCTTTTAGGCTCGGCCATGGGGTGAATAACACCTCGTGACTTATGTTAATCTTGCCTTTCTCAGCATAAGACTTTAACTATGGTTTGGAAATGTGCGTGGTTCACCTTTTATGTAACAAAACTTGTCGATGTTAACCTCCGGTGATCATATGCTCGCTCATATGGTTCCGTGAGCTATGTCTCGCCTCGTGTTTGCCAAAAGAACCAAAGAACTTGCTCGCTTTCCAAACTATACTTCTAGTTCTTGACCTTGATGTTTGGTTTGAATTCAAGTCTTGGCGTTGTTAATCTCCGGTGATCATGTGCTTGCTCGCATGGTTTCGAGAGCGATGTCACGCCTTGTGTTTAGCTTGTTATTCAAACTCTATATCACGTCTAACCATTTTCACCGCTAAATCTTCCAGTTGATAGCCTAAGCCGTGCAATTCAACCGTGTTTTCATTGAGAAAGGTTGGATGGCCTAAGTTATGGGTGTTAGGAGCTTCTAGGCCTTGCCGCTTGTTTAATTCAGTTCAAACTCATTTCTAGTCTTTTCTATAAGAGTATTTCTCACATTGCAAAGGAAAACTAAAGTTGGCCGTCTTAACGCCACAAACCCTTACTTCTACAATCCAAACAAGCTATATTCGAGCTCCCTGTGGATCGACTCGGACTTTCTCGCTATACTATGCAAATCTTTAGTTGTAGTCCGGTAAATAAATAATTGAATTTGACGGCCGTTTGGTAAACTTCAACGACTACCGAAAGGGTTGCAATCCTTGCAAAAGTACGTTGATGAAAGCACTGATCAACATAATCTTCAGGATCACTTTTATCTGTCATGATTGCAGCCATTCCATGTGCACATGGTATTCCACTTACATCCCATTTCCTGCAAGTGCATGTTTTCTGTCCTATGTCCACAACATAGATCCTAGGTACACAAATGACTTCAAATATGGTGCCACCACTATACATAACCTCAGATTCCCCCATTAGTTGTTGGGTTCTCTCAATTCTCCTACTAATCCGTGGACATATATTACCATTCCAGCCCATGCACAACTTAAGTCTACTTTGCAACCTTGTCATTAGGTACCTTCTAATACTTTCAACCATGGTCAGAATTGGTTGGTCTCTTGCATCTTTGATTGCTGTATTAAAAGCTTCACTTGTGTTATTATCCATTCTATTGCATTTAGACCTTGTACTATACATGCACCTAGCCCATGTTGTTGGTTCTTCTCTCATCAACCATTCATATGCAGTTTCATCAATCTCTTTAATTTCATTCATCCTCTCCTCAAACTCCTGCACTGTGTAAACTGATGCAGCCCCTCACATGAGGTCTTTCCACTCTTTACCCTTGTACAGTTTATTGAAGTTTGAGTACATGTGTCTAATGCAGTACCTATGTTCTACATTCGGGTACTTTTAAGCAAATGTTTCTGTCAAACCCTAGAGAAAAAAAAACAACTTAAGAAATAAACAAACAGCATCAAACATAATGTAAACAATATAAACATTTAAGTAAGTAAAGAACTTAAGAAACAAATACCTTCTGCCTATCAGAGATGAAGCACCAACCCTTTTGCTCTGGATTCCCTATCATGTCGGTTAGATTTTCCAAGAACCAAGTCCAGCTGTCTTTTGTTTCAGCCTCAACAACAGCAAATGCCAAAGGAAACATCTGATTGTTCGCATCTTTTGCAGTTGCATGCATCAATTGACCTCCAAATGACCCTTTTAAGAAACATGCATCTAACCCAATTATAGGTCTACAACCAGCTAAAAACCCCTTCACCTGTGCATTATAACCTATGAACATTCTCTGAAACACTGGACCTTCATCAGGCAAGGGTCTTTCAACTTTCAGTTTAGCCACACTACTTGGGTTTTGTATTCTAACCATCTCACAGTAGTCCCACAACCTCAAATATTGTTTTCTATGATCTCCTTGAATTGCCTGAATTGCCTTTCTCTTTGCTCTATAGACTTTGGTATGTGAAACATTTATCAGCCACTCTCTCCTAACTATGTTCTTCATTGATTTGACCTTAGTCTCAGGAGCATCAACCAGCTTGGTTATGTACTTTTGGGAAAGCCATGATGAGGTTGCATTATTATTAGTGTAAATCCTAGTACAATTATGCATTTGTGTTATCTTTTTAATTTGAAAGGATTTCTCATCGTACATTGGAGAGGCATGAAGCCTAAAGCCACAATCACGTGCACATTTTACAGTCACTCTTGTAGACTCATTCTTCAAAAATGTGAATGTATACCCCTCCTTAATGTGGTATTCCCTCAATAATTTCCTAAACACCAGCACATTAGGAAACTTCATTCCCTCTATTAGTTTGGGGTTCTTCATGTAACTCTCTTTAAACTCAGGAAAAATAGGTTTCCCATCTTCATCATAGTCCTCTCCCAAGTTGTTATCATCACTGTCAGAACTAAGATCTTCATCACCTTTACTCTCAAGGTTGTAGGTATTTCCTAAACCTACCAAGGGAATGGTCTCCTCTCGTTCTTCGTCAGAAGACTCCTCTATCCCACTAAAAGATCCACAAGAACTTTCACTATCATCATTGGGCTGCCACTCACAGTCAGAATCACTACCCTCATCCATTTCTTCTGTATCCACACCTTCTTGAACTATATGTTGAACTTCCTCTTCATCACAGCTTTCTTGAACAATGTGTTCAACTCCATCTCCATGAAGGTGTTCCACTACGTGTCCTCCTACGTCTAAGTCACCTCCCAATTCAGTTAAGGAGCTAGGGTCAACAATAGTATTTGTCTCCGTACATATCACCTCCACCTGATCCTCACAGTCCTCGTCAGATTCTACCACATTAGGACAATGGACATATACATCAATTATCATATACTTCCTACCAGAATGCGCTGCAAACATTTGAAGCATATCATCATGAGAAGTCAATTCAACTAATCCATTGTTCGTGTCATGCATTGGACATCTATAAAACACAGTTATGTATTCTGTTACTCCATTAAAATCTGTTATTCCATACCCCATCTGCCTAATATTATCCACCAACTCATAAAAGGTGAAAGAATCTGGATCTACCTTTATTTCTGCAATGACCCCATTCAAGTATTTTGAGTGTGACCCCCTGACTACTTTACCACCAACACGGATATTCAAAGTACACCTCAGATCAACCATGTTTTCTGTGTAACATAACAAAAAGGATAGATTAAAATAATAGGACCAACAAAAAAGTACAATGGGTAACATTTAAAAAAATAAATATGATTAATAATCTGATCACTAGACTCTCAATCATAAAAGTGAATCAAACTTACACCCACATGAGGCAAGCAGCACCCATTAAAGGAGCTCCAATATTGTTAATACATAGTACACATTTATACATTACAACAGACGAGTCAAAAATTCAGCTTCCAAACAGTGGATATCATTAAGGCCAAAACAATCCAACTTACACAATCATATAAGTTAATCAAACTGAGCACGTCATTCTAATCAATGTTGCACCAAAACTTGCAGATTTCGAGAAGTGTGTTTTCAAGCAAAATTAGATTGCATTGCTGTTGTATCACAATTAATAGCCATTACGCGTAGAGACACATGGACGATTAAGGCAACGAAAATCCAAATTACAACACCACAGAACTAAATCAAAATTCGAACCAAAATTAAAAAAATATGATTAATAACAGGACCAACAAAACTATACAGTGGGTATCATTAAAAAATATGCATGTGCCTGGAAACACTATTTTAAACACTATTGTGTACTCTATTTTAGGATCTTAGTCCAATTTTGTAAAGCACCAATATGATACCCAATTTTTAATGCCCTAATCTCATACTTTAGGGTTAAATAAAGCCCTAAAAAAATTAAGAGCTCGGGAAGTCCCCCCTATTTTTAAAAGCCACAATCATTGACCTTTAGGGTTACATTCATTGTTTATGGCTACATTCATTAAAATTTTGAAAACCCCAAAATCCCCCAATTTTTTAAACCGAAAAGCACATGAATACATAAATTGATATAAACAACTTACAGAAAACTTACGTATTCACAGGAGAACTAGGAAAACCAGGTAGAACTCGGCGTACGGAATGGAACGAAGTAGACTCGGCGTACGGAATCGAACGAAGTAGATTTTGCCACTCTAGGGTTTCGGCTTCTGAGATGCTTCTGTAGATTGATTGGAGATGGGTGGGAGATGGAGATGGGTGGGTGGAGATGAGTCTCAGTGGCCGTGGTGGGGGGCGGCGATTATATCATCGAGAGAGAGAGAGAGAGATAGAGAGAGAGATCATCGACAGAAAGAAAGAGATTGGATTGTGTGGTGGTTGTGTCTTCTCTTCTTCTTCTTTTTTTTTAATATCTTTTTCCTTTTTTATCGTCTCTTTTTTTAAGCCAGGGCTACTTTAGTCCTTCTCTTTCACTCCGTCCAATTTTTAAACGGAAATGAGGGGAGGGGGTGATGTTGTTTGATTTTGATAGTTAAGGGGGTCATGTTGTCGGGTTTTGTACATGAGGGGGTCATGTTGCAAAAAAGTGATAGTTGAAGGGGTGTTTTTGCAATTAACCCGAAATGAAATCACTTATGAAATGGTAGGTGTGGCTTCCAAAGCAAAACTGTGTGGAAGAGACTTATCGGATCACCATATAGAAAAATCAAGGAAAAAGGAAGACCTAGAGTGAGATTTGCCCTTTTTTTGTTAGAAAAAAGAGTTGTCGATGTCATTCCCATTTAGGTCCAATTCGGATTCCTTTGTTGTTTTCTTTTCCTTCTGCACCTTTTCCTTGAAATGAGAAAGAAGATGGTACATTTGAATTGTACTATTTAAGTGCTTTTTTTTTTTCTTCTGACGAAAGAACCACCCTTTGGGAGGAAAAAATTTCAGTGCTGAGCGAATACCATGTTGTGTCCACTCGCACATCTGAGCCGTCCATTACGTGTTTGAACGGCTCAGATTTGGAGAGAGAAAAATGAGAAAAAGTGTTGAGGTGAGAGGAGAAAAAGGGTTTCAATCTGAGCCGTTCAAAAGTATATCGAATGGCTCGGATGCGCTGAGCGGGTACCACGTAGAATATATCCGCTCAGCACTAAAAAAGGGACCCTTTGGGAGGGCCATTAATTAGACCCATCCATAAAACGTAAGCCTTTGAGCGATCCGAAGTAACCACTAGTCCGACCCGCCATATAAATCGTGGTACCAGGTCTGAAGAGGAGTCGAAACCCTGCCCAATGCTAGGCAAGGGCCTTCTCCTCCTGCTAGGGCAAGCCCACGGGTGGTATTTTTTATTTTAAGTGCTTATTGCTTACCAGAGATCCTACTTCTACAATTGGTGGGCGACCAGGTTATTCAAAGAAGAAGTGTTTTCTCCATGTTTTTCCCATATTGCAACTTCCGTACCAATTCAGTCAATACGGAATAGATCGGTTAAACATTCTATTAGGGAGCCTTGGTCTTGACTCTTCTTTTTTCTAAAAGTATTTTTTTTTCTCTTCTGGGTAGTATTCATTCTCGTTCATCTCTTGGAATCTCATCCAGCAGTGGTCGAAACATCTCTCAAAGTCCAACCACTTCGCCTACTTCCTTGCCCCCAAGCCTTTCTCATACATGAGCGCAAGACATTTTGAAGGATTATCTGACTAAGCTTGTACCTCTATTACAATAACAAAATGTTTCATGATTTCTCCTCGAATGGTTATTCCTCTGTGTTAAGGGTTTTTGAATCGAATGGGCCTCTTTAGTGATAATGAGCTGTTTTATGCAATGACAAGTATTCTGGGCCATTGGTTAAGGACACCCAGTCCATTAGGCTTTCCAAGGCCCAAACATGCAAAAAATTGTCTCAAGGCCCAAAAAGGCAAAAAAGTGCCTAGATACTTTTGCCCATTGCAATTTGCCACGCATGCCCACTTGGCTATCCCCACAAGGCTCCACGTGGAACAAAATGCCACGTGTAAAGCACCCAGTGGCAGTCTGTCTGCTTAGAAAGCACACAGTTTTGTTTGTTGCTTTATGAAAACAAACTTCAAAAAGAAACAAGTATTGCTACAGTATCACGTTGCGACCAAAACCTGCTTTCATCACCCAAAGACGAAAACGACAAAAATGCCCTAACTTTCACCAAGAGACAAAGATAAACCCACCTCAGGTCTCTTGAACTTTCCAAAGGATCTTGCCATGGGTTCGGATCCTTTCCGGTTCAAGTTTTGGACTAAATGAGACAGTCCAAATTTGAATTATGCATCGAAATAATGAGTTCATTCAATTGTTTCAAAATTCTAGGGGATTCTAAAATGTTAGATATAAGATCGTAGATAACTCTAGCTAGATTTGTATCGAGAATTCTGAAATATTGTCGAGATGTAAAAAAGAAAAGATATTTTTTTATGAGCGTTCTAGAAGAAGATCGAATGAAGGCTATTTTATGAAAACAATCCTAGCCATTCATTGAGAAAGTGTATGACTATAAAAAGGATGTGCTATGCATTTATATAAACCATTGTACAAGTGGTTATTGGACTAATAAAAAAATAATATTTTCAACGTGTCCAAATGCAACACTTTTCATATTCGATAACAATATTTAATGTCTGCCAACACAATATCCAAATCCTGTGTTTGCCCTTGATATTGAGGTGCTATTTTGTTAACTCTAAGTTCTATAGATAAGTCAGGTTTTCAAATTAAGCTTTAAAATGTATTCATATTTCGTTTAACACTCCTTTTCGTCCCTTAGGTTGCGTAGGCAATCCTTGAAATACTTCTCCACCCACCCTCCCACCCAACACATGCCTTGGTCTCCTTCACACAGTATGCTAGAGAATTCTACATCGCCTTCATCTCTCTCCCCTTCCCTTTCTCTCAATCTCGATATGTTTCTTGCACCTTTTAATTTGTAGAGAATCGATCAGACCGGATTGCATGATGATAGAGGGAACATATTTAGACATCATATGATAAGTTAATTATGGAAAATAAATGTAATCTGATCTAGTAAATAAAAGTGGTGATTAAAAATAAGATTATGTTTACACATTTGGAATAATTTGCTAAATTTATAGAACCACCTGGCATTCTCGTTGTACTGACTGAATATTCAGAGTGGTTCTATAAATTAGTAAATGAGAAAAAAATAACAACAAATAGTGACGACAAGAGAGAATAGATAGAGACTAGCACACGGGACGGGAAGTAAAGAGAGAGAGATAGAGAGAGGGAAATCCGTTCTTATCTTTGCTGCAGCATTGTTCAATTGAAGATTAGGATTAAGATTAATATTAAGATTTTGGCTAGAAGAGAGCGATCAATTAGTTCAAGAGTTTGAGCCTGTAAAGCCCATCACGAGTCTCTTTATTTTATAAGATCTCTTAGTGAATCATCCAAATAAAAAATGACGTTAATATGTACAATATCGTTATAGGTGTTTGATCTAGTCACATTTATCCAGTTAATCTAATTGGAGCCTGTAAAGTCCATCACAAGTCTGAATTTGATAATCCAAATCGTTTATTTGATAAGGTCTCTCACTAGATCATGGGGACAAAAATTCAAGTTAAACCAATATCAATGCAGGTGTTTGATTTAGTCACATTTACTTGTCTTGAAAACAAAGGTGTATTATTAAGTTGATTTTTTTTTTATTATTTATAATTCAGCAATTCGAGTCATTTAAAAATGGAACTCTCAGATGGACCCCACGGAGACATTTATTTGGTGCAATCCATTGTCGGATTGGAAATGACATTTTTTGTCCATTTTTTTCTAATGAAAAGCTATTTTGTTGGTATAATTATAAGCATATAGTATAGTTCAACTATTTGGTCAATGTACGTAAGATTCGTACACATTAATCAATTTCGAATATATTTAATTAAATTAAAGAGAGTTAACTCAGTTGGCCAGTACTCTTATATCGCACTAGAATGTAAAGAGTTTGAGTCTTTTTTCACTTGCGTGTGAATGTTTTTTTCATTGTATTTGTTGGGGTTATTTCTCGCTTGTAGTTGAGTTGGACTTATAATGATTGTGGTCCTTTTGATGAGCTTATTTATCTTGTTGGTTCGAGCTTAATTATCTCGTGGACTCTCTCATACAATGATGTAGTGTCATGTGATTTGTACTTTGTATATGATGTAATGATTTCTCCTACCAATTGGCAAAAAAATATTTAACTAAACATTTGTTCAATTTTAGTCACATAATTCTTCTAAAATGCTCTGCACTCTCATTCTCTATTCTCTTGTGTTTGCACTCTTAATTCTCGTTCTTGCGAGTTTTAGTAGGTCTGAATGTGAAAGAGCACCGTCACGTAGTGCTCCGGATCTGTCCACAACAAATGGTATGGAACCTATAAATATGGGTGCTCTCGGACTATTGCATAACTATTCAAAGATTTGTTTCAAAGATGCTTTTATGTTCGCACAGGAGAATTTTATTTTTTTTCCAATATTGTATACATCAGCGGATCAAAGTTAGCAAACCATTAGCATGTTAGTTAACAGGAGGTCCAAAAACTGTCCATAACCCTGAACCCCAATTTACCTCCCGTGAGACTTGAACCTTGATCTGCCTCCATTGTGGAAGGAAGGTGAGAGAACCAACTCCACCAGCAAGAGTTTCTAGTCATTTCACTTGGGTTCTAGTCATTTCCCTTTAGTTAATTAATAACAAGCACACCTTGACCATATATAATGGAAAAAAACAGAGGGGGCTGGACTTTTCTTGAAATCGCCTTGTTGTGTGCTGTGAACTGTGGAGGCGCCACATATCCCCCCATTGCATGCCCTTCCCTTGTCGCATGCGGCCACGCCCATACCCCTTCACCATCCTCGTCATTCCCTTTACCCCTCCTCCTCTCCCTCTCCTCTCTCTCTAGAAATCTCTTTCTTCTCTCTCTATATCTCTCACTATCCGCCTTATATATCTCACCTTCCCCTCTTTGCTCCCTCCTCATCCAACAGTACCCACCATTCCCCTCTCTCTCTCTCTCTCTCTCTCTCTCTCTCTCTCTCTCTCTCTACAACTTATCTCTCTCTAGAAAAATTGTAGTATCATTATGGGAAGCGTTTGTGCCGAGCAACACCACAAGTTCCACACCTCCCACCAACTCCAGCTCCTCAACAAGAAATCCCTACTGAGGGAAATCGACATTCCGCCGCGCAAGCTCCTCAGCCGCCGCCCCGCAGCCTGCGGCGGTGAGAACGTGGCCGACATTTTCACCGACTCACCGCGGTCGGCGGAGGAGGCCCTGATGCAGAAGTTCCTCCCGTACAACAACGGTGGAGGCGACTCGGATGACTCTGACGCGGACGACCCGTACTCGTCGGACCACTTCCGGATGTACGAGTTCAAGGTCCGGCGGTGCACCCGCAGCCGCAGCCACGACTGGACCGACTGCCCGTTCGCCCACCCGGGCGAGAAGGCCCGCCGGCGGGACCCGCGACGGTACCACTACTCGGGCACCGTGTGCGCGGAGTTCCGCCGCGGTGGGTGCAGCCGCGGCGACAACTGCGAGTTCGCGCACGGGGTTTTTGAGTGCTGGCTGCACCCGGCCCGGTACCGGACCGAGGCGTGCAAGGACGGGAGGAACTGCAAGCGGAAGGTCTGTTTCTTCGCCCACTCGCCGCGCCAGCTCCGCCTTCTGCCGCCGCAGTCCGCCGCCGATTCTCCGCCGCCGGAGGGGAACTACCGCCGGAATCCCAACCATTGCTGTCTCTATTGCCACTCCCCCGTCTCCGCTTCCCCCACATCCACCCTCATGGGTATGTCCCATGTGTCCCCGCCGCTCTCTCCGCCCGAGAATCACCGCTCGGTGAGTTGGGTCTCCCCGATTTCTCGCTACGGTGGGGATCGATTTTCAGCCGTCGATTCGGGTTACAAGGATTCGTTGAGTGAGCTGATTTGCTCCTTGGAGGGCATGAATGTGAGTGAAGCTTCACCACATGCAGGGGGTAATAATGGAAATTTGCCTTGGGTAGATATTTGTCTGAACAACAATTGTGAGGATCAGCAGCAGCAGCAGCAGTTTGTTCTGTCTCCTTCCACTCCAAGTCCTTCTGGATCCAGAGGGTATTTCAGTAATTGTGATTCTTCCTCAAGCAACAGCTTCCATTTTGAAGACAAGAGCAATGAGAATGGTCTGGGGTGCCCAGATCTTGGTTGGGTCAATGATCTTCTGACCTAATTTTGAAATTCCAAGATGGTGGTAATGATGATGATGATGATGATAATGATGAAAATTGGAGGAACGTTGAAGAAAATGATGGGGAATCCGTATAAATAATAAGTATAATTGAGAAGTGTAAATATGTGGGATTGGGTGTTTTTATTTTTTTTTTGGTCCTTCTAATTAGATTTCTTTGTTGAGTCTATTATTCTGTGTTTTTGTTGAATTAATTCCAAGTCTTTTTCGAGTTTTGATTTCGAGAAAATCTTTTTGTAAGCGAGAGAGGTTAATTTGGTTATTGTTTTTTTTTTTTTTTTTTTGATGTAATGAGGAGTTGGGTTATTAACAATGTATAAACCCTTGGGGATTATGAATTGCATGATTTTCTCCTATTCTTGTGCATGTAAAAAGATAAGCTAATATAATTTAAAGGATTAGAGAAGATAGACTAGTTTTTTCTTTTTCTTTTGGAAGTACTTTTGTAATCGGAGACAAGGATAGTTGGCATACCACAATTTTAAGGTGGTGGGCACGTGGCTTACATGCAGGGTACAAAGATTTTATTTGTTTTTTCTTCTTGTATATTTTTGTGAAAATTATTTTATGACTTGTAATTGATATTAATTGGATATTTTGATAGATCTCAATTAATTTATTGCAAATGTTAATATTTAGAAAAAGGTATAAATAATTTTTAAAATAGTATGAATTAGTAAAAAAAATATATAAACAAATTGGGGTTGGATATTTTGATAGATCTCAATTAAGGTCTTTCTAATAGAAAAATGTAATTGCAAATGTTATTATTTATTAAAAGGTATAAATAATTTTTAAAATAGTATGAATTAGTAAAAAAATATAAAAAAATTGGGAAGGAGAGAGCAGCGACGACCATTTGTAGTGTAAATAATACCTATAATTATACAAGAAATAAATTTATCGGTTAACAAATGACACCCATTGATTAGTATTGCCACTAATTAATATGGTTCCAATTTTTGCAATTCTTTTCCTCGGTTTTTAAAAACGTGGAGCTCTTTAACTCCCCACTCTCATCATTAACGAGTACTTTATCATTAATAAGTTGAAAATTTTCATAAGTCGTATTTCCTCTAAGTTTGTATATACCTTGAGTTTATTTTTTAGTTTGTGTGGAGTATTGTAGAATTTTATTTGTGCAAAACTATTATAATATGAGAATTTTTTTTCCCACGGAAACAGAAGCTATTTTATTAATACGGAGAATGGTCCGAGGACCTAATATTCTGAAGGGCAAGATTAGTGAGCCAGGGCGACATCATTAAAAACCGAAATATTTGGGTAATCAATACATAGCTATATATGGCTCTTGTGATGAAACCCAATTGGATTCGGGGCAACGCAATTTGGTTACGAAGAGGTAAAAGAAGTCATTAATATTTAAGCTTGTGAATATTCTATGTCACAATTTTCTGAATTCGCTACCGGGAGGAGGTATTTTTTTTCAAATGGTCACAAGACCGAAAACTTTCAACTAGTCAAATAACCAAAAATACGTGAGGTGAGAATTACGTCGCTTACATTTTTCGTTCTTGAATTAGAATTCTTTCCGGATGAACAAATATTGAACAAAATTTTCCAAATTATCAAATCATTGAAAATGCACGACAAAGAATATTTGGGTTCGGTTTAACAGTGGTTAATTGTATGATTTGGAAGTGTGAGTCACGGTAAGAACCAGTTAACAGGCTGGATCTTAGGTGTAGGTGGCAGGTTTCAAATGGAGGGTACAAAATAAAATCTGAAAAAGTTAAATTTTAAGGGGGTTTTTTTTTTTGACATCTTTATACATTAGAGGGATCTCGAAGAGTTAGTAGTTAGTGTGTACACAAGGGGTCCATAGGCTATTCATAGCCCTAGACACCAGTTACGCCCCCCATGAGGCTCGAACTCATGCCTTCACTGGAGTCTGGAGGGACAGATGAGACAACCATCTTGACAAAATATGATTTCTCAATTTTAAGTTAATTTGGGTAGTGTGGAATGAGGTAAAGAAATGATGGGGCTGTTTGAGATGACATAAATGCTTGCTCTAAACTAGCATGTACAGTTTGGAGGGATTCTTTTTTGTATTTTTGAAAGACGGGTGTTTCGGCTCAGTTTGCATGCATCTCATACTGATCTCTACAACCCTTCCTACATGTAGCCATTTCACACGTTTACGTGTGAGGTGAGGTGAGTACTCCAAGAGTTGTAAATGGAGGAGTACAAAACAAAGTTGAAAACATTAAATTTTGTGTTAATTAATTTAGGTAGTGTGAGATGAGGTAAAAAATGATGGGGGCTTTTGAGATGACATCAGTGCTTGCTCTAAACTAGCATGCACAGATTGTAGTTAATTATTTGGAGGGATTCATTTTTCTTTATAGAAAGCAAAAGAATATGAAGTGAAGTGGAAGCAGGGAATTAAAGGGAAAACTAATTAAAGTTTTCAATGATGGAAAGGAAAAAGAAAGCACACTTGATTGCTGAAAATTTTGAGGTTTGTTTTAATAATGTTTCATTTGATAGTTGGATACCATCAAAATTTTAAAAAAAATTAATGAATTAATAGATTATGTTTTCATAATTGAGGGAAATTTTCAATGAATAGTTTATGATTTCATAATTGGGGGTCATAGGATATATAATCTCTATCTCTTGTACTTGAAACATTATCCTATTGCTAAACAAGTACTGCATGACTAAAAATGTTAGTTCACCTAATAGGCTAATCAAATAGATGTTGTGTTTGTGAAGCCCGATTCGGTTTTGGTTTGGTATTTCGCTGAATCGCTGAGTATGTCGGGGTCCAAGGGCAAAAACGTCCATGACAGGGGCTTAGGAGCAGCAATCTAAACAAGAGTGTTACCGTACTTCGTAATTTAAACCTATGTTCTAGATACATGTTGTACACAGCCGATGCAATTTGGAGTTTTTTTTAGCACCTATATAATTGGGAGTTTATTCTTCATCCGATAGATAGTAGAAACTAATAGGAGCTAGCCATAGATATGCACAGTTCCAATTGGAGAACCATGTAAAATTATCTTTGTGTACTACTCATTTCTGTTTCTTTCTTGATTGGTCTCTATGTGTTGTGTGTCGTGTGTCGTGATTTGACTTATTTCTCAACACAATAGACTCTAAAATTCTGGAAAAAAAAAGTGCATCAAAATCAAACAATATGACTCTATCTGTGATTAAGACTCATATTGAGGGCTGTTCCTTTTGAAGTGAGAGGCTCTGGTTTTTTTCTTCTTTTTTTTCCTGGTTGTCATCAGTATATTAATGTGTTCAATTGTTACAAAGGGTTGACATTGTTCTATCAGCTCGAACCCACAATCTCACACTTGACAACCAGTCACAATAGGATTAACCACATCATTCTATATGAAGGTTTTTTTTTTCCTGTGTCTAAATTCTGCAATTATACCATATGGTTATCTTTTACAATTCATTGCTCCATACAAAATCCTTCCACAGGAAATCTTTTGTACCGATAAGCCTTTGTACCTACGTATTTTGAGCCGTTAGATTGTGTGAGAATTTCTTTTTAAAATTCTATGCGATCCACCCGTTGGAAATTTCTCGATACATACAGATCAGGTACAAATTAATAAATTTCGGTACAGATGACGAGTGTTCAAATCCTTCGGCCTTCTGCAAGGAGCAGCTTGGATGGTGCATGATTTGAAGTACGATTACCAACCGTGATTAATATAAATGAAGTTGCAGTACTGTTGTTGGCACAACCCTTCTTTAACTCCATTAATGGCATTGCATTGCTTTCGTGTGTTTGCCCCCCAGTACTCTTTCTACGCTTTGTAGAGTTAAAAACATATATAGATTACTATAGATGTTCTCTCTCATCTCTTCTTGCATGTTCCTTCCTTTCCGTGCTCGTCCTTTTTTTCCCGGGGGGGCGGGGCGGCGGCGGCGCTGGGGGCTAAAGCAAATTCCTAACACTCCCTCCATCTCTTTTAAGTGTCTTGTTTCGTAATTTCAACTTATTAAAAACACATCATCATTACACTTTTCACATCAACTTTTACCTCAACTTTCTCTATTTACCCTCTATGAAGACATTATCATTACACTTTTACTCGCAAACTTTTCAAAATGGAATTTACTTTTAGAGACAAAATAGAAAATGCACCAATTTTTACTTATTAACTTTACAAAATGGATATTTATTAAGGGACAGTCCAAAATAGAATACTGGACTCTAAAAAGGGGACGGAGGGAGTATCGTATTGTATCTTTTGTTTTTTTGTCAAAAATGAAGATTATATTATTAAACGCCCAGTAACATTTACAAAATGGAGATCATCACAAAGAATTTGAACAAAGCCAAACTAATCGTCTAATAAATAAAAATGAGTAAATCACAAGGCAATCGATATCTATTATCCTAACTTAGGCATGGCCTAACGCAATAACGACACTTTTAAACTGCATAGCATCTAATTAAGAGTCTCAAACGAGAAAAAGTGCAAAGTTGAGGATAAAAGACCGTAAATACCCAAACGATCATTTGCACTCTAATAAAAAGTGAGCGCACCAATGAACTCTCAAGAACTATAGATCTGCCAAGCCATCACGAGTTGTCCCACCGAAGACATCGTGGAGGAATAGAATACTGAAGCACAGATATTGTTGTCACGCAACCTTAATTGAAAGAACCCGATCTATAGACAAAATTCATCCAAAGATGAAACTAACAACTCTCGTAAAAAACGAGAGATAAAACTCTCACAGATCAGACGACAAGTAGTTGATCTGGAGAGACGGAAGAAAAAAGAAAAAAACAAAGAAAGTGAGTCGGAATAGTACCATGGCCTTCTCCTCCTGCTGCTGCACACGGGTATGAAAACCCACGGAAGGAGGAGAGGCGAAAAGAGGAGTTGTGGTGGCTAGATATCATATTGTATCAAGATACTAAAATTATTTTACCAACAAAAAATTATAGTACTAAAATTAATTGTGATCAGTGTTTGTACCACTACAACATGCCAAAAAGACGAGGCTAAAGATAATTATGTGATGCACCCAGCCGATCATTCGTACCATAATTAATTGAGGGATAGGCTTCAATTATGAGATACGTACAATTAAACCCGCAAATTATGCCTAAGGATCTATTATTTATGACCCATCCACTCGAGGGTAAAGATTACCTCTAACTCATTCTTATATAGAATCGTGTTTGTTTGTAGCACGAGATGAACAATTCAAATCATAATTGTGGAGAGATGATTTATGGAGAGGAGCTTGTAACACTCAAATCGGATTTCTAACTTAGTTTCCCATCGGAGAGAGCATAGCGGCTTTTGACTCCCGTCAAGCATGTAGCGTATGTTCATATTATATTTTTTGGCAACAATTTGGTAAGACAAATTTGATTTGTCTATTAATCGAGTCGAACTTGACCTGAATTTTAGACTCGATTAATAAAGAGCCGAGCATTCAGCTTGGTTAAGCTCGCAAATCAGAGAGAGTGTGTGTGTGTGTATATGTATGTATGTATGTATGTATGTATGTATGTGTATATATATATATATATATATATGATTAAAATCTCATGTTGAAACTTGAATGAGAATAAATTCTTTAAACATTTGTTTCCTCCAAATCATTTGTATTGCGCCACGTTGTCATGTTTTATTAATTGGAACCACTGTTTTGACACGTCTTGCAATTCAATTGATTTGGAGGAAACAAATGTTTACACAGACGGTGTAAAGAATTTATTGTCAACTTGAATATGTATAAACTTGTATAACATGTATACGTATGAATTTATATATATATGATGTGAAATCAAAATCCTATATGAATAAAGGTTTATGTATCCTATGAACTTATAGATGCATATTTTTTTATGATTTTGTACGTGTATGAACTTATTTATGTAATTATGAGCCCAATAACAATTTTATTTGCAGTTCAAAACCTGTATGCATGCGAGTATCGATGTATGATATTTTTAGCTCATGAATTGAATAAGCCATAACTCGACTCAAACTTAGGCCACCTCAGTTTTTAATAAACAAATCTGAACATTCTAAAATTCGGTTCCGCTCAACTTGCTTGCAACCCTATTTCTAGTGGTCTTTGAATTTAAAGAATATATAAGGACTCTTTGTTTGGCATGTCGTAGTCTGACGATGATAGCATCAAATAACATTTTTAATGTTTGGACGTGACAGAAAAAACAATAGTTTTTTTTTGATCCGGGAAACATTAGTTAATTAAACTCGTATCATATGAGGTTTTAAAAGATATCAGGCATAAGGCCACCAAGACTAGTCTGATAAAAGAAAGAGTAGAAGATTTTTTTTTCTTTTTTTTTTTTTATGTGTCAGGCAATATACATCAACGGAGGTTAGTGAGTGGTGATGAAGGAAAAGTTGGAAGGAAATGAAACAAAATCAAAAGTCAAATGAGCCGATGGAGGGAAGTTTACTCTAAAACACCGGAAGAAAACTGAGGCTACAACAGAGTAGAGGAGTCTTTATGTATCGGTAATTATCGGAGAGCTCGTTTCAAAAAAAATACGCTCTCTGGGCACCACACCTATTTTTTAACAAATCAATTGGTAAAAGAATTTTCTAAACGCACCTGGTATAGTCCAGCTGTCTAGGAAAGAGAAAACAGAAAATCCTCCGGAAAACTCAATCAACGGTCCATAACTCTTCTACGTTAATTGGGTTTTCTGGACTGAATGTCGTGGTTCGTATCATTTCCGTTTCCTAAATAACCTCATTGTTTGAGTGTTTTGAAGGCACCAAAAAGGGCTTATACAGAATCAGCATTAAGCAATTGAACACATTAGGCCATGTCTTAGACTTAACCAAATCTACAAACCAACGTATCATTGATTACATACCCCCCACACTCTCTTCTCAATCAAATCACACACACCCCTTTTGCGGTACCAATTCAATACAATTGAATTGAATTGAATTGACTAGGGTGGCCATGGTTCAATGCATGGACCTGTCCCAGTACCATGAATCCATGCAAAATTTTCAAAACACAGTGACAGCAATATGGCATGAATGGACCTTTTTTCTTTCCATCACTTCCTCAAGCTATAGTGTTTTTTATGTCCCCCTGTTTTGTGTTTCCTCGGAGGGGTACTTATCTTGTTTTTGTACAGCTATCAAGCTAAGGGTGGTGGGGCCCGAGGACCATAAGGGCGTGTTTGGAATGATCCATCACTGCTGTTGGGGTTAGGTGGATGATTGAGAGCATTTGTCAAGATTCACAAGGGAATGGTGTGGGTGTGGGGGTAAGGGGGAGCAGCCCATGCTAAAGTGACCCTTATAGCTAAGGGTAAGAGGGGTCCCCCACATGCCTTTGCAATGACTCACTGACCCTCCCACCTTAGGTCACCTCACACATTTTTTTTTCCCCATTCATTTGAAAGTATTGAATGCTGTTGATGGGAGAAATAGGCCCCCATGCTTTTATTCCATCATGCCTGTGATTCACCTCTCCAAAAGTCTTTGTGGCATGGTTACACTTGTTTTAAGTAGTGTGGATTCGTTCTTTCTTTCTTTTATTTTTGATTAATTGGCCATTGTATGCATGGATTAGGTTTTATGAATGAGTTACCATGGTAAAAGGTGCAGGGTGAAACTCCCCCCTCTGTACGCGGTCACGAATTGAAACTCGCTTGTGATCATAGTAGTCATTGTAAATCAGATACTGTATGAGAAGGCACTCTTGTATAGTTTGCGCCCAAGTGGATTTGTGATGACAAGTTATTTCTCCAAATTCAGCAACTACTTTGCAAAAACACCCCTCAACCAAACATTACATAGCGGGTAAAGAACCCTTAGCCTTAGGGTCACACTCAAAGGAAATCACTACTTTGGTTGTTCCCTTCCTACCCTTCTACTGGAAAAAAGAAGTTTGAGTTTGGGTTTGAATGGACGCGTTTGTTTTAGCCTACTTAAAGTTGAAAGTCATAGATATTCCGTTACTTTTGATAATCAATTTCGTTCAGCTTATTTTAACTGTTTCTGCTCAAAAATTATTAGCGATAGTTGTGCCTATCTGATAACATTGACAAGACCTTCTGCAATTTAAAACTTGCAATAAATACCCAAATTAGTCAAACTCACAATGAAATCCCCTTCTAAAAAACAGTATTGATTTCTGTATTTCTTTTTCCCCCTCAAATTTGCTCTCTCTCTCTTGTTAGTTTTGAGATTCCTCTAGATTAGAGGAAGCAGAAAAGCCCATGAAAAAGCCTGCATGAAACCCCCCCAAAAAGGAACTGAACTAGCCCATGAAACCAAACCAACTCATTAATGTGCTTTGCCAGTTATAATTTGTGGTATCACTAATTTCATCGATCCCCAACCAAACATGACCCTTTAGTAGATTAGATCTGGCCACAAGGAATTGCTCTTGGCCGCGAATAATTACTCTTGGCCGCAAGGAATTGCTCCTGGCCATAAAGAATTGCTCCTGGCCACTAAGAATTACTCTTGGCCGCAAGGAATTGCTACTCTCGGCCGCATCGAATTACACTTGGCCGCATTGAATTACTTTATGGTCTCGCAATTCTTTGCGGCCAAGTTCAATTATGTGCTACCAAGTGCAATTCGATGCAGCCAAGTGTAATTCTTTGCGGCCAAGAGTAATTCGTAACTGCCAAGAGTAATTCTTCGCGGATAAAATCGTGCACAGTGATCACGCTTTCAATAATTTGTGACCAGGTGTAATTCAATGGGTCCAAGGGTAATTATAAGCGGCCAACTATAATTCCTTACGGCTCTTGGCCGCAAAGAATTACTCTTGACCACTACGAATTGCACTTTGCCGCATCGAATTGCTTTTGGCCGCATCGAATTGCTCCTGGCCGGATCTAATTACACTTTGCCGCATCGAATTACTCTATGGTCTTGCAATTCTTTACGGCCAAGTGCAATTCAATGCGGCCAAGAATAATTCTTCGTGGCATGAGCGCATCGAATTGCACTTGGCCGCGTTGAATTGCACTTGGCCGCATCGAATTGCACTTTTTTCACATCCAATTCGACGCGGCCAAGTGCAATTCGATGCGGCTAAATGCAATTCAACGCGGCCAAAAGTAATTCGGAGCTGGCCACTACGAATTGCACTTGACCGCGTCTAATTACACTTGGCCACGTCAAATAGGATGTGAAAAGGTGCAATTCAGTGCGGCGTCAAATGAATAAAATCTCAACGTCCCATCCATGGCATGTTAATAGACTTGACAAATAAAATCTCAACCTCCTGATGCTGAGAATGAGGAGGTACGATCAAGAAACAATGCTTGATTAGCCAGGAAGCTTGTTTCGGCAACCCAAGCCCTTCGAGACTGACTAAAGCTGAACAGGCGGCATTGGCCATTGTCAAGGCCACTTAAGGAGTGACCGTCCAAATAGGCAAAAAGGAGCCCGTCCGTCACGTTCGAACAAGTGAGACCTTCCCGGGGATAACCCGCCCAAATTTGAGCTAGTAGTAACAAGACTCCAATCGCGGTTAGCAACACTAAATGCTTCAATAGCTCCATTGCTCCAAAAGAGACAATAGAGGAGGCCCCCAGAAAATACCACGGCATCTATACAATCCGGCTGCCCTCGAATGCTTGAGTGGTCCATGACGTATCACGAGATCAATGACAGGTGCTTATTAAAATTGTGCCGGGATGGTAATCGCACACAACAATGAAAACAAAGTCAGGGGAACGAAGATCAGAAGTCGAAGTTTGGTCAACAAGGGAGCTAAAGCTGTGGTCTAAATCAGGGAGGGTGATGATTTTGGTTAGTGAAAGGTGAAAATAAGAAGCAAGAGATAACAAACTTGGGGCTGGATGGTTTTCTCCAGGACAAAATTAGCCAACCATGCTTTGAAGCAAGGATGTCAGGGACAAGAAGGGTGCGGATGGATACCTTGCCCAATAACTTGATCCACGGAATGGGGCTTCCTGTGTGATGAGTCAAACAGCTTGCATCCCAACGCCATGGGGTAATCAAGCCTGTACCCTTCATCATTCCAGTGGTAGTCCAGTAGCCACGGGAGATCATCGGAGATTGGTCTTCTTCGATTCTCCATTTCTTACAAATGGCACGCAAACGGATTAAAGTTGGGAAATTACCTCCGACATGAGTATTTCCGATGACGGATTTGTCCCTTGAGCTTGCGTTTGAGTTCAGCTGGAATTCTTTCACGGCTAACCACAAACTTTACATTCTTCTTCTGCGACTGCGGGTATAGTATTCTAGCGTTTCGTTTCGCAATCCGATCTCTTCTGCGAGCAAGAATAGGTGGAAGCGCCATTGATACCTCTGATCTGGGTCAGGCTGAGGCAGCCCCCAACTAGTCTGTCAATGTACCGGATCCGATCCGAATCCGATAACGTCGATCCAAAAATCTGAAAATCTGAATACGGTAATTCAAATACGGATCGGATTAAATCCGCTATCAATCCGAATCCGAACTTTCATTTTTTTTTAAAAACAGTAAATTTTTTATTTTTGAAAAAAAAAATTTACGAAGTTGTATTTTTTTTTTTAATTTTTTTCGGAATTTTTTTTTTTTGCTAGAATTTTTGAAGTAAAAAAAGTTTTCGGATTCGGATCCGGATTTTCAGATTGGATCCGGATTACTACTATCGGATTTGAATCTTATCCGATTCGAATATGTCGAATCCGGATCAGATCTGGCCCATTGACAGGCCTTACCCCAGCCCCGAATATCTCTATACGAGTGATTATTGTGTGGACGAAGAAGAAGAGAAAAGAATAGAAGAATTTTTAGCATTTTTTGTTTGGAGAGAAAATGAAAAATTCTAGAATTGTGCATTGTACATATCCATTTTCCTCTCATTTTCTTTAAGTTCCAAACAAAACATTTTTTAAGGGCAAATTATTTTTAAGCTTATATACAGAGCGGATGATCTGAACCAGCAATTTTGTAAGGCATGCTGATAAGTTTGTATTCGAGAAGAATCATCTTTATCAAACAATCGTAGGTATCTAAATCAACAACCTATTTTTGTAAAAATATGATATGTAATACCTATTGATATTCAATCATCATGATTTTTTTTTTCATGAACGAGCGGTTCAGCTATATTATCAACACCCTATCCATAAAATCACATTAATGGTTGAGCTTATGATATTTTGGCTTGGAGCCATGCCCCCGCATTGTTTCAGTGAGGTCCGTGAGGAGTGCTAAGAACAAAAAAAAATTAGCAAAGAAAAGACCCTTAAAGTGTACATGAACATCCCAGATTCAATGTGTAATGCATCTGAACCGTTCGTGTACACTTTAAGAGTCGTTTCTTTGTCTATTTTCTTTGCACTTAGCATTTCTCTAGGTATCTAAATCAACAACTTATTATTGTAAAAATATGATGTTTAATATCAATAATGTTTAATACCTATTGATATTCGATAATGAATCATCTCATTGACACTAATTATATGAGCAGTTCAAATATATTATAAACACCCTATCTATAAAATCACATTAATGGTTGAGATTATGATTTTTATGCTTGGAGCCATGCCTCCGCATTGTTTTAGACACCACAAGTTTGTTTGCCCGTTCCCCAAGACAAGGGCGGAACAAGGCATCTAATCTGGTTTGGTCTGCTACAAAAATTAATTAATTAATGTGTGTGTAATACTTGGCCAATTCGGGATTAATAATCCCCCATTATTTACTAATCCTCTCTTGTACCATATCCACCTCTTATCTCCCCTTATTCCTTGTCTCCCAAATCCTTATCTGTCTAACAAACAGACCCTTACGTGCCCTAATTTTTTACGGTAAATCATCTCTGCTGCAATGATTATTAAAGTTGATTCTCCAATTTGGTGTACAAAGTCATCTAACCACAGTTCATTGTACTACAAGTACTCTACCGTATGATTAATTTTACAGGCCTCTCAAATGGATACAGAGACCAAAAAATTGGACTATATTTACGGTAATTTGTGTGTCATTGGCCGTGCTGGTTGATCCAAAGACACCACTTCTGCTCAATTATGCCCCCTTGTACTAACCTATTTTTGCAACAGCGAAAATTGGCGAAAAACTCAGTTATCCTTGCAATTTCTAGAGTAACTTGAAGACAATCTTAACTGGGACTGAAAGAAATCAAACGGGGCTCCTGATCCAGACGATCTTCTAGTGGTGTTCGGGGAATCTGATAGTAGAGGCTCGTGCACCGGGCTTCTGTTCTTGGGTTGAATAAGTAACAAAGGAGTTGCCTCTTTCTCGAGTGATCTTGGCTGCGGCTCTATATTTCCCAGTGACAATATGGGCCCTCCCAAACGTTCAGCCTGCTGAAGTATGTTAATTTTGCTTGATCTGTAAGTGTACCTGAAATACTTGAGAGCTAGCACCGGACCCATTCCAGCTGCAACCATGAGCTGAAATAGCAAATTGTTTACAGTTAGAATAGAAGCTTCAACCACTGGGTTTGACTCTTCTTGACCAGTTAAGTTTCAAGGTTTCTGAGGTGTTGTTTTACACATATAGATCATATTAGGGAAAATGGAGGGAAATGACAAGATAAAATAAAAAGGAACTATAAGTTTATTTACTTGGTTTCCAAATAATTTTCCTTTCCCTCAATACAGCCTTTGTTTGGTTTCCAAATGCAGCCTAAAGGTATTATGATTATGATTACACCTAAAAAGTCTCAACTTTCCAACATTTTCCCTTCAATTTTTAAAATGACGATTTAACTCATTCAAAAGTCAAATGGACAAACATTTTGGGACACCTAAAAGTCTAAAAGTGGACAAACAAATTGGGACAGAGGATAAATTATACGGAGACTTTAGAATAAACAGTCTAGGGACCATGATACAAAAAAAAAAAAAAAAGGAAATGAAATACACCGTTCAAAGTTGAAGTACAAGGGGTGTATCTCCAAATTGATGATAGTACAAGGGGTGTAAGTGCAAATCCCCCTATGTCTAACTGTATCAAATTGTTGTGTGTCTGAAATACTTCGATTTGTTTAGAAAAATCCTCATAACGCAGGCCAATATCACTTCATTTTCAAGAACTTATATTAGTGTAATGGTTCTTGATTCCGGAGAAATGGGAACGCTACTCCTAGTACACAATGTAGCAGGTTGTCATTCGTCAACTAAGTGGTCAGAGGTGCAACATATAAATGTAAGAGAAGTAAAAGAAGTAAAACTCACAAACATAGTTGTCCAATAAGATGGCTGTCTACAGAGGCGGAACATTATGGTGTACATCCCAGATGACGGTAGGGTACTAACAATCCAGTTGATGATATAGAAGCCAGCAAGATTTCCCCATATGGCCAGATGTTGCAATATTGTGAAGGAACTACATACATAAACAAAAGAATGGCAGTTGAAACGGATGCAATTACTTAACATTAGTCGTTCCAGAGTTATTAAAACACCTATATTGCTTATTGTAAGGTAAACAGCACTGCAACATGTGTGTGCAGTGATCAGCAAGGAAAATGAACATCTATACAAGAGTCAAGTATAGGACAGGTTAGCATAGACCTCTAGCTTTAAATGCGAAATTATGTCCAAGAACGTGAGTAACTAGACATGAACTCACTTTGTCTCCAATGCAACAGGTTAGCATAGACCTCTAGCTTTAAATGTGAAATTATGTCCAAGAACGTCAATAATAGACATGAACTCACTTTGTCTCCAATGCAACGACAAAAGCCTGTAACCAAATGCATCCAGAGAGTGCAACCATTGACATCTCCTCCATTTCGCTTCTTTCATAGGCGTAAGCATGTACAGTGATCACGAATACAACTATTGCCTGCAAACCAACTCAAGTATCAGCAACCTGGAACTAAGCAACTGGTACTACAGTGGGGGGGGGGGGGGGGGGGGGGGGGGAGGGGGGGGGTTGTGGAATTAAGAGAGAGAAAGTAAGAATTCCCACTAATTTCTTGTATTCATGAACTCAATTCAATTTGGTAGGATTTTGAGATTTTCTTACCTGCAATCCAGGTCCTATTAGGTTAGGCATACTTCTATACTCCTCTCTAATGCCATGTAAAGGTTCAATGTTGGCAGACTTGAGAATTAAACAAAATTTCAGAGCTTTGAAGCTTTCTTGTGAATCGTATGATGCAACCATAGTTCTAGGTGTGGTGCCTAGCTCAAGGAGGAGGTCCTGGAATTTTCTTCTTCCCCTTTCGACCTTGGGATTCTGCAATCTAAAATTCGAAGACTGTAAAGTACTACCGTGTATGAACAACCCCAGAACAGCCCTGCTTTGAAACCCTTAAAAAGCCCTATAGTGTACACTACCTGCTGGCCTAGTTAAATGAAGAATGATGACCTACCAACAAGGCCTAAAAGTTTGAGCTAATTTCATTTGTAGAAAGCTTGTGGTAAAAACTCAAGTATATGCCATTCTATTCTCCAATATCCCAGCAATGCCACCGTTACATTCGACCGATATGAAATACGCAAGTTCCTCGTTGCCTGGCCAAGCAACTTCCCCTGGCTGGTGAATATGGATAGCTCATCATATGTGACCATATAGCCACCCACATGCGGGAATAAGGTACACTACCCAGGGCCACTGTCCCTGACCAAAGCCTCTAATCCTATACCACAACACCACACAGCCCTTCATGAGACTTACTCTGATAACACTTCTGACAACCCACCGCCTGCCGGCCAAGAAACATTAAGAAAGTGGACCTACCAACATTGTCCATAGGGGCTAGAGCTGTAAACAAGCCGAATCGAGCCCACCTTTATATTGTTCAGGTTCGTTTGTTAAGTTTTTAAACGAACTCGACCCGAGTTCGAGCTCAATAAATATGACGAGCCGAGCTCGAACCAAGCTTGCCTAGGTTTGACTTGAACTCAAACTTGTTCACGAGCCTTAATGAGTCAAAAAAATTAGCTATATATACAATCGTACAGGTCTAGAACTGCAAATAAAGTTTTTATTTTGTACATACATAATGTAAAACTATAAAAACATATTAAAACTATAAGTATTTAGTATTTTTAAAAGTTTATACATATTAAGGTTATATGTGCAATTCTTCTCATATATATATATATATATATATATATATATATATATATATATTAGTCCCCGTCTCCTAAGGACCACCTTAACTTAATAAAATAAGGACCTCTCTTTCCCGATAGAATTTCAATGATCCAAGTCGCTCAATGTGTTAAAAACGTGATTTTAAGAATACTTGTGAGAAATCAGCAAAAAAAAATGACCAGAAAGTCTTCATCCAAGCAGTTTTTGTTTGTTTTTTTATCAAACGGTTCAAATAAAAACTGCTCGGATGAAGCCCTTCCCGGTCATTTTTTTTTGCAAATTCCTCGCGAGGTACTCTTAAAATCACGTTTTGAAAACATTGAGCGGTTCAGATCATCGAAATTCGAACAGAAAATGATTGTCTGTATATATATATATATATATATATATATATATATATTAATCAAGCCAAATACTGTCAGGTTCATGTTCCGCTATTTATTTAACAATCTAAAAATTGAGGCTCGGGTTCAGTTATTTTAGTACCCGAATCAAAGAAGAATGAGTCTTTACCGAGTCGAGCCTCGATCAGTTCACGAACGACTTCATTCATTTACAGCCCTAATTCTCCAACATCAACCCCAAGTAATTGAGTAGCAAGCTTGCGGTTCTATTTAAACCAATGTGGGATGTTATCCCATAGCGCCTTTTCGTTTTTTCTCCAAGACGTCGTCGCACTTTACTTTTCCGAAGAAGTGTGGTTGTCATCATATTAGTTTATAAAATGTTAACTTAGCATCTTAATCTCTTCTCCAGGATTTATTTGATGGTCTTCAATTATGTAATCCAAAAAGTCAGTGACTGTGATGAGTTTCAACCACTGAAAATGGAATCCGCGAAGGAATAGAAATGAAACACTAAAAATTAACAAATGAAAACAACTTACATGGAACAGAGACCGCCCAAACCATCCAGCAAATGTGCTAGGATTAAGAAGCCTGTTTCAAGAATGACAAATTCTAGTTAGCAACTAACAGGAAGAATCTGGACAAGAGACATCAAAAGGCCCAAGTTCCATGGCATGCAATATTTCCTTGAACTGAAAGCAATTTTTTTTCTAAAATCATGATAACAACAGAATGATTTGGATAAAGAGCAGACCTCCCTGCTTGGCAGTAAAATAATATTTGTGGGTGCTGCATCACAGTTCTTTCGCTAAGATCTTTGTCCAAGACACTTACTAAAACAGGGATACTCGTGTAGAAAGTATTATAAGCCATCAAACTGACAGAATTGAAAAGGCTGGTACCAGAGACACCTGATATAAAAGAGAAACTGTATGTGTCCTAGTGTTAGTACATCGGGAAAAAATAACGAATACAAGTTGCACTGCAGATAGATGAAGAAAAAACCAGCATAGAGAAAGCACAACAAACAGAACAAAATTCATTGTAACTTACAAGATTTGGATGAAACATATCAGCAGCGATTTATAAAATGAATATTGAGACAGAAATGCTGTGCGGTTATACGAATACCGCCCATGGACAAGTATCAATCTTTTCAGAAACCTGAATTCTGCAAAAGCAAGAAATAGTTGATTGCAACCCATGGAACCTCGGCCAAGACCAACAAATAATTAGAAACAGACAGGTTCCAAGACCCATACACAAAGTCACGCATGTCATGATCTCACAGCTACAAATGGGCGAGATTTCAACAAAAAAAAAAAATTGCTCGTGCCTTAGATGAAAATTCCTTTACTCAAGAGGGGAACATTACTTAACAGTAAGAGCATGCAATCAAAGATGAGCCTATGCAGATTAGGACTTAGCCAAGAAATGGGCAGGTGAAACTAATAACATAACCCGAGCAGTCCCCAGAACCAACAATCAACATTATATAGATGGAGCTTAGTTGTTGTCTACGCTCAAGGGGTTTGGTCTATATTTTTGCATACATGGCTTGTACCCCCTTGACTGCTTTTGTTAATTTGGCATGATTGCATGCCCATTAACGAAAAAGAAACTTGACAGCATAAGACTACTAGAATTAGTGGTATGGGTGATTCAAATTGTGAACTGAAAGCACAGTATTACGAGATGGGAAGTCAAATGACATGCAATGCAAGTAAAATAACCAGAAAATCACCAAAATCACAATACGCGATGACTTCCAAACAACCATAAATTTGCACTAACACCATGTTTAATACTCACTGCCAATACTGTAGTCAGCTGCCCTTGCTGCCTGTAGTCCTTCTCTCCCACTAATGCCAACCCCAATGTCAGCTTGTTGTATCATCCTCACATCATTCCCACCATCCCCAATAGCCAGAGTTTTGTACTCACATGATTTTATGATATCCACCAGCTGCATAGAGAAAAAGTAGTACATACTATGCCTCAAAAAACAAGAAAACGTGAAAGCTAACTCGACATATTTCTAAAGGATATTGTGAAATGACAAAACTATAAAGAACAAACATCTAAAGTTGACTAACTTCTCCCATTTAGGTAGGGGTGCTAATCAAGCCAAACACGGTATTGCTTAGGCTTGGCTCAACTCCTTATTACACATTTACACGTGTTCAAGCTTGGCTTAAGTTGGAGAATTTTTGAAGACTAATTGCTCAAGCTTGGCTCACATTTGAAATTTTATGATCATGATAAACTTGGCTTGGCTCGTGAAATATGCAAGTCAATCTCGAACTTTAATGCCTGAGCTTAAGCTCGTGAAATTTCGAGCTATCAAGCCTGAGTTTAAGCTTGTGCGCTCCCAACTGACAAAATTTGGGGGGGGGGGGGAAAACCTATATTCCTGCAAAAAAGTACTGAATGTACCAATGATTGGCGAAAAGATTGTTAGATAAGATCTCACATATTTGGAATATCTATTGATTTACCCTTGCTTTTGCAATATTTACGGAATGATCCCTTGTTTACAAGCCTATCAAGGCAAACACCCATATACTCGGGCTTGTCTTTAATTTATAAACAAACAATCAAAAGTGATTGAGCCTGGCTTATACTTTGTTTAAACGAGCCAAAAGTCAAGCCAAGCTTGAGCCAAGCTTAAGTTGTTTAGTTCGTTTAGCAACCCTACATTTAGGACCCCTCAAAAATTAATTACAGGTGTACCTGAACACTATCCAAAAAAGTGAAAAATTCCAAAATCCAGAGGATCAAGCCTAGCAAAATTAGGCTACATTCAATCTTCTCCCATTGAGGCCAACTCAAACACTAATTACTGGTACCTCAACACCATCCAAAAAAATGAAAATTCCAAAATCCAAAGGATCAAGCCCAGGGAAATCAAACTTCCAATAATTTTTGCACCGCGAATGTATAAAGAATAATTACCAACTAGTTGCACAAATCAGAACCAAATTTTATGCTACAATAGAAAAGAAATAATATTAGCAGAAATTAGTTTGAATTTGCAACAGGCCCTCAGGCCATCGTATAATGTTTCGTGCTGCTTTTATGAAAACAAGGATGGTGTCTTTCTATCATTTACTTGAATATCTACAGTAACGAAATGGTTGTGCAACATCCTTTGCCAAAGGATATCTCTCCTCTCACTTTGTGTTTTTACTTCTACTCTTTCAATGTCTAAAAGAATAAATCTAATAATGATACTTTATCAGCTTTAGTTTTCTTCACAAGATAACTACTACCAAAATGTTTGTAGCCTTAAGTCCAGAGCCCAATTATAACCCAAAGTTTGAGGAGCACAAAACTTCATCCAAACCTGCTGACCACAATTTCTTAGGTTAAACTGGCTCGGTTTCCCCTTTTTCAGCCACATGTGCAGTGTATTATCTTCGAATCATTACTAGGTACAGATAGAGGAAAAGTTCTTTTCGAAAACTCCCAAAAGTTATGAATGAAAATCAGATTATAGAATCCAAAATAGCTTATTTCATTGCAACTTGTAAGTGATAGATCATCCAAGAACTGAAGAAGAGCACCTGCGCTTTTTGAGATGGTGTAACACGGCAACATATAGCTGTCTTTGACAAAATTGCCAATTCAGTGAATGCTTTTCTGTAATGCCTAAGCGCAATTTCAAGAGCCCAGCCATCAATGACAAAAGCCACGTCCTGTTAAAAAACAAGAAGCACTGATTCAAAAAGAGAAGGAAAAAAAAAAAAAAGATTTTCAAGGAAGCTATAAGTTCAACCTACTCAGGTATTAATGCCAAAAATTTAAGTCAAACATAGAAAGTGAGTGCCTACATAAAAAAGGGTTTTTAATCTACTGAATCTGATGCACGGGTTGCAGTCACAGATATCAGCCTATCCACACAAAAGAATGGGCAAGATTTGCTACCTATTACCTCTCCCAGACCGTAGTACTCTACTTGATGCGGGAGCCTTGTGCAGAGGCCGAAGCCAACCAACAAGGGATCTTTCTAACACTTTTTTTCTAAATCCTCCACATATCCATTTTCATGATCAACAAAGCACTATTTCTTGGTGCCTTCTCCCAGCATCAATTATTCTGATATAACAGAATTTGGCTGATTAATCCAAATAAAGAAAAAGAACTAAAAGGCAGGGATCAAATGAAGCTGTGACTCAGAATAAATCCACGGCGCCAATACAGTGAGTTAAGGTTCGCATATGACACATTTACTCAGCTCTCAAACACAGTACCCAGCATCCACCAACCATTTTTTCTGGGAATGGGATTTTTTCTTTTATTTTCTCTTTTACCCTGTGCTCCAGCTTGCCTCGCATTAATTTATGCAGCGTAAAAACTATCATGGATTGTTCATAAATATGAACATTAGATTGGAGATATTCAGATCGATGAACCAGTTCAAGATTTAATTAAACATCAGTGTCTAAAGAAAAGTGTCAACTGCCACCCATAAATTGCCAGTACGATAGAGGCAAAAATGGTGTAGAGGAACAGTTATGTAATTGAGAGATGCAGTCTTATGACGGTGCCAAATCCATACCTTGGGTTCTGAACTTGTTATTCTCATCGTAAGCAAAACCCTCTCTAAACTTCTACATACTTCATCGCCAGTTTTTCCATTAATTAACAGAAGCTGTCCTTTGGGTTCTGTCCACAAATCAGAAGAGAATCTATTAACGGTTGTATAATAGTCGATGAAACATGAAAAATACCAGACTTCAGAGCATTCCTTTCCATTTTCTCCAAAAACAACATTCGTAAAATGAAAATATGAACTACATACATCACATATTTAGGTATTACTGTTGAACTTGTATGCAAAAATCTGTTACATACGACTCCAGAATGCTGACATGTAAAACTTAACTTTTTGCGAATGCCACCTAGCCGGGGTGCACCGACTAGAGTGCGTGAGACTTGTAAGTCAATCAGTCAATGAATATGTACTCAACGCAAATAAGAAATAAAAATTCTGACCTAAAATAAACTATTTATTACTAGAGTATCTCAGGAATCCACAGGCCATAGTTCCCCCATGCAAGAGGGGTCTGCTATTTCGCTATAGGATCAACAGAAATATGGACATATTTCTAGAATTGTAATCAATATAGTACAAGGAGCAGAGAAAAAATGATTTATCAACCTGGGGATACTAAATTGCATGACAGAGCAATTTGTAAAGCAGTACTCTGCTTGTCTCCAGTTAGCATCCAAAAGTTTATTCCTGCTCTTCTAAGTGTTGTAATTGTTTCCGGTACACCATCCTGAAAATTTTGATAAATGATAACAAACAAAGCCCAAGAATCTAAAAGCCAAATATATGTATTAAGGATATCCAAAAATATTTAATTTAGGAAATATTAGTTAACCAACAAAAAAGCGTACCTGTAATCGATCCTCTATGGCAGCAACCCCAAGGATTTCAAAGCCATGCTCTAGTCTTTGGCAGACCTCAGCTACTCTCCACTGCAAAGAATATATTGAGGGAACAAAGTATGTCATTACCAACTTCCACGAGAGGAGGTATATAAACTCAAAGAAGAAGAACAAATGCCATAAGATATACACCTCACCTCTCTATCCACCAATGAGCTATTAGCTTCTTTAAAAATCGAAGACCATTCTTGATATTCATCATCGTCTAATTCACGCCAAGCCAAACATAATGTCCGCAGTCCCAATTGAGCATACTGTTCTACAGCTTCAGAAAAACTCCTAGTTTGTTGTCCTGAATAGTTTGCAATTAACTATTACCAAAGCAATTGAAGTATCACTGAGTGCAAGCACATTAGCTATCTAATTATACTGGAACACAACTTTTAGACTCTTACCACTACCAAAGAAAATAAAGACACAATATCACATACACAGACTCGTAAGATGCACTTTGGCTCAAAATAGGTTAAGGGCTAATAACATCTTTCATAAAAGTAGACATAAACGCTCTCTTTGTCCCCAGTGGAGTATCATGTGATGAAAAACTAAACCTTGCAACTCCTACTTGTGAATTGCCTTGTGGCTTCATCCATGTGGCATAGGTTATTCCAATTGGTAGATATGTGGTGGGAGCATGAAGACGAAAGCTTAGCGGACTAATTTTAGGGGGATTTAATTGCAACAAGAAGACGAAAGCTTAGCAGACTAGTTTTGCTTTCAACTTTTTGACTCACTATGCAAGAGGGTGTCTTTTCTGTCATCTCTAGATATTGGAGCAAATCAGTTGTGTTTCCGACATAATCAAGGGTTCTGAGCAGAAATGGTAACATGCAGGTGAAAGCTTAGTAGCAAGATCCTTCTAAAATGGGTGCGCTCCCAAGACAGGAGCTCGAATCGGCGCTCCCAAGACAGGAGCTCGAATCGGCGCTCCCAAGATGGGAGCTTGACGGGAGCTCGCTCCCCTCGAGACGGGAGCTCGCTCCTAAAGAAGATGGGAGCTTATCAGCCATTAAGGCAGTTATTCTCTTACTTTTAAGGGAGTAATGCCACTGCGGAAATAAGAATATGAAAATCATATCAATCAAGAAGTTTTGCAAATTGGAAATATCTAAATTCCATTAATCACCCTTTAAGATCAGGAACAATCTTAATAAGTATTGCTTTTGCTGCAATGGTTAAGTATTTAAAGAAATTTCATATATGTAATTATATATAATCTATATATGCTCCTTAGGCGCTCCCAACCTTAGGAGCTTCTAGGCACTCCCGCTTCGAGTTACTAAGGGTGAAAGCTTTCAGCAAGTTGAAGGACTAGCGATCTCTACGAATGCAGTTTCTAGTGCCTTCTCACAGTCATTCACTGGACGTCTACAAAGACTGACGAAGCATACCAGTAATCACACAAGGTAGAATAGCTTCATCTGCCCCCTTTGATAGAAGCATGATTTTTCCACTTTTGCAATCTTTCACCACTACTGACATTCGTTTCCTATCAGAAGTGAACTCCAGAGTGTCTAATACCTCATACTGTACCATTGCACCATTATAATTGATTTCTGCAATAGATGAAAACAAAGACAGCAATACATCATGATTCTATCAAAGAAGACCTAGTATTTGCAGCCAAAATCATGATGCTAGTACCAAGAATATTTGCATTCTTATTGACAAAAACCATATGCAAACAGGCAGCAGCGCGAACAAGAGCTTCCTCATCCTGAGATTGTGCCTTATACATGATTGATCCACTTTTGCTACATAAGAAATGCAAAAGACACAATAAGATCATTCACAACCAACAGAAAAGAAGTCACCCAAATAAGACCAAAGCACAATGAATGGAATATAAGCCATGTTTATCAGATTCTGGATGGGTGTTTTATAATCCTGGAACCTATTGACCAATAAAGTTGCTAAATCACCTTCTTATAGGCATCACTGTATTACATAGAGCCATAACTGTAAGAAATCTAATAACATCTGGAGACCCACTGACAACAGCATCGAGTAGCTCCATATCTGTGTACAGTAACATGGACCAAAATAAGCACCGGAGTTTAAATTTTTTCAAATTGAAAGAGATCCTGCAGCTAAGGTACTAAATCCTTGTAAAAGAAGCAAACCACCAGTGGATAGCAAGTCCATGCTGGAGATATTCAACCTTTTCCAGCAAAACTATAACACATGTACAACAGTTATTCATGAATCATCACGCTATGAGTCTGGTCAAGCTAAAGCCTTAGAAAACGCAAATAAGTAAGCAAAATCTAGGCGTCATGATCCTATGTGACGGTTCGTTTTAGCCCCTCAAACCACAGGGATTTATGTGTTGTTTTGTATTGTCATGGAGTGATCTACACAGGAAGGATAACCAAAAGGAGCAAAATGAATTTGACACTGATTACAATCAAATATTTTTTACCCATTTTCTTTGTCGCTTATTTTTCAGTTTTGGTGTCCATTTTGTGCATATTTCCAAAGGTTAGGTCTGTCTCCAATCTTCCCCCACCCATACCCCCAATGATTGGGAACTACATGGGTTCTGTTGTTGTTGTAGGAAAGGTAAGGACATGTAAAAGGATAGTATACTAGTAAGAAAAAGAGCAGGAACCACCAATCCTTGAGCAATACCGAAGAATTGCAGGTTCATTTGGTTTTACAAGAGCCCCTTTCACATTAACCTGAAGTATAAATAGGTCATCTCAAGATTAAACATATAAAAGAGCATGAATGGAGGCACTATTAATAACCACAAAGAAGTAAGAACTATATAATTCAATTTGGAGTCCTACAAGTGATAGATGAGTGCTAAAATAATCACATACCTAACTTCAGTTCAGAGTGAACCATAACATTATGAAATCTTATGTAAGTATGGACCAAAAATAGCACTGTATGCTTGGGAACTGGGAAGAAAAATTGCAATACAAGCCCCTTTGCAACTTATCTACATGGCTAGCCTATTGGCGTTTGGGGGGCTGGGGGGAATCCATGTACAATAATACTCTGCAACTATTATTGAATTCATGAGCCATGAATCCAAAGAAGAAACTATTAATGTTCTTTATAGGTCCCACTATCATGTACAAGTCAAAAAGGTCTTATCTCAGATAACCCATGCCAATTTACTTAAAACGAGTCAGTTTGGAAAGAAAATAAAGTATGCATAATGAAAAAAGGAGAAATACACAAAGACAATGGAAAACCAAACCTTTCAGAGCATCCTCAGTCTCATTCCCGTAGAATATACCACCAATAAAACATCTCTTAAAGACCATTTTATTCTCAGTAAGAGTTCCAGTTTTATCAGTCAATATGTACTCGACTTGTCCCAAGTCCTCACTAATTGCTGTGCTGCCAGATACAATTTCTGCAATTTAGATAATTAAAGACAATGAACAAACTCATTAACATTATCAAATTTCATTTCTCTTACTTTGCTGCATTGGCTCGTGTGCCAGTTTCAATGTCAAACATCTCATTGTCCCAATCAATAAATTTTGCATACATGCTCTTAACAAGATCCAGAGAGACCTGCCACATATCAGCAAAATTTTGAAGCTCTAATTAGGAGTCCTAATTATCTGAAATTATCCACCTTACTATCAGAGTATCAATTTATCATTTGACGTGGGAATTGAATGGCTTCCCTTCAGCATAGATGAAACTCATGTATTTCACTATGTTTAAGTATTTTCAAACGCTCCACATTATCATTGCAGAGAAACAGGATTTGTGGTATATATTTTCATACTTAGAACAAACTGAACAGAACACATCTACACAGAGCAAGCATTCAAAAACTATAAGTCCCAGTATTAGTCGAATCTACTCTTAAGATTTTCTCTTAAAAAAAAGAGAGAAACATCTATACAAACCAGTATGTGAACAAGCCCAATACCTTAAAGAACGTTAGACAGTTACACTCTCTTGATCGATTAGTTTGAGCATCTTAACCTTTAAGTAATAATGCCTAGCTTGAAAAACCTTAATCATCCATGGAAAATTCTCCATTAGCTTACACTAATGAGTACGAATGACAATATGGAATCAAATTTCAATTATCTTGTGGAGAAGATTAAGCAAAAGCAACCAAATGCATGAAAACGATCAAACTTCTAACTATTGAAAACAACATTTCAAGAAAATAATACATTTGTGCTTAGAATTTTGGAAACAGTAGAGCCTGGATCTCTTTCCTGTATTGCATGTGTACACAACTATGGAGAACGGATACTCGAGAAAATGTCTCGTACATGTATCAGGTATGAATACACGCCCGATACAGCTTGACAAATCTAGTTTTACTTCTATCATTACTCACATAGTCACATGACTTAATTCGGTTATCTTTGATGTTTTTCTGTACAAGCTTGATTTTGGCTTTAGTTTTAGGCATGATATGACACTAATATTATCACTCATCCACAAATGCATCCCAGTTGTACCCGCATCCCTATCATATCGTATCACATATCTGTGATCCACAGCTATGCAACCTTGCTAAGTAGATTCCATTGATCAAAGGGAAGGTAGCACACAATACTCAGCTAACTATGAGGTTTCGTGAATGTCCTAGTTTTTATCATTGAGGACATTCAAGAAAACCATATCATCCAAGCTCACAGGTCCTCTTTATAGCTATATATCAGCTCTTCTCACTTATACACATTCTCCTTGACAAGGAGCACTTGACTACCAAACATATGATTCTATAACCCATAATGATGTAGGACAAGATTCTGAAAGATTTAATTCTTAATTTTATTATGATATGGTTTCCAAGTAATTGTTTTGTTTGGTCTCCACTCTAAGTAGTTACCGTATTGTTAGGACTCCTACTAGTATAAATTGGGGTGTAAGTTATTCAATTATTCAACTTTTAATCAATATTATTCTGAGAGTTCTCTCTATTTTCCTTGTGCGCAAGGTATGTTCGTGGATTCAAGTATTTATTCGTTTGGATTAGTACACAAACTAATCTCTTCGTGAATTCCGCTGTGTCAAGTGGTATTAGAGCCACGCTTTTCTGGTTCGATGGCATTCGTCCGTGGAAAATACACAAACCCTATTGACGATGATCGTAGGGAAGGATTTAACAGGACTCACACCGAAGGATTTGCCCATGGTCAATTTGTTACACGCAAAGTTGATAGGAACCGCGTTGAGGGATTTGTCCCCAGCCAACCTATTAACCAAAACGTCTCCGAAAAATATTCTTATTATCACTACGATAGTGAGGATGAATCTGAAGACGAGTTATTTGAGGATTATTGTGAATATTATCCAGAGAGGCATAGATCTTCATATATTCAGGTACAACCAGAAATTACCGAATTCAATGAGTATTGTCATGTTGAAAATTTTATTTATTGGTTTCGCAAAGTTAGAAAAATTCTTTGAGTTCTACACGGGTATCCCCGGAAGAGGAGGAGGTCAAATATGTGGCGCATAAATTATATGGCGACGCTTCCACATGGTGGGAGAAATTGCAAGCCAACCGAAGACGAGAATTTAAACAACCTATCAGGACGTGGCCCAGGATGAGAAAATTGATAGCACGAGATTTCTTCAGACAAATCATGGAAAGATGTTGCATGAAGAGTATCGGAGGAAGCTTGAGTCAAAATATTCCTTCCAAGGTACATTTGGTTTGCAATATTTTTCACATGAAGATAAAAATTATTCAAGAAACATACCAACGAGATTCAGTCAAGCTCCAAAGGTCAAAGAATGAGTCAAGTTCCTTCAAGTTCAAGTCACTCGTTTCACAATTTTTATGATGGATACCAGTGATTAAAAAATCGTGCCTAGGCGATCGCCTAGGCGAGGCGAGCGATGAGGCGAGGTTGGCTGAGGCGACCGCCTAGTCAGTAGAGTGGCGCCTAGGCGCGAGGCGTGAGGCGAAGGAGAAAGGGCGCCTAGGCGTCGTCCAGGTCAGAAAGGCAATATAAGGGCAAATAAGACTCAAACACACAAACACACCTGAAGATCGAAGCCGCCTCTCATTCTCTCCTCTGCGATCCACGAAGCCCTCTCTCTCGACTCTCCTCTGACCTCTCGATCGTCGACGACTCCACCTCCGGTAAGCTCTCTGCTCTCTCTCGTCTCTGCTCTCTCTCTCTCGTCTCTGCTCTCTGCTCTCTCTCGTCTCTGCTCTCTCTCTCTCGTCTCTGCTCTCTGCTCTCTCTCGTCTCTGCCCTCTCTCTCATCTCTGCTCTCTCTCGTCTCTGCTCTCTGCTCTCGATCTCTCTCTCTCGTCTTTGCTTCTCTCTGTCTCTCTTTCTCTCTTCTGATCTCTCTCTCGTCTCTGCTGTCTCTCTCAGTTAGTGGGTGTGTACGAGCTACGAACCGTACCGTACCGCAGGGCTTCGCTCCACTCGTTTCGCTCCGCTACGCTCCGGCATCTGGCCTTCTTTCTAGATATTATTATTTTTTTTAATTATTATTCTAGATATTGTTTACTGGACTGCATTTTGTAAAATTTGTGAATTATGTTTTATCTCCTTTGTTTGTATAGCTATTGTAGATGTCGAATAGAACGGATCCTGCTTGGAAGTATTCAAAGAGACATGAAGATAATAAGTTCAAATTCACATGTAATTTTTGTAACAAAGTGGTTACTGGGAGTGTTTACCGAGTGAAGCTACATCTTGCTGGAGGATACCCTGATGTGACTTCATGTCCTAATTGCCCAGAACCAGTTAAAGAGGAGATTAGGGCATTTATTTGTAAGAAAAAGGAGACAGCTTCTAGCATAACTCCTCTTCCAGATTTTGATGAAATGGGCAATGAGGAGGACATGGATGAGGACGAGTTTTATGTACAATCAAAGCCCCCTCCTAAGAGGCCTGCTGCCACTGCTACCTCCGGCTTCAAGTTCCAACCTAAGAAGCCCAAGACCAAAGGGCCTATGGATGCTTACTTCACCCCCGACCCAGAGATTGAGGTAGAGAATAGGAGAAGTGGTAAACAACCTAAAGTTGATGATAATACGCCGCAAAAGAAGTTATTGAAAGAGCGGGCTCATCAAGCTATTGCGAGGTGGATTTACGATGCTGGAATACCTCTCAATGTTGTTAATGTGGAGTCCTTTGAACCGATGATTGAGGCTATTGGGCAATATGGCCCCGGTTTAACACCTCCGACCTATTATCAAATGCGTGTCCCTCTTCTTAAAAAAGAGGTGGAAAATGTGAACAAACAAATGGAGGACCACAAGAAGGAAAGAGAGGAAAATGGATGCACTCTTATGTGTGATGGATGGACGGATCGAAAGAATAGGTCATGATAAATTTTTTGGTTAATTGTCCTAAGGGTAGCATGTTTATTGAATCGGTTGATGCATCAAGTCGTGCCACAACCGGGGACAGCATGTATAGGTTGCTTGATGAGTATGTGGAGCTAATCGGAGAAGCTAATGTGGTCCAAGTTGTCACGGATAGTGCCGCATACAATAAGATGGCAGGTAACAATGAATTGCCATATGTTAGTTACTAGTTATTACTCAAAGTCTCAAATGTTTTATTTCTTACTTTATTACTTACTCTTAGAATCTTATTGTACTTGTTCTAACTTATTATAGGGAAGTTGTTAATGGCAAAAAGACCACATTTATATTGGACTCCATGTGCTGCCCATTGTTTGGATTTAATGTTAGAAGACATTTTCAAGTTGCCAAATTTGAAGAGGACATGGGAAAGGGCGATCAAGGTACACGGTTATATCTATAACCGTCCGACATTGTTGAACATGATGAGACACTTTACCCAAAGAAAAGAATTGATTAAGCCAGCAAAGACTCGTTTCGCCACAGCTTGTTTGACTTTACAAAGGGTTCATCAACAAAAGAATAACCTAAGAAAGATGTTCACATCAGAGGCTTGGAGTAAAAGAAAGTGGGCAAAGGAAGCGGATGGTAAAAAGGTAGCAGAGATAATGTTGTCGCCATCATTTTGGAACAATGTCTTGCTGGCCCTAAGATTTGCGTGTCCTCTGGTTAAAGTGCTTCGTTTGGTTGATGGTGAAGAAAAACCTGCAATGGGATACATCTATGAGGCCATGGATAGGGCCAAAGAAACTATTATAAACACATTTGGCGGAGATGAAGACAAGTATAAAACTGTGTTTGAAATCATTGGTGCGAGATGGGAAGTGCAATTGCATCAACCTTTGCATGCAGCAGGCTACTATTTGAACCCTGCGTTTTTTTACAAAGATGGTGCAAGGATGAAAGCTGATAAAGAGGTATGGAAGGGTTTGGTGGAGTGTATTGAAAGGTTGGTCCCAACTGAGAGGATACAAGATGAAATTCTTCATCAGATAGCATTATACGAGGAGGAGGAGGGAATCTTCAAAAAGGACATGGCAGTTAGGCAAAGAACTACAAGGTCACCAGGTGATCACAATTTCTTTACACCTTGTGCTTAAATACTACCCATTTATTCTTTATCCTTTGCTACACTATAACTATTTGGCAATGTGCAGTTGAGTGGTGGAAGTCATTCGGCCGTGAAACTCCTGAATTGCAACAATTTGCCATCAAGATCCTTAGCCTTACTTGCAGTTCATCCGGATGCGAGAGAAATTGGAGTGTGTTCGAACATGTGAGTATTACATTAAGGAATTTCTAATCGTTTGAAGGTGTGAATCGTGTGATATAAATTTAAATCCCTTTAACTTTATTTTGCAGCTTCACACCAAAAAAAGAAATAAGCTAGATCAAAAGCGCCTCAACGACTTGGTGTTTGTTAAGTACAATAGAGCATTGAGGCGTCGATATATGAAACGCGGCAAATTTGACCCGATTTCCTTGAAAAACATTGATGAGAGTAATGAATGGTTGATTGGGAAATTGGAGGATGAGCTTGTATTTGAGGGTGAAGATTTGGATTGGAATGTTGCTGCGGATGCTAGTGGAGTTGAACAACCTAGCAAAGTTACTAGGTCAACTCATAAACCAACAACTTCAAAGAAACGTTCAAAAGCATCAAGTTCTCATGTAGATGATTGGGAAGAAGAAGAATTTGACGACATTGTTTCAGATGAAGGAGAAGAGGAAGATGTGGATGGATATAAGTCAAATGATGATGAAGAAGATGAAGATATTGGTGATGAGTGATGAAAGGATGATGTCTTGTTTGGAATATCGGGATTGTTAGTTTGTTACATTTTATTAGCGTACTTACTAGCATTGGGAACTTGGATTGTTGTTATTTTGCAATATGGTGATATTTGTTCTTGTTTTGATGGTAGAAGTGAATATTGGTCATTTATATAGTTTATATTACTTTTTTTTTTAAACGCTCGCCTCGCTTCAATGAGGCGGTCGCCTCACCTCGCTCGCCTCGCCTCGCTCGCCTCGCCTCGCTTCGACGAGGGCTTTGTCGCCTCGTGTTCGCCTCGCGTATTTAAATCACTGATGGATACAAGGTCGCAGAAGAGGAAGGAGAATGAGTATAACTTGCCAATGAAGAAGAGAAAATTGAAACGGATATTAGTAATAAGATGAATAATATAGAAGCTGTGGATGAGGTCCTATTCAAAGTTGATGATCAAGACGAAATTGGCATCAATGCTTGTGTACAAGAGAATATTGAAATTGTTTCAAATGAGGCTGCGGAGGACCAAAATAATATTGCATTGGATGTTTGTGAATTTGGTCTTAATGAATCACCCACAATGGCCAATGGAGTTGACTGCAACACTACAAGAAAATATATTTGATGCCGGAAATCGATTTTCTGACGGAGTACCAACCAATTGTAGAATGAGTGGGTGTTCCATAGGTCATCTAAACATTGGTAAGTCTGTTACTTGTAGTGGCGATACTACCCAATGGAAAGAACATATGACAGTGGCTACACCATGGTATCACCAAATTAGTACAATTTCAAAGGTTGAGTACTAATCTAAACAAGATAAATGTTCTAAGTCCACGAACAAGTTCTTGAGTCCACAAGAAGAAAGAGATAATCTCATAATTTTATTTTTGAAATTATATGATTAGGAAATCTTATTTGTGCTACCTGTTTTGCACTTTTTTAATCTTCTTGTTTTGGCATGATTTAGGATTTCTTCTAGGAATTTTATTTCCTTTCCTTTTAGGATTTTATTAGTCTTTTATTTTATTTTATTATTTATAATTTCTTGGCTAGCAAGAAATTGTCTTAATAGATTCCTACCTAACATAGGATTTCTCTACAGTATAAATAAGGGTTGTAACCTATTCAGTTATTCACCTTTTTCATCAATAAAATTATGAGACTATCTCTTTCTTCTCGTGGACTCAAGAACTCGTTCGTGGACTCGAAAATTTATCTCGTTTAGATTAGTACGCAACTGATCTCTCTTTGTGAATTCCGCTGCGTCAAGTGGTATCAGGTTCGATGGCACCAAACACGGCTGAAGAAACACCCATTGACGTTGGTCGTGGGTTTTCTGACCTAAGGAAGATGATGGAGGATAACCAAACACAGTTGCAGGATCGAAGCACTCAGTTAGCCGAGATCCATCAGGATACTCGCACTCAGTTTGCAGAAATCCGTGAGTTGCTACAGGGGTTGACTCTACAAAATCACGAAAGGCCAGAAAGGGTTGAGAAGGATCGCGCGTTGGGATTTGCCCATCGCCAACCTTCTAACCAGAGTAGGAACCGCATTGAGAGATTTGCTCGCAACCAACCTATTCACGAAAACGTCTCCAAAGGATATTCTTATTATCACTACGATAGTAGGAATGAATTTGAAGGCGAGCTATTCGAGAACCATGATGATTATCCGTCGATAAAGCGACAAGCAAATTTCAGGTATTACGATAAGTTGCCAAAATTTAGTGGTCTTGAATTTTTTGAAGATCGTTTGGATTGGATATTGGACATTGATGATTTTTTTGAGTATGCGAAAACTCCTTCCGAACAAAGGAGGAGGTTTTTGTTATTGAAGCTTACGGGCCCAGCACTACAATGGTGGTTAAAATTACTATCGTCAAGAGATCGATTGGGCAAGCGTCGAATTCATGCATGGTCGAGAATTAAAAGACTTTTGGTGGAGAGATTTTTGCCATGGAACTATGAGGAATTACTGAAGGAAAAATATGGATCAAAGCAACAAAACACAACCATTATTGTCAAAAATGTCGTTGAAGAAGTTGTCAAAGAGATTGTGATTCAAGTTGATGAACCAGAAATTGAAACGGAGGTTGGTGATAAGACAAATAATATAGAAGTCATGGATAAGGTCATATTCGAAATTGATATTAAAAATAATAATATCGATATTAGTGATCAAGTTGTTGAAGACCAAAATAGTTGTAAATTGGATTTGTAGGGATGGCAATTTGAACCGAACCAATGGGTACCCGAACCGATAACCGAAATTATCCCCGAACAATAACTGAAAATTTCCCCGTGGGTACGGGTATGGTTGGCACACAGGATAACCGAACGGATTTCGGTTCGGTTATGGTTCAGCTGATACCCGAACTGAACCAAACCGAATCCGAACCGAACTAGTAAATTACAAAATTATCCCTACCTATATATATACACATTTATCCTACCAAGCTATTCAGTACTCTATCTCTCTAAAATTACCCCTGGCGATTTTAGAACAGAGAGCGCGCGCTCTCTCTCTTGATCGAGCTATTCATTCCATTAAATGGTAGTTGTACCAGCAAACCCATACTCCAGCGAGTCTTGCATGAGCTCGACAAACTCCAACAAGGCTCGCTTGAGCTCGACAAGGCTCGCCTGTGACCAGCCTGAGACCGATAAGGCTGGAAAGTCCTCCGGCAAGGCTCGCCTGAGACCGATAAGGTTGTAAAGTTTTGATTCTCACACGATCTACTTGATTTCTGCACAATTTGGTCAAGTTGTTTTGCTCTTTTCTGTTCAAGAATCCATGTAAGCTAGGGTTCTATTTGCTATTAGATCTCTGAAACTGGTTATTATTTGATTTTCTGGTGTTGATCTTATTCGCGAATTCATATAAACTGGGTTCCATCTGCTGTTCAATTCCTATTTCTCTCTGTTTTGAACTATTGTTCTTGGTTGTGTTATCTGCTGCTGGTGTGGCTGCTGAAATTAAGCCTAAGTCGGTTCGGGTAAACATATTTTTCTATTCCATTCGGTTCGGGTAAACATATTTTTCTATCCCATTCGGTTCGGGGATTACCCGAAAATCGAATGGCTCGGAAATGGTTTCATTCTTCCCTCCCCGTTCGGGGATCGGGGCGGATATGGGCGGAACTTCGGTTTTGGGGATCGGGGACGGAAAACCCAATTTCCGCCCCGAATGCCATCCCTAGGTGTTTGATACTGATATTGGTGTCAAGGAGGAGATTTTGGACAACATAGGTGAAGGTAAATTGGTGTTCGAAAACATAAATTCAAGAGAATCAACCAACAATCAAGTGGGAGCATACATACACGGAATGGATTCAAACAATGATTGTGTTAGAATATAGTATTAGTAGTAGTCCCACATTGCTTAGTTTACTTATTTAATATGTGAGTCATCTATATAAATAAGATTGTTGTGTGTTAGGGTTATTAACACCCTACGCACTTTTCCTATCCTTCCAAACAACATGGTATCAGAGCCAGGTCTTGGGTGGCCTCACCTCTCGTGGGAAAGTCTCTGTCATCTGTCGCCCGAGTCAATCGCTCAGCTCCTGGTCTGTCACCTCCACGTGCATCCGGACTGCACGTGAAAGGGAGTGTTAGATTTGTCCCACATCGCCCATTTTTAGCCACCCAAGCTAAGCTAATAAAATCTGGAGGCTACTCCACCTATTGCCAATTGGTTTTAGGTTGGAACCCTCCAAAAAATTTAACAACTTGCATAACAAAATTAATGTTGCTTTATCGATTTTCTTGGTGTGCAACAATTTGATTGGGCTCCCAATGTCCGTTTAGTCCATCTTGTCAACAAGTTGAAACATAAGAGAAAAGATCATCGCAAGCACACTTTTCCTTGAATTTTTATTTGAAGTTAAGAAAGTAGTAGAAGTAATCGAAGTATCTATTTCTTTGGCATGGAAGATGGCAGATTTCCAACGAGAACTCGAGGTCTAGTTCTTTTGAAAAAAAAAAAAAAAAAGGAGACGATGTAGGACAAGATTTTGAAAAAAAAAAAAAAAGTGCTTTCTATTTTGCACTTTTTTAATCTTCTTGTTTTGGCATGATTTAGGATTTCTTCTAGAAATTTTATTTCCTTTCCTTTTAGGATTTTATTAGTCTTTTATTTTATTTTATTTTATTTTCTTCTCTATAATTTCTTGATTAGCAAGAACTTGTCTTACTAGATTCCTACCTAACAAAGGATTTCTCTACTAGTATAAATAAGGGTTGTAACCTATTCAGTTATTCACCCATTTCATCAATAAAATTATAAGATTATCTCTTTCTTCTTGTGGACTCAAGAACTCGTTCGTGGACTCGAACGTTTATCTCATTTAGATTCGTACGCAACTAATCTCTCTTCGTGAATTCCGCTGCGTCACATAATCATGTCAAAAGGTTCATAATTAAAAATCATCACAATGTGCACAATGAAAATCGAAAAACAATCAGCAGCATTGAACATGTGTACCTTTATAGATATGGGTATCATGATTGAACAAAGAAGCTCAAACCGTAGAGGGATGACCAGCAGTTCATACCAGGGGCCTTCAGATGGATATTGAACATACCATTGCTACAGAACAAAATACCAATAGGATAGCATCACTTTTCCAAAAACAGCAACAGAAACAGAAAAGATTTAAAAGTTAATCTATGCTTAATAGTTAACCAAAGATGAAGTATGACTTTGGACAAAAATATAAAACTTCATCAGTATCTGCAAATAACCAAAGATGAAGTATGATTTTGGACAATAATATAAAACTTCATCAGCATCTAGCAAGCAAATACAATCAAATTGGCCAGAACAGTTAGAAAACCAAAGCGAGGGATGCGATAACAAATTTCAGAGGGAAAAAGAATTCAAACTAACTGAAGTGATGACAAATTTTACCGACGTTGCGTAGGCTGACCAAAACAAGCTCTTTTTCCTTTATATGCAAATTTTGACATTGAAGGAAATATATCTATGAAACTTTTTGACAAAAAAGGATCTGCAGATGAGGAAGCCAATGCCCATAAATCACATAGGACTCGTCATCAGTGCAATGGTCCAATTGCATGACTCTATATCTTTTCTAGATATCCTCTTGATATAACAAGGCATCAGATAAAAAAGAAAAACATTACTAAGAAAATCCACTGGTTGACAAAAATGTAGAGAATTCCTTAGTGGTACAAAGATAAACTTCGGCTGAACTATCTTCGTAGAGATTAAGGAGGATATGAATGAGAAACTCACAGAAGAGAGCAAATCCAACACACAATTCATCTTGTTGACATTAGGGTAGAGAATTCCCGAGTATTTCAGCTGAACTATTTCTTAGAACTTATATGAGAAACTCACAAGAGTTACATGAAGAAACTGTGATAACCCCCCGTCTCACGTCAGAAGTCTGCATGGATGATCCTGCGTATATAAGGAACCATGTGGGCTACTACTAGTACCTTGGGCTTAAGCATTTTGGGTCATGTGGATCAAATAAAGGTACTGGACCAGTGGTTTACATGGGGCGTTACTAATGGTATTAGAGCAATCCGTGTACACGACCATGTGGGCCTTGGACTTTGGATTTGGTTTGGTTTGGTTTGATTTGATTTGGTTTGGATTGATGATTTTAGTGCTCAACCCCTCACGTGGATGCAAGGCTATAAAGGTGGGGAGATTATAACACCCCATCCCACGTCGGAAGTCTACATGGATGATCTTGGGTATATAACAAATCTTGTGGGCTACTACTAGTACCTTGGGCTTAAGCATTTTGGGCCATATAGTGTGGCTTGTGGATCAAAATCAAGATATTGGGCCAGAAACTACACACATTCATCGATCCCCTAACTGGGATTAAACCAATTTCAGAGTGAAGATATTAGTTCTATAGAACAAGAAGTACAAGAACTACAATGGGGGCAGTATCCAATTCATCTGCAGATCCTTGGAATTGCAAGCAAGACAGAACTGCACACAAGCAGCAGCTATGAAATTCTCAGCTATGAATAGGAAAAAAGAGGTCACAATTGATTGGCATAAAGGGCAAATTAGATGGTTGGATGATCAGATTCCGTGCATGCTACAGAGACGTAGTCTGAAGGGAAGAATAAAGCAGTTTAAGAAAGCTAAACAAGAAAAGTAACAGAATTTGGCAAACCTTTCTAGCTTCAGTATCCTTCCAAACATTCCCAGCTATGCCTAGAACAATAACAACCACTATCTGGAAAATAAATATTGCTCCCGTCAGCTTGTCAATCATCATATCCATAGCTGTAAGCTTTGGTTCAGGTACACCCCTACTCATAGCCAGCTTTGTTTCATTGCCTGAAGATAGAATAAATACAATGAGGAATAACAACTCCCCAAACAAATGTAAAAGTAAATCACAATCTAGGACAAGATGTAAAAAGACTAGGAAGCCAGTGGTCAGTATAAGATTCGGAAGCAAATTCAGTACGACTACTCCACTCATTTGGAAGCAATGATGTGATGGAAGGAACATAAAAAGGAATTCTATGCACAAATCTACAGGAACATAATTCGGAAAACTTCTTTGCAATGCATATTTCCAACCACAAATGTCAGGCACAAATCCCTGACCTTACATTCAGAGTTCGGGACTGGCCCAACAAGATTTCAACCCCAGCTTCAATCATTTGGGTAACCACCCACATTACAATTAGAGTTCAAAAAATGTGGGGCAAATTGTTCTATCCAGTCCTCATCAAAAGTTTGAGGACCCTTCCCAAATATAACTCTCAACATGTTCAATCTTCCACTCATTCAGAAGAAACTAAAAGAAAGCCAGAACTATTAGACATCTTGCAGCCACCAGCAAACATATCTATCCAATTTCACACAAATAAAGAGCGTCCACAACTACAATTGGCAATTAAACAGCTCTAAAAGAAAGAACCATTGCTTCCTCACTCTCATTCTTGTCATTGTGCATTACCTATTAGCTCCATTGGATATATTGCCACCCTTTCCAAAAGAGGAAAGAGAGAACAGAAACCTATTATCAGTATTATGTAGATATATAGACGTAGCAATAACACAACAATTTTCATACTACAACCGGCAAGATTTAGTCAAACTGTGATTTAGAAGTGACTTTGATGATTTGTTCATAAAACTTGCCTGTGTAGACAGCAACTCCGCAAGCCCACTCAGTATTCCGCAAGTAGCATGATTGAAGAATTGTGTTTTTGATCGTTAGAGGACATAAGTCATTGTCAATGAAAGGAGGAAACAACCGCAAATTTGCATCAAATCTTCTAATGTCTTTATCTGGATTAGGACACTCAATTACGCCCTGCAAAAGAAGTAGACAATGCAAATCATCACCACCACTATACTGTAGAAGGAAAATGTTGGCAAAATTCCTAGCCATGATAATGCATGGAAAGAAAAGCTAACCTTGACTTTGTGTAATAGCTCAACATCAATTCCCATGCAAGCAGAGGGTATCACCCTCGTCTTAAGATCAGTTTCACCATCTAATGCAGAAGTCTGCAAATATGTTTACATGTTTACAAAAATATGTTTACATGTTAAAAATGACTTTAATATTCAAAAGAGCAAATGTCATATTCCGACAATACTACCATTATCTCCGACAACATATAAAGTAGCATAAACCGTACAAGATGGGCAACTGTGTTACGACAAATGTCGATGATGCAGATTATAAATAACAGCATTTAAAATAACGTATTCATAGAAAGAAAAATATTAGGAACCCAGAGAAGTAAAACAGTTCAATGTAATCACTCTCCAGTTCTCCCATCCTAGCCACATCTATTGAGCGTGATACTACCAAAGCACCAAACTTTACTGCCCTATTTTGGGTTTGTTTTCTCAGTTGAGGTTCCCCTCTTCCTCTTAGAAAAGTAGACACACTTCTTAGATGACACTCTCTTAATGGCCATATTATGCATTTTCTTTTTCTCAATTAATGCTTTCTTCCCCTTAGAGAAGGGCATCCCCCAAGGAAGCTCCCTGTCCCCCATTCCCATGATATCTAAGCCCATCAATTTGATCTTTCCATCATGACATAGTCCCCTTCTTTTAGATACGTCCAATATCCAGACAACTTTCTCATACCTATTCAACCAGACGACGTTCTCATACCTATTCAACCAGGCTCCCCTGAGACTATACATAGTATACTTTGGCCTTTGCTGGCACATTGTGAGCTCGAAGTCTATTATTAGGTAAGATGGTTCTGGTACTAAGCCCCAAAAACTGACATACCCATTGAATTGAATACAGAATAGAATGAGATTGTTCTTATATGATTGAAGCAACCTGCAATATATATTTCTTTTCTGGATTCTTTCATAAGTCTTTCAAAACAAATTCTTTCAGAAAATACAAGTGTGCCATAGATTTTTTCACCAAACACTTTCTTCTCACACTTCATCAAAAGGGTACCAACATGCTCGAAGAAACCAAACCAACTTCCAGTTTTGTTTTCGTGAAAAATACGAAGGTAAGCTTGCTTTATTCCCCAAGTGCAACCGTAAGTAAATTTAATTTTGGGACAGATGATATGATATTGCGGAGCTAATTAGTTGTTTGCGTTTACACACCAAGTACCCTTGACTACCAAGATGAAGTCTTCATCGCATACTTGGCTCTATACAAAGAAACAAATTAAAATAGGTCTAGAGCTTATTTGTTTTGGCAAGTGATGCACCTTATGTTAGTGTATGTGCCTAAAACCTGGGTGTAGTGGTTCAAGCCTGTCTCCTGTTCTTTCCTTCTCGTCTTGCTTCTCAATGGAGCACTATAAAAGGTGATCTAAAAAAATACTCCGTATAAAATTTGTGCATTAGACTTCTTCTGTATAGGAACACTACAAGGACCGAATAAAACTCTAACGCAACCAGTTTAACAAAACGATACGAATGGAATGAGTAGGTAAATTCAAACAAAATACATCTTTCCAGGTCATCACACATACAACTCTCACACTACTTATTTCAAAGGAATTGCAAAACTTCTCCAAACAATAGTGCCATGTATTACTGAAATGGTTAGGTGATTACAGCCACGTGTAGTCATAGAACTATTTAGCCCACCCATTTAAGAAAACAAAATACCATCTTACCAATGTTTTACCACTAATATGAAGATAAAAGATACAAATACTTTTGCTTAAAACAATTTCTTAGCAAAAGTCTCCAATGGATAACCTTCTCAAATCGTTTGTTTACCTCAACATAGCAGAGACCTTGTGGGTCAGAGGTACCAACTAGAACAAGATCACATGGCACTTCATCATTCTCACGAAGCCATACGATATTACCAACACGAATGTCCTGGGCTTGAATCTGAAAGCGAGTACACCAACCAAGGCAGATGGAGAACAAAGGTTAGGGTCACAAAGCTTAGAAAGAAAATAAAGAACACAAACTCAGGTCCGAACCTATGGTAATGGACTCTTCTAAATGTACGAAGTACTATGTGAGTCACTTGACATTTTGGTAACCCTATAGAACATGTGCCCGACATGAGTAGCAGGACTCCATGGTATCCACCCAGCAAGCACATTTGATCAAGTTTTCCATATAGATAAGGGCCTCCTGCGATTGGAGTCGCCACTTGGTTTAGGCTAACCAAGCAACCAAACAAGGCTACTTTTAAGGCTACTAGTCTGTCATAACCAGAGATTACTCAGCTCAGCAGCTAAGTTAAGGACCTAACGAAATGGTTAGCCTCTACTCATCTTCATGGTATTTTAACGACCTTTAGATTTTTAAGTAGGGAGGAGGAAAGCAAGCAAAGCAGATTAGCATAAAAGAAAAAGATGAATGTGGCTCTTGCACTAATAATTCATAAAATGAAAAGTGAAGTATAAAATAAGTTATCCAAAGTCTAGAAAATGGTGAGATCGGTAATCTTTTATTGCCGCCGGATGTCTCCTCATGCAAACATATCAATTTTGTGCAATTTTACTTTAGCAAGTCTTCTCTTTGATCACAAACCGCAAGAATGTGGATTAGGGACAAGTATATGGGTTTAGGCTTAGAATAACAATGGGGCAGTGCCTATAGATGGACTTCGAGGTACATGTTAAAGTGAAATATGGACAGAGTAACAATGTTTGGGGGTTGTATCCATTTTTTAGAGGCTTCTCATTGTATTTGTAGGCAAGGAAGAGCTCCATACTCTGAATTTTCCCTCCAAAATTTTAAAAGTGTATAAAATAAGATTGAAAGCTACATAATCAGTAGGATTTTGAAATGGACAAAATTGTCACATATGGGTAAAAGTTTACATCCATAAGGTCAAAACATTCATCCGCAAGGTTTGAAAGCCCGAAGTTTGCGGACCCCAGGCTTGACCCCGCGACCTCAACGTTGAAGTCACAAGTCCACAAGGTTAGACAGCTCAGCAGACCAAACTTTATAGGCTTGCCCCAAACACTAGAATTTGAATTTGCACGTGGTTTAAGCCAAAAAAGCTATTTGAGTCTACTTTCTGGCCCAAGTAGTTTGATCGCAAATCTTCTGAAAATCGAAATATATGACCATGTTACCCTTAGTAGGTTGAACACCCGATCATTTTTGTAAAACATTGATTTCTCCTTTGTTATAAACCGGATCTAAGACCCATTTTGTACAGTTGAAAAAAAATTCAATGTACTAAAGGATAGTGCAAAATGCAAATCAAGCATAAAAATATAGAGTTTACTTTACAAGAAGTAAGCTGAAAGCAGACTGTTCCAAAGATGACGGTGGGCACTTTAGTGCAAAAATAAATCACAAAAAACCCAGCTTAGGAATTACGAGTAATAGAACTTGGGGTGTCTATTACAGTTAAACTATGCACAAAATTCTGTAATTCATGAAAACCCTACTGCACATTGTAGTACCACTTTACTATACAACAAAAGAAGAGTACATAAGCACATTATAAATAAGAACACCTTGTTCCGTTCATGTGTCCCAGGAGATAAGAATTAGATGAATCCGATATGTAGACTTGTACCCATCCCCTACAAACTTACCAAAGTCTGTGTAAAACAGGTAAGAACAAAGTAAGCATAAACTTTGTATTGGGTTATTCCCATTCACAAGGTGTCCACAAACCTTAGTCCTTTGACTACTGTATCAATCTCTAAATATCTAACAGGTAGAAAGTCAGTAAATATGACATTCTACATAGATGCATCTGATAGAATGGATGAAGGAGAATTATGTTTTATCTTCATAAAATAATACTCTTATCCTTTAAGGGCTAAAAGTGATGAAGCATCCTTGATATCTCCTAAACCTCATTGTATGCTTTTTAAGACTGTATTAGGTCAATTTGACTCCTTAATGCACTAGCATAATGACCTTCGGAATAGATTGGTGAGAGCAAAAATTTAGTGGAGGACCATACCTATGTCCATGATTTTCGGCGTCACAACCCCTTTGCAGCTTTTTTTTTTTTTTTTGTGGTTAAGTTGTACCCCATTTGAAGCAGCTTGTTCTCTGTGATGTATAATATTTTTTCCTGTCCTAAAATTTGCACCTTATTGTATTTTTCTTACCCATTGGAAATAGAACTTTTGGCATATTTTTTATTGCTATATACTAATCAGGAATGCAATATCGTCCAACGCTCTATGTAGTCTCTTTCCTTTTTGCATTTTTCATTTTAACCCTCATGAACCAAGTTAAAGGGTGACGCAGGCATACTAAACACACACAAAACCACAAAAAGCACCCCATAATTTGTGAGGAGCTATATAATTGGTTACATAGAGTGACAGATATTAAAAAAACACACATTTCCATCAAATAAACAAAAGACGGTTGAATGCCATACGAGTTTTTTGATGCCCCGCTTGACAACCCAAACTTCTTTCTCATTTGCTTTCTCGTCAGAGAGATATCTATTATAGTCATCCCACCCTTCTTTAGTTGCTGAAACTGCGAATATAAAAATGAGTGGACCCCATGTACTTGCAGGATTTACTGGAGTAATCAGTGGCCACAGTTGAAGGCAGGCAATCAGCAAAAAGTACTGATTCATGAACCGGCTGGACATGGGGAAAACATTGTTAAGAAGGACTCGGACGGGGAGGGGGTGGGGGAGTGTAACAAAGAACAGATAAATAATCTGAAAGCCAAACTAAACATATAAGCAAAAGAAGGAAATAAAATAGCTCATCATTTTAACCCCAAGTCCAAAATGTTTGTCACAGAACTGAGGATCAAGTGCTGACATAATAAGTAGGCATATAGATTGATAAAGCATGAAGCATCGAGTATAGTAATCAGCAAGGTTGTTATAGTACACAGCGATGCCATACATGGGACTTTTCAAATCAAACAATGTCCAATAAGAATCCCAACAAACCTTCACTCAAATATGCAGTGAACAAACTGTACATGCAATATGATATTTTAGAAAATGCAGGGAAAACTGAAGCATTCAGTTCAACCACAATGGATTAACTATCACATCAAATGTATGAAGTCCCTGGATTCCTCATATCAGGGATGATTGGAAGGATATCAAGGGAAATTTATACGTAGCACATAAAACTGGAGAGATTTAGAAACAGAGCATGGATGGATGCATAACACAGACATGCCAATGCCTACAAACCGTCCAAGAGAAATCCTACAGCAGGCTCAAAAGCTTACATCCACCAGCAACCCCACAACAAAAAACCAACTTAATTTCAATAATTTGCAATTGATGAGTGCACAAAGAGTGGTTCCAAATTCTTCCAATATAACACATTGCACCAGCAAAGATATGTGCCCAACCAGTACTGAAGGCTCTTGGCTTTCTACATATAGAAGTATGGATTTGGCTTCTCGAAGTGAGGGCTTGAGGTATGTTCTATATGTTCTGGATTCTGGAACCACTCACATCTAAACCATGGGGGAAAAGGGAGAATCAGAACCAGAATATTGGACATCCCATATTATACATTTTAAGAAAACACGGGCTAATATACACACTTAAACCACCCGGTAGAATCTTTCTTGAGAATCTTGACTCTCTTTAAATAGATAGAAATTAAATAAATCAGTCAAAATCCTGGTATGTATTGAGCATAGTTTTCCGGAAGGGACTTCAAACAATAGTCAACTTCTTTAATAGGTTCTTAAATCTTACCCAACAGTCTACAATTGCAACTTTGAGAACCTAGCGTCTGAAATTATAGAGTAAACAAATGAAGAATTACCTGAATTGTTCCCATAAATTCTTTGGAAGAAAGTTTAATAAGGTATATTTTGTGTTTGATATACGGTTATCACAGTAAAGATCTTGCGAGAGCTCATCATCATTGATGTAAACGTAACGCTTCATGTCTGACATAACAGAGTGTGCTTTTGGCATGTTCATCCCAAGTTTATCTCCATGTTCAACAACATTTCGAATTCTGCACCTATAAAAAGAAGTTCAGTTAATACAGCAACATGAGATAATTAAAATTTTGATCTTTTGAAATTTGACATACAAATCACGTTTTCCAGCCATAACACACGTCCTATTTTGCACACTCAAAATAACCACACACACAAAAAAGGAGCTTTGTCACACTCTCAGATATAGGGAGGCAAATGTAAAATTAATTTCAACCAAAAATTTGTGGTGGAGGGTGTGAAGTTTCTGTTGCACAATTGTGATTGCACCATCAAAGGGATTCGGAGGGAATAAATGTGCAAATCGCCTGGTCAAGATGGGACTGAAGAAGAGGAACTGCAGTGATGAATGAGCACCACAATCTGTGGGTGGTTTGCTGGTTGAATATATGCTGAGAGCTGGTTCCAAAAGAGTCTAGTTTCTTTTCTATTGTTTCTGAATCTCTGATTCTTTTATAATTTTCTCCATGATCTCATATCAGCACCCCAACACTTGTATGAATCAAACATGGAACACATGTGTACACAAAAATAATACAGCCTCTCAGAAACATGTTCTCACCTAAAAAATGCTTCCTGTAGCAAGTTCCCATTTTCGTGCTAGTTGTAATTGCGACAAAAAAATAGGTAGACCAACAAAGCATTCATCCGAAATTTAACCAAATTCTTGAAAATGCAAAATCCCACTGTGCTTCCCAATCCAAAAACAGTAAAAGTTTTGTGTATTAAAAACCCAACCCCGAAGCACATTCTGGTTTTCCCAACTCCAGTATTTAGCACTAGGAAACAAATCTCTATCTCCAATGTTTCAGCAGTTTCGCATTCCTTCTTAAGATGCCAAACTTATAAACTGATATCACCCAACTCACCATTGCAATAGTCATTATCTTTATCTTACAGAGTCATCACATAATACCATAATCTGACAAATCTAAGCAACCATGGTAAACTGGCATCCTCAATCACAAACATAACCAAGACCCATATGGGTCTCTTATTTTAATGATCAAACGGAGCCTACAAGCTCCAGGGTTTAGGTATTCGTTAGAAATTCCCTTCTAATACGTTTCAAATCCCAGTTCACGGTACATCAACATTCAAATCAAACCCTCAAAACCAGAAAGATAAATCACCCAATTCGTGGAAGAAACGTTTTTTTTTTTTTGGGTAAGTAACGTGGAAGAAACGTTGTAAGCCGTACCTCTTTTGGCTGCTTCGTCGTCGTCGTTGGTCTTCTCTCTGTGCTTGAGATGTTTGATTAACGCGAGAGATGGAATATGCTGCGCATCAACGGATCCGATTTAATATATGTATCCGACCCGTTTAAAAACCTGATGCGTACAAGGCACTCATGGATTTTTTGAGCGAAAACGGCAAACTCCTCGTCCTGGGTCAAGATGAGGGCTGGGTTGGGTGCAATCGTGGAGAAGTTTTTGGGTGCCGGAGGGTAAGACACATATGGTACCCATGATTCTGGCCATCTAAGGTGGCGTCTCGGTTTCCGGAAAAAAGAATTTTTAGAAAAAGAAAATAATTTCAAGCTCAAAAATTATGGGTTTCCGTATGTAATTTTTTTACCAATATGAATCTTATTTGATAGATCTCATCAAGATCTCTTGAACGGTGCAAAAAAAATTGAAAAAATATTTTTCATTTGCATTATATTTGAGTTTGAAATTACCTCCATTTGAAAAAAAAGAAGGTTTTGTAAAAGTGGAACACCCTCTAAACATATCAATAAGTTTAGGTACACTACATTCAACCACTACACCATCCACTACATTCTTTGTACGGCCCACCCCGGGTTCCAAAAAAATACAGAAAAATGTCCATAAATTTTAAAATAATATATTATGGGATCCTGTAAAAAATCAGCTCCAACAAATATCAGTAAGTATTATTTCTAGATTCGTAGAGGCAAAACTGTGCAGTTAAACAGTTTCGTCCCTACAAATCAAGAAATAATACTTACCGATATCCGTTGAAGCTGATTTTTTACAGAGCCCCATAATATATTATTTTAAAATTTATGGACATTTTTCTGTATTTTTTTGGGACCCAAGAAGGGCCCTACAAAGAATGTAGTGGATGGTGTAGTAGTTGGATGGTAGTGTATGTAGCATCTCTCCAAACATATTTTGAAAGGTCCGGATTTTAAAGGGAGAAAAAAGAGGAGAGAGTGAGGGAAGAGAGAGAATAAATTAAGGCAATTTTTTGAATGGTTTGAATTGACTACTGTAACATGTGTGTGGCACTCATCCAGCACTCAAAAATTTTTCATAATCGGGCAATCATGAGCCCTTCTACCACCACACTCACTTACACATTCATTTACACACTCACACTCACAACAAAGGTGGAGCCCGCACACACTACACATTCAGTGTGTGTGGGCCCCACCCTTATTATGAGTGTGGGTGTGTGAATGGGTGTGTGATTGGATGTGGTGTTAGAATTATTGATTCTAGAAATTTAATTCAGCTGGAATAAAAATATTTAAAAAATCCTTGTACAAAACGTTATACAGTATATATTGTTGAGTAAAAAAAAATCAGTTGGGTTGGAAATTTATTGAACTTGTTTATTTTATTTTGAAGCGATATTGTCTGCTTACTCACAAAATGTAAGTGAAATATTGTGTACTTTGGCTTGATTCAATGCGGACAATAATAAGGCCCCATTTCCAACTACAATTGCTTTGCTGTTATTCAAATTTTTTTCGCATTTGTTAGTTTTGCACTAAAATTTTATATATTATTATTGGTTTATCTCAACGAGAGGAATCAAGAAAGTAAAAATTCAACTTTTTACCCAAATTTTCTTGTAAATATCTAAGGAATTAGGCTTTTCTTGACTTTTTGAGTTATTTTTTGATATTTCCAAAAATGATTGTGTAAAAATCAATTTTTTACTTTTCCAATAATAAATAAAAACATTGGCGCAAAACTAAAAAAAATTGAATAAGGACAAAACAAAAAATTGTAATATATAACTTGTAGTTTAGCGGAAACGGGCCTAGAAAAATAAATTAAATTTAAATATTATAGTAATAAAAAGTGCATTTTTCCCTAAAACAGTGGTAGAGCTTCCCCAATTGGAGGGTTCGGTTTTTTGGGCTGTAATCCGAGAGGAAATATCAAGACGGAATACAAAGGTTTTTTAGTAGTATATTTTTTAAACTAAGTTACAAAGAAAAGGTTTGACATGTTAAATTTGACATGAAATAGAAATTGGCAAATAACATCCTGGTTGGACTTCCTTTAATAAATGCCAATTCATCTATACTATTTTGCCAATTGTTTCTGTAGTTACAAATTACTCCAGATTTTACGTCAGCTCTACTCCAATCTCGTAGTCGAGAGAGATGAAAACAACGATCGGAGAAAGGAGTAGAAGGCAGCACGGCTCTAAACCCTCTCAGAAAACTATTCAGGTCTGACTTTAGGCAGATAGAGGTTCTACTCTGGACAACTACTATGGGCAGTTTCTTTTTAAGTTAGGGTTGCACAATTTGAAAATATTTTGTCAAGATGCCCCGTATGTTTTTGTTGTAAGAATATAGGCAGTAGCTATGAAACTGTTACGGACATGGGTATGCAATACTTTCATTTTTTTCAATAATTAAGTGTTTATATCTTTTTTGATCGGCAATGAAGTGTTATAGCAAATCAGTGTTTAGGAAAATTACCTTGTAAATAGTTCACAAATCTATTTTACCTATCCATTTTTTCCTATCACATTACAGCAGCCTCTGCATAATATTCTCTACATCTATTAAATATTGAAAAATATTACAATTGCATTATATCTATATGTTCATATGTATCGATACACATGTATACGGTATATATACCATACCTCTGTTTATGCAAATTTATACACTTCATTCAGCCCAAAAGCTAGATCGATGAGGTTTCTGGACACCGGACTAGGTGAGATTGAGGTTGCCGGGCCTTGCCATTGAAAATTGACATAGTCGGACCTTCGTTGAAGACTGATGTCAATCGAAACCCAGAGGAAGAGGAGCTGAGCTTGGTGGTGGCGATGGTGTGCTGCATCGGCGGCGACGGGTTACAACCAAACAGATCCGTTCACCTCTCCCTTGGTTGTTTTCAGGTGGTGATATAGTGAGAGAGTCAGCACCTGAAGTCGCGGGGAAGGAGAAAGGTAGGGGGAACAAATAAAATAATGGATAGCTGGTGAACATTGTTTCGGTAAAAGAAGTGAAACATTGTAGCAAAATGCGTTCTCCCGACTTGTACACCAAATCTGCTGCAGGCGAGTTTTTTTTGTGTTTTTCTTAGGTAAAATAACTAAAAATGCATTATACATTATCTAGTGTACTTGCTCTTAGCAAGCTATTCTGTAGTAATCTCGTTATTAACTTGAGCCATTACATTTGGTGGGTGATCTGCTTTGAGTATTTATAGGAGTTATCTGATAAAGAGATGACATTTTGGAGAAGTCATTGTTATATAGTCTTATGCATTGTAGAAAGGGTTTACACTTGAAAAGGGTTAATCATTCTTCCCAATGGTACGAGCATTTACTTGGGTGTATGTGGTTTTCGACCACTCGAAGTACTTGCAAATTGCAATTAATCCTCTTCTAGTTGGAATGCATAATAAAGTCCCAGAGTTTTTGGATAAAAATCCCTATTGTAACTATTTCCCCGATGCGGATCAAAAAAAAAAAAAAAAAACTATTTCCCCGATCACTATTGAAGGATAGGATTATTTCCATGTAACCTCCCTTTTTCTATTGTGTGCGGAGAACAAAACGCACTTGTGGATGGGCAAGCATTGAGAGAGCTTAACCGAATCCTTGTGTATGAAAAATGCACTAAAAAATTAATATTTATTTTTTACTATTGTCTGCACTTGGTCATTTGCGCAAAATTAGAAAAGTGGATAATATAGCTCAATAAAATAAAATAAATTAGGCCCAATATATTTCTAATCAAATAGTAAAACACTTTAATTTGTATAGAGGTTTTGGATTAATAAAAAGTTTTTACATGATTTTGTCATCGATGAAGTAAAACCAGGAATATCACTCGAAATACGAAGAATAGCACTCAAACAACCAATAAGGGTAATTCGGTCTATCTGTACCAACTTCCAGTGATGTCATGCATATTCTACCAGAATCCCTGACGACTACTTCACAACAGGTTGAAATTGTTGGGGGATTCAAACTTAGGGGGTGTTTTCACCGACAAAAAATACTAAAAACTTGATGCATTTTAGGGAAATTTTCAAAATGGCACCTGAAATTTGTACCAAATCATACAGACACATGAATTTAAGTTTATTTTAATTAAACACTTGTACTAACAAAATCCTCAAATTTAGACATCTGAATTTAAGTTTATTTCAATTAAACACATGTACTAACAAAATCCCCAAATTTAGACCCCCGCCGTTATATTTCGTTCCAAAAATTGCTGACACGACATCTCCAACCCGTTTAAGTTGCCCCATTGCACATGTTTCCAATAAGGGACGATGAAGTTTGCCTATGGGTTTCACTTGGGTGCATCGTCCCTTGTTGGAAACATGTGCAATGGGGCAACTTAAACGGGTTGGAGATGCCGTGTCAGCAATTTTTGGGACGAAATATAACGGTGGGGGTCTAAATTTGGAGATTTTGTTAGTATAGGTGTTTAATTGAAATAAACTTAAGTTCAGGTGTCTAAATTTAGGGATTTTATTAGTATAAGTGTTTAATTGAAATAAATTTAAGTTCAGTTGTCTCTATGACATTTGGTGCAAAGTTCAGGTGTCATTTTGAAATTTTCCCTACATTTTATCATCTCGTTTTCACTAACAAAAAAGTTTCAGCATTTAACCATCTCGTTTTCACTAATGAAAAAGTTGTCAAAAAGACATTTTTTTGGCTACAATAACTCTACTCACAAACCCCTTAACAATTTATTCACTACCAAAACAACTTGATATTTCTCAACAACTTATTCACTACCGGAAACACCTAACAACTTCTCAACTACATATAGAAATCTATAAATTTTTCACTACCGAAAACACCCCCTTAAAATGGCGTGTTTTCCCAGTAGGTGTGGGTTGTATTTGTGTTTGCCAGAAACCTTGAGGGTAGCTTTTGTAATTCACAAGTAGTTACTGTAGTAGAGAAGTAAAAAGCAATTTGTATTCCCGTGGCGTAACCAGTGACGGTGATGTGAATGTACTAGCGTAACCCGTGACGGGATGGGCACAGTTTCCGCCCACACAATGGGCTCACCCGGCATCCGAACCTTCGCGTACGATACTAGGAATCTTCAACTGATGTTGCGTGGGAAATGAAATTGCCTTGTTCTCCTCTATTTTCAAATATTTTTTTTTAGATTCTTACTATTTTTAACATTTTTCTCTCTATGTCTCTCCACTTATTATCTCTACTATTTTTCAAAAAAAATTTCGAAACACAAACCAAACAAAGCAAATACACTAACAAAAAAGAGAGTGGCGAAATACACTTGCAAGGAAGTGACATTAACAAAAAAAAGGGAGTGGCAAAATCAACAGCTTATTGCGTGTGTACATTTCTATTTCCTATATATATAGAAGATTTTGGTGAACCTCAAGGCACAATTTGGATAACCGAAATTTTCAGTTGAAATAGGAATGTGATTACTACTCAATCTGATAATGTGATTCTTGATTAGATGTGTTGTCAGAAATTACAATCTTATTCATGTTTCTCCCAAACGTGGGATTCCTTAGAGAGTGACATCATATTCCTATTTCTGTTCCTTTCAAACGTCGAAATCATGAAAGTATGATGTCACATTCTCATTTCTCCTCAAGATTTCTGTCATCCAAACTGAGCCAAGGGAGACTTTAATTAGTAGTAGTAATAAATGATAAAAGATTTTCAAGATGAAAAAACCATCGTATATAACGTAAAATTGAATGAGATTAATTACTAGTATAATTCTAGAATTTGACTTACATATTTTATTTCATAAGACCCAATGTGCTATTGTTTACACTATAAATCAAATTCTTTGACCGTGAAAATAATTTGGATGAATCATATAATTGGACAGTTCTATTAATGAATATACTTCAGTGAGACGACGAATATTGAAACGATCGATTTGATTAGTTTGGATAATATTTAAATGCATACAAAATAATGTAATAAAAAGGTACTATTCGAATTATTGAAGGCTTGTGTTAGCCTACAATGTTTTTTATTTGAATTATGCCTTAACGAATTTTGTATGTTGGATCTTCGAGGAGAATTTTACAAGTTTTGATTATGCTTTTATTGATAACGTATTTTTACAAAATTTAGCACATCTAAGCACTTTTATGAAGTCTTATTATAATCTAAAATTTGTAACTTATAGTTTCAAATCTAAAAATAATTGACTAGTACGTAGTATATTTCAATGGAGAGGTTTTTTTTTTATCGCCAATGGAGAGTTACTCCATCGGTCCTGTCCTTCTAAAATTTTCAAATTAATCAAGGAACACAATCATTACATTTTCTTACTTTGTTAGTACCACTGCTTGTGCAGTTGGTAAGTCACTGCTTCCATTTTGTGGAAGGTCTTGAATTCGAGCCCCACAGGGGCAGGCCCTTTGAGGGTCAAACTATGGATAGCCCATGACCCCGTGCTAACCTAACACCTCCACTAACATCCGTTGATGTATATTGCTTGACCCAAAAAAAAAAACCACTGATAGGGAGTTTTCTCCTTAAAAAAAATCAACATGTGTTTCGTTTCGTCTTTATTTAATTTTTCTCACTTTTGATAGTTATGGGCTAAATTCACAAATTATTTTTATGCATTTAAAAATAATATTTCGCTCCGTTAATGAACCTGTTTCGCACAAATATCAATTTTGTTACCACCACCACAAAATACCCAAACTCACATCACCGCATGTCTAATGAGTGCTAATATGAAATATTGACCATTGACTGTGATGGACCGTTTGGATTGTGCCCTATATAACCAAACCCCCAAATTCGTCTCATGAGTAGGTTTGGAGAAGATATTAAATGTCTCCGAGACAAGATTGAGCACGAAATCTGAACTTTGTGTATGATTGAGACATTGAGAGTTCTTTCATTTTGGAATTTTGGATTTGGATTTGAATTTATAGGTAATGATGAGTGTAAAGAGAAATAGATTAATAATTAAAAATATGAGTAATAATTGAAAAGAAATGAAAAAAAAAATGAAAATAAATAAAATAATAATTGTATCCGTTGTAGGTGAGTGCATTTGTCCGCGTCTGGTTATTGAATTTTATAGCCACAAAAATGTGGTCGTGGGAATCCTCCTAGTCGCCTAGTCCTGATAATGGTATGACAGTAATATCTGAGTAGTATTTATATGGGGAAAATGACTGGCAGGTGGAGTACAGAAGATTTAATTGCCACTTTGATGGGCTATACATGGTAGGAAGTCTTTTTAATGACAAATATATGGTAACCATAATCCAGTGAATCAGTTGGGACAATTTTGCCATTGAATATAAAACGGCACCGTTTATAATCAAAAGCTTTTACTTTATTTGGGCTAAAAAAGGAGAAGTCAATTTATGAAACAGACATTTTATTATATTGAAATAGACCATAATTTTTATTGATAAGGACCAAGTCATATCATGTTCAATAAATGTCATCTTCCATTGAAGCTCAACCAATCTTATTTACGCCAAAAAATGGCAAGTCAATATATAAAACAGACTTTTTATTATATTAAAACAGATCATCATTTTTATTGATAAAGATCAATTCATATCTTATTCAATAAATGTCATCTCTCATTCAAGCTCAACCAACCTTTTTTAGGTCAAAAAATGGCAAGTCAATAAATAAAATAGACTTTTTAATTATTATATTGAAACATACCATCATTTTTATTGATAAAGGCTAGGTCATAATGTCACGACCCAAATCTAACGGATTTGAATATCGTGACTGGCCAGTAAGTCTATCTCACCAAAGGCCTATATTGACCCTCTTTTCTTTTTCTTTTTTTCAAAAAGAAACAACAGTGACATTTATGGAAACTATCTATAATAATCAACAATCACTATTTATTCATTATGTTAAGATCAACATAGGCTTCACTCTTCTCTTATTCATTACATAACCATAACATAAGCTTAATAACATTGTTACTCGGTCTGCCCTTCTAATCCTGATCACCTGAAAAGGGAAAGATTTCAACAACATAAGTCACTGCTTGTGTGAGATTATGAATTACCAGAGTTGCATGAGCTACCGTGGAATTCTTTTTATCAAAGAAAAGCAGGAACCATAAATTCAGTTTTTCATGGCTTAAATTGTAACCAAAACCATAACTTCAGTTTTTCATGGTTTAAACTGTAACCAAAATCATAACTTCAGTTTTTCATGGCTTAAACCGTAACAAATATCATAAGCAAAACCATATATACGATATACCATCCAACAATTACCGCCAGTAATGAGGGAGCGACCCCCAACATAACATGATGAATTGATCAATTCAGTTGGACACCTGGCTGTGCCCTTTTCCTTTCCGTCCTTATAACCCCATTCCAACTAGTATCTTTAACGTCCCCTAGATTCAGGGACATCGTTCGGATGTATCGATAATACTTTTTTTTCCATAAACTGTTCAAAACATCATAATTCCACGGTATACAAAAGAACTTTATTGTTAAATAACCATAATTTTAAAAACATAACTTTACAAAAATTCATGTAACAAGGATAATTCATAACTCACCTTTCTTTCCGTTCAACTTAGCTTATAATCAACTACTTCGAAGGACTCGTGCTTAATTCTTTTCCTCTTCTTTCCTCCCTCTTTCTCTCTCTCTTTCTCTCTCTCTCTCTCTCGTTTCTTTTCTAGTTGAGTCCGTGAGTGTGGTGTGCGCTTGTGAAGTAGATGAGAGGGCTATTTATAGTGTTGGATCACAAGCTCTAGAATATTCTATCATATCCAACTATATCTTATCCAAATATAGAGTAATCTTATCATTTCTTATCCAAATCTAGATTAATCTTATCATATCTTATCTAAATCTAGATTAATCTTAACATATTTTATCCAAATCTAGAAAAATCAACATAATCTTACCATATCTTGCAATATCTAATAAAATCCAACTAGAATCTTACCATATCTTGCAATATCTTATAAAATTCAACCATATCTTGCAATATCTAATAAAATCCAACCATATCTTATCATATCTAACAAGATTTAGTGTATCTAGAAGGATCTTGCCTAATCTCTAAGTTTATTCCACAAAATCTAGGGATATTTTAATAGGATTTGATCCGATTCGCCCTATAATGAGATGTCGCCTCCTTCCGGATTAATTGTTTCGGTTCGTGGGGATAATGTTAATAACGTTTTATAAATTGACACATATGCAGAAAATAAGTCACAAATAATTTACTTCCTAAATCCTAATGGTAAGCGGCCGATTAAATGATTATCCCCTTACTTCCTTATGCTTTTTCGTTCTAAGAAGTTGGGTTGTTACACATATCTTGTTCAATGAATGTCATCTCTTATTGAAACTCAACCAACCTTATTCATCCAGAAAATGGCAAGTCAATATATGAAACAGACATTTTATCATATTAAAATAAACCATCATTTTTATTGTTAAAGATCAAGTCATTTTTATTGAAATATGTCATCTTCCCTTCTCCTGTTTCTCTTCACCGCCCCCAGGCCCACCACCATTCCACCATCTTCGGTAGGACCAGTACCCCCCAACTTCCATAGCAACCACCACCCGCAGCCATACCCACCTCTCTTTCTCTCTATCTCTCTCTCTTCCTCTATCTCCCTCCTCAATTTGAAAACCCTCAATTCTCAGTCATTCACAAACCACAAAATCCCTTAATCTCTTCACTGCCACCACCATCCCCCATCTCTGGCACCATCACCCCTCAACCCCTATAGCAACCACCACCAAATTTTTTTGAAAGGCAAACCTAAATTAGTTTTGATTTTTCCCAAATCAAACCCAAACTAGTATCGTTTTTTTCCAACCAAAACCTAAATCAATGGAGGGTAACTGCGCTTACCTAAGAGAGAGATACCAAAGTGAGAGAGGAGTCGCCTGGTGCGAGGAATGGTTTGTTGTGTTGAACGATGAGAGATTGGGGAAGGAAGGAGTTTTAGGGCTAATAAGTGATACATAAATGAGGGTAAAAAATAGACATTTCAAGCTAGCACACTATATATTAGTCAATATTTTTTCTCTTGTCATGAGAGTGATAGTTTCAAGGGTGTAGACCATGATTTTGGAATTAATCAACACCCTTTTATTTTTTTATGAAGGTTAAGAGGGTAATTTCATCTATCAACTCACCTAGACAATTGTTGATTAGGGGGAGGCAAAGTGAACCTTTAAACACACACCCAAACCCGAATCCAAATCCAAATCCAAACTTCCGATGTGGGAGTCAGCTCAACATCTATGATCTGTAATTTTCCCTATATTTATATGTGTATATTTGTCTTTGACTCAAACCACCCCACACACACACCCAGTCCCCCCCCCCCCCCCCCCCCCCCCCCCCCCGCGCTCTCTCTCTCTCTCTCTCTCTCTCTCTCTATATATATATATATATATATATATATATCGGGGCGGTTCCGGGGACCCTTAAAAAAACCTCTAAAAAAACCCCCCAAGTTTCCGATTGAATTTTGATAATCCGAGCCGTTCAATGTAATCAGAACGTGATTTTAAGGGTACCCGCGAGAAATCAGCAAAAAAAATGACCGGAAAATGCTTCATCCGAACAATTTTTTGTTGAACTTTATTGAACGGTTCAATAAAAAACTGCTCAAATCAATTCCTTCCCGGTTATTTTTTTGCCAATTTCTCGCGGGCACCCTTAAAATCACGTTTTGAACACATTGAGCGGCTCGGATCATCAAAATTTGATTGGGAACTATGAGATTAAGATTTGAGGGGTTTTTTTAGAAGTTTTTTTAAGGGTCTCCAGAACCGCCCCATATATTATATATATATATATATATATACACACACAGCGGAGATAAGATATATCTGTCGGCCTATACCAGTTGATTACCCGGAGGGAACTAGAGAGAGAAGAGAGATGGAGAACGGGTCATCGACGGCGCCGAAGAAATGGTCATTCAAAGGGAACGAAGCGCTGACAAAGGCGTCGGCGACCAGCATCAGAACTGTACTGATGAATACCATGGGTAAAATCGATCCGCGAGACCCAAGGCCCACCATTCCTCTCGGCCACGGCGACCCCTCCGCGTTTCCCTGCTTCCGGACCACTCCCGTGGCCGAAGACGCCATCGCCGACGCCGTCCGGTCCGCCAAGTTCAACGGCTATACCGTACAGGTTGGCATTCCGCCAGCAAGAAGGTATCTATATATATACATACCTTATGCTTTTTTTTTATAAATTTTTTTTGATCATGTACCTAATACTTCATCCATCCCATGTTGTTATCCCGAAAATGAATGTTTATTTTGAAAAGTCTGACAAAAAAGTTTCCAACACTTTTGTCCTTTGTTTTCTACATTCAAGTACCATGTCATTAGCCAACTATGGCTAACTCGGTTGGCTTCTAATAACTAATTAAGGGGTCAGGAGTTTGAATTTCTCACTCAATATAATCAATATATGGGTAGGTTATTTTTTTAGAGTAGGTTTTCTTTTATTTCTTTGTTTCTTTCCTATGAGGGCTTATTTCTTGTATTAGTTGCCTCGTCAAACCTGAAATCCTATTGTAGTCAAGGACAAAGCCAGACGGGTGCCAAGTGTAGCCATGGTCTCCGGTCAGGTTTTCTACCTAGTAATTTTCGGTTTTTATTATGTACATAAAATGGTTCCTCACAGTTTCTTGAATTCCTTACGCAGTGTTGCCTCTCTCTTTCGTGAGTATTCCCTTAAAAACATGACATGACTTCACTTGTTTTCATGTTACACAACACCTTCAATTTTTAACACCTTAATATAGTTTTCATAATGTTTTTGTACGAAATATCAATTTTTTAGAAGTAACTTCTCTTTTTTCTTGGTTTATGATCATTAGAAGATCCCCAGATGGTATAGATTTTTTCTTCCACGAGGAAACTAGTTATTCGGGTAGATTACTTGAGAAAGAGTGAAGAGACAGAACGCTATGATTTCGCTGTGGGAATAGGAACCGTACTTACTTTGGTCACCCAACATCTAATTCCTAGCTTCGTCCCTGATTGTAGCCCAAAATTTTCCTGAAGAGAAAAGTAAATCCTCCATGCCACAAAAGAGGAACACAAAGATGAGAAATGTTTCTACTCATTGGAAAGATATGATTCACCCATACGGTTTCATTCTTACACATTTGTGTTTATACAGGGCCATAGCTGATTACCTTTCAAAAGATCTTCCATACAAGTTATCATCAGAAGATGTTTATGTAACCCTTGGATGCGCTCAAGCCATTGAAGTCATATTAACAGTTCTTGCTCGTCCAAATGCAAACATTCTGCTCCCAAGACCAGGCTTTTTCCTTTACGAACTCCGTGCTGCTTATTGCCAACTTGAAGTTCGCCACTTTGACCTTCTTCCAGAGAAAGGTTGGGAGGTAGATCTTGATGCTGTTGAAGCTCTAGCAGATGAGAATACTGCTGCTATTGTCATCATTAACCCTGGAAATCCTTGTGGAAATGTTTTTACGCACCAACATTTGAAGAAGGTGCGGGTTTTTCTCATTATGCTGAGTTATAAATGTGTTGTCTGGCAAATTTAACCGGTTGTGGTTATTGCATTGATTGAGGCTCATATGATGTGTTAGGTTGCTGAGACTGCAAGAAAGCTTGGAATACTAGTGATTTCTGATGAAGTTTATGGTCATCTCACTTTTGGGAGTACCCCATTTGTTCCTATGGGCGTCTTTGGATCAATTGCACCAGTTATTACAGTTGGGTCTATATCTAAGAGGTGGATCGTTCCTGGTTGGCGACTTGGTTGGCTAGTCATCAATGATCCCAATGGCATCCTTGAAGAATACGGGGTTCTCTCTCTCTCTCTCTCTCTCTCTCTCTCTCTCTCTCTCTCTCTCCCTGTGTGTTTGTGTGTGTGATATCTCCTGCCACAATAGCCTCCCACCTCCCTTTTTTGAATTCAATTCAACGGCCAGTGACTTTTAGGCGTCAGCTAATATCATCAGTTGCATTTTTCCATGTGAAAATTTTCTCGTCACTGATATGGTCGTATGGTACTTCTTACCGTATGCAGTTTTGCATGAAATGAAATCAATGCTTTTGAACTGGTACTGTTGATCTTTTCATTAGATCTCATAGCTGTTTGGGAATTTACTATGGTATGGTTTGATGTTTGACGTGAAACTTGTGTATTCATTTCTTTTACCAGATAGTTGATTGCATCAAGGGATGTGTCAATATTAGCGCTGATCCTCCAACCTTCATTCAGGTTTGTACATCAAGAATCTTTTCCTAAATCCCATATCAGAAGAAAAAAAACCCCCAAATTTTCAGGAGAGTTGGTTTGAATTCTTATTTTTCTCTCTTTCAAATGCCAGTAGAATGCATGAGATACACAAAAGAAGTTGTTTCGTACTGAATTACTGCTGAATCATTCACAGAATTGTCGTAAAACCGATTCAAAGTTCCCATTGGATAGTCCTCTAGTTGGCAATAAGGATGTGATGAAGGTTTCAAGTAGGAACATATACTATAGAACACAAAGGCTTTTTTTCCCGAGAGATGTTATACGTAATTTGGTTGAAAATCTGTAGTCTGTGTGGATTTTGCTAGCTCATATCAAATTATCAACACAGCGAAGATATACTCGGGATTCATTTTTTTGTCGAGCTATCCACTATTGAGATCTTTCTGGTTGACGTATTACTTACAGTTATTGACCTCCGTTAGCAAAAACAAAAAAACAAAAACAAAAAAGAAGCAAAAACACGAAGGTTTATTTTATTGTGTACTGTTTATTTATTTTCTTTTGATAATCTATGGTTGGTCATGTACACAATTCGTTTTATCCGACCTATTTGGTGAACTACACTATTTCCATAGCTTGGATGAGTAAAGAACGTAATTCTTTTTGGTTGTGTTTGTATCTATAGAATACAATTCTTCGAAGATGTCTATTGTGCTTTATATGCTTTGCTCATTCATTAATCCCATTGGCAGTTTGAAATCTTCATTTTTTTACGAGCTTAGATTGTACATTGGGATTGAGCACGCTATTTAGTTATGTTTCTCCAATTGCTTTTCTCTAGAGAGATGATTTTTAAGGTTTATGGGTCATCAGGGAGCAGTTCCTCATATCCTTGAGAAGACAAAAGATGATCACTTCTCAAAAATTGTCAATATACTGAGAGAAACTGCGGACATTTGCTATTCTAAAATCGAAGAGATCCCTTACATTACTTGCCCAAGCAAACCTGAAGGATCTATGTTTGTAATGGTAAGGCTTTAAAATTTTTGATATTGGCGTGTGATGGTAAGTGATTGAGTGGCTCAAAGACCTCTGTTATTAATGGTGCTTTTTTGTTGTAGGTTAAACTAAATCTGTCTCTACTGGAAAATATTGAAGATGATATTGACTTCTCTCTCCAGCTGGCTAAGGAGGAATCCGTGGTTGTTCTACCAGGTTAGAAGCAAACAATTTTACCCAAGTATTTTAAGTAAGGTCATTGCTAACATTTTTTTGGCACTTATTTTATCTTTAGCTTGTCAACTTCACGAGCTTGTTGGCCCAGTGGTAGGCACTAAAACTTCTATGCATTTGACTAAGATTTAAACCTTACCAGGCTACCAGCTACACCTAACACTATTGAGTATTGACTTTCACTGAGAAAAAAAACAAAACTTCATGAGCTTTTGTTACTTCTTGTGAACTCTATTTGATTCCTCTATTGGCCAATCTACATTAGATAGACGTTTAAGTATTAAAAGTCCCCAAGTGACTCTCGATACTTGGGTAAGGGCACAAGAGACGTGTCCAACATGAATTATTGGCCATCGATCAGCAAGCCTATTTTGTACTTTTTGAGTTTTGATTTAACAATAACTATGCATAAGACTCTTGTCTCGTACCAGTGCTCCTTTTCAACTTGTAAATATCAGTTTTTTAACTAGAACATGAAAATATACCTTGAGAAATATAATTTCTAGTCGTGGGAACAGGTGATTGGAATATGGGTTGACGGATGTTGACACATAGACACGTACAACTAACATAACTGCCAGTTTGATTGCTTTTTGATTTTTTATTCCACTTTTCGATGTCCGATAAAGTGCTTTATTTGCAGGGGTGGTTGTTGGTCTTAAGAATTGGCTGCGTATAACATTCGCCATTGACCCTGCATCTCTTGAAGATGGCCTAGGGAGGGTAAAAGCTTTCTGTGAAAGGCATGCTAAGAAGCAACAAGTTGAAAAGACAAGTACTTCCATTTAGCTCAGATGTGGTCAACCCCCTTCTCTGGTAACTTACTGATTCTGCTACACGCCTTTGGCTTATTGGAGAGGATTTCATAGGTTCCGGCATGGGGTGGTCAGTGCTGATCAACTTCTGGATTGATCGCACGTTTCTTTAAGTTGGCATAATAATGCGCTTGTTCCTAAAACAAGCTGATCAACTACTGCGCTGATCAACTACTGCATGTTGATCGCACATTTAATTTGAAGTTGGCATAATAATCGCGTGTTCCTTAAGAACTCTATGTTATTGTACTTTGAGACGTAAGGGGGTCTTGTATTACCCTGTAAAGACGTTTGGTGGCTACTTTAGCACCTCAAATGTTCTCTGCAGGGTGATCACTGCTGATCAACAGGGCGTTGATCTCGTGCGCCGTTTGAAGTCGGCATCATAGTGTGCTTGTTCCTCAAAACCTATGTTTTAGTTATTCGATCAATACGATTGTTGTAGTACCCTGTAAAATTTGGCACACAAGTGGTGATAAAAAAGTCTCAGCGTTGGTTCTCATGCTTCCTCATTTTTTTGCTTCAATGTTTCCTCAGGGGCGAACCATTGTGGCTAAATGTTGTTTTCTATTATTGTGTGTTTATTTTAAAAGCAAGAGAATTCTGAATCTTATTGATTGCGCTTTGATGGTATCGTTCTTGAATGATGTAGCAATTGTAATTTGAGGATAAAACACAGCATCTTATTCTTGTTTTCGTATCTCTTTCGTTTTTCTTTTCATTTCCCTGTGCGAATCGAAGATCCAAATCATTGAAGTACAGTAAGGAGTGTAGCAATGTATACATGCCAACTCTTTTCCGTCTTATTTTTCCTGTTCTTACAAGGTGGAACTGAATACCGTAGCTGAATTTTTTTGCTAAGCAATGAGTCATAGATCAGGGGAAAATCCAAAGAAAATTTCACCAACTTTGCTATCGTGGTAAAATTCTTGTTTCCAAAGTTTAATTCCTCATTTTGGAGGGAAAAATCCAGGCGAAAACGGCGTGGAAAATAAAAAAGATTATAAAAAAATGGGCACAGAAGAGAAGGTGCATAGCGATAGACATTGGACACAGCCACTTTGTAAGACTTATACGCAAATTTTAATAGTTTGGGATGTTGTTCAAATACCCATGAAATGTACATTGCGATACAACACTACTAACTACTACTAACTACGCAATAGAACAGATTTATAACACAATGAACTTATTTTACCACAAGCGACAGAAGAATACAACTACAAGTATGAGAACTATATCAAACTGATAAGAAGACCAACATCACTAATTGGGCTTGTTTTTAGGTGTTAGCAAATTTTTGGGATCAATCCATATGAAGTTTTATTCTGGTTGTAATGAGTTCTCAGCAAGTGGAAAGTAGAATTGGATCTAAGGGATTAGCAATTAGCATGTAAGTTGGTCCGGAGACGTGAATTATCAAAGAAGTCCAATGTCATTATAAACCTGACCCAACTAATACCCCTCGTTAAGTGAAGAAATAATCCTAACAAGTCGTACAAGGGGAATAGCGTTTGCATGCAGGTGAATACACAAATTTACTTCCCAGGCCACACAAACCGAACAATTAAATTGAACAGATACCAATGCTATGTCCACTACCATTTCATGCACATGGACGGTCTCAGGATGCTTTTCAGATCCGCACACATCGTAGGGCCTTCGAACTAATTTGAAAATAATTTATCCATTGGTCTATACTTGAACTTGTGCAAAAATGGCTCCAAATTGGTGAAACATCATTTTTTGACTTGTTGATACTGTAGCAAGTAAAAAAAAAAAAACTTTGACAATGCTAGTATTTTGAAACCAAAGGATATATTACCTTTAACCAAGTGTTATAGTGCACATGTGTAACTTGTATCTATCTACATAATAAGAGGGAAGGGTTTTTAAATCTTATCTCTCCATAAATCCTAACAATTGATTTGCTCCATAAATCCTACGCCCAAACCCCCCCCCCCCCCCCCCCCCCCCCCCCCCCTCCCTCTCTCTCTCAAACAATATTAATTACACAATTGCCACTAATTAAATTTCACGTTGCGCTGTGCCTTCAGGCACGGGCAAACCCTAGTCTATCTATATAATAAAAAAGCTCAATATTTGAATCCTATGTGCATAAATCTAACGGCTCAAACTTATCCCTCATAAATCTTACAGCTGAGAAGAGTCCTAGGATTGGAAAATCCTATTTTCAATTTTCTCTAATCTTTTCTATTCCAAATTTCTTTTGTTATGGAAAGATAGAAAGAAAAAAAATTTCATTGCCAAAAAAAAGAGCTGGATTTTGAAATAAGAAAGGGAAGTAATTTTTGAAACCTTAGCACTCTGTCTCTCCGAAGCAAGGCAAAATCTTCTCTAATTTTTCTTATTCTAACAAAATCTATATTATAAAACAGAGCGGTTTTTGTCTACCCATTCAAACCCAACATCCTCTACAACCATTGGATTGAATTTTCAATAGATCATATCCGTCTAATTGAGACTTGAGAGCATACTTTCTAATACAAATCTCCTAACTTTATGAATGGTAAATGTTTTTAATTGATTGCTTTTATGTTGTTTCCTTAAAAAACTCGATTATTTTTTTAAATTTAAATCAACTCAATAATTGATTTCTATCTAAAGTTGATTCCCTTATATTCAATTCAATATTTGCTTTTAATTTGTTTCCTTTTAGGTTGATTTCTCTGCTGTCATATATGAAAAGAAAATAACATGGTATTCGGTTTGAATTTGTTGGCTCGAATTTATGTAATTTGGATGATCATTGGTAATGTCGTATACACAGATTATATGTTATTCTTCATATTATAAAATTGAAAATAGCGATGAGGGATCGCAAATAAAAACACTTTTTATGATAAAAAAAAAACTTTTTGTGCTCAAAACGCATTGCTTCGTATCTTTAGGTTGTGACACCCCGTTTTCCAGTGGCCGGCGGTACTGCAGGAAGCAGGCTCCGTCCGGACGGGAGGCAAGTCATGGTTTATAAGAAAAGATCCCTCCTACTTGTACAAGGCCTTTTAAAGTCGTGAGGGCGGGCCAAAGAGCATAGGAACTTCACAGTTAAACATGCTCATTCTGGGGTAATCTAGGGATGAGTGACCTACTGGGAAGTCTATGGATTTTGGGCGTCCAAAGCGGACAATATTGTACAAAGATGGAGCGGGTCATTACATAGGCATGGACAATCCCTAGTACTAAACAAAATCTAAACTAACAATGAATCGATTTTCCTCTCAACTAATCCAATAAGACTCCTTCCAGCCGGGATTATTTAGCCAAGACGACTCTTGACAATTATTGCATTAAATTGTGAAAAAGAAATCATGTTAAGAGTCAAGACCCACCACAAAAAAAATCCTACAATAGTCAAGGCTAACCAGTGGTAACCACACCTATTTAAAAAAAAAAAAAAACAGAAACCACACAAATTGAGTCAAAAAATTGAAACAAATTTCAATCATACCTAAATTATCCTAACCTATTTGACAGTTAATTAGCTCTGTTCCTAAAGAATAGAACATATATTGTGTAACAGCTTCTAGAGAGATCTTTGATCGTGCGTGTGTGTGTGTGTGTGTTGGGGGGGGGGGAGGGCTTGATGTATTTGGGTGTGTCAGCAAACTATTTTTAATGGCATAAAAATACACAAAAAAAATAATATTTTCATGAACCCAATCCAATCCGATGACCAGAAATTTTTTCATCTAGAGGAAGTTGATGAATCCATCTTTTTTAATGTAGAAGGAACTTTATGTATTTGCTTCCAGTTGCGATTTAGTTAACGACGATGCATACGGTATAGATATCACAGAGCAACGTTGGATTAATGTTGTATGAGAGAGAGAGAGAGAGAGAGAGAGAGAGAGAGAGAGAGAGAGAGAGAGAGAGAGAGAGAGAGAGAGAATTCTTTCCAAATATATGTTGTAACGTCCCGATTTTTAGAAACGTTAATTTAATAAAATTTCCACATTTATTAATTAGAAAGAAACATAAAGTCATTTCAATCCAAATTATCCCCAAAGTTGTATTACACTTATTTAAATAAGGTGAAATTACACGAACACCCTCTCATCTATCTGGTTTGGACACAGACACCCCCTAACCTTTAAAAACGCCCATACACACCCCCTCATCTACTGAAAAGGAAAAAAAACCTCAACGCCGTTAACGGAATGAACGAAATGTCAAATATACCCTTGGTGAAATTACACAAACACCCCCTCATCTATCTAATTTGGACACGGACACCCCCTAACCTTTAAAAACGCCCATACACACCCCCTCATCTACTGAAAAGGGAAAAAAACCTCAACACCGTTAACGGAATGAACGAAATGTCAAATATACCCTCTGTTATGAAATGGAGCAACAAGCATACGCCACACTTCACTCAATCAGAAATTTCTCTCCACCTTACTCGATCATGGTGCCTCTGTCTCTCTTCCTCTCCCTCTTCAACTTGCATTGTAGATCATAGCTATCCCTAGATCGTGACGAAAACCTAAGTTTCGAAGAATATCGGATCGTGTACATTGTAGAAAAGCTATAGATTGTGGCCAACCCTAGATCGTGGCAAACTCTACTTTGGAAGGTATGTTTTATATGTAAAAAAAAATCCTAGATTTTCTTATTAAATGGCGCAAATGTAGATTTATATGTTCATATTATATGATATATGAATACATTAGGGTTTTTGTTTGGGAATAGTAGGGTTTTTTGAAAGGCGTTGTACAATGGTGACTTTGATAACCTTTAACAATTGGGGCTTTTGATGTTTTGCATTTGTTTGTCATCCATTTTGTATTTGAAGTCCTCAAGGGGGCTTTTTCTCCACAACGGCAGTAGGAATCAACCCAGTTTTGGATTTGGTTGGAGTTGTAGCTCCAACTGCAGATATTAGATCTGTTGGTGTGGCTATGGTGGCTACTATAACTATAGTAGCCACTTGCCACCTTCCATGGCTGCCGAAGGAAGGAGAGAGAGAGAGAGAGAGAGAGAGAGAGAGAGAGAGAGAGATGATACAGAGTGAGAGAAGGAATCTCTGATATAAAGTGAGAATGAGGAATGATGTATGAAAGGCAACAGGGTATATGTTGCCGTTAAAGGGCATTTTTGTCTAAAATTTGGCAAAAGTATTGACATGTGCCTTGCAACAAACGGTACTCAAACGGAAGGGTGCTCCTTGGGTAACGGTAGAAGATGAGGGGATGTGTATGGGCATTTTTAAAGGTTAGGGGGTGTCCGTGTCTAAACCGAATAGATGAGGGGGTGTTCGTGTAATTTCACCTTTAAATAAATAAGGGAGGGGTATTAGGGTAACTTCTACTCTTCTGGACGTCCGTTTTCTTCTGCGTTATTCTGCTCAGCACCAAACTCTTGCAAATTATAAAATTCCCCCTGTTCGTCTCTAAACTCTGGCATAAGATGCCAAGGTCACAAAAGTAACACCGTAAGCAATTAAGCCCAATAGCTAACTTTTACCCCTATGTCTCATACACTAACAAAGATAGCATATAACAATTTATCAAGAAAAACAAATTGAGCATCACAACAATAATCAAAGGTGTCGATTTCTTTCAGAGTTATCGCAGCGTATCTTAAACTGTGTCATCACTTTTCAAGAATCGATTCCACTTTCCATTATTTTCTCGAGCACTGGTTCTGCTGACCATCTTTCAGGACCTACCGGGCTCCCAGGCTAAGTTCAGATTTTGCCACCCAAAAGCACTGATTCCGCTGACCGTCTCTTTCAGGACTTACCGGGCTCTCAGTCTTTAATCATTTTCCATTTCATAACGCATACACGGCACTAGTTCCGCTGACCATCCTTTCAGGACCTACCGGGCTCCTAGGCCACACATGCACACTCGAGTCATGATTCCGCCGACCATTCTCTCAGGACCTACCGGGTTCTCATGCTCACTCACGCACACTTGAGCCATGATTCCGCTGACCATCTTCAATGGACCTACTGGGTTCTCATGCTCACAAAATCATCGACTTTTACATTTCATTTCTTTTCGTATTCCATTTCTTGTTTCTCGTGTTTCGTACACATGCATCATTTCGCGCGTTCACATTATTCTTTCAAAGCTTGCTAGAGTACGAGGTAAGATAAATTTCTAATTTCATGCGATTCTAGTTTCATTAACATCAAATACTATGACGGCACATAATAACGGGGTAACACTTTGTTGGTAATCACACTTGATATTTTACAACTAAAGTTAGGGGGCGTTCCGCTTTTAGGAAAAGTTCTTTTTTTTCAAACGGAGGTAATTTCAAACTCAAATATAATGCAAATAAAAAATATTTTTTCAATTTTTTTTTGTATCGTTTAAAAGATCTTAATGGGATCTATAAAACAAGATCTATATTGGTAGGAAAATTATTTGCGTAAAACATGATTTTTGAGATTGAAATTGCCTTCCTTTTCTAAAAGTTCTTTTTTTTAGAAAACGGAACACCCTAATCACGTACACCAGTTGGTTTCAAATTTCCAATACTTAGTTTCTAAGTCATGCTTTTCTTAGTAAAAATCAATAAATGACAGTGAACCAACTGTTCTAACCACATAACACCATTCTAAGTTTCCAGGTAACTTTTCATTTTTATACAATTGGCTTAAAAAATCGATTTCTTTAAAATTAACAAAGATTATAACGATCATAATCTAACTCCAACATTTTCAATTCCAATAAACTGAATTTTTAGCTATGATAACTTAGATTAACATCTTCCATTCTTCCAACAAACTAATTATGATGGTAACTAGAAAGCTCTCTATTTTTTTTATAGAACAATACTTTTTAAAATCAAACGAACAAGTAGCACTACTATATTTAGGGGAGAAAATAAGAGGTTTCTACCGTTCTTCTTGGTGGTAGAGCGGCTACGGAGTACGTCGGGCGAAAATGCGAGTGGAGTAACGTCTTTCGGCTTGGCCGAAGAATAAATAGGAAGTACTTTTCTTTTTCCGGAAGCACAAATACTTCTAGAAATTTTGAAAATCGGGATCAAAGGGTGATTTGAGTGGTGTAGGAAAGGTGGCAAGGTGATGGTGGAATTGAACTAATTTTTTCCTCCTTTTCTATTTTCTAGCCAAACCTCTCTCTTTTGCTCTCCAAACTAATGAAGTATGTGAGAAGTGGATGATTGGCGGTGTGTGTGTGCTTGTAATGTGAAAGGGGCATGCCTATTTATACTAGGGAAGGATGAATCTAGATCATATCAAATCTTGACCATAATCTCATATAATCAAATCAAATCTTGACCATAATCTTATATAATTCTAGAAAATCAAATCAAATCTTGACCATAATCTTATATAATCAAATCAAATCTTGACCATAATCTTATAGAATCTAACAATATCTAGCAAAATCTATATAATATCTAATAGAATCCAATCCAATCTTATCCTAATCATATCTAATAAAATCCAATAAAATCTTTATAAAATCTAGGGAAATCTAGGAAAAATCTATAGCAAATCTTTCTCTCAATCTCCTACAATTAACTCCTTAGATTTGAGGGAATCAAAATCTTTAATTGTGTATCATATCTAGATTTTTCTAGGATCCTAACTAGGTTTTGCATATCCTAGCTAGATTTTGATAGGATTTCTTAAGATAACAATTATGACTCTCTCCTTATCTACTATGATTATACTTGGATATCAATCTCTCTAGGATTTGTAAAAAAATCTAGGTTAGGGTTTGCATGTACATATATATCCATATAGCTTGACATATTTACCCAATAGGGATTAGTATTTAAAAAAGAAAAAAAATTGATTTATTTATTAAAAGAAGAATTTCAATTAAAACATTTTAATTTTATTATAAAAATTTAGGGTTGTTACATATTTGCAGGGATTCCAAAAATAAAAATATTTATAGCCCTAGGACTCTTTGATCTCAAATACATAAGATTCAAATACTGAGTTAACTTATTATATAGATTTTTTGCCTCATCCAAAAAAATAAAACACACATTTGACGGCGGAACTCACAAAAATGTGTGGTGAAAAAATCCGTTGTGGGTGAAGTTTTAATTTCTCGTGCTCCACACAACAGCCACATAATTTGTTTTTTTTTTTGAAAGGACCACATAGGAAACATTAATGTTAGCTACTCAAAACATTTATTCAGAAAAGAACTCGAAAAGGAAAATCAAGGGTCCAAATCATATTTTCAATGAATTTGGACCCTTAATTTCTTTTTCAGGATACATCAGGGTTCAAATCCCACCGGCCCCACTCCATTTTCCAAGATTATTTATAACATGTATTTTTGCCTCGTCCAAAAAAAATAAAACACATATTTGACGGCGGAACTCAAAATAATGTGCGGTGAAGAAGCCCGCCGTGGTGGGTGAAGTTATAATATCCTGTGCTCCACACAACAGCCACATACGAATTTTTTTTTCCCAAGAACATTAGGAAATTCGAGTCTGTTAGTACTATGAAATTTAATGAAAACGCAGATGCGCCCGAAGAATTATTCAATGTCCCTAACCACAGCCATGTGGTACCCGAAACTCATCATTCATTATATATTTATGTGATTCCCACTATAAAGTGTGTGGAGCTCATACTAATATGTGATAGAGAAAAGTTAGGAGCATTTGTCATGTTGTGCCCCATGAACATGGAATAATTACTCAGGTTGGACCAAGCGTAGTCGCGTTGTTCCGGTGGGATTCATACATTTAGTGTGGTAGACCCCACATAAATTGTAATTGTAGGGTGGTTCGGAATATCACGTGGCGGTACTTTCGATTATTTTATAATGGAAAATTCTAAAATTAGCCCAATAGGCTAATAATACTCCTTCCGTTCCTTTTTAACTGTCCTGCTTCGTAATTTCAACTTATTAAAAAGACATCGTCATTATACCTTTCACATCAACTTTTAACTCCACTTTCCCTATTTACCTATTATCATTACACATTTGCTCACTAACTTTTCAAAATGGAATCTACTTTTAACTATAAAATAGACAATATACCAACTTTTACCCATTAACTTTATAAAATGGACACTTATTAATGGATAACCCAAAATAAAATACTGAACTATAAAAAAGGAATGGAGGGAGTAGTAAGTATGTGAATGTGTATTAAAGAGGATAAAAAAATGCACATAAATACACGTGTTTTCTTTAGTTTTTTAGACTATTTATCGTCAGTGGGCTGACAGGCTGACAAAGCAAGATGGTTTTATAATTTCACTTTCTTAGTCCCGTGCCGAGGAATCCGGAATATCTCTCTCTCCTCAAAAACCAAGAAACTCCGGTAACCCCCTCTCACGAAAACTTCCCAAGAAATGGCGACCGGACCGTCGCCGAAATGGGATGTCAGCCATACAAACGGAGAGGGGAAAACAGCGTCGGTAATCACCGTTAGAAGCGTTCTTGAAAAGATAATGAAGAACCTCAACGAATCCGATACAAGGCCAGTCGTCCCTCTCGGCCACGGCGACCCGTCAGCGTTTCCGTGCTTTCGGACCACCCGTGCGGCCGAGGACGCCATCGTTGACGCCGTTCGATCTGCTAAGTTCAACTGCTACGCTCCCGCCGTTGGCATTGAGCCAGCCAGGAGGTAGATTTTTTTAAAATTTTTGATCTTGTGACAAATGTTTTTATGGAATGAGATTTTTATTCAGTGATTTCGTGTTTTTACCATGTTCTGTTTGCATGTCGCATCCTATGTTCATTTGACAATAGTGGGTATCAAATTGGAGAGTTGTGTAAGTTTCTTGTTTGGTTCTCCACTCCAAAATTTTGTTAGTCATTTGAGTTTTTCGTCTTTGGTCAATTTTTTATTTTTAGATTTAAAAATTTGAGCAACGACGAAAAAACACGCAAATTTATAGAACTTTTGTTTTATCTAAAAAACTTATCTAACAACTGATGGATGGTATCAAATCTAGATTTTCGGATTTTTTTTCCCTTTATTTTTGTGCCGTTGCATCTTATTTCTTCTTGATCCTTTGTTGACCTCTCCACGTGCGAGTCGAGGGTCGCACGTGCGGGGAGTATTGAAATTTGTCCCACATTGGTTATTCAACCTCCAAAATTAGTATATGAGTCTTAGCGGGCTCTCCACTCATGACCAATTGGTTTTGAAGTGGATGCTTTAACCTGACAAGGAATGTGTGTTTTGAATTTCTACGTTTAGTTGCATGGATGGATATTCTTCATTGGAATTTTGGTTTGTGGGGAACAAGTGGCTAACAATGTCTATGAATTTTGGGCATCATTAATTGTCACTTTTATCTGGACAAAATTAGGCTTTTACGGAATTGAAAATATTTTCCGTGTAGCCGAATTCAATTGATTGGGATTTATACAAGCAATCGGAGGTTGGTTTTTTTAACTGAATCTATAATCCAATGACGAATAAGCCTATGTTGACATATGATGGAGACAAATAAGAAATAAAGGGTGATCATTGAGGAAGAAGAGTGAAAAAGTTGGTAATCGGTATTTAGCTCTGCCTTATGGATAAAAGGTAATGCAACTTCTAATCCAGGTTCCATTGGCATAATGGAACTATTGTAATTTTGCAGGATCACGCACTACCCCCTTGTGAAGAGATTTGGAGAAAAAATTTGTGTTATATCACTGCAATACATATTTAGCTCACTTGGGCTGATTTATTTGATTAGCCCCCTCTATTGAATTCTTACATTTATGCTTTTATAAAAGGTCTATTGCAGAACATCTCTCTCGCGATCTTCCGTATAAGTTATCACCGGATGATGTTTACCTCACTGCTGGTGCCAATCATGCAATTGAAGTCCTTGTAACAGCCCTGGCTCGCCCCGGTGCCAATATATTATTTCCAAGACCTGGATATCCACTATACGAAGCTCGTGCTTCTTTTAGTCAACTTGAAGTTCGGCACTTTGACCTTCTACCAGAAAAGGATTGGGAGGTTGATCTAGATTCCGTTGAAGCCCTTGCAAATGATAGAACTGTTGCCATGGTCGTCATTAACCCTGGAAATCCTTGTGGGAATGTTCTCACGCTCGAACATATGAAGAAGGTTGGTGAAATTCATTTCCAGGAAATCTAGATATTCCCTCGATCTGGTCCTTTTTGAGAATTCCAATATTTTAAGGAGATGTGAAAAAGTAGCATTTGAAGTTCAAAACTTTTCGAAGTTAGTTTTTTGGTTATTACCCCTCAAAACTCAAGGTACAGAATTTAACAGGGATAGCATACTTCGATTTTTCAAGTGGACTAATAATTTGGGAATCTCAAAATGACCAGCAATTAAGGACGGGGGAAGTACGTATGTTTCTGCTAATAACGCTCTAAATTCTGAAGTTGGTCACTGTTCTTTCATCGAGTCCTTCTCAGATAGCAGAGACTGCAAGAAAGCTTGGGATATTACTGATTGCGGACGAAGTATATGACCATCTAGCTTTCGGGAGTAACCCTTTTGTGCCTGTGGGAGTATGTGGACCAATCACACCAGTTCTTACAATTGGTTCTCTGTCAAAGAGATGGATTGTTCCAGGATGGAGACTTGGTTGGATAGTGACAAATGATCCCACTGGCATTCTTCAAAGATCTGGGGTTTGCTGTCCTTCCCTCCCCCCCCCCCCCCCCCCCCTCTCTCTCTCTCATATTCTTGTGTCAAAATTCATCCTTTTCTAAACAAACTTTGGGCAGTGGGTAAGGTTTATCAAGTGCTTTCAGCAAAGGTTTTCAGTTTTTTGGCATAGGAGACGATATTGAGACTGAGCGTTCTCATCCAGCATTTTCCAACTATATACAATCAACTTGCTTTAGGATGTGTTACCTCATTTTTTTTTTGGCAAAATCATTAGAAATGTTTCTCCTTGTGAGTTTGGGTTTGTAATTAGTGTGTGAAATACGAAAGGCGCACAACATGGTTTTAGATAGTGTTTGAAATAGCATGCTTTCTAAGTGGCCTACTCACTTTGTCTTTATTTTGAATGACACAGTGAATGACACCCAGGTACATCTTTTTAAATTAGAAATACCTGCGTTTCATGCACTCAAATAGTATTGCCTTAAATCTCTAATCAGACATATGCAGTGGTACAACAAAGTATTGCCTTGTTTCATACCATAGCCTTCGCCCTTCGGTAAACTCCATCATAGTTGTTTCTCACCAGTGGAACATGTACTGAAATTAAGTGACCTTCATCAAATTACTATATCCCATGAAACATGTGAATACCACAGAGCTGCAAATTTGAACATGCATGGATATGTACTAATCACCAAACCAGACTTGATAGAACATAGAAGTGAATAGAACCCTCAAGACCTATTACAGAGGTCCAGAGGAAGTAAACACCTACAAGTATTCACGAGGCACATGTATATATGTTCAGCACCTAAGTCAATTGACAAAGATACTGTTGCATCCCTTCCAAAAAGGTTTTTATTTCTCATTTCAGATTGTCCAGGCCTTGAAGAGCTATCTCAACATCACTGCGGACCCTGCAACCTTTGTTCAGGTATGTGACCGATGGTGCTTCTTTCCGGTACACAATTTGATTATAAATGGTGATATGTTTGTGAGTTGTTCACACGGTATTTTAACATGCAAAGCATGCTTGGCTTCTTATTACTGATTAGAGCAGAATGCTTATACGCAAAATGGGTATATGATGCACTCATGCACAGAGCTGACCCTCCTAAATGGTGAAATTTAATCGATTAGATCGTATCAAGGAAATTTGAGTTATTGGCCAATCCCCTCAAGGGATTGGACTAATGCTACGGTGCTTGCTTTCAGGGACACATAATATCATCTGTCCTTTTGCGGTGAAACAGATTATGATCGTAATAATGGGAGTTAGAATATATGTGAATTCAACTTCATGATTTTTGCATCAGGGAGCAGTAACTCAAATTCTCAACAACACAAAAGAGGATTTCTTCTTGAAGATTATAAATACACTCCACAAATCTGCAAATATCTGTTATGATAGACTCAAGGAGATCCCTTGTATTACTTGCCCTCACAAAGCAGAAGGATCTATGTCTACCATGGTCAGTTAAAACTTTGATTTTTAATTGTCATGTTTTAAAATAAATGAGTTGAGAAATTTAGAAGTGTTATGACTACTTCGTTCCAGGTGAAGCTAAATCTTTCGTTATTGGAAGACATCAGCGATGATATGGATTTTTGTGTCAAGCTTGCTAAAGAGGAATCTGTCGTGGTTCTGCCAGGTAATCAAGAATTATGGAAGGTGATCAGAATCATTGTTATTTTCTTAAAATGCAAAGCTTTCATTACACTTCCCTCGTGTGGTTTCTCGTGTCGCCCCTTTATCCGTCCACTTGGTTTCTTGGAGAAAAATTAGTTGTTTCGTTTTCAAAGCCAGTCAAATACTGACGGATTTTTATGCCATTAACTTTTTTAGTTGAAACTTTCAAATGCTTCACTCCACCCTATTGCTTGATGTAAATGATGAGCTGGTTATGCTTGATGTCGGCATATATAGTACTTTTGCTTATGAAGTTAGAATTTAGAGAACCCTTCCACGATTTAGAGTTAAACCACAATTAAGCTGTCATAGCATGACAACCTTCGGTCAAATGAGGGTTATTCTGTACCACGATTGAGCCACAATAGAAACTTAGAGAAGATCTCTATACCAACTTATGACACTGGAAGCGAGGATGTCTTCTGATGGCACCTCCAAAAAGCGTTCGATTATGTAACAGAGCATATATAGCGAAATGGATACACACAAACAAATTATGTACATACGAGTCAAAGATGTTACTTCTTTTTATGTCATCAATCAATCACAAAAGATCCTATTCGCAACACAAATCATTTTTAAAAATTCGGCCGTTGTCTTTCTTTTTGTTAATAATAATCTAGTTGATTTGTGAAGCAATATGATCCAGATAGTAAACCCGTATCCTTTCTATCAACATATGCCGCCACTGTGGGATTGTTGGATTTTCTAGGGTTGGAAACATATGCCGTCATGGCAACTGTGATATCATCTTACTGTCCTGATTGTTAGGCGAAAAAGAAGGAACCACAGATACACGTTGTAATAAGCAACACTACAATCATTCTGGAGAGGGCCAAAAATATTTTTGATGTTTGAAGGTGTTGGGTAGAAAACAAATACTCATAGCATATGTCTATCTGTCTATCTCGTAGGGTTTGTCGTGGGACTAAAGAATTGGCTCCGCGTAACGTTCTCTGTTGAGCCACCATTGCTTGAAGATGGGCTTGGGAGGATAAAAGCTTTCTCCTTGAGGCATGCCAAGAAGAAATGAGGGTCCCTTTGCCCTTGGGGCACGATGTTCAGTCGTGGTTTGATCCACAAAATTCAAGTGCACATTCGATTTTGAACTAGGTTTAATGGTGCTATTCATGTGGAACCTTTCCCCAACACTTCCTTTTAACTCCCTTCTCTGAAACAGTTATTGGTGTGTGTTTCATTCGACAATGGTTTAGCCGGTTACATTTTCTTCTTTCATGCTATTCCTCTCTCTCTCTCTCTCTCTCTCTCTCTCTCTCTCTCTCTCTCTCTGTTGATAAAATGTTTTGGCCATCTTACCTTACGCGAACATCAACTAAACCCTTGGTTATTCCTACCTTTATCGTGGTCCAAGAATGTGGACAGCATGAGCTGATTTCCAGGCAGATTGACAGCATTAGGAAAAAACGTGAAATCCCTTTGCTTTGTAGTTTAGTAATGAGTTTTGATTCTCTTCGGTCCGAGTTTTGGACTAAACGAGGCAGTTCAAGTCATGTTTCAATGGTTGGAATGGTAGTCATGTTTCACTGGTTGGAATGGTAATGAGATGTGCGTAATCTCATCTCATCTCATCCTACGAATGATGCCGAAATCGCAACCTAAACAAGCCAGGCAAATTAGACATCCTCTTTGGAGCATCTCCTATGGGTTCAATAGCCGCAAGTTCTTTTTGTCTTGCTAAAATGTCCCAGTGGTGTTAGTTCAAAATAGTCCTCCGTAGGTTAAAGAGAAATAGTGATAGATAAAATTGCCATAAACCATTTCTTGTCTTGGGCTAAATTCAGTGCCAAATTTGGGACATGAACTTACAAAGCAATAGTCTTCTTTAACCAGAGTAACAAGGCCGAGAGGCCTTTGGCTTGGCATCAGGAATGCGTTAAGGTCCTAGAAAAAAAGGAGATAGAAGTTCAACTCCTGGCATTAATCGAACAATACAGAGTTTGCCGATCAAAAAAGTAACAAAGTAACAATAGAGGTTTAATGGTACAATAACAAGAGAAGTATTACAGACACATGTTTGGACACAAGTCCCGCACATGATGCAAAGGATACGCAAAAAGTCTACACTTACTGCACATATTGAGTCCCACACATGATGCAAAGGATACGCACAAAAGTCTACACTTACCGCACATATTGACCGCCTAGCTTACCGCATGCCTACGTGGTGGTGGGCCCCACGTTTTTAAAAAAAATAGAGACAAACTGGATCAAGACCAGCACCAAAGCACTGAATGCTAATCACCACCACCACAGGTCCACAACCACCCTCCTCCTCCCCGCACACGAATTCTCCTTCACAATCTCCCTCCACCACCCAGGGCTGGCCCAACCCCAAGGCCCAAGGGGCCTGGGCCTTGGGCATCCCAAAAAGGCCAAATTTTAAGGGCACTCCACTAATTTTTTGATTTGGGCTTGAGTAGAAGTCTTTTTTGGCCCTATAAAAGGAAAAAAAGGCTCATTTTGATTAAAAACTTGCAGCGGCCCACACGGATCCATTAACAGCCCAAAAAATGCTTGGTGGCCTTTCTGTAAATAAGAGGATATAAATGGTCTTTAATTCAAAGTATTTCAAAACCTTTCTCAGTTTCTCTAACAGTCCACCGTTGAACAAAAAAACAAAATAAACGAAGACAAAAGGGGAAAAATGAAGAACGAATGGACGATCGATAATCGATTCTCTCACGTTTTGCCGAAGACGTCTATCTATTCTCTCACTTCTGTTGGTGGTATCACTGCCGAAGCCCGAAGGGGGAACTGCCGATTGCTGGGGAAGGGGCCAAGCTGCCGAAGGGCACTGTGCGGCTGTGCCGAGTCTTTGAGACTTCGAGCCACCACCACCACCAACCCCCCTCCTCCGCCGCCGCCTTTGATCACCATCGACTTATCTCCCACCGACGAAATCTTCTTGCATGGCCACCCCTCTTCCCCTCACTCCTCCGCCAACTCTCTTGACAGTTTTATACTTTTATCCTCCTTTTCAATGAAAATCCCCATATTCCCACCTCCACCACCACCAACCCCGACCCAGTCAACGCAAAAAAATAACCCAAACAGAAACCTAAACCCAAATCCAAGTCATTCTCCCTTTTCGGTAACGGATTTTACCGAAGTGAGAGAAACAGAGGAGGCCGATCAAAAAAAAAAAACATGGAGGAGGAGGAGAAGGAAAAACGAAAGCAGAGGAAGAAGTTGAAGTTTGACTTGAGTCATGTACTCAAGAGGTACATGAGAATGGTGGTCGGAGGTGGTGATGAGCCCTGCTGCGCACACAGACAATTTGTGCACAGATTTTGTTGTGGGGCCCACCACGGGTCCCACACAAATCATCCGAGCCATTCATTAAATGTAAAACATTTTTTCAAAGGTTCCCACCACCACGTCAAGGTTTGTGGTAGGCTAAGCGGTCAATGTGTGCAAAAGTGTAGACTTTTTGAAGGATATATAAATCCACACTGGACAGTTTGGAACACATTCATACTCAAATATCGGTTTCGAAATTTCTAGAGATGCTATGTAATCCAATGAAATATATAAGTACTACAAACGAACAATGGAAGAAGTAGGAACCATTCATCAAATCAAAGAAGAAACTCTCATCAACCACAGTAATAATTCAAAATTAGATACAAAGGGAAATCAAATAACATAACACTGTTTTATCGAAATTTTATTTCCAAAAGAAAAATGAAAAAAGAGGATAAATCCATCATGGCACAATCAATCCATCCATCCTTAGAACCAACAAAAGGCAGGGCAACTGCAAAACAGAGCATAATCATAAATAACCACGTTTGGAGTACTCACTTAAGGAGAGAGAGAGAGAGAGAGAGCTGCTCACCATCCCTTCCAGAAGCCATCTTCCCTGGTTCGGTTTGCGGCCGGAACTGGATTATGGGGCTCGGGTTGACCGTCTATCTTCGGGCTACCTGCAGGCGGTGGAACAGGATAAGCTACTGCACATAATTTAGGTAAGAAATTCCATAAAACCCTACATATTAATCCCAACCCACATAACATATTACCGATCAATTGAAAACAAAAAACGCATGCTCCCTCCTTCCAACCTACATCTTAAAAAAGATGCATTTTTTTCTTTTAAAAATTATAAAAATTTTCACAACTTAATGCCTAGTTCTCTTTGGTTTTTGAAAAGAATTTTTTTGAAAAATTATCCCTAGATTCCTCCTACTCCCAATAGTTCTTTTTCTATCTCTCTCCACTTATTATTCCTACTATTTTTCAAAAAACTTTTCAAAACGCAAATCAAACACATCAAATCGTTTGGCTACAAAAGTCATTGTAGATTATTTTTTTGTTCTTATTTAATTTTTTTTTGCATTTGTTAATTTTTTTTGTCATTTTTTTATAAATTATTGCTTCGTCATGACGAGAAAAATCTTAAAAACAAAAATTATTACCGAAACTCAATTTTTTTGAATAAAAATAAAATAAGTCAATTTTTTCGTCTTTATCCAAAAAAAAATTGAGTTTGGCTATAATTTTTTACTACTTTTTAGATTTCTTTTAGATATGACAAAGTAATAATCCATAAAAAATTGATGAAGAACTAAGAAATGAGAATTTTTTTAAATAAAGACAAAAAAATTCAGAACGAATTATTTAGCCGAACAAGACACTCCTTGATATCTATCGATTTGTGAAAAAACACGACTTCTCTTGGAGAGTCTGGCTCTAAACAAGAAGGTTCTAATGAATCGATAATCCTATTAGAGATATTCTTTCTCCTACTACACGCTTGGGGGATCCGATCAACCAAGGAAACAGTTGTAATGTCACGTTGATGCCATCAATTCTATTTTGGTTTTTTCAACAGAAAATGCATCTTTCTATGAGTATAGGTTTAGGTTTGTGGGTCGGAAATTATTTAGGAGCGGAGGGAGTAGTAAATTAGAAGGATCAAAACTATGAGAATTCGTCCAAAAGGAAAAGTACATACCTTGGGGCTGGTTTTGATTCAACTGAGCTGCCATATTTGAAACAAAAAGATGGATCTAAAACAGAGCAAGAAAAAGGGATATTGGTGTTTGTATACGCGACAGAGCAAAGGTAGAAGATTGGTGGTTAGTAGAATTATGTCTCCCTAGTATTTATAAGAATTAATTTTATATGCGTGAGAGAGAGAGAGAGAGAGAGAGAGAGAGAGAGAGAGAGAGAGACTGTTAGGTGGGGAGAGGGAGAGGGAGAGGGAGAGGGATGGCAATGGGGACGGGTCGGGGACGGTGGGTACGAGTTCGGCTCCTCTCCAATCTTAGGAGAATTGAAGGATCCTCAAGTCCTATTAATAAGGGGACACATGGCAACTATAAAATCTAACGGCCAAGATTATTAATGGACACATAATCCTTGTCATCCAGCGAAACATCGAATAATTTCACTTCCCTTTCATTATTAATTCCAGACAACATCACTGCCCCTTCCCTCCATTTCTGTCCAACCCTCCACTAGCCATCACCACAATTTTCCGCCTCTTCTGTCCCATTTCTCTCCTCTGACAAATCCCTCGCTAATGCCCATTACCCCTTCTCCGCGATAGCCCAACCCTAACTCTCAAATCTTTAATCATTACGGTCAACAAAAACTAGTTAGCAACCATGTTTTCCAAAGACAAAATTGTGAACTACTCATCTTGTCCCAAAATGTTTGTCCGATCCGTAAAAGGGGATCTTAAAAATAATACACTTTTTTCAAGAAAAAATCCAATTTTTTTTCAATAATTTACTATGTACGATGAAGTCTTTTGATTTGTTTAAAAAGTTTGAATTTTTTTCCGAAAATAATGTACTAATTTTTAAGTTGTTTTATGGTTCGGACAAATATTTTGGAATAGATGGAGTACTGATGAAGCAGTAGTTGAAATAGCTGATGCATAAAAAAAATTGTCAATGGCGGAGAATGGGGGAGGGAGGGAGGGAGGTGTGAGAGAGAGAAAGTGTGTGGGGGGTAAATAATTAAGTGTGCTCATCCTCATATCCTTTACATAGACTGTCTTCAATGTTATATTCTTAGCTATTAAATTAGAATTGGAGGATCCTCCAATTCCTCATGGATTGGGGAGGAGCCAAACTCGGTGGGTACTACCTCCACCCCCTACCCATTACCCCATACCCTATCCCCATCCCCGACCCGATCCCCAATGGGGATTTATTTTTTTCCTCCATCCCCGACACAAACGGGGAAAGGGGATCCAAAACGGGGATTCAGGGATTTTGAATTCGGGTACCTGTATTTCACAATTTCAGCACCTAACAGCATATATTAGCATGTGAAAGCCGAAAGGACTTGGATTGTTTTGTATTTTTTTTCCAGGGAAAAGGGTTGAGGAAACAGTACGAGTAACGGTTGTCGATTGGTCAGAAAGTTAGGAGCCAATAAAACTCCACAAATAGAATTAGAAAAACCAACAAAATAAAATAAAGTAAGGTGTCAAGAAATGAATGGAAAAGAAGAGTGGACTGAGTAGTGCACTGGTGCGGCGGAAATGAATGGAAAAGAATGAGATTATGAGAACCCTTAAAAAACATACTACTGAAGGGGTATGTTTTAATATAGTATATATTTATTTATTTATATATATAAATATATATATTTCGGGGATTCGGGGACGGAGCAGGGCGGGTAACGAACGGGGAACGGGGACGGGTAGGGTTTGGGGCGGGGACAGACCTATCCCCGTCTCCTACCCGATCACCGAATTTTTAAAAAAAAAATTCCCCATACCCTACCCAACCCAATCCCCAAACGAATCCCCGAAGTTCGGGGATTTTCGGGGTGGGGAACGGGAAGGGTTCGAACGGGTCGGCCGAGATTGCCATCCCTAGAGAGGGAGAGGGTGAGGGAGTGGGACAGATGGAGTTGTTAACCAAGCGCGTGGGTTCTTGCCGGAAGTGGGGAAGATGCTAACCAAGGGAAGGGTAAGTTTTTGGGTGACAGGCCAGTACCTCGGCGATCCCAGCCGTTTCAACTTGTATTGAAATGTCCAATCAACTTGTTTTGAAATGTCCAAATTTTAGAGAGAAAAAAAAAAACTAGAGAGTGGTCAGTGGAGGAATAAAGAGAGAATAAATTTGGACCGTTTAAAAATTTCTTAGGAGTAAAAGTTTTTGGGTGTCTGGTGGGTACCAACGCACGTGGTACCCCGTCAGTGATCCTAACCGTCCAAACGTGTTTTGAATTATTGGAATGGGTACTGTCACATGATACCCTGCTTGGCACCCAAAATTTTTTCGGGAGATGGAGAGCAAAAAAGAAAGTTAAGAAACCGCGTAGGGCGGTGCCGGGGGGAAGAAAGCGGATTCCCAAACGGCTACGGCAAAGTTACATCAAAATTGCAGTATCTATGTACTACTCCCCTTATACGGAGTAGTTGTTTCTGAAGAAAGGAAATTTTCCAAGTGAGCAATGCTACGATGACCACATTTGAGTATCACATTTTAGGTATTGTGTGACATGTCGTCAATACATTGATAGGATGTGTTCCATTACATGACAAATGATGGCCATTTCACCAATACATTGGTGACACCTCACATGATACCTAAAATGTGGTCACCTAAAAACAAGAAAAAAGTAGGGGGAAATTGCAGAATAGTGGACAAAGGGGCAAATAATGCCCGGGTCATGGAGCACTTTTCCGGAATTGCCCAATCATGGGAAGGAAAACAATAATTCCTCAAACATGATTTTGAAGACAAAAATACCCCTCACGGGGCAATTTAGGGGGCAAGTTAGGTTCATATACGGGGCAACTTAAGTTCATACACGGGATAACTTAAGGGGCAACTTAGGTTCATATACGGGGCAATTTATGTTCATATACGATACAACTTAGATTCATACTTGGGACAACTTAGGAGGCAATTTAAGTTCATATACGGGTAGATTCATACATGGAACAACTTAAGTTATACACGAGGCGACTTAGAGGTCAACTCAGTCATTGAATGAATTCCTTTAGACCTTCGGGGCAAATTTATCCTTTTCATCAAGATCCCCCCCTCACTCCACCAATCTCTCTCCGTTTTTCGTCCCCATAAAAAATAAGCTCAATTCGATACTTATAGGTTCTTCATTCAACCATCTTACTTTTCATTCAGATTTCTGGATAATGAAAAGTTATATGGTCGGATCGAGTATCTATAGGTAACAGATTGAGTTTATTTTTTACGGGGACTATTGAAAAAATGTTTTGCATGTAATGAATGGCTCGAATGATTTGTGTGGAACCCGTGGTGGATCCCACAATAAAATTTGTGCACAAATTGTATGTGTGTAGACTTGTTTTGATTTGGTGCTTTTCGTTTGCTACTGCTGTTGTGTGTGTGTTTTTAAAACGTGGGACCCAACGCCACGTCAAAGTGTGCGGTGGGCTAAGCGGTCAATGTGTGCAAAAGTTTAGACTTTTTGAAGGATGTATAAATCCACACTGGACAGTTTGGAACACATTCATACTTGAATATCGGTTTCGAAATTACTAGAGATGCTATGAAATTACTAGAGATGCTATGTAATCCAATGAAAGATAAGGACTACAAACGAACAATGGAAGAAGTAGGAACCCTACATCAAATCAGAGAAGAAACTCTCATCAACCACAATAATAATTCAAAATTAAATACAAAGGGAAATCAAATAACATAACACTGTTTTATCGAAATTTTATTTTTAAAAAAGAAGAAGAAAAAGGAGGATAGATCCATCATGGCACAATCAATCCATCCATCCTTAGAAGCAAGCATCCAAGACACAGCAACAACACAAGGCAGCGCAACTGCAAAACAGAGCATAATCATAAATAACCACGTTTGGAGTACTCACTTAAGGAGAGAGAGAGAGAGAGCTGCTCACCATCCCTTCCAGAAGCCATCTTCCCTGGCTCGGGTTGCGGCCGGAACTGGATTCTGGGGTTCGGGTTGACCGTCTCTCCTCGGGTAACCCGCTGGCGGTGGAGCAGTAAACTGAACCGATGCTGCAGCGTATCCAGGTGCTGGATAAGCAACTGCACATAATTTAAGTAAGAAATTCCATAAAACCCTCCATATTAATCCAAACCCACATAACATATTACCGATCAATTGAAAACCAAAAACGCATGCTCCCTCCTTCCAATCTACGTCTTAAAAAAGATGCATTTTTTTCTTTTAAAAATTCTAAAAATTTTCACAACTTAAATCGTTCGGCTAAAGAAGTTGTCTTTATTAAATTTTTTTTTTTTGTATTTGTTAATTTTGTCATTTTTTATAAATTATTGTTTCGTCATGACTATAAAAATCTTAAAAACAAAAATTATGACAGAAACTCAATTTTTTTGAACAAAGACAAAAAATAAGTCAATAAGCCAATTTTTTCGTCTTTATTAAAAAATTGAATTTTGATTTTAATTTTTTACTACTTTTTAGATTTTCTTCGTCATAACAAAGCAATAATCCTTAAAAAATTGACGAAGAACTAACAAATCTGAATTTTTTTTTGAATAAGGATAAAAAATCTAGAATGAATTATTTAGCCGAACAAGACACTCCTTGATATCTATCGATTTGTGAAAAAACACGACTTCTCCTTGAGAGTCTCGCTCTGAAAAAGAAGGTTCTAATGAATCCGATAAACCCATAAGAGATATTCTTTCTCCTACTAAACGCTCGGGGGATCCGATCAACCAAGGAAACAATCGTAATGTCACGATGATGCCGTCAGTTCTATTTTGGTTTTTTTAACGGAAAATGCATCTTTCTATAGGTTTAGGTTTGCGGGCCTTAAATTATTTAGGAGTGGAGGGAGCAGTAAATTAGAAGGATCAAAACTACGAGAATACGGGGGTGTTCTGCTTTTAAAAAAGGAAATTTTAGAAAAAGAAGGTAATTTCAAGCTAAAAAATCATGTGTTTACGCAATTAATTTTCCTACCAATATGGATCTTGTGTGATAGATCTCATTGAGATCTTTTAAAACGGTGCAAAAAAATTTAAAAAATTATTTTTCATTTTCATTATATACAAGCTTGAAATCATCTTCTTTTTAAAAAAGAAGAAGATTGAAAAAGAAAGCGACAGGGGACCTTCATCCAAAAGGAAAAGTACATACCTTGGGGCTGGTTTTGATTCAACTGAGAACTCATATTTGAAACAAAAAGATGGATCTAAAACAGAGCAAGAGAAAGGGATATTGGTGTATGCATACGAGAGAATGAGAGAGAGCAAAGGTAGAAGATTGATGGTTAGTAGAATATGTCAAGTAGTGTATAAGTATTTGTAAGAATTTTTATATGCGTAAGGATTGAGGAGAGAGAGTGTGTGTTCGGTGGGGAGACGGAGTGGGACAGATGGAGTTGTTGACCAAGCGCGTGGGTCCGGGCCGGAAGTGGGGAAGATGCTAACCGGGGGAAGGATAAGTTTTTGAGTGTCGGGCGGCCCGGTATCACATACGTGGTATTCCGTCGGCAATCCCAGCGGTTTCAACGTGTTTTGAACAGTCCAGATTTTAAAAAAAGAAAAGAGGAGAGAGAGTAGTCAGGTGGGAGAACAGAGAGAGAATAAATTTGGACTGTCCAAAAATTTCTCAGGAGTAGAAGTTTTTGGGTGTCAGGTGCGTACCAACACACGTGGTACTCCGTCGATGATTCTAACTGTCAAAACGTGTTTTGAACGATTGAGATCGCCGACGAATACCGCCACATGATACCTCGCTTGGCACCCAAAATTTTTTCGGGAGATGGACGGCAAAAAGAAGGTTAAGAAACCGCATACGGCGGTGGGGGGAAGAAAGCAGATTCCCAAACGGCCACGGCAAAGTTACATCAAAATTGCAGTATCTAAGGGAGGAAGGATTCATATTTGATTTGATTATTCTCTAAGGAAAGTAGAGGTTTTTTGAAACGGAATCAGGTTCCATCCCCAAAAAGAGCCGTGTTCGTAATTGGGAAGGTTCTTGACTTCTTTCACACTGGGATTAGTGGGATAAGCCAGAGAAGATCAACTTTTAGGTGAGAGATGAGACCTTCATTCGATGATCTTTGTGAGTCTTGTGGTATTGCGAAAATTTTAGTTATATCGGTAATTAGAGCTTGGTCCTGAGCTAAAGGTCGAGCTGCGAATGCTTTAGGCCTTAAAATTTTACCGCAGGTGGCTGCTTAATGTATTTAAGTCAATTTCGAACTCATGATGGCCCAAACTTTTTCTTATGATGTGCCAAGATAGAAGATTTTTTGAAACGTGAAGGGACTTCCGAGTAGTAATATTGACTATTCTCATTATAGTTGTTTCTGAAGAAAGAAATTTTTTCCAAATGAGCAGTGCTACGGTGACCACATTTGAGTATCACATTTTAGGAATTATGTGACATGTCGTCAATGCATTAGTAGAATGTGTTCCACTACATGACAAATGATGACCATTTTACCAATACATTGGTGATGCCTCGCATGATGCTTAAAATGTGGTCACCTCAAGGTTGTTAATTCCGTACCGACGTACCGTACGTATCGGATTTGCGTAAAACCGGTAACTTATACCTTAAATACCGTTCCGTCTCTAATCTCGAATATTACCGGCGAGTACCGGCCGATCTCAGACGAGATGAAAGTATTGGAGATTCCGGCCGGTACCGTGCATAACGGACTGTGAGAAAAATCAGATCGCAAGAAAGCGCGCCGATCTCGGTCAGATCGCAATCAAACTTCAGAGAGAGAGAGAGAGAGAGAGAGAGAGAACTATACCTGTGTTGTTTGCCATGGCTGGTTCGAGAGAGAGAGAGAGAGAGAGAGACGCAGCAGTAGGAGAAAGCTGCTGGTACCCGTGAATGGAAGCTGCTAGTGAAACGTGGAAAGTTGGAAACCCTACACAAGGTCCAATTACCTTTTTGTCCTACTTTTGAAAGTGTTACAGCTGAGAGAGAAATCTAGAAGGGGGAGGGGGACAAAAGTACCTTGGAAATCTAATTGTGAATGACAAAAGTGCCCTTTGTTTTAGATGTATTTTCATGTGCTTAGAGGAACTTATTTACAACTGGATTGCTTCCGTGTATAACAGCAAAAAAACGAAAGAGTATGGGAAATTTTTTTGAGTTATAATTATATATAATTATTATATATTAGTTGTGGTAAATTCAAAACGGTATCCGGTACACCGGTACCCTGTCCAAAACGGTATTCAAAACATTTGGTCACCTAAAAACAAAAAAAAAGTATAATTATTTCCAAATTTAAGTTGCTTAAGGTTTATCTTCGCTCAAGTATTATCTTTGCCCATGTCATGAGAAAGTGGAAGGGATTCTCTGTCCAACCTATTGATTCACGGCCGTTCGGCTAAATAAGTCAAGTAACTTATTTTTTTGTATTTATTAATTTTTCGTCAATTTTTTGGGGATAATTGTTTCGTCATGATGAAAGGAATCTAATAACTAAAAAATCACGATCGAAACCTAATTTTTTTGAATAAAGACAAAAATAAATCAATAAGCCAAATTTTTTTGTCTTTATTCAAAAAAAAATTAGGTTTCTTTTGTAACTTTTTATTTTTTAGATTTCTTTCATCATAACGAAGCAATAATCTCCAAAAAAATTGACGAAAAACTAACAAATGCAAATTTTTTTTGAATAAGGACAAAAAAATAAGCCATTTAGCTTGTTTAGCCGAACCACTTTTGCTGGAAAAACTGCAAGAGGAGTGATATCTACAAGATGATTTTGAAAACTTGACATGTTTGGTTAATATTTTAGGATTTTTTTTTCTTCTTCTTGGAAAAGTGATTTCATACTTATATTTTTTGTTCATTAAGATTCGTGAAAGTGGCTCAATTATTATTATTTTTTTTCTTGACTGGGGTGAAAGTGGCTCAATCTCAAATCGTCTTTTTAAGTCCTCAGAAAAATCAAGGCCAATAAGAATAATGGATTGATGTCCGGACTTTGACCATTTCGTTTTGGATAAATAAAATTCGATCAAACACTTATCGATTTCTGATTTATCTGACTTTAACTATTCAATACTAGTAGTATTTTTTTCATCTGCATCACATGAGAAATCGAACCAGGCAGGCATTTCGCAAGGAAGATTTGCAGGGAACCACGGAAGGAAAAACTCGTTTGCGTCTATTTCGGGTCTTACAAAAATCTAGAAAAATATTCATAAATTTTTAAATATTATTTTATGAAGCTCTATAAAAAATCAGCTCGAACAGAATCGGTAAATATTACTTTTGGATTTGTATGAGTGAAACAGCTCAGTTTGCCCATACAAATTCAAAAGTAATACTTACCAATATCTGTTAAAGCTGATTTTTTTACAGGGCCCCATAAAATAATTTTCAGAAATTTATGGATATTTTTTAAGATTTTTGTGGGACTCAAATGAATCCAAACGCATTTTTTCTTGAATAATATTTGCAAATCTTCGCGATCAGAATTTCCAAAATCGAATCGCCAGGAGGGAGAATCTTGGATTAGCGGTCATTGTTCGGAACCTTCTTTGGTCGGTCCATCATTTTTTTTTTTTCGTGTCAGAAAAAAGTTTGTTTTGTTGGAAGAGAACCATCGCGGGTATAAAACTTCACTTTTCTACCACCGTCTATTACGGATCCCACTGAGTGTTTATTGTTGTGATTTAAACCACTCATATTTAAGACACGAAATATAATATTGCCATGCAAAAAATAAACTTGATCTGAAGTCGATAGATATATAAAAAATTTGGATTTTGGTTTATAAAATGGACGATCTGATTTCTGTCAATAATAATAAAGATTAATTATCCATTTTACAAAGTAAAATTTAATTTTTGATACTCCTATCGATGTCCGATCAAATTTATTTTTAGTGTGGATACACTACTATGTGAAATCTACAAGATAAACGGTTTAGATCAATAATAAATACACGGTAGAACTGAAAAAAATAGTGGTAGAAAAATGGGGTTTTCCACCGCGGATGAAAAAAATTTAATCTCGGAACGTGATTTTCCATTTAAATATGACAAGTGGGGGTGTTAGTGCCGAAGTGCAATTAAATTAACATGATTTCAGAGATTGGACTGTGATCCGAATCAACGGAGACAGAGTCTCACCATGTGATAATCTGAATTTTATATTTTGGCAATAAAAAATAAACTTGTTCTTGTTCTTAGAAAAAGCGGACTTCCAAGAAGAAAAAATGGCCTTGGAATGGGTTACAAAATCTAAAAAAAGGAACATTTAGAAAAAGAAAGTAATTTCAAATTAAAAAATTATGTGTTTATGAAAATAATTTTCTCACCAATATGAATCTTGTTTGATAGATATCATTGAGATCTTTTAAACGATGCAAAAAAAATTAAAAACTTATTTTTCATTTTCATTATATTTGAGTTTGAAATTACCTTATTTTTGAAAAAGAAAGTTTAAAAGAAAGCAGAATGGCACCTAAACCTACCTCCAAGATCTAGAAGACAAAATGGATTTGGAAAATGCTTAGGTGTAGAAGAAGGATTCGACTAGTGGGAAATAGACGATTCCGACTTAGAAGAAGAAGACGACTTTGAAGAAAAAGGAATCGACTTTCGTAGTCGATTGCGATTTTAATGGAACAAAAAAAAAAAAGAAAAAAGAAAAAACTCAATAAAAAAAAAGGGGAGTAGAAAAACTTATTAGGAATCGTGATCCATTACAAAATTAATACTAGAACCGATTCAGATGGAGCATACTGGAGTAATAAATTTGTATCTTTGAAAAATAATGATGGGGAATCGCAAGGGGTTAGCTTTAGTAGTTAAGGTCTGAGATTTAGAAATTTGCTCTCTTTTAGTAAAGTTTTAGGTTCGAAATTCTAAGGTTAGTTCATAACAGAGTTTTGCTCTACTTTACTTAGGACCTCTGTAAGGGGATAGTAAAATTGATCCCATAAAATTAGTTGTCATACGCGTCAAGATGACCCAAACACTTGAGTTATCAAAAAATAGTCTAGGAGGGAAAGATTACGTAATCCTATTAGAATGGGAATCCATTATTCCCATCTATTAGTCCCGCGTATCAAGGGGTGCAAACGAGTTGAGCTGAGCTTTGCGATGTTTGAGCTCGGCTTATTTACTAAATGAGCTTAAAACTCGAACTCGAACTCTACTCGCTTGTAAACGAGCTGAGCCTAGTTAATTTACTTAACGAGCCGAGTTTTTGCAAGCCGAGTTTTTTAAGTGTTGAGCTCGACTTGTTTAGTATATGAGCCTTAAGCTCGAGCTTGGCTCGATTACTAAACGAGCTGAGCTGAGCCTTAGTGAGCCGATCCACAAGCTGCTTGTGAGCAGCTCCGCTCGTTTGTAGGCCCTGCTCATGTGCTATGTGTAGGATATGTCGTTTTTTTTATTTTATTTATTTATTTATAGAAAACTGAGGATATGGTCACTTGCTCAGTTGCTCCACCTTAATTTTCCTACTATCAAACGTGCATTCACATGGTAGACTCCAGGCGGATCAAAAAAATGGTAGACTCCAGGAATAGGATTCGAGAGAGGTCCAATCAGAGTACAGAATTCTTTGAAAATTGATTTTTTCAAAATTAATGGGAATGGGAATCAGATATTCCCTTTTAACCCCGCATATCAAGGGGTGCAAATGAGTTGAGTTGAGTTGAGTTGAGTTTTGCAATATTCGAACTTGGCTTATTTAATAAACGAGTTTAAAACTTGAGTTCGAGTTCGACTCATATGTAAAAGCGCCGAGCTCAACACTCAAAAGCTGAGCTCGTCTTGGCTTTGCAAAAGCTCAACTTGATTATTAAACGAGTCGAACCGAGCTTTGGTGAGCTGAGCCACGAGCTGATAGCGCGAAGCATATGCAGGATATGTCACTTTTTTTTGGAAATGCTCCACCTTATTTTGCTATCAATGTATTCGCATGGTCACACTCCAGGAATTGGGACCCGAGAGAGGTCCAATTAGAGTACAGAATTCTTTGGAAATTGATATTTGAAAGTTACTATTAGATAACAATATTCCAGTTTTTGTCGCACGCTCTTAAGAAAAATTAAAAAAAGAAATTTCGAGATATTATTGATACCATATGTTAATGAACGTAGAAACTTCATAATCCCACTTTTATCATCCACTACCCTTTGAAATTTGGTTTCTTGAAAGTAAGTTTAGTTCATTTCAAGCTTCTGAATACCGTACCGGTTTAAATGTCGATTTTTCTATTGGTACGGTACAGTATTGATCGGTACCGATCTGCATTGTCCGGTACTTGAAGGAAAAAAAATAAAAGTAATTTGGTACCGTCTAGGACTGACCGATAACTACAGCACCATATGGTATTTAAGACGACACGAAATTAAAAGTGTAAGGTACTGGCCGATACGGCATGTGATTCATAATAACCTGGGTTCATTTTTCAAACTTGGTGTATAACTAAAAAACTAGTCCACTATGAGCCGGCGGCCGGCCGGCCGGCCCCAAAATACAATCTGGCTTGTGCATCCACCTAATCCTAATATTTGGATCAACGTCTCCAAAAGCCCAAGCTCCTCACATTCACTATGAACTCACCCAAAACCAAGTCCACGAGCGTCTAGGGGTGCATTTGGTCAGTGCATTCACAAACAAGCTCAATTATTCTGCAGCAAAATCGTAGGGCAAGAATGATACTCCCAAGGAAATCAATAAGTCTAGACTTATTGCAAGGAATTTTGTACGCAATTTTTGGAGGCGGAATGGGGCCCGCTCCGATGCTAAAAAACGTTCACTTTGTAGAGCTCGTCGAGTAAAACAAATATACAAAAAAATTAGCTCAATTCGATATCACTAAGTACCTCATCCGAATATTATTATCTTGAAAAGAATGAATCTGAAACACTAGATAAAACCCACTGATTTTTGTTACATGAAGATAATAATATACGGATGAGGCACTTAATGATATCTGATCGAGCTGATTCTTAGTTTATTTATTCTACTCGATAAGCTCTACGAAGTGAACATTTTCGATCATCAGAGCGGGCTTTGTTTGGGGTGCTGCTCTTGGCTGCTGGGCACAAAAGCCCCCTGCCTCCACAATTTTTGTCCTAAGTAGGCCGGCAGCTGAAGACCGTCTCACTTTCTTTATTACATGAAATACTTTATTAGATGAATGATGAACACATCGAGGTCAAAAAAAGTGCAATATAAATATTGTTTGTTGACTTGGAACTCATGGTAGACAACAAGCAGGGTTGCAAATGAACCAAGTAGCTCGCGAACTCGGCTCGTTAGAAAAAAGTTTGGCTCGTTAAAGGAGGCTCGGCTCAATTAAATAGACTCGTTCAGTAAATGACTTAGCTCAGCTCATTAAAGGCTCAACTCGTTAAGGCTTAAGCCGAGTTCGAGCTCAAATTTTTGGCTTGCTTAGGAAACGAGCTTAGCTCAAACTCAACTAAGCTCGATTCTGCTCATTTGAAAGCCCCCCAGGTTTTTCCAAGTCCATTTCAGGACTTAGTCAACCCTAACTTGAATCAACCATGAAGCAGTTGGTGCTATCTGAGACCCTATCCATAACATATCGAACCCGGGAAGGGCTATCTACCAACATACGGAATTGAGCAGTTAGAAGGAGGGTTGACCATCGGGAACTGGTGGCACACCATTTGCCGATGCAGTCATAATACGGTGTCATCTTGGATTCATTTGCTAGTACAAGAGAGAGGAGAAATTGCAGTAGGTGTAATCTAGACCGTCAAAAAGTATTTTCGATGGTTCAAGTTAATTAAAAGACTCTTTCTAAGAAGGATAGACACAAAGAAGAGTCCCTGTAAAATATGGAATGCTAATTTTCGAGATGAAATACCGGGATGCAACTGCAAAAACTTCATTGCAGTTCAACGGGGGAGAAACCGGGTCTAATTGGATGCAAAATCATGAAACAAGGACTAATACATCTTCCGTAACAAAAATGAATGCTTCAAAGATTTTTATTTTATTTTATCAAAGATGCAGCATCACCAAATGCTATAGGCATCGATGACAAGGTGTGGCGGTAGCAATGTGCGGTTTGCAGCGGTAGCGTTCAGGGGCCACAACAAGATGCGGTTTTGGACACTATAGGTGTCCACAATCACGGACAGCGGCAGCAAGGGACTGCGATGGTGCTATTGTTAGGGTTTGGTTTCTTAGGGGTTTCTAGGCTTGGGATTTGACCCATTAGGTGACTAGGCTTGCCCATTAGGTGTTTTACAGGCTTTGTCCCTCGGGCATATGAGCTTTTTTCCTTCTTGTGTTCCGTCCAATCTTTTATTGGACATTGGATGTACCCTTTGTCGAGTTCGTATAAAATTTATTTTGCCGATCAAAAGAAAAAAAAAACAGAAGCAAAACAAAACAAATACATGGGACTAAAAATTCTGGAACTAAGACTCCAATTCCTAGCCAAAATTCTTTCGACATCTAGTGGCTTCAAGTTCCTCCAAAGAGCACAAGCAATCCCTTGCTTCCTCCACAATCAGTGATCCCAAAGCAGGATCAGGGATACAGAGGCCTTGAAATTGTATCTTGTAAACCCTGTTAGAACATGAATGTCCATGTCCATGAGCACACACCCACTCCAATTCTCTAGCCAAACCAAAACCAGGTCTGTCAATGTTGTTCTTATGTTGCAGCATCTTCTTGTTTGGGAAGAGATACTCGCAATTAAAAAAATAGGTGCTCATGTGTCTCATCTTCAATGCGGCAAAGCATGCATCTCCTATCCACTCCCAACCCCCAGCTGTAGAGCCTATCCATTGTTGAATGCCTGCCCAGAAATGCAATCGACTCCGTGAAGGACCAAGATGGAACATGATGAGCAACCCACACACATTTAGCACATGGAACTACAGGATACAACACCCCCTCAGAGATTGCCAAGCAGATTTGGCTGGCTACACACCAGACCTATTCAGTGCCCACCTCGCATAATCAGGAATGGAGGTATTAGGGATCAAGTCGGGGCTGTGTGGCAGAATATCCCTGGCGATGGCACTCCTTGGTCTAGCCCATTTCCATACCCATTGTAAACGATAGATGCCATTTTCGTGTTTAGAGATATTTCCAAGTTAAGCACCACATTTTCCCAAACTTCCTGGCAAAAGGAGACCTAAGGCATGCCAATTATCAACCCAAGTTAGGTAGATAAACCATCCCCTATGGGTTACTTAATTCCAAGGCTGCACAATACCCCTGAGATTAAAGATTTTCGCTATAGTCCAAGAAGCCTCATTCCAAACACTCCGGTTTCAAATAACAAAGGTATGCACCCACTCCATAAGGTATCATAATGTACTCCATAAGGTATCATAATGTATCAGCCTTCAAATAAATTACCCACAAATGCCTGATTATTGATATACCTTGTTCCAGGTTTTCAAAAGTCGAAGGCCCTAACCCCCCCTCCTCTATAGTAGCACAAACTGCATGCCAAGCCACTTGAGCACCCGGGTGCTTCAAGTTAGGACCAGACCAAATATTGAAGTTAAGCACCAAATGATGCACGATGTAGCAATATTGCAGACATATCGGTGCCAACTAATAGAGACATCCAACCCTGATACCCATTCCCGTCTTAGAATTTCTTCTCTATGGATAATTCAGCAGTGCAAAAACTGAAAAAACTACCATCACTAACTACAAAAATGCAAAATACAGAAGTACATATCAAATAAGAGGAATGCTCCAGTTGATTCATCTACCATCAGGCCAAGCCTGTAGCTACTGGTTATGAAAACAGGCATTTACATTCATTCAGCTTTTACATGGATTGGACTCAAACTTGCAGCAACACAAGAGGAAACACAGAAACGAACAAGCCAGAATTGAAATGTCTAATGCCATCTCAATGACTACTTGTAGCTTATTGTCCAATCCTGTCTCAGAATGCACGCAGTTGAACAAAAACAATGCTCGAACTGCTCCGTAATTCGTCATACATCATCATTGCAAGCTGATCGATATACGAATAATTAGTATGGTGTCTTGATGAACTTCTAAAATATCAAGAGAATATGGCCAACAAAAATACATTTTGCAATCAACATGCATACACATCAACTGTATAAAATTAGACAATAATTTGTATCTGTAAGTCTCCAAGGAAAACAGAATTCAGCAGTATCAAAGTTTGGAAGTGAAGGAAATCAAAGTAGGCTCTTCTCCAGCTCAACTCAGAATCTCTTTCTTATATCAGCTGTTACATACAGTCTGAGAACACAGAATTTTGAAAACAAAACTTCGCTTGATTCCTCTGAACATTCATCACACATCCTCATTTGAAGCTGATTGATAAGGGAAATTTGTAAGCTTCATTGCCAATTTATTTAACTAAATTAAGGCTTAGAAATTGAAACAGCTGCATCTTTGAGAATAACTTCATAAACAAAAACCAAAACAAAACTAAGCATGGTTGCTGATTATGAGAGGTAGAAGAAGAGCGCACTGAGGCAGGAATATAACTCCAGAAGGGAAACACCTTCAAGGATCACTTTAACAAGTCCCACAAAATGACCATTCGCAATTTAAAGCTGTCGATATACATATCAAACTCATGTTTGCACCTCAAATCTCGAACTATTTAACTGCCTAATTTTATTGAAGTAAGCATTCCTACTACTTTGAAAGAACGACATAAAATCCAAAATCATTCCATCTTCGCTTGTCCATCTTCATCTAGTCTTGTCAACGCCTACAAGAGGGAAAAAGAAGCATGCACTCCTCCATCAAAACAAGAAGATGCGAACACAGAAACAGAAAACTGACAAGTCTTTTAGAATGAATCCAAAGACAATAGTGAAATCCGAGCATTAGCTAATTTTATGACCTAATACCTCCAGAAAAGGAAAGAGATACTCAAGAAGATAGTAGAATTTCTGTTTAACTAAATGGGACCTAAAGTATACACCATCTAAGTATAACAAAAGCTGACACAGCATTGTGGTGCTCCGAGTTTTTTTTTACCACGTGATTCTTATCGACTTAAGATAATATCCTGAAAATACTAACTTACCAGAAACTCGAGGTTGGAAAAGGACATCAAGGAAGGCCCTACGAAGTTTTGCTAGATACCTAAATCAAGACAGAAATGCATTGGTCAGGAAACCTACAGAGAAAACTACTTTGACGAACATGAGAAACTAAATGACTACACACAGGAAAGGGAAACAAAACCGAACTCATTAGAGCATCTCCTACCCACCATTATATCTGTATTTGAAAGTGTGAATGTGACATAATATCGAGGGGAGATTTTGTAATTCATCTCTTTTTTTGATCTTTTTGTACTTTATGGGAGAATCTTAGAGTGATCCATTGACTTTTTTAGGGATTTGCAGACCCAAAAATATTTGGGTCCTCAAATATCGAGACCCAAAAGTAAATTTGGACAAAAATCTCTAAAAAGGATGATGGGTCCATCCAAGATTTTCCCATAAAGTACAAAATGTTGAAGAAAAAGAGGGGATAAATTACAAAATCTTCACTCAATATGTCACATCCACTCTCAGATAGAGATATAGAGGTGGGTTGGAGATGCTCTTACTGTCAACAGGGAAAAGAAGTAGAAAACACGGCACGTGAATACGTGATTGAAGATTGCAGTAGAATTCAACAATAGAATACCTGTTACCACTCAAATATGCTTCGGACTTGAGGGAGGAAGGGAAACAATGAATTTTCTTAGAGTTCTGAGGAAGATATTTCCTAACAATAGTGACAAAACAATTTCTCTTTCCGATGTCAAGTAATCACTAATATTAACATGCTAATACCAGCTTCAGCAGCCAATGACATATACACTTACTGTGCCATAGATTCGTTTGAACAGGAGGCATAGTCCCTCTAATCCTACTGATAAGAATCCACAAATTTTCATTTTAGACAGATTTTTGGCAGTCATAACATAATTATACCCAGAAGCTCACAACTCACAGTTCCCTGAGATCTACTTGCGCGCGTGCGAGAGAGAGAGAGAGAGAGAGAGAGAGAGAGAGAGATGATTGAAGTTGAAACAACATTCACTCGAGAAACAATTAGCAAGTTTCACACCATTCCCCATAGAAGGCAGTCAGTATACCATTTTGTAAGGACCTAAGTGCCTTTTAATCGAGTGATTTTGAGAGAAAATAAAGGGTTATGATTTCTCCACAATTCTCACCAAAAAGGTGAGCAATGGTGAGAAACAACAAAATAGACCTTGCATTTTATACACATTTCTCATCATTTCTCCCCTATTTACACATAAAAGCAATTCTCCTTTCTATCCTCACCAAATCCGTCAGTCTAAAGGGGACGTAATTCATTAGGAACCCGGTAACAAGTCCAGTAAAACAAAATCACATAAGTCAAGCCACAAACAAACCCACAACCAAACTCTACTCAGAGAAAAGGCAATTCAATGGAAATCAGATATTATTACCTTCCGAAAGCCACCCGTAACTGCGGCGAGAAATCGAGAGCATCGAAGTCATCAGCGCCGACGCCGTTGCCGTGTGAAACGGTTGCATCGATCCAGCACAAGCGCCCAATTCAGCTGGACAACTTTAAATGCCAAAAAAAACCCCAACCCATCTCATTACTCACACATTCACAATCAAAATACACAGGTGCATGTACATATAGACACATTTGTACATGTATGTATTCGTTACCTAAAGATCCGATGAGAGAGGGGTTTTCTGCTGGAGACACGAAAGGGAGAGCGAGCAGCTTTGGCTTCGGATGCGAATCTGGCCGCCGCGTTCCGAACGGAAGGTGATCGGAAAACGGATCTGGCGGCTGCGCTGGCCATGGCTGAAAGGGAAAATATTGTCTCGATTTGATTCAGTTACAGGGTTTTGGAGTGAAGCGGTGTTGAGGAAGTGTGCGTTAGGGTTTTGGGTTGTGGTGGGAATTGAAGATGACTAAACCCTAGGGAGGTGTTTGGCTGATGGGGAAATGAGGGGAAAAATGTTAAAATTGCTCCTGACCTTATAACTTAATGTCTCATTGACCCCTCAACTTCAAGTATTGTCAACTAAACAATGAACTTCTTACTAACGAGTCCTCAATTTCACGGTTACTACTGTTAAAACACGGACGAAATCTGCTGTGACTTGGATGTTTCTTGGTAAAAATTGACCAAAACCCTATCCAAAACCCGAACACTTGAACCTTTTTATAGCTGCAAGTGGAGTAGAATGCAGTTGGTACCTCCCTTATACTCCAATACACATGAGCAGGGTTCGATCTCCTCCCCAAGTGAACAAAGGCAGAGTAGATTAGAATTAACGAATGATCGAGGAAAAAAAAAACCCTTACGGATAACTTTGCATTTTGGATATGAAATTCTATATGCTATAATAGCTTTAAACGATTGTATGCGCAGAATAAATTTAATCACTATGGTCTAATTCCTTGTAGCTTGTTGATTTTAGCAGTGCTTGACTAGCATTTCGTTTCAACTGATCATTAAAATTTTACGGGGCGCGATTATAGCTTTCTACTATTTACTACTAGTTGTCTTCAAATCTAAAACTTGTATGTCATCTTTTTATTTTTCATTTTGGACCGGGAGGGATTGGGATGGAAAAATCGGGAAGGGCAAAACCTCCTGTAAATTATTAAGGACCGCAAAAATTGCAATACCCGTTTCTTCTCTTTAGCCACCTTTTTCAGCCTTTTCCTTGTTATATAAATTTTCATTCGCGTTGCATGAAAGAAAAGATATCATAAACGACACGTTTTAGTTCCAAGAGTTTGTGCTTAGATAAGAAAATTTTGCGAATGCTATGAATCATTGCAATATCTTTACTCTCATGAATTTTCGTGAGAGATGTTACGAAGTTTGTGATGTATTTGTTATGACATTCTATAGTGTTAAGTGTTATAACTATGGGTTAGGGTTCTGTAGCTTAAAACCATGATGGTAAATGTTTTTTCTTTTCCATAAATTGTCACGAGTACCACTTTTTGTCGGTGTGCCCGAGATCCATTTAATCTTTGTAACCCTTCTCAAAAATTAATAAAATCATTTAATCTTTGTATCCCTCCGTCTCTGCGAACTTTTTGGTTCAATGGAGTCCTTTTTGTATTTGGGCCTAGCATTTTTCTCCTCCTCTTTGCCCATCTTCAGACTCACTGAAGGCCCAATTGCTTTAAGAAAGTAGAATTTTTCGATTTCTTCTGCTTAATTTTACTTTTTCCCAAATCTTCTGTCGAAATATTTTACTTGTTCGACATCTACCACCGCAATGAACCGAATAGAACAAAAGATGGTAAAAGTAAATAAAAGAAATTGATATTACAAAACAGTAGAAAAAGTAAAAAACATCTTTTCCTTGAGTGTTTTCTAACTTCTATGCTTGTTAACTTGTAGCTACGTCTCCCTTAAAAGGGCGATCTAGTATAGAAAAAATATTGAGCGGTCCTATGACACCATCACGTGGTGCTCCGACCTTTCTTCTCCAAAAATTCACTTGAGTTTCTAGTCTAAGTGTTTGAACCCCCGAATGCCTGAGTCATCAAAAAAGTGTATGAACGCCACATGAATTTGCGGTAAAGAATAGTGTTGAGGCCCTACGTGACAATGTCCCAAAAGTCAAGATTATTGAATAACTATTCTCTATTAAATTACTTACTAGCGTCTTGTTCGTTCGATGCACGGGCATGGAAACAAAAACATCAGTGGGAACTTTTTTCTAGGTATCATGTGCATCAGTGGGTTGACATGTATGACTCTTGAAATTTACTCCATATTCTTGCAAAAAAATTAGGAAAATTCCACCACAATTAAAAAAATTAAAGAAAGAAAGAAGATAGGTTTGAGGCAAAAATAAAGTATATATTATTTGTTAGTTTTTTTTATTTAATTTAGTTTTCTTTTCAAGCAAATTAAAGTATATATTTTACATTTTGCAAAATGTAGAATAATGAATAAAAAGATATAGAAGATGAGAAAATTCATGTAGGAGAGTGAGTTAAGAAGAGAGTTTTCTATTATTTTAAGGCATGAATAAAAAGATACAGAAAATGAGAAAATTCATGTAGGAGAGTGAGTTAAAGAAGAGAGTTTTCTTTTATTTTAAGGCCTTGTTCCGGTAAGGGTTCTTACAAAATATGTATTTATTTACAATTTTTAAGCTGATTTTTTTTTGGTGCAAGATGGATATCTAGAATCTGATATGAGCACGCTGATATGTTGTACAGAACTAAGCGTTACACTGTGACTACCAGTGAAAGGTTGCTGGACCAATGCAACGAAGACGTTGCATCACAAGGTGAGAAGATTGTGGAGTCCCACACATTGGTCATAAAAGGGAAAATAATATCGTATATAAGTAAAAACCGACCAACTACTATTAATCTGAGATGAACTTTTTGAGCCATGCGATTAGGCTAAGGGTTTATAGGTTAGCTGGCGGGGGGGCGTTATAGTAAGCTTAGACGTCTTAGCATTACCCCATAGCATGTCATATTAACATATTGCTAGCCTTTTAACATTGTCCCTTGCAAGCTGTAACATTATGCTACAAGCTAAAAAGTCCTTTGGGAACGATAGATCTCGATGAAATATTTTGAAAGGTACCAAAAAATAAAACTTATTTTTTTAAGAACCCTTAGAGAGGTATGTAACGTACTCTCTCCGTCCCGTTTTCATTATCTATTTTTGAATTACGTGTCATTTTTGAATTGTTTATATCTTTCAATCTATAATATTTTTTATAATTTTAAAAATTTTATATTATGAAATTAATCAAAATCTATCAAATAAGATTTATATTACATATTTGTCAAGACCTACACTAAAAAATATAGATAAAAAATATAAAAAAGGCAAATAAAATAATCAACAATATAAATGAGACAGAGGGAGGTAGTATATTGCACGGATATCTCTGTCTGTCTCAGTCTGCCTCGAAAAGGTCGAAGTCAGGCATGCCACGTCATCTTCGACTTTGGATTTTACGCTTCCCTCGGTGGTCCCACGGAATTCCTGTGGACTACATTTCTCCAATTTTTGTCCTGAAAAAAACATCTTTGTGGGTTGTGCTGGAAAGTTTTTCTTTTCTGTTCAAGGAGTAATCATTCAGTGGTACTCTCACGGGAATGAGGATGCTGGCAAGCATTCCCTGCAGAGCAGGTGTAGAGCGGTTTGTTCGGTCGTTCATCTCGGCAATCGAAAGATCGAATCATAACTGAGCAATTAATGGACATTTAAAATTTACATACTTTCAAATTCAATTCGAGCCATCCGTGCAGAGATAAACGATCGAATAGGCCACTCGACACCGATCTATAGGTAAATGCTCGGCAGCATCCCCATGTCCTCAACTGTCACGTGTCTCAACATCCTTATTTACCAAACATTTTTTAATTATGCAATTACATTTTACTTGGCCTGCAAAAATATGTGGTGAATAAAAGTGTTGGACACCCAGTAACGTTTCTCCAAAACCACCATTTTCAAGATGTAGAAAGGCTAATGAGATTGAATAGAAAAGCGGACATCCTCGCCATAGACGCTCTTTCTAGTTTTACTTTCATTCCGCTTGTTGTTATAAAGAGCATCTGTATCACGCTCGCCTCATGACCCTTTAAATTATTTTAACCAGCCAAAAGTTGAAAGTTGCACGACATCAGCCTCGTCATTGATTCGGTGTAATTAGTTTTGCTGCAGTATCTCGTTAAGAAAAGAGTGGCACTGTTCCTTCGTGATTTAATAAAACATTACTTTCAGCAAAAAACCCTCAAACATAAGTTTTGATTTTTGCAGGGCTCAATACGGATCTTACAAAGATGATTCAAACCATAAGTCACTCTTAAAATATTTTTTTATGGGTTCCTAAAAAAAATTAGCTCAATCCAATTTCGGTAAGAACTATTTCAGAATTCGTAAGGCGCCCTATGAATTCTGAAACAGTCCTTACTGACATCGGATTGAGCTAATTTTTTTCCAGAAATCCATAAAAATATATTTTGAGAATGACTTGATCGCGTGAATCATCTTTGTAGGACCAGTAATGGCCCCTCACAAAAATCATGAATTTCTTGCCCATTTGTTGTGCCTCAAACAGGGCCTTGATAAGAAATATTTAATTTAAAAAAGAATGAGTAAATAATATTTTTAATGGAATAGCTTTAATATAGAGAATTTGATGCAGTAGACATTTGAAAAGTGACTAGCTAAAATAATAAAGTGGCTTTTTAAGGTGTAATTTGGTCCAAAATCTAAGGAGCCTGATGCGAATGCTCTAAAAATTTCAATTTAAAGAAGACTAGGGATCGATGAAATATCCCAAGACCTTGTTACTCTAACTTCTCCTCTTCAACGAGAAAGAACCAAAATGGGCCGGGAACAGGTCCAGTCCAGTTTTTTTAAGGTCCAGTCCGGTACAGTTTTGGGCCGTTGTGGGCCCATCCCGGGCCCACAACAATGATCGGAATCGTTCATTTTGTAGAGCTCGTCGAGTATGTCATCCATGCCAAAAATTAGCTTGATCTAACATCAATAGGTACATGAACAAAATAAATCTGTACAAGAAAAAAAATAGGCAATTATTAATTTCAACTTAATTTTTGTCATTGCTTTTTTCTTGTACAAAACTGTTTCATCCATGTACCTATTGATGTTCGATTAAGCTAATTTTTGGCATGGATGACATACTCAACGAGCTCTACAAAATGAACGATTCCGATCATTGTTGTGGGCCCGGGATGGGCCCACAACGGCCCAAAACTGGACCGGACTGGAGGGCCTTGCCAGACAAGAAAAAAGTACTGCTACGAAACCATTCAGGTTCGTGCCGTTATCTTTTTTTATTCACTTACGCTAGTAGTAATTATTACGTAAAATCAGTAATTGGTAAATCATGGACCATGCACAAGGGAGAGGCGCGACTAATTGCGTTCTGGAGTTGACGTCTCCCTCTTTTTTTTTGTACCACGGTACGCAATTGTGTAAATCATGGACCATGCACAAGGGAGAGGCGCGACCAATTGCGTTCTGGAGTTGACGTCTCCCTCTTCTTTTTTTTTTTTGTACGTTTGCTCCTAAGTCTGAAAAACTTGAATGGACACAATGTCCATTGCGGGTGACTAGTTGCGTTCTGGAGTTGACATCTCTCCCTTTCTTTTGTACGTTCGCTCGTAAGTCTGAAAAATTTGAATGGACATTATGCATGTCCGATGCGCATCACCTCTCCCTTGTGCATGGTCCATATATGATTCACAAACTACGCACCGTGGTTTTGTTTTTGTAAGTACTTGCTATACGCCTATACCACTAACTTCGAAATCAAGAGTGCTACCGGGACCATAAAGATTGTACCTTAATTAACCTCATCTACATATGCGCCAAACTAAACCATATCCTTATTGCCTGTGAGTTTATGGGTACCCATGAAATATGTACTACTCCATTGGATCTTGATAGGATGGTCCATCAATTTTGTTGGGCTTGTAGCCTTGTTCAATTTTGGTTTGTGCTTTCGTTGACTATTAAGAGTTGACCGAACCGCTCAAGTCACTTGCGTCCAGGGAACAACGTCCCCAAAACATAATAAAATACTACTTGTTATCCGTAGTAGTAGATGTAACTCTTATATTCTCGTAATTCGATACATATTGACAACTATATAGTCTGAGTTATGGATGTACTCAACTACACAACTGAAAAATCGCAGAGAATTTTTTATGTTTAGCATTAATTTTTTTATGTTTTTCTTGATTATTCCTCGTGTTGTGCATTTGATAGTTTGACCAATTTCTCAACAAATTCAAGATTGTCGTAGGATTGTTGAGCGGAAAAACTGTTGAGCCACTAGAGGTTTCTCCAATCACTAATTTTTGTTAAAAAAATTATAGTCCCACATTCAAGGCCGGCTCATATATTTTGGAAGCCCAAAGCAAATTTTCTATATTGAGCCCTTTACATATTATTGAATTTCTTAAAAAATTAATAAAAGTACAAAAAAAAAAAACTAAAACTAAAAGGATACAATTAAGACAATATAAATGTAAAAAGATATGATTGTAAGAGTTTTTGAAGCAAATAAGATACAACTGTGTTTTTATTTGAAACATTCTGATATTATGTAAATTACATTGTAGTAGGGACTCAATTTTAGACCAAAATTTGGGGGCCGGAAGCGGTCACTTCTCTCGCCTCTTGTATGGTTGTATGAGCCGGCCTAGCCCACATTAATTAGGAGTAAAACGGGTGATCACTTAATAATATGAGCAGTAAGTCTAGGAATACTACATCCAACCATTATACCATCCACTACATTTTTTGTAGGGCCTATCATGGGTCCCAAAAAAATACAGAAAAATGTTCATAAATTTTAAAATAATATATTATGGGGCTCTGTAAAAAATTAGCTTCAAAAAATATCGGTAAGTATTATTTCTTGATTCGGAGGAGTAAAACTGTGCAGTTAAACAGTTTCGTCCCTACAAATCAAGAAATAATACTTATTGATATCCGTTGGAACTGATTTTTTACAAGGTCCCATAAAATATTATTCTAAAATTTATGGACATTTTTTTGTATTTTTTTGGGAGCCAGGATGAGCCCCACAAAAAATGTAGTGGATGGTGTAGTGGATGGATGGTAGTGTATGTAGCAGCAGACCTATTCTTTCATTACCAATTAATTTTGAGATGGGTATAATAAATTAAGTTTCCACACGTATCAATGCGAGGCTCCTTCCACCTAACATTTCAAAAAAATCACAATCCACACATGAAATAATAACACAATCTAAATTCTTTTTGTGTACAAAAATCTCGAGTTTTGCGCTAACAGCACAAAAGCAAGACATATGCTCTTATATTTAGATTGTAAGTACAACTATTACAAAAAATTTATTAGGTCCATAGTCAATTCTCTTCTACACTTACAAAAAAAAAAAAAAAAAGGAACGCTCAAAAGGAAGAGAGGAAAATTTGCAGATTTAGATGGTTACATCTAAAAATGCATGAAATGTCGTCGAATTTAGTTTTTTTTACAGCTTGAAAATCCCCAAATCACCACCATGCATGGATTATGATGATTGTTGAGTATTAGCTTTTGAAACTGCAAGTAGGGGGTATTTTGGGAATTCCCTGGCGTTGCAATTCCACCATGACACTGTCAGTAGATGGAGGTTTTAGGCCAATTGGAAGTGGCAGCCATGGCTTTGACATCACATCTCCTATGGCTGCATCAATGCTCTCCTTAGACTGTTCAATTAAACAAATTAAGAAAAGCAATTCATAAGACAAGAAATAAATTATTGGTTGTGAATTTTTAAAGATTATCAGGACATATAGACACATGGGTGAATACGAATGTAAATTTGAAGGAGATAATTGAAAGAAGTAAGCAGATTAGGGGTTATTGTGAAAATATAGAAAACCCATGCGGGCATGAGACCCCCTCGTCCCTTCCTAGATCCGCATATGATCTCGACGCGTCTGTCTATTTTCACTATTTTAGACGTCTCAAAAAATTGTGCTTGTCAAAACCTTACAACTCGCTCTATATGTATATACTGTTTTTTGAACATGATACTATTTCCCTGCTCCTATTCGTCTTGTAACAATTTCAAGATTGATAAAATTTTATTTTGCCGTTTGAATTTTTTTTTCTTCGTGCGTGTTCTGAGTCATATGAAGTTACGAGGTTCTATACATATATAGGAGAAATTTTTCAGTGTCAAGTGGGTACCAGGTGGTGCACTTTCTGGGCCGTCAATTTCAATTTTGGACGGCTCAGATTTGGAGAGAGAAAAAGGAGGAGAGAGAGTGGTTGGGTGAGATCAAGGAGATAGAGAATTTTAATCTGGGTCGTCGTTGGTCGGCCCGGTTGGGTTGCTTGGGCACCCACGTCGTGCCCACCCGGTCTACAATTTTTGAGCCGTCCGTGCTGAGATGAACAATCAAATGGGCCACTTGGCACTGACCTACAGATAAATGCTCGGCAACATCCCCTTGTCCTCAAGTGTCACGTGTCTCAACATCCTTGTTTACAAAACATTTTTAATTACCCAATTACATTTTACTTGGAGCCCGCACAAGTATGTGGTGGATAAAAGTGTTAGACACCCCCGTGGCGTTGCCCCAAAACCACCAATTAAATTTCCCTATTCAAGACGTAGAAAGGCTAATGAGATTGAGTAGAAAATTTGCTCCAAAAAGAGAGTAGAAAATTAGGGAGTGTTTGGTAATCTACTTTTTGCCTTTTCATTTTTAGCTTTTTGACTTTTGGACTATGGTCAGAATGTATTTTTGAATATGGTAGAATGTTTGAGAGATATGTGCAGAATGTATTTTAGAATAGTAATAGTGTTTAGTAGATGAATGATGAAAATGAATTATGAATTAAATTTTTACAAGATTGCCCTTTGCCTTTATTATTATGTTAAAACAGGTGTAAATAATTTTTTCTTTACTTTTTTTTTTTTTGATTTCAGATTAATGTGTAAGGACGAACTTTTTATACTGCACAGTAACAAATCGAGATGTTCAACTTTTTTTATTTAAATTTTTTACCACATCAGACTTTTTTATTTGAATTTCTTCATGTGTGTTCTGAGTCATATGAAGTTACTAGAATCTATACATATATTGGAGAAATTTTTCAGTGTCGGGTGGGTACTAGGTGGTGCCTGCTCGGCGCATCCAGACCGTCTATTTCGGTTTTGGACGGTTCGGATTTGGAGAGAGAAAAAGGAGGAGAGAGAGTGGTGGGATGAGAGGAGAGAGAAAGAGTTTCAATCTGGGCCGTTCAAGACACTCTTGGTTGGTCCGGATGGGTTGCTCGGGCACCCACATAGGTTTAGCCACGTGGTACCCACCCGGTACCGGAAAATTTCTCGATATCTATAGACACACAAATATTTGGATTTTTGAGAGTCTCACCGGGAGCAAGTCCAATGGAGCTGGCTGGGGACCAGTTTGTCTGGTAGGGTCTACTCTGAACATGGCATGGGGTGGTGGAATTCCTGTGACCGGTAGCACGGGAAATCTCTGCAATAAACAATAATGCACTAACCAAGTAAGCCAAAAGCTTCTACAAAAGGACATGCTAATCTATATGATTGAAGTACTCCTTTTTAACTCGAGCCAAACTCATTATACGTAGTTTTTTTTTTATGTGTGACGGTCAGGATATCTGGGCCAACTTATACGCACTTTAACTAACTTTTTTCCAAGCCAGTAAAAAATTAAGCCATCTACGCCCTGATGAAGGAATTCACAAGAACTACGTGTTTTCTTACGGCCGGTTTGTCTCCAAGAATGAAACCCTGATCAATTGTGTAAAAAGCTTCGAACTAATCCTTGGGGCTCCAAACTATGTCTACTTAGCAACCGCTTACAAAAGAGAAAGGATAGCACTTACCGCTGTTGCCAGTGGTGGTGGAAAGCAAGGCGTTCCTGGGGTGTGAGAATTGGGCACCTACACCAAAAGGAGATGTGCCAATTTTAGAAAGAGAAAATGAGTGCTACCGGAATGCTTGTCCAAAACCGTTGTCGAGAATGGTAGTTAAGATTTCTGAAAGATTGTTGCCATATATTACCAGTTTTTATTTAATGCCACAGATGGTAGGATATGGTGTTTTTTTTTGTCAGACGATAGAATGTCATAAATATATTATTAGTATTTGTTAGATTACTACGAAGGCCAACCTCCTGTTCGTAGGAATCAAACTCTAAACCTCTCGTTCCAAGTGCTACACGACCGTTAATGGGCCAAACCCCAAGGTCTAGGATATGGTTCATTAAATTTTATCTAAATATTAAATTAATCATGATTTACCAAGGCGCTGAGATAATGTATATATACATCATTTCTCTTTCTTATTTTTTTTATTATTATTATAAGCTATAGAAAAATACAACTAATCTGAATTACATATCAAGCACTGAAATAACGTATGCGTCATTTTTCTTTCTAAATAAACTCATCGTGAGAGGGAGAGGAATTTTGATGAATTACCCTTAGATGGTGCGGGAGCCAAAATGAAGGATCTGGTGGTGGCTGAGGAGGAGGAGGAGGATGATGCGGGCTTGGAACCCACGGTACAGCGGCTGGCGGTGGGAGCGGAGATCGGGGGACTAGATGTTTGGGCCACATGTGCATTAGGGATTGGTCCATGGACGGATGACCCCATACGTGTAAGGGTCTGATCAAGTGCTGTTGTAACGGTGGCATAGGTGGAGGGAACCCCATGGTAGGTGCTACCCAGGGTATTATGTTCTTACTTCCACCTCTGGCAGCGGCGGCGGCACCACCGTACATTTGCCGTCTTTGGCTCCAAGTTGCTGCCTCGGCTTCTCGAGCTAGCAAATGCTTCCTATGAGATCGATATTTCTGCACAAGTCGAAGTTTGTCTTCAAAATCACAAATCTTGCTCTCTGGCTCACAATTTGGCCTAAATTTTAATTTCCGTATTATTTTTGTTCGTTTTTCGTGAATATTTGTTGGGTTTACGTTTGGTTTCTTTGGATTAGTAGTTTATCTTCACAAGAAGAATCTTATAAGTAGGAGTAATAAACTATGACAAAAAAAATTACTAAAAACGAAAAAAGTTTGGAATAATTGTTTTTGTTATCTGTAGCATTCTCTTATCGGAACTTTTTTCAATTTTTGTCCTATTTTTATAGTTTCTTGGTTTCTCTCACCGAGACATGATTAATCCTAAAAATAAGAGCAAAAAACTAAATATAAAATCACTAAAAGTTAAAAATTCCGAATGTCTTTAAATTCACCTTCCGTTTTTTAGGATGTAGCTAGCCAGAATATCATGTTCATTTGACATCATACATGCATATGTATATGTATGTCTTTATACAATTTCTTTTTCTTTTCCCTCTTTCGCATAACAAAAGTGCATGGAACTGTTACACAAACTCAGAGAGAGAGAGAGAGAGAGAGAGAGAGAGAGAGAGAGAGAGAAGCAAAACGAATGCATATATTTCTAATTAATCCTCAAAAAAGTTCCCATAAAATGCTTTAGAGAAGTCTTTACAATTTGAGCTTGGTGTAACTCTCTCTCTCTTTCTATATATATATATATATATATATATATGGGAATGACTTCGGTGTCCCCGGTCATTTTGGGGACACCGTAACTTTTGGTATAACAAAACCATTATAAGCATAACCAAATTCATTACAAGCATAACCAAAACCATTATAAGCATAACCAAAACTATAATAAGGCATAACTTGGTTGGTTATGCCTTAGTTGATTTTTGGTTATGCCTTGATTGGTTTTTAGTTATGCCTTGGTTATGCCATGTTATGGTTCTATTATACTTGTAATGATTTTTGTTATGCTTGTAAGGATTATGTTATGCCAAAAATTACGGTGTCCCCAAAATGACCGGGGACACCATAGCATCATCCTATATATATATATATATACATACATGCGCATAATTTTTTTTCGAACGGCAAAAAAGCATTTTATTAAAAGACAAACTCGCAATGCAACACCTGAAGACCTAAGAAGCTCGCATAATTGATACAGTTCCTAATTAAGCAAGGAGTAGCGGAGGAGAGACAAACTTCTGAGACTGTACAACTTTACAGACTAGCTATGAGGGAGAATCAAATTACTCCGGTAACTAGAAATTATCTTGGAAAAAACATGACTTACTTGGAGATGGCTAGCAATATTATGGCGAGTGAGACAATCGATTCCCATAAGCTCTAAAATTCTTGATGGGACTGCCTTATCTACTCCCAGCTGCTCCACTGCTTGCACAAATCTCCTGTGCAGCTCTGCCGTCCAGTCCACCTAATAGTTCATCATTACGCACACAAACACAAATACTTTCAGTTCGAGAAATTATTACGCTTGGGAACAACTTATAGAAAGAAAAAAAAAAAAAGGAATAATATATGGTAATTTCAGTCATGATGATGTTTAGAGACTACTCCTAATTCCCGTGAGCTCCTTGCACCCCATGAAATATGAGAAAGTTTATAAAGACGTGCGCGCGCGTGAGAGAGAATATCAAACAACACATGTTACTAACACTGCTAATTACCCTAACGTTCATTTTCCCTGGAGCATTTTGAGCAAGATTTTAAATATAGGCCGTTATATATGTGACGCATCTCCAATTATGTAATGGAAACTTAAGACATCCGAGGACCTTATCATCGATATTTTTACGTATTCTGATGCTGCGATTAAAACCCTGATTTTGAAATAAGAGAGAGAGAGAGAGAGAGAGAGAGAGAGAGAGAGAGAGAGAGTTCAAATCATCACACACTCAAATAGTTACCTTAACTTTCCTTTTCCCTTGAGAGTTCTTAGATGATTTCCTTCCTTTCTCAGCTTCCTTTCGCAACGGTTTTGCACCACCAACGGACTCGTCATCTCTCTTGCTCACTATCTCCTCCGCCGGTCCATGACTAATCAACCCAGACCCTTCCGTTCCTTCCTCCTTCCCCGACAAAGAATTATCCTCCGCTCTCTCGCCCGACGCAAACGACGACGTCGTGTTCATCTCCAATTCCTCGCCCCCGCTTGCTGACGTCGAAAACTCGGCCATGATTTCCGAGTCCATCTCCAGATCAGGCAACACATCTCCGTTGTTAACCCCGCCGAAAAGATCATCGAAATCGATGCTGTCGAGGAAACTCCCGTCGGAAAACTCCGAGAATTCGTTGATGGAGAAGCTCTCCCTCTCATCCTTGGCGTTCGTCAAAGGCGACAAGGCAAGCATTCCAAAGAACACCCGATTCAGCCCGGCTCTGCGGCTTAGTGGTCTGCTTACCGTTCTAATCAACTGTTAATTTTGGTTCGATTAGTGGTTATATACTTCTTAACAAGTTTGTGGGAGGGGGAGTGCTATTATTAAGGGTGGGTTGGATTTTTGGAAGTGGAAGTGGAAGTGGGGAGTGTGGAGAAAGTTGGATCTCCACCGCAAGGTCTCTCTAGATTTGTATTTATGCTTTTTGTTTGGGCTTGAGGTGTTTTTATTTTTATTTTTTAATTTTTTTTAGTGTGTTGTATGAATATTTGGACTTGTGGATGGAGTTTTTTGGGAGTTTGAAAAAAATCTTTGGAGTGCTCTCGTGAGCTGTTTTTAGTTCCCTCTATTATGGGTTACGGCAAGTCTGTTCACAGACTTTTTCTATAAAGATTGCGCACAGATCCGCGTATGGGTTCCATACAAATGAGCCGATTCGCTTATTAAATGTAAAATATTTTTTTAAAGGTCTACGTGAAAAATTAGTTCAATCCGATACGTATATGTGCTTAATTCAATCATCTTATTTTTTATTATCCTAAAATTTAAATGAAAAGTTAGATAATTAAATCGAGCACTTATAAGTATTGGATTGAACAAAGGTTTTGCAGGGGGTCATGAAAAAATGTTTGACATTTATTGAACGGTTCAAATTGTCTGTGTGATACCCATAGTGGGTCCCACAATAAATCTGTGCATATTTGCTTTGTGGGTAGCATTACTATATGGGTTATCCACCGAGGAGAGAGAAACGAGGAAGGAGGGACCGAGGGAGTGAGGAGAACACGTGTGATAGTTTGATTACTAATTACGCAGTTTGATTTTGAGCTCGTGTTTACTTGTTAAAATCTTGTTGGATTGATTTGTGCGTTGAACAATTTTTGAAGCTCATTCATTATACAAGCTCTCAAAGCATGAACTTATGATAGACTAGCTTGACAAATGAGAACCAATTTGCAAGCATATTTTGTAAGTTCGTTATGTTATCGAACCATTTATCCGAACAATGTCGTATGTTGTTCAGTGGGAGTTTACCGACTCCCAAGATCGGTGGGCGTAGTGTTTTCGTTTCGATTACTTCGAATCAAATTCCTCAAGTAAATATTACTCTATTTCCCCTCAATGTTGGATTAGTTTTACAATTCTACCCATGAAATAAAAAAAATGTATTAGAATCAGCATTGATTGTGTCTTTTATTATTTTTATAAAATCCATTTTCTCAAATACGGAGTGTACTATAAAAACCGTGAACATAGCCATCGCATTCTTGTTCTCCGTGCCATCTGAATTGATGGACTTGCATTAAATTAAGTCATACCAAAATTAAATAAAAACTGCACTAGTATTTTAGATCCGTGCAACAAATAATACTAGCTCATTAATTTCACTCATGGAATTTCTCCAACTCCAGATCTATCAAATTCAAACCCCCTCAAAGTGCTAGTGGGTCCATGCAGGACTCTATATATATCTAAATATTGAATGTGACTGACTGAAACGTTTACTAAGGCCAAAAAATTACGCGAACTACCTTCAATCATCTCTCATCCCCTCCCCACCAAACATCTCAAGTTGTTGAGGATAGTTTAGTCATTTTGAATCGCAACAATGAGGTGGAAAGCTGTGATTCGTCCATAGTCAACCGAGCGGTTTGACCAATTGAGCATGAGGCAGCAACCAAAGGGCTTGCTTGCTTGCAAGAGAATGCAATTCCGAACCTCGAAGCCACTGTAGGTTTGCCATGTTATCAATTTCAAAATTGCAGAGTTAATCGAGTTGCGAACAAGTTAGCCCCAGTTATGCCGGTATTACAAAAAAATGGAGACATATGGTTGTACACAATCCCTAGCCAGCACATGTAGAGTAGAGAGCAGAGACGAGAGAGGTCCATTAATTAAATGAATGGTGGGGATCAGTAGAAAACGAAACGAGATGCATCACTTTCTGAGCAGTCTGTCCGTTTCTAACTTTCTTTCTCGGGAAGAAAATTAAAAAATTGTCCTTTCCTGGAATGGCAATTACATCCCTTTCCCCTCTCTCTGCCCCTCTGATTATTCATATATATTGCATAATTTAAGGTGATATAATTTCATATTTGGTTTTTGCTAGAAAATGCCCAGTGGGCATTCACAAAAAGACAAAAGTAATATTCTTTTTCCCATCTCTTCACCATGTGTTAGACCCCTTGACACGGATCCACTCCTACTATTACGAAAATACCCATGCCCCCGCTTGGGCAAAAAATATCCGAACCTATTTTATTTTTTCTTTATTTAATTAATACTAATGTTTATACTCTGTATCTTTTTTCTTTTTATTTATTTAAAATTATTTTAGTGTTCCAATTTTCAATCCAGTTGAATTGGTAGAAAGATTTTGTTTTTTTTATCATTTTATCTTTAATGGTTATTATGAAATTTTGAACTCAATCAAATATCTCTTAGAACTAATCAACGAGAGCCTTAAAGTCAAAATTTAATTATGACCATTTAGGATAAAATGATTAGGAAACTAAAATCTTTCTACTGATTCAAACGGATTAAAATTTAGAATACTTAAGTTTTTAACTATTAATTTTTTTAGCCCTAAAGTCTTCTAATGTGCTATTGCAGAAGCGTACGTATGACTTTCGAAAAGACAGACAAAAAGGGAAAAAATAGAATATTAAACACGGAGACATTTTACGTTGAAGCCCCAACAATACGATCATGGAAATGTTTTTTCTCATTTGGGACCAGAATTTTTGATCGTGTAACTTGTATTCCCCGTTTCACTATAGTAATAAGTACTTATTTTTTGAATTAAACGTGACGTATTATGAAAGAATAACATATTTTATAAAAAGAAAAATAAGTATTTAAAAAATAAAAATCTTAACGGAACGAGTTAATCAAAAGCCATTGCGAAGATGGGCTTGATTTTCAAACTCAGGGCACGCGTATATTGGTCAAATATCTTGAATGAGATTTTCTCATTTTTAATATAGTTGGTCCGAATTGTTTGAATGAAGGATTTTAGTTTAACATAGGATCAATCAAAGCAATCACTTCTACCGTCAGTATGTTGTCACTTGTTTGTAACTTTTAGCTAGGGTTCTTTCTTCAGCCTTTTCCCACATCCAATCTTGGTAAAAAAGTCTATCTGCACGACAATTGTGTACATATCACGGTGTGGAGCCTGCTTCTGGTCTCACATAAATGATTTGAGCTGTTTATTAAATTTGAAACATTTTCTAAACAGCCTAGCAGAAAATCAATTCAGTCAGATACTTATAAATACTCGATCCAATCATTTAACTTTTTTAGAATCCTGAAATTTGAATGAAAAGTTAATTAGTGTTTTGTCCTCAATGTGATTGCATGTTCAAATATCGCAGAGGGTAAACATTCTCAACTTTTGGGCCACTTGAGGGTTTATTTGATCGTTATCTTCAGGAATTCAGAATTAATCAATCGATCGAGATGCGTGCAAGATGACTCAAACATTCATTTATAAAAAAAAAAATAGAAATGAATATGAGGAGTGCTAGGCACCTCGAAAGAGTCTGGACCATCGATTTTCAAATTCGAGATAATTTCTGGGTACTCTTTCTGGGTTCATAGAATTTTTCAATGAATATATCCCAACTAATTAGTTGACACATATCACACGACTAATCATATGCTCACCCAACTCTGAAGAAAGGAGTAATTACTCAGCGTTTCTAATCATTTATGTAGTGACAAATCATGCGTGGGAGGCAAGGATCGAGTGACACATTGTGAGATAGAAACCTTTATTTGCGAGGAGTACCACGTGGCAACGTCACTTGGCAATCGAAGAGTACCTAATAATTGGACCAAAGGAAGCTGGTGAGGCACCAACAAAACGATTAAATGATGTGATAAGATCGATTACAAGTTACGAAATTGTTAGGAAACAAATAAAAAATGTCACAAATTGGGAAAATGCTGCAGATTATAGCCATCTGGATAAAAATGAATCAAAAGGAAATATTGGGATTCCTGTGGGATATAGCCTGCTAGCGTCGCACATTAACCGGAATGACTTTTGTTATGTCTATAAATTTGGGATTGGGAAATCCTGCAGTGCGAGGCCTTGCAAGACACCCTGTAGGGCGCACAAAGCCTATCGATTTTGACAATAAATGGTTGAGATATAATTTTTAATTATGCATGATTGGTAAGAATCATTTATTACGTACCGGTCATAATTGATTTTTAATGTGGACCGTTGATTGATGAGATCGACGGCTGTGTGCCGCTCTACACGTGCACTACAGCACCCCGGATCCATAAATTTGGTATTGTACTGTGATAAGTTCGAAATGGAAGACATATTCTATAGATTAGGACCATTTTTTTCTCCACAAGTTTGATCCTACTTTCAGGAGACATGCGCCTAGTAGAGCCTCGTGTCTCTAATCAGCTTTATGAATCTGAACTATCCATTTACCTTTCATGAACACTTTCATATTTTATTTTCATGAAACGTATGAAACATAACGAGCCTCGTCAAGTTACCACTCTTAAGCCCACACCGGGGCCATAGATTAGGGTTTCAATAGTACTATTGACCTCATATGATTTTGAGCCCAAAAATCTCCATCTTTATAAGCTCAAATATTTGAGGGAGAAGTCTCGTTCATCTTCCGTCTCTTTCGGCAACCTCGTGTTGGGACTACCTTTCAACATTCAATTTTCAACTATACTGACCTTATTGTTATCCGAATATACAGTAGTACATACCAAAAAGAGCATTATTCTTGTGCAACTCATCGACACACACACACTTCAATTTGATGGTTCATCAATGTTTATATTTTCCACGGTTCAGATGCTTACACGTGGTGCGAATCCTAGGTTAATATGACGTACTTAGAAGGGTATGTGGAAGTGGGGGCCCGGCCGGGTCCGTGTACATGCACCTCCTAATTAATTACCCCAATAACGATACTATATTTTTCACGTTAATTTGAAAAAGTTGTACAGGATCGGCTCTGCAAGTATGTTGAGTGAAAAAAAAGGTTGATAAAATTTCAATATTAGGGCTGGTTCCCCTCACACACACAAGAGTTGATACAAATTTTGACACAAAGCTAATCGGAGTTTCAAGCAAATGATCAGAGCCGTTCGATTCGTCTAAGGTAGATTTTTAAGAGTTTTTATAAAAAATCAACTCATTCTGATATCGGTAAGAGCTTGATGATTAGTTCATTCAATAAATTCAATAAAAATCTCGAGTTTTCGGCCATTTTTTCGGATGTGTTTACAAAATTAAATGCGATTATGTACATGCACACGATGTCGTCTCCTTCTCAGAACTAGTAAGTAACAATATTTATACTATTAACTTCATTTTTTGTTATTAATGTAAAAGTACTTGTGACTCAGGCTCCCATTGAGTACAAATCATACGTCCGCGCGCCACTGAGTACTCCTGGTCGATCTTCTAATCATAGATCAATTGTCCCTTTCTTGTTAGTGGAGTAATAAAACTAAAACCTCAATTATTACATTCTGTTGTATGCCTATGTGTATGTTTGTAAAAAAACATAGCAGTACTATTTGCTTGAAAAGTATACCCAAACTTTAACTTCTACGCGGAAAAGTATTCAGTATACATCCCTTTTATGAATATTTTGGGCTCGTCTTATGATTTTTTATAACTCGTTTTATTTTTGGGAATACTATACACCAGTTATAAATTTTATGGTCCAAAATATGAATTTTATAGTGGTTTATTTATGAATTATTGTGGTTACTTTAACAAATCTTTATGGGATTGTGGTATGAACCAAATAAAAAAAACCAAACATTTAGGATTAAAATCCACTCCAATCCAAACAAGACATAGTAATACTTTAAGTACGTTAAAAGTTTGACTTACAGATAATTTTGAGCACCCCACGTGATTTGGCAAAGCTGAAACTTATTTTCCTCAGATGGTGTGAAAAATGTGAAATTGTTTTTCACCCATTGTCTAAAGTGGACTGGGAGAAGCCGTAGCTGCACAGCGTGCTGCGCACCCGTCGGCGGGCCTTGTCGGCATCGGTCCGGCGATCGGAGACGTTCAACACGTAGAGCTAGTCGAGTTTAACGTGTGCGCCAAAAATCAGCTCGATCAAATATCGATAAGTGCCTCATCCGAACACATATAACTTGAAAAAAATGGATTCAGTGGTTTTGATCCAGGTTTTGTATCCATTTGGATTTCATTTTTTCAAGTTATATGTGTTCGGATGAGGCACTTAACAATATTTGATCGAGCTGATTTTTGGCGCACACGCAAAACTTGACGAGCTCTACGCGTTGAACGTCTCTGATCGTCGGACCGATGCCGGCAAGACCCGCCGGCAGGTGCGCAGCACGAAGCTGCATAGCAGCTTCCCCCAGTCCGTCTAAAGTCAGTGTTGGACGCAGGATTCGTGATGTGAGGGGACCTAATCATATCATGTATATCATTCTCATATAATAATGATACAATTTTAAAGAGAGTTTTCTTCATAATTTTTACACACAAAATTTAAAATATAATAAAAATATTACGCTTATCGGGAGGGTTTGCGGGGACCCAAGCCCCCGCTTGCCGCCTCTGTCTAAAGGTCTCATAGAAAGCTACAACAGATAAGAGTGTATATCATTGCAGATCTGCAAATAGCTTCGCCTTTATGAATGTTTCAAATGATTTATGTATGATGATCATGACCATACCCTTTTGGTAACCCAAGTGGTGCAGCCGCGCAGTGGCAACAAGGCTAAATTTCAAAACGCCAAACATTTTGAGTTTATAGGCCATCGAAGATTTACCCTGTCGTTTTAATGTCATAGCCTGAGGATTATTAGATTTACGTGCAAATTGATTCAAACACACGATTTTAAAAAAAAATAATCATTCAGCTTTTGGTAGAGCACGAGCAGTCATGTCATTTCCCCTTCCACTTTTTGGATCTCCAAAATCAGTCTCATCTTATCTTCTGATTATGATGAAATAAATAAAATGGATAGTCCAAAACAATTTCAACTGTCGGTGATGATCGAAAGTGATACGACTTTCTTTATTAGGTCCAAAACATTTTAGTTAAATACCGGAAAACCAAGTTCATGTGGATGAGATACGAACACATCAAATCCCTTTTTCAGAGTTTTTATGGTTTGTTTATAAAATGTGGGATGTTAGATTTTATGGAGGATTTCGACCTAAAATTAATTGGCTATATGTACCATACAATAGCCTTCAGATTAGGAATGGCAATTGGCAACAGGGCGGGCGGGTTTTGGTACAACCCGACCCCAACCCGAAAATTATGGCCTGACCCCGCCCGGATTATTCGTGGGTGTCCCCGTTCCTGACCCGCGAAAAGTAAGGAAAAAAATTAAAACTAAAGGCAAAAAAAAAAGAAAAGAAAAGAAAATGGTTATATATATAAGGTGTTATCTTATTATAATGATGAAATATAAAGGAAAAAATAGGTTTTTTTTTAGAATAATGTGAAGAATAGTGGGGTATAAATATATTTTTTTAAGTTTAGTGATAAAAGTATTAGATTAAAAATATAATCTTGTATGGAAAAATATTTCGGGACAGGGTAACATCAACCCGAACCTGCTCCACTCCGCCCCGATTGGTTTATTTATTTTTTTAGTATTTCCCCAGTACCCCAAAATTTTATGAAAACCCACTCCATTCGGGGGCGGGTTCGGGGTGAATTATCATCCCTACTTCAGATTTTATATTAACGAAAGTTGTATGGCTTAATGGAATAAGGACAAAAACCTTCGCAAAAATTCTTTTAGCTTAGTGGAACTTCACCTCAGCGTCGACATCTTGAGCTTATGATTACCATTTACTATGACAATGACAGTTTGTTAATCAATTAATACAGCTACATAGATCATACGGAGTACTTGTTTTGAGTTCAGAATTTCTCTTCAGCTGAGTATATCTGATTTTTTGAATAAACTATGACAATAACAGTTTGCAGATCTGAAAACTATAGTCAGAATCCGGTCGTGTGATAATCGTCTCATGTAACGCGAAATGCGAGGCCACTTCGGTTCCACCGAATAATCCAAACTGTTTATTTTGTAAACCTCAACATGTTCTTTATCCATTTGAAAATTTAAATCCGCTCGACATGGAAATCCGTCTTTATTATGTAAAATTGTCACAGGAGAAGTGAATAATTAGGCACGGTCAGCGTCTAGCCCTCCATTTCTAGATCTAATGACCAATACGGTTCGATCAAACCGTTAATAATGTCCAATCAATTTAAATTTAGCATGCGTGACAAAAGTATTTAGGCCCAAACAATAAATGGCTTGGATCGTCAAGTTGAATCATGACGGGCCTCATTTTGTATCACATGAGAGGATTATTTTTTTAAATGTATTTTCTTCCTCGTTTTTTTTTTTTTTGGTAATGCAGGGCGTCCCGGGTCAGCTTACACACACGGACACACCTCAGACTAATTCTTGCAGCCGCTTCACACGCTTAAGTGTGAGGTAAGGTGGCCTCAACAGTTATTGATAAGAAAAATCAAACCTCAGACCTTAGAATGAAACAAACGCCTAAATCTTAGGCCGAGATCACTTCGCCAATCCCAAGTAGTTAATTTCTTCCTAGTTGATGGGTACCTCTTGTTTAGACATGTGGGACTAGGGACCATGAGGGAAACAATTTCATGCAAAGAGCAGAAATATGCATGTAAAGAGAATGAGACATTGATATACTCCAATTGTTTGTATTTCCTAAAAGAGACACAGATGCTTTAATTACTGGTCATGGAAAGACAAGGACCTGCATGTAACAAATGGGTCCTCAGAAAATAGCATTATGATTGTTTATTGTAATTAAAGTAATTATATGTTGTACACAAAATCCCAACTTTCTTTGTCAATTCACTTGTGTCATTTTCTCAAAGAGGTCCCCCTTTTTGCCCCCCCACCAAAACAATCCAAAAACCCTTGCCATTGATTACCCCCCACACCCCGTACCCCAATAATTAAAGCCCAATTGGGTATATCCCAAATTCATTTATAGTTCAGAAAAGAGAGAATAGAAAACCTTTCAGGAAGCTCAATCAACGGTTCAGAACTCTTTTCTGAAAGACCAAAACTTTAAATCTGGACCGTTGATTGTGTTTTCTGGACTGAGTGTCCTGGTCTGGATCATTTCTGATTCCATTTTCCATATATGGTAGACTCATAACTTCGGGTCCATCTCACTTTTCTACAATATATATCCTTTATTTTCTCTTTGATGATCGGTCAACCAAGAAAAAGATGTAAAATCAAGGCTTGAAATAATATTTTCGACTAGTGTTCCGTGTAGCGGCTCCTTTGTTCAATAACATTGCTAAAGATTAAGTCTGTTTCACCGTCTTTATCTGCCCATACCATCTCGATGGGGATTTCACTGGTACTCTTGATCATTTCTGTACATTGGTGCTGCTTGTAACTCTTCTCCCTCCAGAATTCATTACCCTGGTGGTCACCGTGCAATGACTGGTCATGTCCTTTTAACATTTGGTTCTTTGTATGTAGTGGAAAAAGATCTCCAATCAGTGGCTTAATGTGCCTTGGTGGTGGGGGCAATTGTGTCTTTTTGAGGTCGCAGAGACGGAGGGCAATTTGTACAGCCGGGACATATCCAGAAACATGTACTACATTGATCCTGAAAATTACAAGTGAAAAAAAGGTGTTTATAATTTGACTGGAACCTACCATTCTTCGTACCATATATGCATTATTTATTTTTGTTTCGATGGTTAATAGTCTCCGGACTAGCTTACACGCACCTTAATTAATCTCTTTCTTGGTTCGGTCAAAGACGGGCCATCCACGCCGACACTATGACTTGGACTGGGGGATTCACAACAAAATTGAATCTTGATAAATTATGTGTTGAGCAAACTTACCAACCAACCACACAAACTCTCGGAACTACTCTATAGAAGTATATTATAGCCAGGCCACTTTATCCACCAAACTCCATTTTGCATTGAGACTGCATGGAGTTGATGGAATTGATACCTAATATTCAAATTGTCCTCCATTGGAAATAACATGTTTCATTCCCCACGTTGAATACAATACTGTATTTAATTTGACATGGGATGCTGCCAAGTGCCAAGCGTCTCTCTGCCGGTGCCGGCCCTTCAATTCGGTACGGATGGTTTAGATTGAATCTGATGGCATACAAATCTAAACTGTTCATTACTCGATTAAGATCCGAGCTGTCAATCGCCAAGATGAACGGTCGGATCGACCATTTTGCACTCGCTCTACAGAGTGATGCTTGGCAGCATCCCAATTAAGCACTTGGATTTTCGAAATAGTGAGAGAAATCAAGTGTTTCGAACTATTGCTATTAAACTCGGAGTGAAGGGTTATGTCCAAGAACCTTTTATTTTTCCATTAACACTTTTCAAGCAATTCAAATAAAGACAAAAGTTTTTTTTTTTTTTTCCCCCTTTGGAAACTTATATAATATCTCTTCGTTCTATAAATAAATTTTGATTGCAGGATATCACATGGTACTATTAATTTCTAGTAAAATAATAGAACGTCTTATTAGATTGATCTTTTTACTAATTCGTCGGTCTCTATTCTGCAAGTGCTTGTTTTTTTTCTTTTTCTTTTTCTTTTCGTTTTTTCCCTTCTATGTGACTCTCTCCCCTGCGTTGGACTCTCTCACACTGTATGGGTGTTTGTTGCCGTTTCTCCTCCTCCGATCCATTGGAGGGTGTGCTGTGGTCATGGTGGATTCTTTTAAAGAGGAGTGTCTTTTGTGCAGCTTATAATTTCGCTGTCATTTATAAAATCTTATCCTATCTTTTGACAAAAAAATCAACTGCGATGAAAAGTTTTGTGATACAATTTCCCTTTTTCTGCTATTGTCTTGCATACCGCCGCCTAGCTACTTGAGTACTCAATAATTGATTGTTTAGAAATAATCATCAATCGAACAGAGAAATATAATTGTCATATCTTGCACGTAACCACTAACAGTCCCTTTGGATGGAGGGGTTTCATGAGAAAAGAAAGAAAATGGTTACGATTTTTTGTGAAATTCGTCATTTGGATTGAGCATTTTGGTTAGAAATGGAGAGAGAAGTAAAAAATAAGGAAAAAAATATTTTGACCGGCCTTTCCCTTTTCTTACCCAAAATGGTGAGATTGGTGAGAAAGAGCTCTCCCTTTCTCTCTCTCCAAAGGAGCTGTAATAGTAAATTCTGCGTTCTTGTAAACTTATAATCTGAAACTTATTTTGGTATTTTTAACTTTTTGTTTAGTTTTTTGTTGTAATTTTTTTGGGATTCACCGTTGGTCTCGACGAGAGTAGTCTAAAAAACGTAAAATTATTACCGAAGCAAAAAGTTCACTAAAAACAAAAAAAGAATCAAACAGTTGTCTTATTTATTTAAAATGTTGTCTTATTTAAAAATTTTTAATATCGGTCCATATTTTTATACTTTTCCGATTTGTCTTGTCATGACGGACAATTAATCTAAAAAATTATGACGAAAAACTAAATAAAAAAGTTACGAAAAATAGAAATACCGATATAAATTCCAAATTATAAATTTACAAGAACGCATGGTGGTCCTCATTTTGTTGTTGTAACCTTAATCTCCAATTCTCGTTGAGCTACGTGAAAATTGGGCCCAGTTGAGAGCGCCGAGACCCTTTTCATTACCGAAAACTGTTATTCCATTCATTTAAGAGCCCAACTCAATTGATCCATGGGCTTGGCCTCTTATAGAAGCTATATGGGAAAATGACGGCCCAAAACATGTTTTGATAATTAATACTGTATCTGCTAAAAAAATTTTTAGCATTAAAAAATATTCTCAACATATTTTTAATTGATATTAATTATCAAAACACACCATTGACCGTCATTTTCCCAAACTATATATGTCTACTCTATTCATATTGGACTCAGTTTTCGCCTTGCACTTCTCCACTTCTTTTGCCAGATCTGGGATATGAGTTTTTGGGCCCAAAGAAAACTTCAACTGGATAAAATTATCAGTAAGTTTAAGACCACCGCACAGGTCACCCCAGGTCGTGTAGGGCCACTCTAGGTCAGGGTCTCAAACGGCGTGCAGTGGCCACCATGTGGTGGTCCTAGCACGACTGTAAAATTATATAAGCACAATCTAAGTGATATCTTTTTTAAATGGTTGACCTAGCTTACGTGCAACTTGCCTAATTAATGTAGAACCAATTCCATCGTTTACTAGCATGGGATCTGATTGAAGCCGGGGACAAAAACCTATATAAACTGACCCCCACAATGGTTGTTTGCATATCTACTCCAGCAGATTACGAATATGAAATTTAAAAAGAGAGCAAAAGTCTTGACAAGCAGGTCAACTTGGTCGGGTTTTGAAAGTATTATTGAAGTTACCGAATGAACACTAATATAATTAGGGTTGAAATTGTCTGCATTCACAGGTTATATTATGTTTGGATATTAGTAGTTTTTCAATGTTTCCATATTCTGGCGTTCTAGATGCTATTGTAAGATTTGTCAAAAGTCTAATACGCAACGCGGGACCGAAATATGGATGATGCTTCGTTCATGAAATTAGATGCCGGAATTGCCCTCATACAACTCCGCCGTAAGCACAGAATAATTTCATAAATTTTTAAGGGTACTCAGGTCAATATGCCAGGAAGGCGTAAACGCTGGGGTGTTTTCCAGGTCAAACTCCGAATTGATGTGGGAGTACTAGCCGATTCTATATAGATCGGCTAACAAACTTGACGTAGAGATATTCTACATACACATATCGAGAGAGAGAGAGAGAGAGAGAGAGAGAGAGAGAGAGAGAGAGAGAGAGGTCATTGACTTTTTTGTTGGGTTTTGGGTTTTTGAAAAAGTTTGAAGAATGGTAGAATCAGATTCACGAGGCTGCAGGCCATTAGGGTTCTTGTTGGGGTTACCTTTTGCTTTTGTTGCATTGATTCTCTCTCTAGTTGGTGCTGTCATCTGGGTTTTGGGGTAATCACTCATCTCATTTATCTCTCGATTTTCAATTTCTCTCTCTCTCTCTCTCTCTCTCTCTCTCTCTCTCTCTCTTCAAGCTTTGTTGTAATGATTTCTAGATTTGAGAAAATCAGTTTCATCTTTCAGTTGCCTGCATAATTCGGCATTATCGATTTTCTCGATTTATTCTGTTATACTTGTCGTCTTTTCCCAATAAATCGCTAGATTTTTAATCTTCTCTGACTTTTCTAGTATTTCGGTTATTTATTTATTTATTTATCCACTATTTTCGATATTTCTGAGGGAATGTACGTATATCTTATTTCATATGAATGGATTAAGCAAAGTAAACCCTGATCATAAAATTTCTGAGGAAAACCCAAATTATAAGCAAAACTGTTAGGTGCTAGTCGAGCGAAAAAAGAGCGGATGGAAAAGGGCGCCTGAGGCACCTAGTAGTCATCTGTTTAATCCAGGCATTGGACCTGCCTATAGCCTTGGCGCAAGGACTTGGCGGCCTTGGCGGCCAGCTTTGGATTAGATGAGGGGGAACCCAAATCGTAAAAATTGCCTCTGTTCTTTTTATGTTCATAGTTGAAAACAGAACCCATTACTGCTTTTGGTAAATTAATTGCATTACGTTAGTTAGTTACCCTGCATCTTCTTCTTTTTATTTTTAAATTTAATTTAATTCCCTTTTCCCCTAAACTTCAATATTAAATTGTCTTTTTTTTTTTAATACAGGACCGTGTTGAGTTGTTTGTGCCCGTGCTGCTGCTGTTGTGTCGGCCTTGCGAACATGGCTGTGGGTCTGATGAAGCTTCCGTTTAAGATCATCACTTGGTTCACCGATCAGATCCCTTGTTAAAATCTGATTTTAGCTTTGATTCTGCTTATTTACGATTGAATGTTTTATTGGTTTCTCTCATTTGTTTGTAAAGTCGTTACAAGACATGGCAGCTTCAGGCCTTTCAATACCTTTTCCTTGTTTTTATAGGGATCTTCAATTGGTTTATACTTATACCACCGGGAGAGAAAATTGATTGAAAATTAGATCGAGCACCTATATATATCGGATTGAGTTGATTTGTCATAAATTATTTTTATTTTTTTTAGAATTATTAAACGGTTCAAATCATCTTTGTGGGACTCGAAATAGGCCCTGGTGCCCATTGGCATGGAGGTGAGCGGTCCCCTCAGCTTTACTGGCTTTCAAAACAAGCTATAATTTGCCTTTGAAAAGTGGTAAGACTGGACAAGCACCATCTTCCAACGGCACAAAGATGACAATTGAGTGGGGCGCACGGCGGAAAGTCAAGACCTTGGCCCCCGGCATGCAATTTTGACCAGAAACTTCTATGATTGTGTCGTTTAACTTACGCCCCGTTCCGGAACCATAAATAAGTACTTATTTTTTAAGAAGACAATTTTAAGCTCAAAAATCATGTGTTTACGCCAATAATTTTCCTATCACTATAGATCTTATTTGATAGATTTCATTGAGATCTTTAATACGGTGCAAAAAAATTAAAAAATTATTTTTCATTTATATTATTTTTGAGTTTGAAAATATGAAATAAGTACTTATTTTTTAAGAAGGTGTTCTGGAACGGGGCTAAGGCTCTAGAATAATTCAAAACGCGGGTAAATGGGCAAATTGATTTGGAAATCGGGTGTTTTCGATGGTGAAAATTTTGTAAATTTTCATTTGTGGTTGAAAAGTTGTTAGGTATTTTCGGTAATGAATAAATTGTTGAGAAATGTTAACTTGTTCCCGATAGTAAATAAATTGTTGATGGATATTTGAGTGAAAAAATTGTTAGTAAAAACGTTTTTGTTAGTGGAATGCAATGGTAGGATGTTGAAATTTTTTGTTAGTGAAAACGAGATGATAAAATGCGCTAAATTTCGGAAATACCCCAACAATTACTGAGAGTCTGAGAGCTTGATTCTTTTGAGACTGTTTCACCCTCCTCTTTTTTTTTTTTTTTTTGACAAAATATATAAACTGCATATACAATTAGGATCCAATGAGGGATCCCTTACCAGTCTACCGTGCGGACCTCCCCTTTTCCGATCGAATTGCGACGATCCGAGCCACTCAATGTGTTCAGAACGTGATTTTAAGGGTACCCGCGAGGAATGAGCAAAAAAATGATCGGGAAGGGCTTGATCTGAGCAGTTTTTTACTGAACCGTTCAATCAAAAACTGTTCAGATCAAGCCCTTCTCGATCATTTTTTTTGCTGATTTCTATAGGGCACTCTTAAAATCATGTTCTGATCACTTTGAGCGGCTCGGATCGTCGCAATTCGGTCGGAAAATGGGAGTCCCGCACGGTAAGCCCGTGCGAGACCCCTTAGGGGAACCGGACTGCTGCATATAATATACAAGAACAAAGAGCATCCATACTGTTCATACAGACAAGACCATAAGCATAGAAAACCGTAGCTAAAACAATCCGACAATAAAAAACAAAGACCCAATAAAACTAAACTAATAAACAAGACCGAAAACTGGTTCACCACCCTCTTAGCTCAATAAATCTCTAAATTCTAATCTGGTTCACTATGGGATGAATTCATCAGAGGGAAAAATTTCTCTTCTACGGTTATCCATCACTCTATATATGTCACTTTCATAACCCAATACAGAATTTAACCAAACTAGGTGGCTACTCCCCGTGAAATAAGAGGGTGTAATGGTAAAGCAATGCTCATTTTGGTGAAGGTTAGATTTGAAAATAAAATGATTTCAACGGTAGTAAATTGAATGATTCGAAAGAACAGTATTTGCTACTGTATCGAGAAAATTAAATTATACGGAGTAGTTTGACGAGCACATGTGCAAAAAGAAAAACCCACTTTGTTTAAGGAAAGAGATAGAGGAGTAGTGAAGAGTTGTGAATCTTGTGATTGGTTTAGGGTAGGAGTCAAAGGGGGAAAAGGGATCCGGGTGGGATTAGGAAATAGAAGATCCGACTCCTCTTCGGTCCATGTCGCAATCGTGACCGTTCATTCATAGATTTAAATAGTTCAGATATATATTTTTAAATTTTGATTGGTAAGAGTTAAAAATACATTCAAACCATGATTGTAGCAAATGAACAGTAACGATCACGACCGTCTGGTCCAATTTAAAATATGAACCGGAGAGAATACAGATCCTTGGAAGTACTCCTCTGATGAGTGGTTTTGGGGTAATCACTCATCTCATTAATCTCTCGATTTTCAATTTTTCTTTGCTCTCTCTCTCTCTCTCTCTCTCTCTCCCTCTCTCTCTCTCATCAAGCTTTGTTCTAATGATTTCTAGATTCCAGAAAATCAGTTTCATCTTTCAGTTGCCTGCATAATTCAGCATTATCGATTTTCTCGATTTATTCTGTTATAATTGTCGTCTTTTCCCAATAAATCGCAAGATTTTTAATCTTCTCTGACTTTTCTAGTATTTCGGGTTTTTTTTTTTTGATTTATCCACTATTTCCGATTTTTCTGAGGGAATGTACGTATATCTTGTTTCATATGAATGGATTAAGCAAAGTAAACCCTGATCATAAAATTTCTGAGGAAAACCCAAATTATAAGCAAAACCGTCAGATGCTAGTCGAGCGAAAAAAGAGCGAATGGAAAAGGGCGCCTTAGGCTAAGGCGCCTAGTAGTCATCTGTTTAATTCCGGCATTGGACCTGCCTATAGCCTTGGCGCAGGGACTAGGCGGCCTTCGCGGCCAGCTTTGGATTAGATGAAGGGGAACCCAAATCGTAAAAATTGCCTCTGTTCTTTTTATGTTCATAGTTGAAAACAGAACCCATTACTTCTTTTGGTAAATTAATTGCATTACGTTAGTTACCCTGCATCTTCTTCTCTCTCTCTCTCTCTTTTTTTTTTTTAAATTTAATTTAATTCCCTTTTCCTCTAACCTTCAATATTAAATTGTCTCTCTTTTTTTTTTGAAAATTCAGGACCGTGTTGAGTTGTTTGTGCCCGTGCTGCTGCTGTTGTGTCGGCCTCGCGAACATGGCTGTGGGTCTGATGAAGCTTCCGTTTAAGATCATCACTTGGTTCACCGATCAGATCCCTTGTTAAAATCTGATTTTAGCTTCCATTCTGTTTATTTACGATCGAATGTTTTATTGGTTTCTCTCATTTGTTTGTAAAGTCGTTACCAGATATGGCAGCTTCAGGCCTTTCAATACCTTTTCCTTGTTTTTTTTTTTTTGTATGGATCTTCAATTGCTTTATACGTAGTAATTTATACTACCGGGAGAGGAAATTATAATTGAAAATTATATCGAGTACCTATTCATATCGGATTGAGTTGATTTTTTATAGAACCCACTCGTTTTTATTTTTTTAGGATTATTAAACGGCTCGAATCATCTTTGTGGGACTCCAAATGAACCCCGTGTACCCATCGGTATCGAGGTGAGCAGTTCCCTTAGCTTTACTCGCTTTCAAAACAAGCTATAAGAGCATCTCCAATGAGAGATGCCAATTCTTACGTGAACATGTTAACGGTAACAATTGACATCAAAATTTAATCCAGCCTAACAGTCTTCTTTGATGCCAAAATCTACGTGGCTTTGAAGGGAAAGGCAAAGTTGTCAAAATTGATAACCACCCTCCTCCATGCGAAATTTCCAAAAAATGACCGTTTGGATTGACAAAAGGATTGCCATTAAAGGTTGAAGAAGGATAACTTGATGCCAAATAAAAATAATTTGGCATAAGAGTTGGAAAGGAAGGTTTTGATGTCAAATTGAAAATGTTAAAATGCCACATAAGCCTTTAAAAAACGTTTGACATCTCCAATATAAAATCATGGATCGGAGATGGTCTCATGTGCCTTTGAAAAGTGGCAAGACCGGACAAGCACCATCTTCCAACGGCACAAAGATGACATTTGTGTGGGGCACGGCGGTAAGTAAGACTTTGGCCCCCGGCATGCAATTTTGACCAAAAAGTTCTATGATTGTGTCGTTTAACTTGAGGGCTCTAATTTTCCAAAAAAAAAACTTGAGGGCTCTAGAATAATTTGAAACGTGCGTAAATGGGTAAATTGATTCGGAAACGGGGTGTTTCCGATGGTAAAAAATTTATAAATTTTCATTTGTGGTTGGAAACTTGTTAGACATTTTCGGTAGTGAAAAAGTTGTTGAGAAATGTTAAGTTGTTTCCGATAGTAAATAAATTGTTTATAGATATTTGAGAGAAAATATTGTTGGTAAAAACTTTTTTTTAGTGGAAATGCAATGGTAAGAACTACATAGGGGGATTTAGGCTCCACTCTTGTAAATTTCTTCTTCTTCTCCGTTTTGAGTATTTTGTTCGTCTTTTATGAATTTTTGTTGGATTTGCTTTATATTTTTTGAGTTAATCATCATCTCGACGAAAAGAGTCTAAAAAGTAAAAATTTATGAAGAAAAACAATTTTTTTTACTAAAGACGAAAAAAATATAAAACAGTTGTCTTTTTTGTCTAACGTATCATCCATGATATTTTTTCAACATCGGCCTACATTTTTATACTTTTTTGATTCCTCTCAACGAGTCAAAAAGTCACGACAAGTAAAAAAAATACCGAAAAGATTTTAGTCAAAAAGCTTAGAGTAAATTACACTAAACCCCCCTCAACTAACCCGCATTTCTACTTAACCCCTTTAGACTGCAAAATCCGACATCGTGCACCCTCTAACTATCCAGAGTTGACACTTAACCCCTACTGTTAGGTCTCTGTCCATATGGCAAACGGAAAAAGGCAGCCAGCTTAAATGGGGTGTTTGGATCGAGCACATACGCACTTCAGATACCGTTGATTCCCGCATCAGCCCACTCGATTTTTGTACCCTTAAGATGCCGTTAGGATGCACCCTTAGAGAGCGTTTGTACTAAACTAATTTTTGTTAAAGACAGTCAGTATTATTTAACTTTTGTAGTTATTATTTTTGGCTTTTCATTATAATTTTGAATCACATCGTTAGTCTCGATGAGGGAAATAAGAAAAGTATTAATATAAAGACCAAAGAGGAAAGCAGTCCTAATGAGATGATTTTTTTTTTTGTTGTCAAAAGTGAGAAGATTGTATTGATAAACACCCAGCGACACTTATAAAATGGAGATCATTACTTACCAAAAAAAAATGGAGACCATTACAAAGAACTTGGATAAAACCAAACCAATCGTCTATCAAATACAAAACAAGTAAATCACAAGGCAATTGATATCTTTCATCCTAATCCAGATATGGCCTGACGCAACAACGACACTTTTAAATTGCCTAACATCTAATTAGGAGTCTCAAACGAGAAAAAGTCCAAAGTTAAGGACAAAAGACACCAAATACCCAGACGACCAGATACATTCCACGGTTTCCACCTAAGTATGAACGCACCAATGAAGCACATATATTGTTGTAAAACAACGTCAATTATGAGAACCCGATCTGTAGACAAAATTTGTCCAAAGATGAAACTAATAACTCTCGTTGAACGAGAGACAAAATTTTCACAGATCAGATAACAAGTCGTTGATTTGGAGAGACGGAAGGAAAAAAAGAAAAAAACAAAGAAAGAGAGTTGGTAGTGCCATGGCCTCCCGCTCCTGCCGTCGCACTCAGGTACGAAACCCACGGGGGGGAAGGAAGAAGAGGAGTTGTGGTGGCTAGGGTTGAGAGAGAGATAGGCGGCTCCATGAGATGATGTTAAAGACACTAAAAGACTTTCATTTTTGAATTTTTTCGTCGTTAGTGAAGTTTTCCAACTTTTGTCTATCTACAATTTTGATTTGTCTGAATCTAGTAAAAATTAAAATAAGAAAATCCTTGAAAAAAGATGTATTTTTTTTTTTGTGGCAATTACGCTTTGAGACCCCTTTTGGCCTTTTTTTTTTTTTTTTTGGTACGACTTTTTTGTTGTTGTTATTTTCTCTTAATTTTTACTAGATTCGAGCTAAATTTTTACACATATCGTCCGTCATAATGACAGGGATCAGAAAGTTAATATATTGATCAATGTTAAAAATAACTTATATAAAACGACGAAAAAAGCAGTCTAAATGAGAAAGACCAACTTTTTGGCTCTTCTCCATCGTCTTTTAGTTAGTTTTTTTCTTAATTTTGAGTAGATTGTGTTATAATTTGAACATTATTTAGTTTGACTCGACTGAGATTAATTCATAGGAAGTTAGGCCAACGGGAGCCTAATACAATATGGTAAACTACGTTGAACCCCTCAATGATGACTCATTTTCACTTAATCTCTCTAAAGTTTTAAACTCAAAACCTAACCTCTTTAAACTATACGAATTCTGGATGTCAAAGATGGAGTCAACGAAAAATCACAATTTATCCTATTGCTTGTCAAAATAATCAGCCCATCATATATATTTTTTCACCTTAACCTTCATCCATGGCCTCCTTAAAACCATTGCTACATTAAACGCAAAATTCAATCAGCACACCCCAATGAAAGCTATTCCAACTCCAACTATTCACCTTACAAAACCACCCTATTTTTAGTTTTTAATTTTGATCTAAGGGCTGTGAATTATCTATTTCAATCCAATGGCTGTAATTCATTGGGAGTATGATGCTCCCATACCACTTGAGAGTATCACATAAGTTTTGCATGTGTGCCATCGCTTGCAATTCCCTCACAATTGACCCAAACAATTAGATTCTTTTGTACCTTCCTGGCTGCCTCAAATTTTGGGAAATCACTTTAGATGAAGAGAATATATAGTAATTTAATCATAAAATCTTATTTATCATGTAATTTTTTTGCTTACATGACAAATTTCGTCTGAAAATCATAATACTTTGGTAACGGAAGGAGTTTATTATCGCCAGGTGAATATTTTAAGAGAGTTAAGTGTTGAGTTTTAAATATTATGAAGATTAAGCCACCGTTTCACAGTCTTTTTTTGTGATTTTTTGTTTTCATCTTTGTTCAATTTTTTTTTCGTATTTGTTAGTTTTGCGTCAAATTTTTATGAATTATTGCTTTGTCTTGACGAGATGAATTAGAAAAGTAATTTTTTTTGACTTTTCGCCCCCAAATATTGAGAAATATCCCCCAAAATTCCAATTTTCTAAGATTTATTTTGGATATATTTCAGAATATTTGGATAAAAGTTATTTTTTCCCCTTTTGTGATTTCTCTAGACGAGACTAACCAATAATTCACAAAAATTTAACATAAAACTGATAAAAATTGGAAACGGATGCTAAGTGAAAACCAGTCATGGTTGAGAGGGCTTTAATAAAATATATAAAATAAAAAAGTACAGCCACTAGGCTGGTATTGAATGACAATTTTTGATATTCGAGTCAATTTCAATATGAATTTCAAAAAAAATATAATATGGATCTTATTTAAAAGTTATCGATTAGTTTTATTATAGTACAAAATTTTCAAACTCATGAAAAATATTATAAATTGAAATATTTAAGCAATGGAAAATAACACAAATTTCAAAAATTGTCATTTTTTTTGGGACGAAGGAGTACTATTTTTTTTTCCCAGCCATATATTTATAGTAAGCGGGTTAGTGGGAAATTAAACAAAGGAACTTAGAGCCTATTCATAGCTTTGAACCCCACATGCTGTCCCTCATGGGACTCAAAGCTTCGTCTGTAGGGGCCCCGGGGGGGGGGGGGGGGGGGGGGGAACATATGAAATTCACTTTGTTTGGTTCTCCTTTCAGAAATAATCTCTCCAAAACTTTTAACTGTTTCGTCATCAGTGTTTTTTCGTCTTTAGTGATTTTTTGTTTTTACTTGTTTTATACTTTTTAGATGTATATAGTGTGCTTCAATTCAAAAAGTAAAAAAAAAAAAATCAAAATGTTAAATATTTTACTAAAAACTAAAAGATACGCAAATCTATAAAAAAAAAATTATCTCAAAATTGTAAATTAAGCAGTACTCCCTTCGTTCTAATTTGAGAGTCCATTATTCCTTTTTGGGCTGTTCCAAAATGATAGTTCTTTTCCAAAAATATAAGGAAAATTTTGGTGATTTTCCAAAAGTGTCCCTCACAATTGAATATAAGTGTTATAAGTAAGTAAAATATAGGGGTAATGGTGGAAATAATAGGTAATATAGGTGCAATCATTGTTGTCTCCTAAAATAGTTGGAATCCCGAAGAGGGACTCTCAAATTGGAACGGAGGGAGTACTATTCTAATAGAAGAGCATCGGCAATGTAATAATCAAAAATGAATAATTAAAACTTGTCACGTCAGCTTTTGATTATTCATTTAGAGGATTTCTAAGTTAGCAATGTGAAGTCACGCATTATTACTTTTGATTATTCAAATGTCCAAATTTAAATATTGATTACAAGGTTGCTAATTTTAATTATTTTAATATGAACATTTTTTGATAAATTTAACAATTTTTTAATTTTGATTATTACATTGTGATGCCCTAATAGACGCCAGGGGTAGACTCTTCCTAATCTGTGATTTTTTTTTTTGGGTTAAACAGCCGCATTCGAAAACTGTAGAACCCCACAAACAATCAAACACAGAAAAATTATCCTTCGATCGCCAGACCGAAACCAACTCCGTTCCGCGCACTCCTCCGAATCCAAAATCCAAACCAACACCATGATGTGGGACGAATTCGACCGACAAGATTTCGCTGATGGAAACCAAGACACAGAACGAGAAGAAGAACAAGACTCTTATCTCAACTTCGACATCTTCTCCGCTCTCTCCAAGCTCATGGTCACTTCAAATTCCTTTCTTTTTTTCACAGAAACTACTACTAGGGTTTGAACTACCTGTCGACACTGTCTCTCTGTTATGCGTTTGATTTTGCTTTGTAATTGTCTGTGTGTGTAGGATTACTATGGGGTATTGGAAGTGGATTACGATGCTACAGACGACGCCATTCGATCGAACTACATCCGTTTAGCTTTGGTTCGTCTCCGCTTTCTCTATTGAATGCTGATCTTTGATTGTCATCAAATTATTGTGCACTATTCTCAATAGAAAAAATTCAAATTTTTATGCACTTGATGTTATTGCTGCATCCTTAGAAGATTATTTTGGTGAATTTAGAGGCCCTTTGGGCTAGATTTTTGCCGCCATTATTTTGGTCGTTTTCTCTCAATTTTTTCTAGATTCGTCACATGTGTCTCGACAAGAGTAATCGGAAAAGTACAAACCAAAGTTGAAAAAAGTTAACTAAAAAGAAGAAATGCTCAAAAAAGACAAAAAAGTTGAAGGTTGAAGAAGTTTGTGTCTTCAGCCTCGTAACTTTTACTATATGAATGTTTTTCAATTTTTGTCTATATTTGTATGCTTTCCTAATTTCTCTTGACAAGATTGACGAGATGTGATGTAGAAATTATTAGACGGAAAAATAAGAAAAAGGTAACTGGAAGTTAATAATACCTATTGTCTTTCCCAAAAAATAATTTAGTCCAAACCTAGCCTTACTCTTCTGAAAAGTTGCTAAACTTATGAGCTACACCTTTTTCTTCTTCTTGTCTTTGAATTGTCACTGACTCAGTGGATTGTCTTTGGACAGAAATGGCACCCGGATAAGCAAAAAGATCAGGATAGTACTACTTTGAGATTTCAAGAGATAAACGAGGCTTATAAGGGTTAGTAATTAGATCTAAATAGTTTATACCCTGTGAATAAGTGCTTTTATTATGTATTCAAATTTATGCATTAGTCCTTGTGAAGAAGTTCTTAATGCTGATGCTATAAACCTAAACTTAGTAAATGTGATTCATGTTTAGTCAGGCGTTGAGCTTATACATGATGTACAAGCCCAAGTTTATCTTGCAAGCTGTTTTATATAAGCAGTTATTGGGAGAGACCGAGACAGAGTTTTGGAGTTCGAAGGAATTTAATGATTCAGCTTTGTGTGGTCGGAAAGATGGAGTGCAAGATAAAATTGTTGACCGTCTCGTTAGAAGAAAGATTAGTGTATGCGAGCAACATATGATTGATTGAGATGTATTTGGTGTATATGTTCCATTTTGTAGTTTAATTTCAGATTGTGTTCTGAAGTAGGATTGATGAAAAGGTAAAAAGTTAATTAGTGGTCCACGGGTATGAATACAATTTTTTTTATTTATTTATCGGCATGACAATCGTAACTGTGTAGTTGTGAAGACTTTCGTTTTTGGACTTGGATACTACAAAATTGGTGGTTTGGAGGAGGATCTTTCTTGCGGAGAAGGTGCCGAAGCGAGTGTCATGTCATGTGTGAACGAAGAGGTCTAGCCTAGTTTGTGTAGTTCGATTGATGAAATAGGAGCTGTCTTCTTCATTTTCTTTTCTGTTTTAGTACAACAATCACTATTTTCTTACAAAAGAAGGTTAATGTATACGTTTTTGTTTAGATCTTCTCAAACAAAGGGGCCGGGGGGGTGGGTTGTCCGTCCTTCCAAGAAAGCCTTTTTTTGGAAAATTAGAACATGAGGTTGATGCAGAAGATATGTATGTGAAACACATGTTTTACTTTTACTAAATAACTCTGTTATAAATATCCTGTTTCTTGTCCCTCAATTTATATTCCATTTGCATAGTCAATTATGACTCAGAAAGTGGCTTGATATTGGAGCTACCAATATTGAAGCTAACATTGAATCTTAAGAAAGAAATACAATTAAAAGCACCAGACAGGGCTCAACCTTGTACATTCAAATATACAAATGCAAAAGCAACTATACAGTACCATGTCTGGGCTTTGACAGGTTGTTGATATATGCGGTTGAACTGTCATAAATTTATCAATCTTCAAAATTTGGTGCTTCATAGCTTTGATTCCTTTGAAGTTATTTGTGATGGGCTGGGTGTTGGACATTGCATGCATACATGACCATGTCCGTCTTACTAGGAAGGAAAGCTGACTCTTACAATATTGTGGATACTGATTGGAATAAGAGCCATGAATAGAGAAATGATAGAAACATCATTAGGATGCATGGGGAAATACCTAGAGAGGTGTTGCATATTATTAATGCAAAATAAAACGTTCTGATCCTTTAATTGAACTCTTAGGAGTGGAATCGTTCTTTAAGCGAAAAAGACGGGTTTTCCTCGATGTGTCACTGAAACTTCCCTACTGTTTTATTGTGTGATTCGTATCCAGCGTTTGAGCATATGGACACTATCTTAGAAGCTAATTCTAGCAACATTCTTTTGGCACTGGTTTCACTGGTGCATTTTTAGTGGTTACAAGATAAGATAGAATGTTGAATGGTTTTGGTGACTTAAGTTCTTAAGTTACACTGATACATGTGTATTAATCTGTAGCCAACCAATGCATCCTTAGAACTTAGAAGTACCTAAGACCATAGATGACTGTGCAAGTAATGGAAGAACTTGCAATACCTGCATTGGGTGTCACTCACATTGGTGATTGACTTACTTTAAGCATGCGGCAGAAAGAGAACTGAAACATAGTGGTGCAAAATCTATGCTCACAAGCACTACTAAGAGGTTTAAGGGTTTGGAGTTTATAGTATGCATAATTGGATCTAGGACAACGATTTTGATGGATTTTATTCAGTGTAGTTGTTTCTCTTATGGTGCTTTTCCTACTTTGTTGGTGCTGGCCGCTCACCTCTTCTTTCTTTATCTGCTTTCTGTAGCCTTATTTTAGGCCTAATTTTTTTGTTGAGAAACACCACTTTTAAGTATGTGGACAATTGCATCTTCTGTCTGGAATCCCTCGTTGCTGGTGTAGGGTTTTTTCCCTCCCACCCGGACAGCTGTTTGGTACTCTACTTTGTTGCACTTTGAGTTAAAGAAGCAACTTAAGTGTCGTCTCAAGAGGAAAAAATTTCATCAATTTCATTGCTGAAAAACATCTTCCCATGATTTTAGTCATGACGAGAAGAATCAAAGCTAATTTTACAAGTAGATATCCAAGGGTAGGCAGGATTCTACGGTCTCTACCAATATCGTACTAAATAGAGTTCTAAGAGTTTATTATTGGATTGAGTTCTAGAAGTTCAATGATGCAGCGAATATGGAAGAATAAGTTTGAAATTGACTGTAAAGTGCTCGTATGATTTTATACGTCTAATTTTCTTTCAATATTTTCTCGAGAAGTGAACCCACTGAAATATAGGTGACCCTACCCTGCCCTTCGTGCTTCTTTGATAAAGTTCAGACTTATCTTCGGGCAGGGAAATATAATTCTTTTACATAATGAAATTCTTGACACACGTCATTCATCAATGCATTAACCATGTTTGTTATAGGTTGCAACAACCAAAGAAACTCTGATGTAATCTATATGCCTGTTTTACGTAACTCTAAGGATGTTTGACCCTATTTGGAAATATTGGTCTTTAGTTAAAATAAATGTTGTCGTACTGATGCTTCTTGTTTCTAAAAAGGGAAAAATTCAAAATATCCACCAACCTATACACCCAAATTCAATTAGACTCCCAACCTTTTAAAAACTTCAATTTTACTCCCAACGTTATATTCCGTTAATTAAAATACCCCATTCCGTCCAAATTACTAACGGATTCCGTTAAAGGCTCCGTTAAATAGTATTTTGATCGAATTTTGATAATCCGAGCCGCTCAATGTGTTTAAAATGTGATTTTCAAGGTACATGAGAGAAATCAACAAAAAAAATGATCGGGAAGGGCTTCATCTGAACAGTTTTTTATTGAACTATTCAATAAAAAATTGTTTAGATGAAGCCCTTTCCGGTTAATTTTTTTGTTGATTTCTTGAAGGTACCCTTAAAATCACGTTTTAAACACATTGAACGGCTCGGATCATCAAAATTCGATTGGAAAAGGGGAGGTGTGGATCAATCCGGATTTTATTCAAGTACAGACGTCCGGATTTTGCTTTGGTCTGTTCCTCCCATTTTCCGATCAAATTTCAATGATCCGAGCCGCTCAATGTGATTAGAATGTGATTTTAAGGGTACTCGCGAGAAATTAGTAAAAAAAAAATGATCCGAAGGGCTTCATCTGAACAGTTTTTTATTAAACCATTCAATAAAAAACTGTTCAGATGAAGCCTTTTCCGATCATTTTTTTTTCCAATTTCTCGCGAGTACCCTTAAAATCACGTTTTGAACACATTGAACGGTTCGGATCATCAAAATTCCATCGGGACACTATTTAACGGAGCCTTTAACGGAATCCGTTAGTAATTTGGATGGAAGGGGGCATTTTGATTAACGGAATATAACGTTGGGAGTAAAATTGAAGTTTTTAAAAGGTTGGGAGTCTAATTGAATTTGGGTGTATAGGTTGGGGGGTATTTTGAATTTTCCCTTCTAAAAAATTAGCCCATAGGTTTTAGGCTGTTTCATGTCCTTGAATGGTGCCATTTTTCAGGTGACTACTGCAGCCTGGCAGAAGTTTAAGTTACTTTTATACCTGTGGGAAACAAGAAATGCTAATGCGTGACTCTCTGTTATATCTAAACAATTTGTAGCTAACAAACTGCTTATTTTGATCTTATCAGTGTATTTGTAGCTAACAAGCTGCTTATTATGTTCTTATCAGTGCTGAGTGATCCTATCAAAAGGCGAGAATATGACAAGAAAGGGATGCTGTACGTGTACGATTACAATATCATTGTAAGATCTCTCCTTTCTTGTTTGGTTCCATTTCAAACCCTGTTAACAAACTATTTTCTTTCAGAAGCTAAGATTGGTTGAATTGACGTTTGAACCCTTGTTGGGAGTGTAGGAGTACCTTAATCATTACAAAGGCCTTATATTAACGTGCAATGGCCTTGGACTGAAGCATTCAATATGGTAATTATGAAATGTGCACATATACTCTTCTTGGTGCATCAATCATGATCCTTCTTCTCGTGCTGTGTTCATGTATGGTACTGCAAGCGGCATAAGTTGGTTTGAGGACCGATCATTTTCGATGTAATAGTGAGCTTAAAATTTACTTTGTTAATGTGTGTATGGAATATGACTAAGCTTATCTTACCATTGTAGTATACCATCTGAAGTTGGCTCTCAAATCCCTGGATGGGTTGTATTTAGAATTTTTGATAAAATCTGTCACCCTTGTTACCGTTTCAGTTCCTGCATTGAGGAAATTCAGTATCCTACGCATTTCATGGGTTGTCAGATGAACACAAGTGAGCTAGTAATATAAACCAACACTAGCAGCTTTCCAGTGCTCTATGTTTTGTTCCACAAGTGGTATTTCATTGGGTTTTGTGAGAAGAATTTGTACTGTGGGCAAGAATATGCATAGCAATTGTTGTGAATTTCGGTTGCATTCTAGTTCAGAACCGGTTCTGTTGCTTTTATAATGCTTGGCCAAGCCAAAAAAAAAAAACCTCAACTTGAAGTGATTTACTTTTCCAGTTTTAATAGAAAAAAGTTGTGTTCCAGGAGAGATTATTTCTTCTTGAACCACATGAAATTGGACTCAGAAGAAAACCAGCAGACAAGAACTAATAATAAATACATGGTCACTCTACTTAAAATAAGCTGCACCTTGTAAAACCAGAACTGCATCATATCATCTTACACAACACAACTCTTTCGCCAAAACTCAATTGATATAAATTGCTATTGCCTAATCTTATCAATTGCTGTTCATGTTGAAAGCTAGACACCTGCTGTAACTCATCTAGTAGAACAAATGCAGGCAATAACTTTCGCCCCCCGCATATCACATCAACCAAAATACTCCAGTAAATCAGGCTCCTGTTTGAACCCCATCTCCACCAATCCAAAAAACACTGTCGCAGCATCCGCTAACTCACCATCCTCGCAAAGACGAACCAATAATTCATTTGAAGTAGCGAAATGCAGCAGAAACCCCCTTACCCAACATCGAACGCAATAACAAGAGCTTTACGTAAATTCCCTTCTTTCCACAAAAAATTCAACACAGTCCGGTAACTTACCCTCGTAAGGTAGCTTATAAAGCACCCAAAGAGTCTCCTCAAGCCTACCTTATCTGCACAATCCTCCTAGTATCACATTCAAGGTGACGACATCAGCTCTGCAGCCTTTTTCTTTCATCTCTTGAAGCAATCCCATAGCTGGGGATATCCAGGGTAGTGAAGATGACAATGGCGTAGAAGTCTTAGTAGAGAACCAACACCTCCAACGGTGGTTATGGAAAGCGACTTTCATCTAATCCAAGAAAACTGCTGAGAATATTATGACTTTTTTTCCTTTCTAACCACACAAAAGTCACTAGTTAAAAGCACCTGTAAGCATAATTGCTTAACCTTTTGCACTAGTTTAAAAGAAGTCACCGAGATCTTTGAACCCAGAAGTGCTCGATTCTCATAGAAAATAACACAGTTTTCGAAAAGAAACTAACCATTTGTCATCTCTTACCTCTACAGTTCAAGAAGAAGAAAATAGCAAGAAACAACATGTGGATCTCAGTTCAAAAAAAAAAAAAAAAAACAGCTCTTGTCACTGCACAACCTCTTCCCTAATTAAACCTGGAGCCAATCTGGTAACCACTGGTGAGATGAACAATTCAAGGGAAGAAGGCATGTGTCTTTGTTCAACATGAACTCAACAAATTAAAGGTGCAAGGGAAGAAAACAACTCCTTAACTTGAACTTAACAAATGAGAGAGGATTTGTGATTGTAAATTTCAACTTCTTTTCTCCATCCCTGCTCTGCTTACCTAATGTCAAATTCAGAAGAATTATCCATGAACTCAAGAAGCTGAGCAGTCAGACAACTTCTGCATATCAATTACTGAAAGCAAAAAGGGACAACGTCCAATTCAGAGTTTCATAAAGATCACTATGACCATTTACACGACATTAAAACTCGCATTGCCTTCTAAAACCAACATCCAAGAACATAAACACAAATAACATAAAGAGAGCACTAATATTAGAACATATAAAAAGAAACATGGCATCATATTTGTAGCACAAATACCTATTTATTAGCAATTTACCATTTCTTCTCCTTCTTCTTCTTCTTCTTTTTGGTACATGCAGTTTACCATTTCCTTCAACACTGTATAGTGTCTTAATAAAAATACCAGACATAACATGGCTAATCTACTTTCTATCAGAATTAGGGCCAATGACAATCTGAATGTCCTAATGACAACTATGACAGAGATTCAACATATTCCATTCGAAGGATAAATAGATAGAACAATTCAAAGATACCAATAAACGTGTCCAAGTTTGGCTATTCTAGATGATCTTCCCCTTCCTCTCTCTATTTATTGCAACCAAAATCTACCACCTCTTAATGGAAAATATTATGCCTAACAGTCAAAGTGATGCAATGAAACCTATTATCTATCAACCGTTCCAGAATGAGAATCAATTCAGGCTGGGATTCCTTTATGCCAATGATTCTGCCCAATCTAAGTTGCTGGACTATTAGATCACACAAGCATATATGAATGAATTCAAACATGCTAAGACAATAACTCACAATTCAAAAACCACAAAAAATAGAGGCCAAAATCGTGTTGCATATTACCCTGCAATACTAAATGTAGAATAAAATTGGAGGAAAACCAAAGCTAGACAATACTTCCTTTTAATCCAAGCTGTGTGAAGAAAGCATAAATAGTCTAAAACAAAAGCAAGTTGCTCCAGATTTCGACCAACAAGCTCCGTGAGAAAACTATACATATCGTAGTTATTTTGGTAAGTCTTTTTACAATGGAGGAGAACAAGCAAGCATCAACAAAATATTGACTTTGATTGATTGCATTCTACATTGTGCTTGATAACACAAAAACAAATGAAGTAGAACTCATGTGGACAAGGATCATGGTTCTATTGGAACACTAACAACGGTAACAACCTAACAACTAAACAATGAAAAACAAAACAAAACCATCAACAACATTGCGATAGTTAAATTGCAAGTTTCAAGCTGCATAAGCAAATACAGAGAATGAGCAAAGTAATGGATTGATCTTTTGAACTACCACTTTTTCTTTCATTTCCATCGGATTAGCGATCCCATTTAATGCCATTACAGCCACAAGGTGAGAAAAGAGATTGTATAAAATGCCACGTCAATCCATTTGCAAGTCTTTGGTATCCCAATCCTCTTATATCTATTTTGCTTCGGGTTATAGACTACTATCCTATCCGAATCCAATACCATTAAAACCTCTCCATCCTTTGTGTCACACAATGGCTTTAAGCGGAAAAAGAACTCTCCTGCCACATTTGGGACAGCAAATAGCTAGGTCCAAAACTCTTCCTCATTTTTTTTTTAATTGGGAGATTTACTCTTTAGTCCATTATTCTTGAACACTATTTCTTCTCGAACTACAAGCATTCCATGTGCGAGCGTGTGTATACGTGGGAGGTGGAAGTAGATAGTTGAGCTCGAGGGATTTTACTATTACACTATTCTGCACGACCATTAGGCAAGACTTTGTTAATATTGCGAAATAAAAAAACCATTAAATAACTGCCTAGTATATGGATTTTGTCTTCTATTTCCATAACTCATCTAGTAGAACAAACGCAGGCAGTAAATTCCTCTCTCTGCATACAACATCAACTAAAACACTCCATGAATCAGGCTCCGGTTTGAACCCCATCTCCATCAATCCAAACAATACTGTCGCAGCATCCGCCACCTTCCCGTCCTCGCAAAGACGAACCAATAATTCATTTGAAGTTGCGAAATGTGGCACAAACCCTCTATCCAACATCAAACACAACAACTCAAGAGCTTTGCCTAAATCCCCTTCTCTACACAAACAATTCAACACAACCCGGTAACTTGCTTTGTTCAAAGAAAAGCCCTCATAAGGTAGCGTATAAAGCATCCCTAGAGCCTCCTCAACCCTACCTTCTCTGCACAATCCTCCTAATATCACATTAAAGGTGACAACATCAGCTCTGCAGCCTTTTTCTTTCATCTCTTGAAGCAAATCCATGGCTTCATCAGTCCTCTCACTTTTACAAAAGCTATCAATCAAAGTGGTATAACCAACTGTATCGGGTTTCAAACCAATGCTCTTCATCTCAATAAAAGCATCAATGGCCTCTTCCAATCTTTCCTCCTTACAAAACCCTTTCATCAAGGCCGAGTAATTGAAAACATTTGGTTTGCAACCGTTCTTCTTCATGAAGTCGATTATTTTATTTGCCTGGTCAACTTTTCCCCACCGGGCAAATCCATTGATCAAAACATTGTAAGTTAAAGCATCGGGCACGATTTGATTTTTCGAGACCATTTCCTCGAACACATCAACTGCTTCTTTGAGCTTTCCACATTCACATAGACCATCCATCAAAGTCGAATAGGTAATCAAATTAGGGTAAGAAGTTTCGGACTTTTTCATTTCTTCCACCACTTTAAAAGCACATTTGATATCCCCTTTCTTGCAGTGGTATTTAACCAAGATGTTGAAAATACAAGTGTTAGGCTCCAAGTTGAGATTCGTCTTTGCATTCACAAGGAATGTTCGTGCCAAATCAACCTGATTTGACTCAACCAAAAAATTAAGACAGGTGCTAATGGCTTTAAGGGAGGGCTTTTGGCGAACAATTGTTTGAATGGCATAAAACATCTCAAGCACTCTTTCATGTAGAGAGGATCTTGAGAAATGTTTCATGAGATTGAGGAATATGCCCTCGTGAAATCTGCATGTTTCATAAGTCATCTGATGAAGAACTGCATCAATTGCCTGAAATTTCTTGAACTGAGCAAGCTTATCGAGAATAGTTGCATAGGTGGCGTTATTGTGATTAAACCCCCTTTGATCGGATGCCTTGTTAAAAATCTCTAGGGCACGTTGTGGATCCCTCTCACGTTTTATCAAGTTGATGGCAAAATTGTGAGATATGAATTTGGATTTCCTTCGAGCTTCTACTGTGGTGAATATGGTTTCGATAGGAAGGTCTGGTTTTTGAGAGGGGTTTTTGAGGAGCTGAAGCGGGGAGATCCATGGAAGTGAAGATGACGGCGTAAAAGTCGAAGTAGAGAACCATCGGTTCTTATGGAAAACAACTTTCATCTAATCCAAGAAAACTGTTGAGGCTATTATAGGACTTCATAATCTGGAGAAGACAAAAATATGTAAGTCAATAGATTGGCTGACTAAAGAACACCAAGCAAGTTTTTCCTCTCTAAGAACACAAACAACAATAAAGCAAAACTTAATCAAGAATGAAAGTTGGATTTGAGGATTGGACAGGAATAGGCCTGTTTTGGTTTTTCTCATAAGTAGAGAAATGGCTTAAACTGTGATTATGTTAGTCAAATGGATCATAAGCTGCAAAACATGAATATGTGAAACTCCCATCTATATGAACAAAAAACAATAAATTATGTGCAAGCCACAACTTCAAGATTGGCGAGATGTCAACAAAACAACAGCAAAATACAACTGGAAATAGAAGCAAATACCACCAGTTAGCGAACCGTTGCTTCTAATCTTCAAAGCCCTTAAACCCTCAAATACATCTAATTACGCCTTGGATGTTATACTCTCCAATATTCTAAGCCGTAAGGACCCATGAAGCCACTCTAACTTGGCATAACAACAACAACCAAACACCAATCAACAGAAATGTTGTTGAAGACCACCTCAGTCCTATAGTCCACAAAGTTCAGAACAAAGGCAAAGAAGATTGCATCCCAAATTACTTTTTTCAAATCCTTATTAATTATTATTACTTAAGCCAAACCACCAGAATGCTAATGAAGGACGATCTCTAGGGTTCTACCCAAGAACACAACGGTAGTAGATAATGAGTAGTTTCTAAAATATTTTCACAAAAGGGCAAAAGGTGATGGAGTTTGAAAACAATAAACCCCCCCCACCCACCCACCCACCCACCCACCCACCCAAAACTGTCTAAGAAGATCTTTCGTGGCAATCCTATTCTGCAGCGCCAACCAAGCAAAACATTCCACCTTAGTCGTTGCAATTCCTCCTGACCAAACTCTCTAAACTCTCTCCAGCTTGTTGGTCATTGATCCAAGAGAGCATGTATTGTTTTTCTCCACTAACTACACCACCACATCTTCCTTACTACTATTCCTCCGTACTGTAGTCAAGAGTCACAACAAAGTTGATCAAAGATTTTTCTCCTAAATTTAGGTTCCATGTGACACTCAAACAGGTTTCTCCTACTCCTTTGCTTTATGTTCAACAAAATCATTACACAGCGATTAAAGGTTATCATCTAAGGATCACGGCTATGGATACGACATACAGACACAATATGTTATTCCTCCAAAAACTAGGATGCAGACATGTTAGGACACGTCAAATATGACCTATATGTATCTTAAGAATTCAGATAAAAGTTGACTTTTGTGTCAAATTAAGATTAAAAAAAAGAAGTAAAACATTGTGAATATACAAATCAATGATCATTGTATAAATATTCCTGAAGGACCTGAACTAAACATCCATGAAAATTTTGACTATGGGCCCAATTCTAAAGCTGCATTTTTAACCTTCTAATTTGTCCTCAACATGTTCTTGGAGTGTCCCCAATGTGTCCTCGAATGTCTACAATGAGTTCGACTAAACAAAATATGATTAAAAAATACATGTATTGAGGTGCGTCTGACACGTGACACGTGTCCGAAAAAATGTTGTGTCGCATCTGTATCTCACAATGGACACGGTTACGAGAGGTCAGTACACATGAAAATAGATTAAGCTGCAAAACAGTTGGTCCCTTGTACTACCAATACTCTAACCTCCTTGTTGCCCCACTCTCCTTGTTCTGTCACGTTGTCACTAATTAAGTTACTTGTGCTGCCACACTAAAGCTTTAGCCCAAGCTAAGATGGGTGAAAATTCTTCTTAAGCTGTGGTGCCGTGACAACCCAGTGAAAATGAGACACGGATGATCCTAGTCCCTTGTATACCGTTTTTCAGGAACAACTAATCCGTACGATTCATATCTAATCGGCAATGACAATCGAAGTTGAAAATTGAGATAAATCATCTGGTAGCATTAACATTTCAATCACACAATGACACAAATAGAGAAAGATTAAGAATCTCACGAAATTGACCCAGTTTCTAATTGTCACCTACTTCACAAATATCAGCCCATCTACATAATTTAGCCTTTTTTTAACATGCACTACTTAAAACTAGATGAACAAAGTGACTCAAGTGCTAAGACAAAGAACAGGTACTGCAATTTACAATCTACAAATAGCACAAGATTATGCTGCAAACGAACTGGTCCCATGTGATTGGCTTGGACCCTTTACCTCAATTCCCTGACTTCACTGTCTGCCCCCCGTTGTCCTGTACTACCACATCAACACTTCCTACGTTTTAACATTCTCCCTATGTTGCCATCAATAAAGTTCCCCCCAAACTAAGTAATAGAGTAAGAAAACCAATAATCTCTTTCTTGTCCTTCTACTTAAGGGGCAAAGAGAAGCGCTTTTACTACTGAGAAAGGGAACGGTCAGCATGAAGGTTCAAGACTTAGCCGAGCGTTAGCAAAGCAAAATAGACTAAGGGTTTCAAGTAATGGTGCAACAACACAATGTGAATGACACAGAGTTGAGACAGAAATTTGGGGTTTATAATCCTAATTCGCACCTAAAATACCTCGGTAAATACGAGTTTATGACTGCGATTACATGGCTGAGAGCATAAAATTTTTCAACTTTCCAAATAAACTAATGCTTTGTTTGGATTGGAATTTGAAAAGTTTTTTTGAAAAATAGTAGAGGTAATAAGTGGAGAGAGATAGAGAGAGAAATGTTGACAATAGGGGGAATCTAGGGGGAATTTTTTGAAAAATTCTTTTTTGAGTTGCAAAGAGAACAAAGCATAAAAAGGTATAAAATTAAGAAACCAACCAAATCGAGCTTACCCACTTGAAATAATGTCACCTACATCCGTCAGCAGACGTAAAGCACAAAAAATGACAGAGAGAAATCTACCTGAATTGGAAGAACCATAATGTGTCGCAGATAGATACAAATTACCAGCACATCATATATATCCTCCGTTCAGAGAGAGAGAGAGAGAGAGAGAGAGAGAGCGAGAGAGAGAGAACAAGCAACGGGAATGGGCTTCGCAGAATGACTTCGGGCTCAGGGTTTGCCGGTTTGGCCAACTAGGTGAGCGCCTAGTGCCAGCACGAGGTGTTTCATGCTTGGTATTTTTGTGTTTGGAGCATTCGCATGGTAAATTGAGTCCTGACTACGCTCCCAATATTAATGGAATTCATTTGTTATCATAAAAAACAAAAGCCGGCAAAACTAATTAAAGAAGTGAACATAATATTTGGAAGCAATGGAACAACTAAAACTGTAACTATAGGTATGAATATTGTCACATTACTGAATGTGCACAAACAAAATACTTCTAGTACCTTCCATTCCAAACTATGGTATGTCATTAATCATTACAAAATGAAGAATTTGGAACAAACAAAAATAACTTCTACATTCTTATACATGGCACAAGTGACAAGACAAACAAAGTGTCACAAGAAACTCCTTTTGTATTTGTTCAATTCCGAAGACATACTTAAACAGATATAGTACATCCAACTGTACTTTTTTAGTTTAATTAGTCAACCATACTTCACATTTGCGATGAATTAAAAATGTAGCAAGAGTTTAGGCTCATTGTAATTTTGAGAGTGAAAAAATCACAGCACAGTTTTCCTTTTTTTTCCAAGTAATCTTTTACTAATGTTACTCTTGCGCATATAAAGAAGAAAGAATAAAGATACGAAAGACAACGAAAAGCAAATACATATGAATATTCAGAGTTATGTATGATACTCACAAGAAGTTCTCTTCATTCTTGAACAGCATTAAGATTTGCATACTTCTCAAGGTCCTGAGGAGTGATTACAAGTTATAATCAACATTTGCCAGAAGTAAAAGACCATAAATAGTGCTAAATCGCACAAACGAATTCTGCACAATGGCTCCAACCAAAGCACTAAGTCAATCTCTGCTGTCCATTCAAGATCACCACCCAACTCTAACAAATCATCATAGTCACACATGAATTTGACATCTGGCTTAAAAGTGATCTCGTCGTGGTTATTTTCTCTACAGTACAACACAGCGGCTATGGTTTTCTGAGCCCCGGCAGTAAGAACATAGTAAAATTCATTATCAGCGGGGAAACCTAAAAGTGGACCAATTATCTACGGCTAAGTTAAAAATTGCATATTGATGACAAATACTCCTGAAGGCAAACCTAGAACCCCTCCAATCTAGGGGCTTAATTGGAAAAACCAGACCAAATATTGCCACCCATTCAATGTTCTTTTATTAACAGGTTAGATAACACTAAAATTATCATAATACTCTAATGGAAAACAAACGTAAGAGCAAAGCAATCATACAAGGTTAAGAGGGAAATTGAATATAGAAAAGGAAAAGGTACACGCATTTAATAGTATTTTAATTTTTTTGGTCTATCAAGTTAGATATTCTCCTATCAGAGCATTGAGGAGGAAGACAAAAACAAAACTAACAACTATCGGTACAGTGAAGTCATCACTCTAAAGTCCAGAAAAATCCAAAAAATGAAATCTAGCCTCCATAAAATTACCAAGCTATACGTGCATATGAACAAAAACATATAGTAAGTTACTTGGAAACAATGACAGATTCTAATGAAAATAGGATTCACTATCATAGTAAATTTTTTGAATTGCCAATTTGTGACAGCAGCAGAACAAGTTTTCCTCCTGCCCTCCATTTTTAAATTTACCACAGGAATTATGCAAAGCCTCAAAAACAAATGCAACTTCAGCCTGCATATTTTGTAGCCATATCAAAAGGGCCAAACCACCTTGGTCTTCTGAACCCTCTGTGCACCCCCGCGTAATCCTGCGCAATAATTCTGAAGACAGTATTTCACCCTTCGCAACTTTCAAATTCAAATCCATCTCCGTTTTATTCAAATTCAAAATCCTCAACCTTTTTAAAGACTTGCGCACTAAGGATTAATAATTAAGGACTGAGCAAGGCACAACACGCGTTCAAGGCCCACTATCCATCATTACATCCACTTGCGTGGGCCCCACTTTAAAAGCCGACGCGCCCGCACGGTAATATTATACGTGCGGGCTGAGGTGGCAAATGAAAACTACTATATATTCCATACCATTCCACACTTTGACTGAGGAGAAGTTTGAGAGCCCATTTACACTAGCGTTCCACACTTTCTAACAACCGTTCGATTACTTCTCTCTCTAAAATGCCAAGACCACGTGGCCTCAATCTAAATGCTAGAAATTACTTCCTCACTTTTCCACATTGCAACATCTCAATACCAGAAGCAATAGACCAACTTCGAAACACCACCGGTGCAGTAAACAAAAAATACATCCGTGTCTGCAGAGAGTTTCACGAAGATGGGCAGCCTCATCTCCATGCTCTTGTGCAATACGAGGGACGGTTCCAAGTCACGAATCCACACCACTTCAACCTCGTATCCCCAACATCATCACGCCAATTCCACCCCAATATCCAGTCCGCAAGGTCCTCATCCGATGTCAAACAATACATCGAGAAGGGAGGTGAATATGAAGAATGGGGAACGTTTCAAATCGACGGACGTTCTGCTAGAGGAGGTGCGCAATCAATTAATGATGTATATGCAGACGCACTAAACGCACAAAATAAAGCTCAAGCTCTATGCATAATTAAGGAAAAAGATCCCAAAACATATGTTTTACAATTCCATAATATTAATGCCAATTTAGATAAAATCTTTACAATTCCAATTCCCCCATACAGGAGTCCGTATCGCATAGAGTCATTCAACCAAATCCCGGAACAGATACGTTTGTGGGCTCAACAAAATGTGATGGATGCCGCTGCGCGGCCCAATCGGCCCATGAGTATTATATTAGAAGGCCCAAGTAGAATAGGCAAAACCCAATGGGCCAGGTCATTGGGCCCTCACAATTATTTATCCGGGCATTTAGATCTGAATTCAAAAGTGTATTCAAACGACGCATGGTACAACGTCATTGATGACATCACACCCCACTACCTTTTTTTAAAACACTGGAAACAATTCATTGGGGCCCAACACCACTGGCAAACCAACTGCAAATACGGGAAGCCAGTTCAAATTAAAGGCGGGATTCCAACAATCGTGCTCTGCAATCCTGACGTCCAATCAAGTTTTAAATTTTATTTGGATAAAGCTGAAAACGAAGGACTTAAAGCTTGGACCTCACTGAACGCACAACTCATCATTCTCGATGAGACGCCCCTCTATACCACGAATGAAAACACCACTGTCCCAGAAGCCATTGCATAGAGCATCGAAGATACGACGGAGACGCATTGACTACGAATGTGGGTGTTCAATTTACTACACCATCGACTGCGCCAACCATGGATTCTCGCACAGGGGTAATCATTACGCACTCTCAAGCAACTACTGGCGTCTACTACTGGGAGTTGAAAAATCCCCTCTGGTTCAAAGTCACACATCTCAGATCCACAATCGACAGCCAACAATTCCAGATAGGGGATCTACAAATACGGTTCAACCACAACCTGAGGAATCGGTTGGGTCTTCACAAGTGCTACCTGAACTACAAATTCCGGACGACTTTGAAGACTTCATCCGAGAATGCCTTAAAAGTCCGATTTCAGTCCTGGATTTATAAATACTTAGATAATTTGGGTGTAATTTCAATTAACGGTGTTGTAAGGGCAGTCCAATCATTGTATCAATTGAAGTACATTACTGATATTGAAGACAATGAACATGATGTGCAATTTAAATTATATTAATGATACTACACCCTTCGTACATTGATTTCTCCTGCAACATTAACATCTTCCCTACCATGCGATATTACAAACATCAATATCGCATTTTTCTTACAATTTGCATACAACCCATTCGAAACACCTTCCCTTAAATCGTATGTATGTATCAAATACAACACGTATAACACCAGACCCCGTATTCTTGTACGTATGCAGCAGAACCCGTATCCTCCTCAATATCTTGAATCTTGAAAGAACATCAACGCGCACAAAATCGTTCAAATTACAATTTACACTCGTATCCGAATTTCTTGAAGTAAAGACAGACGAATATGCAGGACACGATGACCCAGTCGGATTCCGATCCAAAACAAATATCAAATCACTAATAATAGTATCATGAACACCATCAGGATTTGAATTGACATATAATCCACCCCTAATATAAATGCTCCACGTCTTAAACACGTGCGCATGACGTTGATTACTCGACTGACCAAGTTCAGGCATAACTAAATAATCCGACCAAGGTTGATTCAATCCAACATTTTTAACCTACCTATCATCGTCAATAATACCCTTTTCTAATAAAGCTGGGTACTTACCAACTCGACCCCTTACAAATGGCCTACTAAACACATAATTTAACCTATGAGGTCTAATTCTACTCTTTGCATACTGAAACCTTTTGGCAAGTTGGACAGGGGTCAGAGGAGTCATCATCATTCTTCTTTTCCTCCCGCCCTCCATTTTTAAATTTACCACAGGAATTATGCAAAGCCTCAAAAACAAATGCAACTTCAGCCTGCATATTTTGTAGCCATATCAAAAGGGCCAAACCACCTTGGTCTTCTGAACCCTCTGTGCACCCCCGCGTAATCCTGCGCAATAATTCTAAAGACAGTATTTCACCCTTCGCAACTTTCAAATTCAAATCCATCTCCATTTTATTCAAATTCAAAATCCTCAACCTTTTTAAAGACTTGCGCACTAAGGATTAATAATTAAGGACTGAGCAAGGCACAACACGCGTTCAAGGCCCACTATCCATCATTACATACACTTGCGTGGGCCCCACTTTAAAAGCCGACGCGCCCGCACGGTAATATTATACGTGCGGGCTGAGGTGGCAAATGAAGACTACTATATATTCCATACCATTCCACACTTTGACTGAGGAGAAGTTTGAGAGCCCATTTACACTAGCGTTCCACACTTTCTAACAACCGTTCGATTACTTCTCTCTCTAAAATGCCAAGACCACGTGGCCTCAATCTAAACGCTAGAAATTACTTCCTCACTTTTCCACATTGCAACATCTCAATACCAGAAGCAATAGACCAACTTCGAAACACCACCGGTGCAGTAAACAAAAAATACATCCGTGTCTGCAGAGAGTTTCACGAAGATGGGCAACCTCATCTCCATGCTCTTGTGCAATACGAGGGACGGTTCCAAGTCACGAATCCACACCACTTCAACCTCGTATCCCCAACATCATCACGCCAATTCCACCCCAATATCCAGTCCGCAAGGTCCTCATCATTTTGTAAAACTCAACGAGAATATTAATCGTGACAAAAGTTATGTTCATCGAACTTTATAAGATACATGATCAACACATGTAAAAATGGAAGAAAAACAAAAATTGGATCTAAAAACACACTGAATTGGAACTCAAATTTTGTTTTCTTGCATTTTTCACATGTGCCGATCATGAGTCTATTAAATTTCAATGATCATTATTTTTGGCAATATTAATGTTCTCACCGAACTCTACAAAATGAACAAAGCCGATCATTAAGGTGTACTCAAAAAGTTGCCAGAAAATTTAAAACAATCCAAAGGAGTATACCAAGACCTTTTTATATGTCTAGATATAAGTGTTCTCTTTATGTTATTTGTGTCTATGTTCTTGGATGTTGGTCTTAGAATGCAAGGCAAGTTTTAATGTCGTGTAAATGGTCATAGTGATCTTTACGAAACTATGGCATCATATTTGCAGCACAAATACCTATTTATTAGCAATTTACCATTTCTTCTTCTTCTTCTTCTTTTTTTTGGGTACATGCAGTTTACCATTTCCTTCAACACTGTGTAGTGTCGAATAAAAATACCAGGCATAACATGGATAATCTACTTTCTATTAGAATTTAGGGCCAATGACAATCTGAATGTCCCAATGACAACTATGACAGAGATTCAACATATTCCATTCGAAGGATAAATAGATAGAGCAATCCAAAGATACCAATAAACGTGTCCAAGTTTGGCTGTTCTAGATGATCGTCCCCTTCCTCTCTCTATTTACTGTGACCAAAATCTACCACCTCTTGGTGGAAATATTATGCCTAGCTGTCAAAGTGATGCAATGAAATCTATTGTCTATCAACCGTTGCTGAATGAGAATCAGTTCAGGCTGGGATTCCTTCGTGCCAATGATTCTGCCCAATCTAAGTTGTTGGACTATCAGATCACAAGCATATATGAATGATTCAAACATGCTATGACAATAACTCACAGTTCAAAAACCACAAAAAATAGAGGCCAAAATCGTGTTGCATATTATCCTACAATACTGAATGAAGAATAAAATTGAACGAGGAAAACCAAAGCTAGAAAATACTTCCTTTTAATCCAAGCTACGTGAAGAAAGCAAAAATAGTCTAAAACAAAAGCAAGTTGCTCCAGATTCTGACCAACAAGCTCCATGAGAAAACTATACATATCGTAGTTATTTTGGTAAGTTTTTTTATAATGGAGGAGAACAAGCAAGCATCAACAAAAGATTGACTTTGATTGATTATATTCTACATTGTGCTTGATAACACAAAAACAAATGAAGTAGCACTCACTTGGACAAGGATCATGGTTCTATTAGAACACTAACAAGGGTAACAACCTAACAACAAAACAATGAAAAACAAAACAAAACCATCAACAACATTGTGATAGTTAAATTGCAAGCTTCAAGCTACATAAGCAAATACAGAGAATGAGTAAAATAATGGATTGATCTTTTGAACTACCACTTTCTCTTCCATTTCCATCGGATTAGCGGTCCCATTTAATGCCATTGCAGCCACAAGGTGAGAAAAGAGACTGTATGAAATGCCACGTCAATCCATTTGCAAGTCTTTGGGATCCCAATCCTCTTATATCTATTTTGCTTCAGGTTATAGACTACTTTCCTATCCGAATCCAATACCATTAAAACCTCTCAATCTTTTGTGTTACACAATGGCTTTAAGCAAAAAAAGAACTCTTTTGCCCCATTTGGGACAACAAACAGCTTGGTCCAAAACTCTTCCTCGTTTTTTTTAATTGAGAGATTTACTTTCTAGTCCATTATTCTTGAACACTCTTACTTCTCGAACTACAAGCATTCCATGTGCGAGCGTGTGTGTACGTGGGAGGTGGAAGTAGAAAGTTGAGCCCGAGGGATTTTACTATTACACTATTCTGCACGACCATTACGATCATTAGGCAAGACTCTGTTAATATTGCGGAGTAAAAAAAACCATTAAATAATTGCCAAGTATCTCGATTTTGTCCTCTATTTCCATAACTCATCTAGTAGAATAAACGCAGGCAGTAACTTTCTCTCTCTGCATACAACATCAACTAAAACACTCTGTGAATAAGGCTCCTGTTTGAACCCCATCTCCACCAATCCAAACAACACCGTCGCAGCATCCGCCACCTTTCCGTCCTCGCAAAGACGAACCAGTAATTCATTTGAAGTTGCGAAATGTGGCACAAACCCCCTACCAACATCAAACGCAACAACTCAAGAGCTTTGCCTAAATCCCTTTCTCTGCACAAACAATTCAACGCAACCTGGTAACTTGCTTTGTTAAAAAAAAACCCTCATAATGTAGCGTATAAAGCATCCCTAGAGCCTTCGCAACCCTACGTTCTCTGCAAAATCCTCCTAATATCACATTAAAGGTGACAACATCAGCTCTGCAGCATTTTTCTTTCATCTCTTGAAGCAAATCCATGGCTTCATCAGTCCTCTCACTTTTACAAAAGCTATCAATCAAAGTGGTATAACCAACTGTATCGGGTTTCAGACCAATGCTCTTCATCTCAATAAAAGCATCAATGGCCTCTTCCAATCTTTCCTCCTTACAAAACCCTTTCATCAAGGCCGAGTAATTGAAAACATTTGGTTTGCAACCGTTCTTCTTCATGAAGTCGATTATTTTATTTGCCCGGTCAACTTTTTCCTAATGGGCAAATCCATTGATCAAAACATTGTAAGTTAAAGTATCGGGCACGATTTGATTTTTCGAGACCATTTCCTCGAACACATCAACTGCTTCTTTGAGCTTTCCACATTCACATAGACCATCCATCAAAGTCGAGTAGGTAAGCAAATTAGGGTAATATGTTTCAAACTTTTTCATCTCTTCCACCACTTGCAAAGCACATATGATATCCCCTTTCTTGCAAAGGTATTTAACCAAGATGTTGAAAATACAAGTGTTAGGCTTCAAGTTCAGATTCGTCTTTGCATTCACAAGGAATGTTTGTGCCAAATCAACCTGATTTGACTCAACCAGAAGATTAAGACAGGTGCTGATGGCTTTAAGGGAGGGCTTCTCGCGAACAATTGTTTGAATGGCATAAAACATCTCAAGCACTCTTTCATGTAGAGAGGATTTTGAGAAATGTTTCATGAGATTGAGGAATATGCCCTCGTGAAATCTGCATGTTTCATATGTCATCTGATGAAGAACTGCATCAATTGCCTGAAATTTCTTGAATATCGAGAATAATCGCATAGGTGGCGTTATTGTGATTAAACCCCCTTTGATCAGATGCCTTGTTGAAAATCTCTAGGGCACGTTATGGATCCCTCTGACATTTTATCAAGTTGATGGCAGAATTGTGAGATATGTATTTGGATTTCCTTTGAGCTTCTACTGTGGTGAATGTGGTTTCGGTAGGAAGGTCTGGTTTTTGAGAAGGGTTTTTGAGGAGCTGAAGCGGGGAGATTCATGGAAGTGAAGATGACGATGGCGTAGAAGTCGAAGTACAGAACCATTGGTGCTTTTGGAAAGCGACTTTCATCTAATCCAAGAAAACTGCTGAGGCTATTATAGGGCTTCATAATTTGGAGAAGACAAGAATATGTAAGTTAATAGACTGGCTGACTAAAGAATACTAAGCAAGTGTTTCCCATCTAACTACACAAACAACAATAAAGCAAAAATTAATCAAGTAGAGAAATGACTTACACTGTGACTATGTCAGTAAAATGGATCATAAGCTGCAGAACATGAAAGTGTGAAACTCCCACTTATATGAACAAATAACAATAAATTATGTGCAAGCCACAACTTCAAGATTGGTGAGATGTCAACAAAACAACAATAAAATACAACTGGAAATAGAAGCAAATACCACTGGCTAGCGAACATTTTCTTCTAATCTTCAAAGCCCTTATACCCGCAAATACATCTAATATAGTCTTGGATGTTATACTCTCCAATATTCTAAGCCGTAATGACCCATGAAGCCACTCTAACTTGGCATAACATAGTAACCAAACACCAATCAACAGAAATGTTGTTGCAGACCACCTCAGTCTTGTAGTCCATAAAGCTCAAAACACAGGCAAAGGAGATTGGATCCAAAATTACTTTTTTCAAATCCTTATTACTGAAGCCAAACCACCAGAATGCTAATGAAGGACGATCTCTAGGGCCCTACCCAAGAACACAATGGTAATAGATGATGAGTAGTTTCTCAAATATTTTCACCAAAGGACAAAAGGTGATGGAGTTTGAAAACAGTAAACCCCCCCAACTGACTAAGAAAATCTTTCGTGGCAATCCTATTCTGTAGCACTAACCAAGCAAAACATTTCACCTTAGTCGTTGCAACTCTTCCAGACCAAACTCTCTCCAGCTGGTTGGTCATTGATCCAAGAGAGTATGTATTGTTTTTCTCCACTAACCACACCACCACATCTTCCTTACTACTATTCCTCTGTACTGTAGTCAAGAGTCACAACAAAGTTGATCAAAGATTTTTCTCCTAAATTTAGGTTCCATGTGACACTCAAACAGGTTTCTCCTCCTCTTTTGCTTTATGTTCGACAAAATCATTACACAGCGATTAAAGGTGCTAATATGGTGATCATCTAAGGATCACAGCTATGGATACGACATACAGACACAATATGTTATTCCTCCAAAAACTAGGGTGCAAACATATTAGGACACGTCAAATATGACCTATATGTATCTTAAGAATTCAGATAAAAGTTGACTTTTTTGTGAAATTAAGATTAAAAAAAGAAGAAGTAAAACATTGTGAATATACAAATCAATGATCATTGCATAAATATTGCTGAACTAAACATCCATGAAAATTGTGACTATGGGCCCAATTCTAAAGCTGCATTTTTAACCTTCTAATTTGTCCTCAACATGTTCTTGGAGTGTCCCCAATGTGTCCTCGAATGTCTACAATGTGTTCGACTAAACAAAATATGATTAAAAAATACATGTATTTAGGTGTGTCTGACACGTGTCAGGAAAAATTTGTGTCGCATCTGTATCTCACAATGGACACGGTAACGAGAGGCCGGTACACATGAAAATAGATTAAGCTGCAAAACAGTTGGTCCCTTGTACTACCAATACTCTAACCTCCTTGTTGCCCCACTCTCATTGTTCTGCCACGTTGCCACTAATTAAGTTACTTGTGCTACCACACTAAAGCTTTAGCCTAAGCTAAGATGGATGAAGATTCTTCTTGAGTTGTGGTGCCGTGACAACCCAGTGAAAATGAGACATGGATGATCCTAGTCCCTTGTATACCGTTTTTCAAGAACAACTAAACCGTACGATTCATATCTAAATGGCAATGACAATCGAAGTTAAAAATGGTGATAAATCATCTGGTAGCTTTAACATTTCAATCACACAATGACACAAATAGAGAAAGATTAAGAATCTCACGAAATTGACCCAGTTTCTAATTTTGTCACCTACTTCACAAACATCAGCCCATCTACATATTTTAGCTTTTTTTTTACATGCACTAATTAAAACTAGATGAACAAAGTGACTCAAGTGCTAAGACAAAGAATAGGTACTGCAATTTACAATCCACAAATAGCACAAGATTATGCTGCAAACGAACTAGTCCCGTGTGATTGGCTTGGACCCATTACCTCGATTCCCAGACTTTGCTATCTGCCCCCCGTCTTCCTGTACTACCACATCAACACTTCCTAAGTTTTAACATTCTCCCTATGTTGCCATCAATAAAGTTCTACCCCAAACTAAGTAATAGAGTAAGAAAACCAATAATTTCTTTCTTGTCCTTCTACTTAAGGGGCAAAGAGAAGCGCTTTTGCTTCTGAGAATGCGAACGGTCAGCATGAAGGTTCAAGACTTAGCTGAGCGTTAGCGAAGCAGAATAGACTAAGGGTTTCAAGTAATGGTGCGACAACACAATGTGAATGACACAGAGTTGAGATAAAAAATTTGGGATTTAATATCCTAATTTGCACCTGAAATACCTAGGTAAATACGAGTTTATGACTGTGATTACATGGCTGAGAGCATAAAATTTTTTAACTTTCCAAATAAACTAAAAAGGTAGAAAAAATTAAAAAACCAACCAAATTGAGCTTTCCCACTTGAAATAATGTTCACCTACATCCGTCCACCGACGTAAAGCACAAAAAATGACAGTGAGAAATCTACCTAAATTGGAAGAACCATAACGTGTCGATAGATCAAATTACCAGCGCATCATATATATCCTCTGTTCAGCGAGAGAGAGAGAGAGAGAGAGAGAGAGAGAGCAAGCAATGGGAATGGGTTTCGCAGAATGACTTCGAGGTCAGGGTTTGCCGGTTTGGGGATCAAAATGTATTCTCCCGACAATGCCGTTTCTGCAAATCATACCTGGCAAAACATTTTGTGAACGTCTTGTGTTTTTTGGACTAAATCTAGGAATGGTCTTGGATTTCAGAAAAATTCAAGCATCTAATTTAGCCAAGGTTGTTTAAATTCTGGGCATGATTTTTCTTTTTCTTTTTTTAATAGTGGAATTATGCAATTTTTTTTTTTAAATGGAATTCTGGGTATGGTTTGGTAGTGGAATTCTAGTATCATGGATTCACAAGAAATCGCCAGGCCAATAAAAACAAGACATGTACAAGAAAGAATAAAAGCAAGACATGTACAAGAAAGATTAAAGAAAGAAGGAATGTCTTTCTTCATTCATTTATAATGAGGGTAGTTAAGGTATTTGGCTATTGAAAGATTAAAGAAAGAAGAATACTTTTATAACTTTATACAATGAGGCCAAAAGTTGGAGTGCCATTGGACAAACTTGGAGTGCCAAAAATCAATCTACCCTTTTATCTTCTTCCGTAAGCTTCCCCATTTCAGTTCTTCTTTCCTATAGCTCTACCACAACCTTCGGCGTTCAACTCCCTCCCTCCCTCCCACTCCCTCTCTCTCTCTCTCTCTCCAATTATCGGATTTTCAAAATGAAGGAAGAGGGCCTTGATCTGGGCCCAGGTCGAAGGGGATTAGTCTAGCTGCAGTCTCTCAATTTAAGAACTTTAGGGAACATATCTCTCTCTCTCTCTGGTCTATGGGTAAGGAAAAGTATACATATAGCTCATGTATGGTGCGTTTTTCTATATTATTGGATTACAAGCTAATGACGGTAGTCAAGTTGGTTCCGATTGATGTATATAAGGAGAATGACCCGCCAAGAAAAATCCGTGAAAACGCAATGTTTAGTTCTTTTAGTTTAACGGAAATAGCCATAATGAACTGTCGAATTTAAAATGACCCTTTTTTTTTTCTTACTGTTTAATTTCCCCTTAATTTGGCTAATAAACCCTAACCCTAACCCTAACCCTAACTTTTAGTCTTCATTGTTTAAATCTTTTCCCAGTGCCTTTTCAGAAAGCTTATCAGATACTGTAATGATGGTTCGATCTTCCAAAGTTCATGGCGAAAAATCAAATGACAAAGATTATTTAGAAGGAAAAGATTGGATCAGTAATTTACCAGATGCAATTCTGTGTCATATATTGTCTCTTATGCCCACAAAAAATGCTGTCCGAACTGGCATATTGTCGACCAGATGGAAATCCCTTTGGGCTTCAGTCCCAATTATTGACCTTAGAAATTATAGAAAGGATGATGATGGTCCAGGAAGCTTTATGGATTTTGTGGACAGGGTTCTGCTCCTCCACAATTCGCCAAATCTAACTAAATTTCTCTTACATAGTGGATGTGGAAACGAGAATTCTTACCGTCTTAACTCTTGGATTTCTACTGCAATCAAGCGTCATGTTCAAGAACTTGTTCTTAATGTCACATCGGAAACTGTTTTTGAGTTGCCGAGACACCTCTTTACATCTATTGATCTCGTGGTTTTAAAGTTAAGTTATGGGTTTTCTTGGTCTCCTTTGACGGTGTTTTTGCCGCGTCTCAAGGTTCTCCGTATTAGGTTCTTGGAATTTCTTGATGATGGTTCGTTAAAAAACCTCCTCTCTGGCTGCCCAGTCCTTGAAGAACTGGAAATATTTTCGTCGCTAAGAGATAAGATAAACGCATTATACATTTCCTCTTCTACTCTGAAGAAATTGATTGTACACAACCACTTCAAAGAAAGAAGTATTCAATGTAGTGTTGTGATTAAAGCCCCATCTCTTGAAACCCTCGAGCTCAATGATGCAGTATCCAGTGTTTTTGAGGTTGATGAACTCCCCGCTTTAGTTAAGGCAAAGTTTCGTGTTTGGTTCCACGGTGATGACTATCAACATAGTGATTATTACTGTAATGCAGTAGTTCGGATGATTGCAAAGGCTTCTAATGTTCGGCATTTAAAGTTACATAACCTAACTCTCAAGGTAACTACTAATTTGTTGTTGTGGTGGTGATACGTTTATCAAACCAATAAATTGGGTGCAAAATCTCATTTTCTTTTGCATGTAAATCTTCTCAGGTTGTTATCCATGCTTCTGCCTATAATCAACTGTTGTTTCGTTCTTTGACACATTTGGACATAGGCATTCATGACATTCCTTGGTCTGTCGTTCCGGACTTGCTCGGGCACATTCCTAGTTTGACAGTTTTAGTTCTAAACAAGGTGAGTTCTTTTGCGGTGATCTTTCGAGATATATTTCATTTGTTTCAAATCATTAATGTGATTGACTGTTGTGTTTGTTTCCAGGATAGAAAATGTTGCAAAGTGTGTTTGTGGAGTGGGGTGCCAGAGAATGTGCCTACATGTTTGTCACTTAGCTTGGAGAAAATTGAATTTCATGGATTTTCCGGATGTAACAAGGAGATGAAACTGGTGCGGTATCTTTTGGAGAATGCCATGGTTTTGAAGAAGTTGATTCTTCGTTCTTGGAGCAGGAATAAAAAGATAAAGACAGATCTTCAGAAGTACAAGAGAGGCTCGAGCACATGTCAAATTGAGTTTCGCCACCAGTTATCCTCCGTGAAGTGGCTTTATCCAACAACACCTGGAGTAGAGTAACAATCTCAGCCTGGTATATTCGCCCTCTTTTGTCAATAAGTATGAACGTGCTTGTACTACCTTTCGTTTGTCCAGCACAAGAGAAGTGCTGGTCTTAGAAAAATGCAGGTTAATTTTCCAGCTCTGCATATTTTTAATATTTGATATCTAGCAATGAATATGCAATATTGGCAGCTATCAAAAATGCATGAAGCAATATTCATGGAACGTTTCACGTAGGTCATTTTACTTGCAATTCAGGAATGGCAGTTCTTCAGGTGGCCCTTTTAATTTTGGGGGTTTTCTATTTAGGATAACGTCATGATGTCTTGCCGCTGTTTTTAGTCTGCTGCTTTGGCTCTCCCTGCTTTTGTGCTCCTTGGAGATCTCGTTTTCTTGTTTGATGGATTTTGCTATATTCGTTTTGTCTTTCAGTTTTTCTTGCTGGATCTAATTAAGGGTTTGTGTAATGGTATTGCTAGCTAGGATTTAATTGTGCTAGCGAATTTTTCGAATTTTTGATTTAATTAGTACTATTGGATAGTACATCTATTTGCATGGAGAATGAGATGGATTATCCAAATCAAGATTCAGTTATTTCTTTGTATTCAAACCCATAAATAGGGATAAATAGCATAGTACATGAGTTGGAGCAAAAGGGATCGATGCACCGGAAAGGAAAATAAGCACAGCAGGTCGTTCGAGTGCACAAAAGGGATTAGACTGCTCAAGACTGCCGTTAAGAGCATCTCCAATGCACCCTCCATTCCTCTATTTCTCCATTTGAGATGATCATTTTTGGAGGAAATACCATTCCAATCCATCCTCTATTGTCTCCTCTATTTGAGAGGATCAAGTTTGGTACTCCAAATATGGAGGATGGAGAAAAAATGGAGGATCTCCTCCATTTCACTATTCACCCTCACCAAATCCCATTTTGTTCATCAAATTAGTTTTGATACACTAATCCTTTATAAAATTGGTACCAATCAAAAGATATGTACAATATCTTCAAAATAAGACCCATATTGAGTATTTTTTTAATGAAATTAGAAAAATGAAAATTTGAGTTTTGGAGGGAAAGTGGAAAAGTTTGAGATTTGGGATGAGTCTTTAAAGAAATTGAAGTTGAAACTGAGTATTGGGTTGAAGTTAGATTTCCTCCAAACTCACTTTTGCAATAAAATATAATTTTGATACTCTCAAATGAAGAAATGAAGGCAAAAATGGAGTATTGGATTGGAGATGCTCTAAGCTAAATGCTCACTACTGCCATTATGTGGTCTCATGGGTCACAACCCATGGTTCCTTCACTGTGTCTTTGGTACTCCCTTCGTCCCCCTTTTTAGAGTTGAGTATTTAATTTTTTGAATTGTTCCTTTTAATAATTGTCCATTTGGTAAAGTTATTGGATAAAAATTGGTGCATTTTTTATTTTGCCTTTGAAAGTGGATTCCATTTTGAAAAGTTAGTAAGTAAAAGTGTAATGATGATGTCTCTATAGAGAGTAAGGAAAATGAAGGTAAAAGGTTTTTTTTGATCGGCAAATGGAAGTGAAAGTTGATGTAAAATGTATAATGATGGTGTTTTCTTAATAAGTTGGAGTTATGAAACTGGACACTTAAAAAATGACGGAGGGAGTAATATTTTTTTTCTAAACACGTCATTTTTTTTTGTTACCAAAGTACAATTCGAACACAAATATGCTGGAAAAAAAATATTCTCATGACAGAAGAAAACCGAATAGTTCATGAATAGAAGTCTTTTGGCTTAAGATCTTTCGTTCGCCATGGTATCAAAATGTTTCTTTCTCCCCTAGAACACAGTAAAGCGTACACATGCTGCAAGAGGAAATCTACGGGGTGAAATATTAGAGCCATGATCCTCCTATGCTCTCAGTTTGCCAATTAGACAATCTCAATTTCAAGAGCATCGTAAACTGCAAGTGGTTTCTGTCTTCTGCTAGCTAGCTTCTTCATCATGATTTCTGCTAGCGCTTCTTCCTCATGAATGGCTGCTTCGCTGGTCTTATAATTGGTGTTTCTCACTAGATGTCACTCTACCTGATTCTGGATATCAAACTGAATAACTCTGAAGTTTGTGAAGGACGGCACTGCTACACCGATGCCCCTTTTACGGGCATCGGACCTTGTAGTCACCGATTTGCTAAGAATCGACAGTATTCATTAGATGCAAAAGAGAGAACCAAAATCACTACGTTGTCACTTACTGTGACACCTGCGCATTACTTTTATATCTTAAGTCTCGCATTCATGCATTTTGTGTGCCTTTTATGTGGGTGTGTTCTATGTTTCGGCGAACAAGACATACTCATAATCTGACATTCTTAGGGACGCACTGAACTGTATGTAAAGAATGCTGTGAAGTCAAAAGTCGATATTGTAGGTTCGAATCCTACAGAGCGCAGATGAATAGCGCTCTACCATCCGGAATGTTTGAATGCCATTTTACCTAAGTGGCTAAACTGCTTTTTTATTAAAACTTTAGAATTGAAGAGGAAATCAAGATACTTCCATGAGTTGTACAGAGACTCTGGTGCATAATGATCTCTGAATGGTCAATCAAGGTAAGTTATATTTTTTTTTTTGTTATGTGTTAAAGCTTGAATGGACAAAAAAAAAAAAAAATGGAAAAAAAAATTATCAAGATCAATCGGGGTTAACTATAACTAATTAAGCCAATCACAATTAATAAACGCTAACCATGAATAGCTAACATTATCAAGATCAATTAGAGTTTAACTTTTGATTAATCATTAATCAAGTGATTCATGGAATGGTGAAGCAAATAACACTTTTTAATTATTCAGAAACACAACTGTGTTTAGAGCCGTTGGATGCACATGAGGTCGCATACATCCAATGGCTCTGAACATAGAGGTGCATGGAGTTGCGTTTTAAAAGTATGGTCTTAGAATTGTTGGAAGGTTTTAGGGTGCCTGCATTGAGAGGTAGAAAAATTAATGAAAAATTAAGAAAATCAAGTAGAAGTAGTTGGCATATTTTGGTTATTTCATCTTGTTTTAAGTAAAGTCCAACAAACAAATGTTTTGTTTTTCTTTCCATAGTCCAACCAAAAAAAAAAAAGCGTTAATAATCCCCTCCAAATCAATTTTTATCGTTCTCTTTCCTTTTTTTTATTTTATACTGTAATAATAATTCTCGGACAAACCATTATGATGAAGGAAAGGAATAGTAAAAGATTTTTTTCTAAGTTTTCATAAATACAGAACAAATACACCGGAAATACTGGCCTAAATCCTGAATACAGGTACAAAGGGCACCAAATACTGTATTTGCATACTCGAAAAATGATTTTCACCCACTATTTGACGACTATATATACATTCATACCTTCGTATTATAAAGGTTATAAATGTCAAAGGAGCCTCTTCTAGAAAATGTGTTATTTCTTAAAGAGAATTTATGAAATTCTTTTGGGTGACTATAACCGTTCGATGGACGTAAACCCATGTGCATCAAACGGTTCTGGATGTAGTTGCGTTCGAAATTGTGTTTTGAAGTTGTGTGCATATCATTGTTCAGACAAAGAGTACTTCATCAAAATAAGTGTGAATTACGACCTCTCTCTCTCTCTCTCTCTCTCTCTCTCTCTCTCTCTCACTCAGAGAACACATCAAGACTGTCATTTTAGAACTTCCTCCTTTGTTTACTGTTCTGCACCCATATGGATTAAGTTCACGAAATCCATATCCTAAACCTGATTTTTACTCTGTTTTCATTTTTGGTTTTGTGTTTCGTCCACTTGTGTTACAGCATCAGCATACCAGAGACTACAAAGATGCACAAATCTTCAACAACTCGAAACTACCGCGATAACAAACCTAGAGATTCCGAAAAAGATGATCGGATTAGCAGTTCACCGGAGGAACTTCTTGCTATTATATTGTCATCGATGCCCACAAAATATGCTGTCCGAACCAGCTCATTACCAACCAGATGGAGATATCTTTGGACTTCCGTACGAAGTTTTGACTTCTATTGAATCTATTGTTATACAAGCCCCTTTGGAGACTGCAAGGATGCACGTTCCGACTTCATGAATTTTGTGGACAGAGTTTTGCTTCTCCACAATCTGCAAAACATAGAAAGATTTCGCCTTGAATGCAGGTATGGGTACTACAATCCATACCGTGTTAACTCATGGATTCATGCTGCAATCAAGGTAAAAGTCCAAGAGCTTGTTCTTGATCTTAACATAGAGCCTGTGGTTGAATTGCCCCAAATCCTCTTTACCTCTGTCAATATTGTGGTTTTAAAGTTAACTGGTTGTGTGTTTTTTGGGTATCCTATGGTGGTGTTCTTGCCAAGTCTCAAGGTGCTCCACCTTCATTCGTTGACATTTCTCGATGACAATTCTTTTAAAAACCTCCTCTCTGGCTGCCCAGCCCTCGAAGAACTGAACATGACTATGTCAGGCAAAGAAAACATAACGACCTTGTGCATTTGCTCTTCTACTCTCAAGAAATTGTGTATCAACTGGAGAAGTTTCCAACAATATGGGGTTGTGATAAAAGCCCCAGTTCTTGAAGGCCTCGAGTTTGTTGATTGTGTGTCCACGGTTTTTGACATCGATGAGCTCCCTTCCTTAGTTGAAGCAACCTTTCGTGCTTCGCAATCAGCCACTCTGGGAGGTGGCAACAAAAGAACTGATGATCACTATTATGGTGTAGTTAGGATGCTTGCAAAGACTTCTACTGTTCAGCATTTGCAGTTAGATCATGACACCGTTGAAGTAACCAATTTATTTACTCTGTATTGTGATTAGTATAGAGATCCTCCCAAATTGTGTTGAAAATCTCACTCAATTTTTGGCGTTCTTTCTAGGCTTTCATCTGTGCTTCTGCCTATAAGCTACCATTGTTCCATACCTTGACCCATTTGCGCATAGAGTTTGCGGTTATTCAGTGCTCAATTTTGGCCGATTTGCTCGCTCACATTCCTAGTTTGAAAGTTTTAGTTTTGGACAAGGAGCCGACAGGGTCATCACATCGCAATCATCGTAAAAGTTCAGCTGTGTGTTTGTGGCATGGTGCTAAAGAGAATGTGCCAAAATTTGTCACTGAGCTTGGAGACAATTGAACTTAATGGATTTGGCGGGCTCAAGGAGGAAATGAAACTCGCAAGGCATCTTTTGGCGAACGCCATGGTTTTGAGAAAGCTAATTATTATTGCTTGGAGCAGGAATAAGAAAATAAAGACAAATCTTCTCAAGTATGCAAGAGGCTCGTGCAAGTGTCGAATTGGATTGGGCCAATCGAAGGGCTCCGTGGAGTGGCTTTGATATTCGGGAGCATCTAAGCAGCACCAAGAGTCGAGTAACAAGCTTAACACTGGTACTGACCGGTCTTTTATCTTTCCTCTCATTGATCAACTACGAACATGCTTCTACTACCTTTTTCTTGTCAAACAGACCCAAAAGAGTAGTCAGGATATCGTCTCACGGAAGTCTTACTGCTGTTTTTGGTTTGATGCATGTGGTACCCTCAGCTTCCTGCTCCTTGGCAGATCTGCCTTTCCAGGTTAATGGGTTTTGCGTCTTTCGTTCTCCTTGTTGGATCTCAGAAAGCGTTTGTGTTTTGGTCATTGGTAAGATGTTGTGCTCCTAGGATATCTGTTTTTCCTGGTTGATGGGCTTTGCTATTTTTCTGTCTTTTGTTCTCTTGTCGGATCTTGGTAAGGGTTTGTGTTTTGGTCATTGCTAAGATGTTCAGTGGCCAATATTTCCTAATTCACTTGCTCGGATATTTCAAAAGACCTAATGTGAAAGGATTTAGTTTTCACGAAGGTAAATTATGTTAATATAGACCATTTCAGGAATAGTGCAATATTTGAAGCCTTGAATTGTGTTTGCTTTCTTACTTATTTACTAAGTTCAATGATCAAGCCTTGAATATGGAACCCTTACAAACCAAACCACCAAAAAAGAGCCTGAGACATGTAGTGCAGCATCCAAACCGTTCAAAAGCATATTCAATGGACGACTGGGATGCTACAAAATACACCTGCACTACAGGGTTCCCGAATCCAAAAAAACCTCGGGATCTCTTCCGACCTCTCTCTGTAACCTTAAATCTAATATGTTTTCCCCACCAAAATTCTGTCTCATCACAAAATCACTGGTGTCAACAGGAACAACCTATCTCACACAATTCACACAACCACATAAACAGCTTACATAATTAAAGAAACGAACCAGGAAAATGTGCAGGAATAACACTTGTTTGCTCAACATTTCCACTCATTTGCCTTAAAATCTCATGAAAAATATGCATAGAACTAGAATTGAATGCTTAACATTTCCAATCATTCATAAACATTCCAAGCTAAATGATATCAACTATTATACTTTAAAAAAAATCTAGATTCCAAAAGTCACCTCAAAATGCAAGATCGGATTCATTACATTGGACAAACACAGCTTATGAGGAGGCGGGTGTTCACATCAGCTTATTCTTTCGCAATACGTTAACATCTGCCTCCTCATGCCGTTCAAAAAAAACATCCGCCTCCTCATACACATACTCTGGATGCAAATGCTCCCGAGGAACCTTCTCCACATCAAAAACCCCACCACAAATCTCCCAAAGCAACCTATGAGCCTTAGGAGACCTGATCTGGTACCTGAGCAGCATGGCCCCACGATCCCCAACCAGTGCCTCCATGGCACTCACCAAAGGGCCAACGGTCTCCTCGATGTAAATGACATCAGTGGCGATGACGAGGTCGAACGAGGGTTTAGGGCTTCGATCTGGTTCTGATTGGTGTAGTAGGGCTGGGCCGTTTTTAGGGTTTTCTTGGGGACGAGCTTGTTGCGCTTGAGGGCGGGCATGACGAGGTTGATGTCGGTGTAAATGACAGTAGTGGCAATGACGAGGTCGAACGAGGGTTTAGGGCTTCGATTTGGTTCAGCTTGGTCCAGTAGGGCTGGGCCGTTTTCAGGGTTTTCTTGAGGACGGGCTTGTTGCGCTTGAGGGCGGGCATGACGAGGTTGATGTCGGTGAGGACAATGTCGTGGAGGCCCATGGCGGCGACGCTGCAACCGGCACCGAGCTCGACGTCGTGCTTGTCGGTGAAGTTTAAGAGGGAGGCGTAGGGGTTTGAGGTGGGGTCTGTGTTGGTGGAAAACATTGAAACATTTCCCCTTGAATGCAAGTATGGGTACTACAATCCATACCATGTTAATTCATGGATTCATGCTGCAATCAAGCTAAAAGTCCAAGAGCTTGTTCTTGATCTAAACATAGAGCCTGTAGTTGAATTGCCCCAAATCCTCCTTAACTCTGTCAATCTTGTGGTTAAGAAATGCTAACCGCATAGATCGTGCACATACAGCTCTATGGGGCCCACGTTCGGGTCCCCACAAACAATCCAAGCCATCCATTAGCTTTAAAATGATTTTATAAGACATCACGCTAAAAATCAACTCAATCGGATACCTACAAGTGTTTGATACTTTGATCCAACTGCCTAAATGTTTCTTCAGATTTCAAAATCCTAAAGTCTAAGAGAAAATTTGAAAGATTAGATTAAGGATTTAGAGATATTCAATTGAATTGATTTTTCATGTGATGACTTAGAAAATTATTTTAAAGATAATGGACGACTTCGATCATTTCTTGAGACCCCATAGTAGGCCCCACTAAACAATTTGTGCACGATTTGTGCACATACTCTCTGCGTGGTTAGCATTTCTGCTTGTGGTTTTAAAGTTAACTGGTTGTGTTCTTTCGGTTCTCAAGGTGCTCCATCTTCATTCATTGACATTTCTCAATGACAATTCTTTTAAAAACCTCCTCTCTGGCTGCCCAGCCCTTGAAGAACTGAACATGACTATGTCAAGCAAAGACAACATAATGACCTTATGCGCTTGCTCTTCTACTCTGAAGAAATTGTGTATCAACTGGAAAAGTTTCCAACACTATGGGGTTGTGATTAAAGTCCCAGTTCTAGAAAGCATCGAGCTTGTTGATTGTGTGTCCATGGTTTTTGACATTGATGAGCTCCCTCCCTTAGTTGAAGCAACCTTTCGTGTCCATGGATCTTAGAAAGCGTTTGTGTTTTGGTCATTGCTAAGATGTTAGAAGTCCATTTTACCTAATTAACCTGCTCAGACATTGCAAGAAGGTAAGTTCACTTATGTGAAGGGTTTGGCTTTCAAGAAGGTAAGTAATCTTAATAGAGACCATTTCAGGGTTAATGCAATCTTTGAAGCCTTGAATTGTTTATTCTCTAGTTCAATAATCATTTCACTTAATTCCTTCAGGTCATTCATAATTTTCAAAGTTCAATGATCAATCCCAATCCAATCCACTAATGAATTCTCACTAACTAAACCGCACACACACACACACACACAAAAGAAGAAGAAGAAGCTCAGGACAGCCTCAGGCACTAACCAAAAATCCAATATGTTTCTCCAGCAAAATTCGGTCTTATCACAAAATCACCAGCGTATAGAGGAACAACCTCAAGCTATATCACACAATTCACACGCCCACATAAAGTCATCAACAGCTATGATTAAAGAAACCAATCATGAATAATGCACAGAAACAACACTTGTTTGCAAACATTTCCACTCATTCATATACTAAATATTTTATTTTGATCAGCTTATTCATTTACTAAATTAAAGACAACCATTCATTTTAGAAATCGCAAAGGTGTTAGAAATTAGTATGTATTGTTTCCCTTGTTTCTTGTTTTTCCCATTGCTGCCCTTTTCTTGTTGGGAGCTTTCTTCAGGGGCATGTATTCAGTTTGTTCTTCTTTTCTCATAAAACCTAATTTTACCAAAAAAAAAAAAAAAGAAATCGCCAAAAATCCATTGAAACATAAGATGGAAAAGAGAGCAACAATGCAAAATTCAAAAAAAGACCAATCCAAACACCCTCTAAGTCTTTTGAGTATTCATTTTGCATTTCAAAACCACATTCGACCCGGAAAAAAAAAACACAAAACGCAAAACATTTTCCTTACTCATTTCTCATTCTTCATTTTCTCTCTTGCTCCCTCAAAATCATGAAAAATGCATAGATCTACACTTGAATGCTAAACGTATCCAATGATTCATAAATATTCCAAACTAGTAAAAGACATCAAGTTTCCTACTTTAAAAACCATGGATGGCAAAAGTCACCTCAAAATGCAGATTGGATTCATTCCATTGAACGAACACAGCTCTATTTGTTTTTGATAACTCAGGCGTCCGGGCAGCTTACGAACACGTATTTCCCCAAGCATATATTGATGAGGTTCCTCAGATACATAATTTGTTACAACAATTTCTTTCGCAATATGTAAACATCAGCCTCCTCATACGCATACTCCGGATGCAAATGCTCGCGAGGAACCTTCTCCACATCGAAAACCCTGCCACAAATCTCCCAAAACAAGCTATGAGCCTCAGGAGACCTGATCTGGTACCCGAGCAGCACGGCCCCGCCGTCCCCGACCAACGCCTCCATGGCACTCACCAGCGGGCCCACGGTCTCCTCGATGTAAACGACGTCGGTGGCGATGACGAGGTCGAACGGCGGGCCTAGGGCTTGGATCTGGTCGGGCTTGGTCCAGTAGAGCTGGGCCGTCTTTAGATTTTTTTTCAAAACGGGCTTGTTGCGCTTGAGGTTGCGCTTGAGGGCGGGCATGACGGGGGCGATATCGGTGAGGACGACGTCGTGGAGGCCGAGGAGGTGGAGGCCCATGGCGGCGACGCCGCAGCCGGCGCCGAGCTCGACGGCGCGCTTGTTTGGGAAGTCGAGGAGGGCGGCGTAGGGGTTTGTTGTTGTGTCGGAGGGTTGCGGCGGGGCCGACCAGCGCTCGGCGAACTTGACGACGAGGAGGGAGCAGGGCCAGACGGAGGTGCCGACGTGCATGGAGTTGTTGTCTTGTTGGATTGAGAGGAGGGAACCGCGTACGGGGAGCTCCACTATGGGCGAGTCCGTGAATTTCATCTCTCTCTCTCTCTCTCTCTCTCTCTCTCGTTCTGTGGAACAATCAACCGTAGTGTTTTTTTAACTACTCGAGTATACGAGGAATTCTTCCATGCCGAGCTAGTATTGCCGACGTGGCACCCGCTTAGCACACTTGAGCCGTTTGATGCATTTTTAAACGGCTTAGATTAAAACACTCTCTGCTCTCATCCAAACACTTTCTCTCCCCTCTTCTATCTTCAAATCTGAGCCGTCTATACACGTAATGAACGGCTTGGATGGCCAAGCGGGTACCACATGCTACCCGCTCGGCACTGAATTTTTTTTCCGAGTATACAATGTTTGAATCAGTTTACGACTTAATTTAAAAGACCAATTCGGCTATCCGGTCCCAGACTCCCAATCAAAGCATAAACAAAGCTTTTTATGGACTAATTTCAAATAAATTGACAGTATCTTAGAGATTTCAAACATCAAACCTTTAAATTTCTAATGAAATAATCAAAATTAGATAATTTCACCTTCTGTGAAAGGGATTGTTAAGATTAACAATATAAAATTCCTTAATGGTTCATAATTAAAAATTTATTTTTAATAGAGAGATAAAAGAAAGGTGAGAATAAATAGATAACCGAAAGATAAATACTAGTATCATTGTAGGTTCTCTCTCCCACATGAATTTTGAGCCTGTAAAATGACCTGCAAATGAAGTCGATGTCGACATCTCCCTCGAGCCATCTGCAGTTAGAAAATTTTCCAACTGCTATCTAGAGCTAGGTTAGTGACGCACTCGAGGCAAGGCAAATCATCACAACCTCACTCAATGGATTGCGAGAATAGATATCCCGAGTTGTTGCAACAAATCCTCTTCCAGATGACAGGCAACAGAAATATCATGTGATGATGCATGCCCATCGTGTTATGTTTCACCACTATTTTAAGCATGCTTGAAGGATTCTTATACAAAGAACAAGCTAAAAGGTAGTCAAGCCACCGGAAGGCCTAACAACCATAAAGTATGCCCTCATTAAACTGATTTCACGCCCGGCAATAAACTGCTGGGGCTACAGACCTGTAGAACATAATGATCGATTTCGGATTGAACAATTTCAAGAATTCAATGAAACAAATCCCTCAATACACAGCCTCATAAAACAACAAAGTAATATTAGAAACCTGTAGAGGAAATTTTAAAGAGATTCCACAATACCAGAAAGAGAACTAAAGGAGGGAGAGAATATGTTTTAAAATCTTTGGGGTTTGTTACTTTGCAGTGGTGCTCTCCAAATTCATATCCTGGAGGTTAAGCAGCAGGGAATCTGAATTCAAGTAAACTTTATTTGCTGCCTTCGAAATTGTGTGTGCAATTTCTCTTGCATTTTCAATTTTCCTGAGTGTTATAAATGCTGCATTGTTGGCAATTGCTTGACCTATCAGCTGGGCGCTCTTGGCCTCACCCTGAAATACCATAGGGAAAGGTGGATTTGTTAACGGAGTTAAAGAACTCTCACTACCATAAGGAAAAGTGGAAGAGCTTATAAAATCAAATGAACGGAAAAAAAAAAACCCGATGCAAATGGTAGCACAGCAGGCACAGAGCAGGGAAAAAAATGTCTCCAGGCACGTCAAAATCATCTACTCTCACAAAAGGAAAATACGATGAATGTTTCAAACTTAAGAGGGCAAAGGTCAAATCAAGGTAAATGGGAGATGGAAAATTGACCCAAAAAGAACAGAAAAAAGAACAAGGAATAGGATAAAAAGAGCATTATAAGCACTTTGGTGACTTATTGTAAGACTTTGCAAAAGAATTGGCTTCCAGACTAGTTGATTGAACTTGAATTGGTCATCGTCAGATGGAAAAGTTCCGGTTATTAAATCGATTTAAAGGTAAAAAAAATTTGGAAACAAAAATCATGGCAGTTTAAGGTCACCTGTGCCCGGATAACAGCACTGCGTTTGTCTTGCTCAGCCTTCTCAACAACAAATTTGGCCCTCTCAGCTTCTTGTGCAGCCACCTGTTTCTTTTCTATTGCAGCGGTAAACTCCTTCCCAAATGTAAGGCTTGTAATGGAGACATCATCCAGTGCAATGTTGAAATTTACAGCCCTCTCAGTCAATATCTTCCGTATCTCCCGACTAACAGCCTACAAGCAACAAGTTGGTTGCCCATCATTATGTGGTTACAACATGGAGTCATTATCTAAAATCTGAACAAATCACCTCAAAAGCCTGAAAGAGGTGCCCATTCATAATAATTAAAAAAAAAAATCCAACAGAATAATGAAGATGCTATTCGCCCAGAAATTTCGATGGGTGCTTTGTTTGACTCATAGGCTCACAAATCCACAATTCATCAATGTCATCCTGGATAGGTTTCCTTTTGTACATGGATGATTGTATAACAGTGGCCAAGGTTTTATTCAATTTAAACAGCAGAGTAGAAAATGAATAGCACCCTACCTCTCTTTGAGTAATGAGCTGGCTAGCGTTGTATTGAGCAACCACAGCTTTCAATGTCTCATGAATAATTGAAGGCAGGACTCTTTCGTTATAGTTCTCACCAAGTGTCCGATAAATTGATGGTAGTTGGTCTGGTACAGGACGGGTTAGGACTCGAAGACCAATTTTTACCTGTGCAGCAAAATCAAGAGCCATGTTAAGAAAGTACACCTCGCAAAAAGAGAAGATCACGCTAAATTAAAACACTTGACAGACAAGGCTGCACCTGAACTATGGGTTTTACTGCACTATTAAGGCCATGTGATGTCAATCCAAAAACTAAGGCCACAATTTGAGGGCGTGAGAGGATGGCTGGTTAGCCGAAGGCACTTTTACTAGAGTTTGCATGTCAGAAAGTACAATACTCGAAGGCAGAACCGAAAAAGAATTCCAATTATGTAATAACTACTAGTGGTAAGAAGGTGTTTCTCAAGATAGATAAAACTAAAGAACCACGGAAATTGGAAAGACAAACCAAAGGTATCTCCAGGATCCAACGGTTCATCGCGTCATTAATGACACAAAACCTCCACCTTAGCTTCTTTTTGGATTGTTTGTGTCTACTGTCTTCAAAGAGACTTCAAGTTACAAGTAGAAACAAATCAAAAGAACCCAATTGGAAGGTCAGATAGGAGATGCCCGTCATAAATCACAAGGATCGTATTCAAAAGCGAAACTAAGATGGGATCGACAATCCTTCAGAATTATAACAGAAGAAGATAGGATAGAATCCATTAGGTCAAGATGGGCTTCGGGTGCATATATAGGATAAACAGAACAATTCAAGACTCATGGTCCAAAACACAATTATGGCAGAAATCCAAAGGAACATACCATTTGGAGGTCACGGCTCCCTGAAGTACTCTCCACTAAATGGGGGCGGGCACGAACATCATATATGATCGGCCTTTCAAACCACGGGACCATCAGATGTGTCCCTTCAGGATAAACCTGCACATTCAACATGTGAGTGTGTGGTGCTAGTAGGTAATAGATGGCAATATAAATGGCTTAAAATTTACTGCTACAAGTAACAAACGTATTATAATATCCAACCAATCTGGAGATCAATACACTGACCACAAAAGAAAACCGGTAAGACATTATCTTCAAAAGAATAAAAGCAAGCAAAAGAAAATAAATTCTCACTGACAAGTGCAATAACTATTTAGTATGACACATTGTTGTGGATATATACAAGGGGAGACGTAGTAAACACAAGAAGTGACTGCGATTAAGAACAACAAAAGAAATGGAAAAACAAGTCATGGAAATTAAGAGAAAGCCCAATTCTGATCAAATTTAAATTACAAGTTTTCATGCATGAGAACTACCAAGGCAAGAATAACACTCGAACCTTGTCTTTCACACCACCTATACGGTTAAAGACAATAGCCCGGTGCCCACCCTCAACATTGTAAAGACTATTAGCAACACCATACACACCAAGCCCAGCTACAACACCAAACTTAATTAAAGCAGAAGCTACACCACCGCCTGGCAACTTTGGAACTTTAACGTTGTCGAGATTCATGATCCTAATTCCTGAAAATATGCAAGTCAGATACAATTGCAAGGAAATTGACGCATACAACGATTCATAAGATGGACTAGTAAAAAGTTAAAGTCAACAAGCAGTGAACATTAGAAATCAGTAGGACGTAAAAAAGAAAGACGACAAGGACTTACATGAGATAGAGAAGAGAAAACATAAAAGGCATTCATAAGTCATAAGTGTCATAACTATGCTAAGTTCTCTACGCACTAACCATATGGATTGTTACTAATCCTAGAAACTTTTAGGAATGAAGATGTGAGTGCTAAAAATTCTTTTCCATTTAACCCAAAAGTTCCAAATACAAATTCAAAATAAATACCCATCGTCCACATTTCAAAAACATGAGCTCAAGAAAATATACAGGAAACTTTACAAACTTCGAAATCACAGTCTTAACAAACTAACACATACATGTCAGAAATTGAGCTCCCATGCTATGCCATATCAAGCTTGTACAGAAAATAAAATGTATGAACAGGGGCGGACAGAAGGGGGTGCCGGATGTGCCCCGGGCCTGGCACAACTCCAAATATTCTTTGTAATTGTACTAGTTTTTCATGTTACTTTAGACAAGTTCTACAAGATTGTCCATTGCAAGTCCTTTGAACGGATACAAATTCATACAATAAATATACATGTGTGGAAAGAACTCCCTATAATTTCAAGTCGTCAACAGTTTTTTTTTGTTGCATGTGTGAAACAAAATGACAGCTACGTGCTTAGAGACAAACTTAGACACCAAATAGCCACATACATAAATACAGAATACAATTTTTGTTATCACCAGAGAACTACACATGTTTTGGGCCCTCGACAAATCCTGTGCCCGCCACTGCTATGAACCCTATCAAGTTTCATTCGACTAAGCTTTGACACCTCAATTTAGCAATAGCAACTCTACGCGAACACAAGAAAAAGGTAAAAAACGAAGGCATTTCTATATACTAAAAAATTCATGTACGGTTCAGGAGGAAATCCAAACCACAAACTCAATATCTATAAGTTAAACAGATAAGCATGGAATTTAAACAACAAATCGAAATCAATTCAGGCATCCATACGGCAGCGGAAATTCAAGCTTCAAGAACAAATGCTAATAAGAGAGAGAACACATACAGATATTCAAAGAAAGATATAGAGAGAAGAAGGTCCGGTGTACCTAATTATGAAGGGACGATCAGAGAGAAATAGAGAGGGAGGTTTAGGGTTTTAGGGGTTGGGGTTTTTATGATATCTATTCTTATATGGAGTATCTTTTAGGACAACCAATTAAACAACTAAAAAAATATTTCAAATATCAATCTTATAGTTTTCGATCAAAATTTTATGATCCGAACCGTTCAATGTGTGCAGAATGTGATTTTAAGATTGCTGCGATAAATTAGCAAAAAATATGACCGGAAAACGCTTGTTTTGAATAGTTTTTAATTGAACCGTTCATCAAATCTAAGCTCTTCCCGGTCCTTTTTTTTGCTGATTTTTTGAGAGTATCCATGAAATCATATTCTAATCATATTGAGCGACTCGAATTATTAAAATTTAATCGGGAACTATGAGGTATTTTTTTAAATATCTAATTAGTTGTTTCCGGAACTGCTCCGTTTTTATAATTTCTATCTGCAGGAAAATTGGTTTCTTGGAAGAAAAGAAATTATGAAATTGGGCTGCGGATGGGTTTAGCCCACGTCAGAGGCCCATTAACCAAGCCCATTAGACCGTCAGATATGGGTTAAATGCAGAGCCGGTCCTATTTTTTTAGTTTATGGCTTTGGGGATCCTCCCCGTAAAATTTCATGTCCCACTGGGATTCTTAATCACGTATTGGGGATTCCTATTGTCCCCATCTGAGCGTCTGTGCTCGGTAATGGACGGCTCAGATGGGAGACAACACCTTGTGGACAACAGCGTCCGGGTTCCTTAATCACAATTTTGAAAAAAAAAAAAAAACTGCCATCAATTCTTTGCTTTTGATCACGGTGTAGGATTAGAACTGAAATCTTAACCCACTTATGATGAGGGGTTAAACCCGTTTTTAATGACACCTTTAAATGTGTTCATAGATGAGTGATGACGCTTTCAGAACTATCATCTTTTATTTTTAATCATAATGTTAAAATATCATCTTAACTTTTATTTTACGTACGTAGTGCACTACACTCCTATAGTGCTGTAGTGCACTAGCGCACTAGGAAACCCGTCGTCCCATCGTCCAAGGGGCAAGGACACGTAGTGGCGAGCCCATTTTTTCACCACGTACACATTGGGTCTCATTGAATAATTTTTCTAGTTTAAGAGGAACTAATCATGCAATAATATCCATCTTGTATACATGTTTGTATTTTTGGCGGAAGAGAAAGAACTTCATTAATGAAAGAAATTACAACCTACCGTGTTAAACATACGAATCGTCCCACAAGTACCACCTTATATATGTAATTTAGACTAGAATTATCTTATACATCTTACAAATTTGGGAGCACTCTCCAGAGGAATTACAGAATAACATTACATCATACATATATCACACAATCTTTTTGTTACAATGTGTGCTAATTTTGGTAACTGGAAATCACAAAGCCCATAGCTTAAATTAGGTACTTTATAAGGTACCCATACAATTCCAACACCATAAGAAACTGCTGCATAAAAAAAAAAAACATATACGCCTGTCAGTGAAATTCATCAAGGATAAACCTCAATGAGAGACCTCAAACCCAGAATGGGAGTGATTTTGTAGTCGCTAAAACCGGCATCGGCAAAGAGCTTCGCCCACTCTTTCTCTGTTCTCTCTCTCCCCATGACCAAAATCATCATCATCATGTCAAAGAAGAGCTGTGTTTCGAACGAATCATCGTCTCCTTTCTTCTCGTTCTCAACCTTCATGTCGATGATTATCACCTTCCCTCCTTTGCTTGGAAGCGCTTCTTTGCATCTCTTCAGTATTTTTACGCTCTCCTCGTCGCTCCAATTGTGCAATATCGACTGACAGTAATATATGCGATCATGGATGTTTAAAAGAAAAGAAATCACAACTTTTACATGATCATGGGCGGAAGTACAGTCAAAGTGAGGTAAGCTACAGCCCAGGTGAACTTGAAAAAAAAATTATATGTAAAATTTTAGCTCAATAAATTTTAGTCCACCCCATTTTTTTTAGCCCAATAAATTTTACATTAAAAGAGAACTTGTTGAAGATATCAACTTCAATAGTGTGCATTTTTGTATTTTTCTTTTGTGTATTTTTTACCATTTACGTATTTAATTATTTATGTATGTGTTTGGTGAACATTAATTATAAAACTCTTTTTTTGGTTCACATATATGTAAATTTTGGAATAGCCCATGGCAGATTAAATTCCTACCCGCACTTGAACATGATGTAGTCAAAAGAAGATGAATATTTTTTTGCCCTAAAAAAATACTTAGGGTATGCTTGGTTGGAATGGAATAGTCATTCCAATAACTTACTTATTCCAATGTTTGGTTCACCATTGAATAATGGAATGACGATTCCAAATGGAATCACTATTCACCTTAATAAAGGAATTGTTATTCCATTTCTTTGTCATACCAAAATTACTAGTGCCACTCTAACACTCACTATTGCCACACCAAAAATTACTATTGCCACTCCAAAAAATGCTATTGCCACTCCAAAAATTACTATTGTCACTCCAAAAATTTCTATCGCCATTCTATTCCACTGGAGATGAGAATGACTATTCCCAAGCACAACCAAACATGAGAATGGGAATGATTATTCCATTCTCAATTCCTCCAATTCTATTCCATTCTTAATTACATCTCTATTCACACCCGTAAATCAATATTTACCTTAAGTAAAACAGCATCAGAAGAAGGAATAGCTTGAAACATGTCACCCCCAACAAACGTCAAGTTCGCACTCCTTTGCAAATCCGCAACCACATGAGGGAGGTCCAACACAGTGCACTCCAACTCCGGGAAAGCATCGGCGATGGCCTTGGCCACTGTGCCGGTCCCACCCCCGATGTCCACCAGCGAGTTCAGCCCCTCGAAAACGCCCTTGCAGTCCTTGACCACCACGCTCGTGACCAACTGGCTGTCGCTGGCCATCGCGTCGTTGAAGAAGTGGTTGAACCGCGGTTCGTGGTCCCCATAGTCCCAGAATGTCCTCCCGTGGGCCGTGTCGAAATTGAACATATTGTAAACATTGCCTCCAATTATTTTACGAAATTGAAGTGCAAGTTGTTGTTATCCAAGTTATTGTTTCCAGTTAAATGGTTTTGAGCACATGTAATAATTATTAAAAAAATTAGACCAGGGCTTTTCTAGTTCAATTGACAGTGTAACACTGTCGTGAAGAGAGTTTACTGGTTCAATATGAAGGAACAACGTCAATACCACTTAAAGTACTTTGGAAGTAATTAATTTACCTTACTTCGAATATACTAATTAAGATCCCTATGACGCTAGCAAATTCACTACAACAAAAATGTTCAATCACAACGAAAAAAATTCATCACTAAATTAAGTATCAAAATTCGTCGCTAAATATATAGGCAACGAAAAATGTTATTTTGGCGATGATTTTTTTTTTCCGTCGCCGAATGCAACCATTTCGCGACGAATTTTTTTTTTTTGGTCACAAAAAATGATGAAAACTAGAAAATTACTTTGTTGTTGCTCCGATTCAAACTCAGGAGCACCATTTCCTATACTACCTCTCCATTCTCCCACCACCGAGCCATTTTTAACATTTTCTACGTTGAAAATATTGAATTTTGTTTATATATATTAGTAGTATTTTTCAGTAATTTTCAAAGTAATCTATGTATAATATTATATATGTATATATATATATGGACATAGATTATTTATTTTAAAACAAATAAAAATTTTGACAACAAAAAAATAATTTTTGTTATCATAAAAAACAAAAAAAAATTCATTAGTTTTGTACCTTATGGCGACAAAATCCAAATTTTGTACCTTTTGGAGACGAAATATGGGTAAAAAGTGCCATTTGGTGACAAAATCCGATTTTCTCGCGAAATTAAGCCCAATTTGCAACGAAATCTAATTTCCTCGCCAAAAGGTAACATTTGGCAACGAATTTGAATTTCGTTGCCAAAAGTCTTTCTTTCTTTTTCTTTTTTTCCTGTAGTGATTGAAAGAAAAATTAAAAAGCTACTTCGAAATTGAAAAATTAAGCTTTTTTGCCAAGCTAACACCACCTTCTTCCCCGGTAGTTTCCGAATTTGTCTCCCTGGTGAAGAAGCCGGAGTGGACCAGAATGCGCATGAGGCGATAGACACATTGGGACTTGGAGGGGTTAACGGGAAGAGCAGCAACGAGTTGAGAGAGAGACATGGGCCGGCCGTAGTTGTTAACGGTGTCCGGTATGTCCAGTTGAATTGCGCATTTTAGAGACATGGAGTTTATGAAATGGAGTATGTGGTTCCATATGTGAGCTTGAGAGTGGAGTAGCTCTTTGTCTTCCTCATCATTTCTCATCTCCATCTTGCGAGAAATGCCCTATTTTTATTTCTTGTAGAACTCTCAAAAACAATGGTACCTTTATATAGGTCATTCGATCGGGAAATATTATAAGGGGACAAAATAGTTGTAATTTTAAATCTTTTAACTTCTATAAAGATACTATTAAGTTTTTAATTAATTTGCAGCTACCAAGCAACTTCTTTAGTACTTTTTTGTTTTTGTTTATCACTTTATCATGTGGCTGAGATTTTTATGCACGTTTTGGGCATACCAATTATTGGTTTTTCTGCTCCTTTGCGTCGGTTGGTATGGCTTTCACGTTTTTGGCATTCTTTACTGTTTATTTTTGTTTTTAGAGGAGTATTGGTGACTTAGGCGTTTTAGTTTCTTATGGTTCTTGCTTGTAATTTTCCTTCCATCCTTGATGTCCTTGATTGGCGTTTTGCCTTTCTTGTTCTTGGGCCTTGGTTGGCGTACCCGCGCCATGTGCCCATTGGTCCAATAATCTTTGCAATTAAAAATTTCAAAATTAATAACTTTTTTGTTGGGAAAAAAACGCATGGAGACTCTTTCTGTAGAAAATCCTAACATTATCCTTTCCCCTCTCTCTTCTCGCAAACACCACTCATCCTCGCGATCTCAACGTGTTGAAATCCTCTGCTGCCTCCGTCGTCCAACCTCCATCGATCTCACTCATGAAGGACCAAATCCACCTCCCTCGGCTCTGATCCAAATCTCAGGAGAGCTTTATCTATTGAGATCTCTAAGTTTTGGGGTGGTTTGGCATATCCTCCGGCGAATAAGTCGCCAGATTCGAGGTTGCGGCTCTGGCGACCGGAGGCTTATTTTTTTTCGTTTAATCTTCTATTTTTTCTTGTTTATCTCCTTTAATGGAGATCTAATTTATTCCCTGCGTGGAACTTTCTTTACCCTCTATGGGTATTGTTTCACCGCTTGTGGATAGGTTTCTTCTGTACTCAGTGTATTTCAATTCAAACTACGGCTCCGTTCAGTTGTCAAGAAAGTTGTGTAGGAATCTAAGTCCTGGAAAAAATGAATTGAAATGAAGTAAAGAAAAGGAAAACTTACTTTCCTTGAGCGTTCATTTGACAAAGAAATTCTACAAGAAACCCCCTTTTTTTTTTTGTTCATTTACCAAGAAAAGAGAAATAATTGGAAAGCTCTTTTTGCAATGGCTAACTTTGGACAAAAGAATTTTATGAGCGAAATAATCATGACCATGTTTTCGAAAACAATTTACGCATGAAACTAAATTTTGTTTAATGAAGAGTAGTATTGTAGTAATAAGAAAAATTTGGCCTTTATAAGCATTAAATAAACGATATTATTGTCAAGTTATCTTTTCTATTAATAGAGTTACGATTACATTTTACTCTGAAACCATAGAGAGGCGATTTGGGCATTAGTAAAATACTGGGAGGTTATCTGTCAAATGACGAAACCACAGGAAGGTAAAACGTACGAACTTTGGCCTATATGTAATTTAGACTAGAATTATCTTATACACATCTTACAAATTTGGCAGCACTCTCGATCTAGTGGAATTACAGAATAACATTACATAATAGTATTTACACAATCTTTGTTACAAGGTGCTAATTACTACTGGAAAGTGGAAATCAGAAAGCCCATATATAGCTTAAACTTTATAAGGTACCCACATAAGAAACTGCTGCATATATATATATATACACACACACACACACACAGTCCGGTTCAAGTCCAAAGCTCTTTGTCTTCCTCATCATTTCTTATCTCCATCTTAAGAGAAATGCCTTTCTAATATTTCTTTGTAGAACTCTCAATACAATGGTACCTTTATATAAGGTCATTCGATCCCAGTGCCGGCTCATATATTTTGAAGAGTCGAAGTGATTGAAAAAAAAAAAAAGACGTTACGATTTAGTTCTTTAATTTGTTTATTTTTGCTTTTAGAGGAGTATTTGTGACTGGTTTAGGCGTTTTAGTCTTATTCTTTATGCTGTGTTTGGATTTGGATTTAAAAAAATAGTAGGGGTAATAAGTGGAGAGAGATAGAGAGAGAAATGTTGAAAGTAGAAGAAATTTAAGGAGAATTTTTAAAAAAATGCTTTTTGAGAGATAAAGAGAACAAGGCATAATTTGCTTATTTTTGCTTTTAGAGGAGTATTGGTGACTTTTAGGCGTTTTAGTTCCTATGGTTTTTGCCTTGTAATTTTCCTTTCGTCCTTGTTTGTCGTTTCGCCATTCTTGTTCTTGGGCCTTGGGGAAGGTGTGCCCTTGAGGAGTTTGGTTGCATTTACTAGGAGAAATCTCTCTCTCAATCGCTGTCAGTTGAACGAGGAAAGGCAAGAGCTAGCAAGCAGCCACACATGAACCGCGATAAACGATGTCCATTAATTTTTACGATATTTCAAAGATAATTAATGGCACTGAAAGCTCGAGATAGCACTGGACATGAGAATCTCTACATTAAAGGTCTTCGGAGATTCACAGCTGGTGATTCGACAGATGAATGGCATCTGCGAGGTTCGCATCAGATATCAGTAAGGCGTATGGGAAAGTTCTATAATATTGAAATCCACCACGTCACTCGGGGGATGAACAGGCATGCTGACGCATTGGCAAAGCTGGCTACGGCCCTTACCCTACCTCCGGAAGGTGAGCTCACCGTCAATCTAAAAGACCGGAGGTTACTTCCTGGTATGCTTAGTTCCAGTGCAGGAAGAGGACAAGGTGCAGGTTTCCTTTACCAAAGTAGAGCAAGTCAAAGATTGGAGGAAGTCGTTTCTAGACTACTTCCGTCATGGACGTCTCCCGGACGTAAAAGAAAGTAGTTCACAATTCCAGAGAAGGATGGTAGTGTTCACGTACCGGAATGACACCCTCTACCGCATAGCTTCTGGGATGAGAAAGACTCAATATTTTGCGGTGCTTGTCCTTCTTACCCGAGGCCCAAAAGGTCATGTACGAGGTGCACGCCGAAGAATGCGGCACACACCAAGTTGGTCCGAAAATGCGAATGAAGATCCAACATATGGGAGATCATAAACATAAGGGGATCTACAGTATGAAATTGTCGATTCTAGTATTAAACGAAAGGTACGAAATAGAGTCAGGGGTGGCTCCAAAGTGGAATTGACTCCAAGATGGGTTTAAGGAGCATCGTAATATTACGCGGTGAATTGTTACAATGTGTGCCCGATGGATGGAGAATTTTTTGGTAAAGAAGGAAACGGAATTTTGTGGTAGTCCGAAAAGATGAAGATAGTCATAGAAAAATAATCCAAAGTGGATCAAGATTTAATGAATCAACAAAGAGAGACACAGGAGGCACATATTTGAAATGTGGATAACAAACTTTTTTTTTCAATCGGTAATAGGTGGTTATTCTTATTGCTGCGTCAAAGAAATATCGAGGGAGGCTTCCTTATGAACCCAGCTTGAAAAATCCTGAAGACAAGTTATAAGGGCCTCTAAAGATAGGACATATTTGGCTAAAATATTAGCTACCCTATTACAATTACAAGGAACAAAATTAAAGGAGCAAGAATTAAAGCGACTACCAAAAGATAAAGTATCTCCAATTATGACATCCAGGCATGCTGTTACAATATATAGTCTCTCAAGAAAAATCATGCAGTGGTTTGCGCACAGCAAAGCATACCTAGCTACCCCCTGACAACGCACCCCCGACCCCACCTCCCTTCTTCTGAAAATACCCCTGCAGCATCCCAGAAATATCATCAAGACCCATTCCGGTGCCGACGACGACCATGAAAAACCTCTTCGGTGGTCGACAATGTCTCAGTTTGCCGTCGGTGATCTCCGAATTGAGCATATCTTCTTTGTTTCCACCGATGTCTTTCATTTCGGAATGTTTATGAAACACGTGAGGTAGAGATGGATGGCCTCAAAATCAAACCAATCGTAAAAGTATGAAAGAAGAGAAAAAGGCAGAAATGAGGTTGTCTGAGAAAGAGGGTTTGAATATTTTTGATCGGTAAGAGTGTTTGAATTTCATTTTCAATTTCGCAGAAATATTTTGAAGGTCGCTGCAAGTACTGATTCATGTAAACTGGGTGTTAGACCTTAGAAGAGACGGGGTACTTGTATGTGTTGTATACTTGTATCCAAAAGAGAGAGATTCGAAATCAGATGAGAAAGTTTGATCTTTCGACGTGGAGTAGTGAGCAGATGGGGGAGAAGACGAAAACTTAGTACTCCGTACTTCGTAAACAGAAATGGTACTGGTACAGCAAGTGCTGTACAGACAGTGCGTACAGTGCACTTTGGGATCTGTCTCGGGTCCAACAAAGATAATCGGAGCCGTTCATTTTGTTCAAAATATTTTTTTTGAGGTCTCGGTAAAAAATCAGCTCCATCCGATATCGTGAAGGGCGTTTACAAAACGTCCAATTTCGCTTCAAAATTTACGAAATTGGATGTTTCGTAAATGGTATCGATTATCTTTGTTGAAATCTTAAAAAAAAAGTGTGAAGATGAACAGAATCCTTAAGTGGTATCGATTACAAAAAAAAATTTGAACAAAATAAGTGGTATCGATTATCTTTGTTGAACTCGAGACGGACCCAAAAGCCTGCTGTACACTCTGTCTGTACAGCTCTTGTTGTACCCAGCAGCGCAGTTCCTTAGTAAAAGTGAAAAGATGAACAGAATCCCGAGCCCAGTATGACCAAAGAGGGTATAATCGTCAATGCACAGGAAAAGACGTGCCACTAAGAAAAAGTGTCGTGGCCTTTATCATTACCCGTAAAAAATACAGTATATTCCAAACATGTAGATAAGCTTTGAATTGTGATCCAAACAACATATGATGGACCACAAGCACCAGCAACAATTATACAATGTACTATATTCCAAACAGGTAGATAAGCTTTGAATGGTGATCCAAACAATATATGATGGACCACAGGCACCAGCAACAATTATACAATTGCTAATGTCAGTCTATGTACTTTGTACTACGTATTTGATAATGCTTACATGATTTATGAGTTTCTGGGGGTGGCAATCTTCCGAAGCGATGGTTAACCGAACCAGATAGAACTGATTGGTACGATCTTTAATTAATTTTTTGATTGCAGTTTTGGTTTTTGGTTTATAAAAAATCGGTCAGTTCCGTTTTGGTTTTGATTTTGATTTCATATGATAACCGCACCGTTACCGAACCCCAAAACTGAACCACAATTTAATCTCACGAAATACATAGTATTATATAATCAATTGAACGAAGGTATTCTTGATTGCTTTCACTATTAATTTGTACTCCCGTTTCGCTTAACTTTTAGCAATTTTTGTTCTTATTTGAATTTTTTTCGCATTTAATTGTTAGTTTTGTACCAAACTTGTTTTTGCTGAAAAGTAGTTATTTCTCAAAATATTTGGGTAAAAGTAAAAAAAATTCCGATTCGTCTTGATGAGATGAAACGAAAAACCAAAAAAATGATGCGCAAAACTAACAAATGAAAAAAAAAAAAATCAAATTAGGACAAAACCAAAAAAAAAAACCCTCAAAGTCATTAGTGAAACACCACCTAATTAGATTGCCTTGTAGTGGGGAAATTAGCTCCTAATTTAGCTGGTTAGTAGTTTTATGTTGATTTGGTTGGTATGGTTTCAGGTCGATTTCGGATAGCTTCGGTGATTAAAACACGTTGACCACCAGTTTTGGGGGAAATTCAAACCAAACCGGTACTTAACGGTTTAAGTAATTAGATAAAAACAAACCCAACGGTTTTGATTTTCGTCATAAATTTCAATTTCAATTTTTGTTTTACTAATACCCGAACCGAACCTTTGTCATCCCTAGTTACATGCATTTCGTATATCTATTTACAATCCAGCTTGTTTTCTTTCCCCTTCTCTTTTGGAATTGGCGTCGTTGGGCAGCCATCGTTGCAATATGTCGAATATTGTTTATCTAAATCTTTTTTATTTCCTCTGAAGATGGAGCTGTTAATTCTTAGCCTGAAGTTTTGATCACTAAGATTTCTCAACTCTAATCAGCTCATCGAGAGTCCCTTGGGACAATCACTTTATCGATTGAGAGCCGTCCATCACATTTCTCAATACTCTATTGAGCTACCATGGTTTGTGTTTTTTTTTTTTTTCCCTGGCTCCATTGAGTGTTCTCGCATGCTCAGAGCATTGAAGATTAAATTTAGCTCCACCAATCGGGTATGAAGACTCAACCCAAATGTCAAGTGAGAAAATCCATATATTTTTCTATATCAAACTAACCACTTGGTAGCATTATTGGGAACTGGAAAGTGGCACTCTTATCATTTCACATGAATCGACCCACAACTACCACCTTATTTAATTTATGTAATTTAGAATAGAATTATCTTATACATCTTACAAATTTGGGAGCACTCTCTAGTGGAATTACAGAATAACATTACATCATACATATATCACACAATCTTTTGTTACAAGGTGCTAATTTTAGTAACTGGAAATCACAAAGCCCATAGCTTAAAGTACTTTATAAGGGACCCATACAATTCCAACACCATAAGAAACTGATGCATATATATATATATAGCCATGATCATTAGTTCTTAATTAACCCAATAGGAAAAAAACCATGGCAGTAAAATTCATCAAGGATAAACCTCAATGAGAGACCTTAAACCCAGAATGGGAGTGATCTTGTAGTCGCTGAAACCGGCATCGGCAAAGAGCTTCGCCCACTCTTTCTCAGTTCTCTCTCTCCCCGTGACCAAAATCATCATCAACATGTCAAAGAAGAGCTGTGTTTCCATCGAGTCATCGTCTCCTTTCTTCTCGTTCTCAACCTTCATGTCAATGATTATCACCTTCCCTCCTTTGCTTGGAAGCGCTTCTTTGCATCTCTTCAGTATTTTTACGCTCTCCTCATCACTCCAATCGTGCAATATTCACTGGTAGTAATATATGAGATCATGGATGTTTACAAGAAAAGAAATCATAACTTTAACATGATGTAGTGATCATACAGCACAGTCTCCTTTTACGAAACTATATAGTTGCAAGAAGACATCACAAATTTGCTTGTGTTAAAGATTCTCTTTTTGCAACACAAACACGAATAGGGAAAACTCTTAATTTTTATTAATCGTCATAAACAACCCAAGTTTTGCCGTGGGGCTTACAATCATACTTAGAGGGCAAAGAAACTCTAGAGTATCAATTATGAAAGTAATAAAATTGCTAA